>CM018039.1:5440000-6082500 GCA_008638375.1 Nyssa sinensis | reverse complement strand
TCAATCCTTAGACACAGACTTCGATGTTGCCATCTTTGAATCTACCCCATGCAATACACCCTCTCTTTCTTTGTCCAACACAGAGGGAATCTTGAATTCAGGGGGAGATGTGGAAAAACAAACAGACAGGGAGACACTTGTTTACTCAAGGAGACCTAAATCAAAGCCTGATAAGACTCTCGCATCTGAAGAACCAAAAGAGTTAGAACTAGTGATAGCTCCGACTACTCATGAGCCAAACCTTAATCCTGATCAGGTAAAAAATCTTGATGACTTACCCATTGCTCTTAGAAAACAACCTCGTACATGTACTCTCTATCCTATCTCAAAATTTGTATCATACAATGCTCTTTCTGCCAAGTGTCGTGCTTTTACGTCTAACCTTGATAGAATCCAGATTCCTAAGAATATTCAAGAAGCCTTGGAGATTCCAGAATGGAGAGAAGCAGTGATAGAAGAAATAAGGGCATTGGAAAAAAAATGGAACTTGGGAGGTGATGACTTTGCCAAAAGGAAAAAAATCAGTGGGCTGTAAGTGGGTGTTCACGGTGAAGTACAAGGCGGATGGGACAGTAGAACGGTATAAAGCCCGCCTAGTTGCAAAGGGTTCACTCAGACATACGGTATTGACTATACCGAGATATTCGCATTAGTTGCAAAGCTAAATACTATAAGGGTTCTCTTGTCCTTGGCAGCAAACCTGAACTGGCCACTCCATCAGTTTGACATCAAGAATGCTTTTCTGAATGGTGAGCTGGAGGAAGAAGTATTTATGATGCTACCATCAGGATTTTACAAGGAAGAAGAAACCAGAGTATGTAGATTGAAGAAATCCCTGCGTGGACTCAAACAATCACCGAGAGTGTGGTTTGATAGATTTGCGAAGGTGATGAAGAATCAAGGATACCAACAAGGACAGTCAGATCACACTATGTTCTTCAAACAATCCAATGATGGAAAGAAGACCATCCTAATTGTGTATGTCGACGACATCATCCTCACTGGAGAGAACATAGGAGAGGTGGAAAGATTGAAGAAGGTCTTAGCCACAGAATTTGAGGTAAAAAACCTAGGTCAAATGCGATACTTTCTGGGAATGGAAATTGCCAGATCAAGGAAGGAAATTAGTGTCTCCTAGAGAAAGTATGTTCTTAACCTTTTGACTGAGATTGGTATGCTTAGTTGCAAACCAAGCGATACTCCGATCGAAGTAGGAAAAAAATAGGAGAAGTTAGAAAACCTGTGGATAGAGAAAGATATTAGAGACTAGTAGGTAAATTGATCTACCTATCTCACACTAGACCTGACATTGCTTTTGCCGTTTGTCACGACCCGAAACCCACCCTATGCGGATCTCGTGTCGCGGGGCCGGCCCAATGGCCATCCCTACCTTTCTCACTCCTAACATTAATGGTCACAATAAATAATGTAACATAATCAATAAAGTGCGGAAGCCTTATTACAACCATTATTCAAAGTCTGAAAATAAAACTGGCTACAGTCTAAACATAACCACTTTTAGGTGGTGAGTACATGGGAGAGACTATATCATTCTACTGTGTTCCTTGACTGTCTCCCTACGCTCCTGAACTCCTACTGTGGTTCTGTAACATTTTCACCTGAAAAATTTAGTAAGGGGTGAGCTACAAACTCAGTAAGTAAAAGCCTATCCCCAATACGGGTGGGGATGACAAAGATGAATACAAGTCAAAGTAACATGATAGCCAGTCATGACAGCAATTGCAGTTATCAGTAAAGTACCACAAGGCCAATGAACAGTAAAGCCCAATAACAAGTGTAAGTAGTGGTGTAGCATGGGTATGGTTAAAGCACAATAATTACAACCAACATGAATACTGCCACAATAAAACGCTTACAGTCCAGTACAACTAATGAGAGAACAGTCAATGCATAGAAAATACCCTCATAACTCCATATGTAAGAACACTTCCATCACCATATGTCCTGATCACGGATTTGACCCGTAGGTCCCGTCGATCCATAAAAACACCCCCCATCACCATATATTCGATCACGGATTTGACCCGTAGGTCCCGTCGATCCATAAAATCACCCCCCATCACCATATATTCGATCACAGATTTGACCCGTAGGTCCCGTCGTTCGGTAAAACATACCCATCACCATTTGTCCATTCACAGTCTCGACATTCAATTCTAAATTAAGATTCTATCATGTATAATGTATGAAATAACATGACATAAACATACAATGATAGGCATCAGTACAATGAATCGAATCATGAGATATCAATCAATAGGCATCCACCAGATAGGACAATATCAATGGTGGGAACAACAACAGTGGATACATACATGAGTACAAGTCTTGACAGTAATGGAAAGATCGTGGCTTGGAAAACCACGTATAAGAGATAGAAATCCACTTACATTTTTAACGCATCATAGTATCCTGTGTCCTTCCCTTTTTCCTTTCGAATCTCCTATATATATCAGTAAACATGTTTTAGTTTTAATGCCATTTATCAACTTGAGCTCTCTACTACTTTAAGTATCTCTTTATTGATTTAGGCTTTCACGATTTCTAAATTAAACTAATTTACCCAACGGCAAAATGGTCATTTACGTGCCTCTACTTTTCGGGTTCTGTTTTTATAATTTAGACTTCACTGTTGAGTCCAGAAGGTTTGACATAATAAAATTTCACTATTTACTCATCTCAATCGGAGTCCGTTTGACTCATATTTGACTTAGGGACATTTTAGTCATTTTGGCATTTCTATGGGTATTTTATTTTTCGGGACCCCGCCTCATAAAATAGACCCTTCCATTGGCTTTAGAATATCCGAGATAATAAGAAAACACTATTTATTTGGCTAAATTGCATATCGGTATTATTTAAAGCATCACTAATTTAATTAGTTATTTAAATTAATTTAATAGAACTAATATGTCTATTATTTAGTGCAAAGTTGACCACATGTGCCTTAGTGGCACAGTGGTCCATATCTTCAAACAATTCCCCTCGGTCACCGTTTCAAGTCGCAGGAGCAGCAGCTCCTGCGCATTTTTCCTTCACTATTGTAAGCCAAACAACGGATTAAACATTAAAATAGGGGTAAGTCATCTCTACCCTTAATTCAATTTAATCTCAATTTCTTAGCTCTACAACCAAACATCCCCATTTCTCATTTTAAAACATTTTACCCCTTTATTAAAACTGCACTGTTTTGAACAATGGCTGGCCCGTTTCTATGTTGGGTCGGGTCCCAACCTGGATCTGACCCATGACCCGAACCCATTGACCCGACCTGTTCCTATTCATCATCTTCTTCAAACCCATGCATAGTGACCGCAAGAACCCTAGTTTTTCAACTTCTATTTTGCAGCGTTTTGATTACAGTTTTTCACTGCTCTAAATTCAGGACGGTTCCTGGGAAATTCCTCTACCTTTTCTTGTTTGTCTCAGGGGTTGAATCAAGCTCACGAGTTGGATTTGGGTTCCATGGGAGATCTGAATATCTCTTCGGTATATGCTCGTTTCTCCACCAAATTTGGTGATTTTTGGCTTGTTGTAACCCTAGGAATGTGTGGTCTTTGAATCCATTGAAGGAATCAAGTTTAGAGCACAAATGGTGGGGTTCACTTCTTGACCCGCCGCCTGCAACTCCCAATTTCTCTCAGCCCTTTAACCCTTTCCTCCTAATTTTTGTGGATTCGTAATCCTAGAAACATCTAGTTTAGGCTCCAAGCCTCCAAAACCTGTTTAGTTTGGATTGATTTCAGACCCGTTTCTTCATGGTCGTTGATGGTAGTTCGGGCGATTCTTATGTTTCTGGGTTCTGTCTAACTCTAATTTTCTTCTATATCAAATCTACATAGCATGCATACATTCCCTAAATTGTTTAACACTTTGAAAAAAATTAAAACCATGAACTTACCTCTTCCAGATTTTTTTTTTCTCTTTTCACGGTTTCTCCTTCTGAACCACGCCCTTGCACCTTCTGAATCTCACAGCGTCAACCTCGATCTCCTCTCCTCTGTTTCACGCCTCTCTTTTCTCACTTTAATAAATCAACTCATGTATGCATCACATATATTACATGCGCCTCATATCTCTCTCTTTCTCTTAATCCCTTCAGTTACGCCCCTGCTTATCATCCTATCTTTTCATCAATTTAAAATTCAAACTCTCACTCCTTATCTCTTGCATATATATCTATATAATTTAATCATATAATATATATATATATATATATTCGGTATCTATTCGTGGTTTGCTCGGTACTGTTCGGCATCGTCCGAACTTCTGAACTTTTAAATCTCAAACCAATCATTTTATTTAACGTTAAGCAGAAAGCCGAACGGCTCGGGTTACATGACTTATTCGGTTACATCTGAGTCAGGGTATTACACCGTTAGTGTGGTCAGTTAGCACATGCATTCACCAAAGGAGAGTCACCTAGAGGCAGCATATAAGATTCTCAGATATCTGAAAAGTTCTCCAGGGCGAGGTCTATTCTTTAAGAAAGGAGACAGTAAGAAGATAGAGATCTATACAGATGCAGATTGGGTAGGATCAGCAGAAGACAGAAGGTCTACTACCGGCTACTGTACCTACATTTGGGGAAATCTAGTAACATGGAGGAGTAAGAAGCAAAGTGCGGTAGCCAGAAGTAGTGCCCAAGCTGAATTCAGAGCCGTTGCACAAGGAATTTGTGAAGGGCTATGGTTACAAAAGCTTTTGAAGGAACTACATGTCACAGTAGAGCTTCCCATCAAACACTATTGCGACAACAAAACTGCTATCAACATTTTCCATAATCCTGTTCAACACGACACGACTAAATATATAGAAGTTGACAGGCACTTCATAAAGGAGAAAATCGAAAAAGGGACAATCTGCATGACCTATGTCCCTACAAGAGAACAATTGGTAGATATATTCACTAAGGGATTACGAAGGACTAGTTTTGAAGAGTTTATATGCAAGTTGGACATGATCAACATCTATAATCCAACTTGAGGGGGAGTGTGGAAATCCCGAATGATTTGAAGATGATTTAGAAAAGATTGAGGCTATAATAAAATCTGATTTTTACATTGATTATTTGGGTTGACCTTTATGTTTCCATATTTTGATTCTCTTTGTACATATTAAATAGGAACATATATGTAAATAATATAGATAACTTTCTTGAACGAGAAAATCTTAATTTCCATTCTCTCTGTCTTCAACATCCAAGCATGCCAATGTCGGTTAGAAGGTCAAGAACATACTTTCGTTGAGAGACACTAATACTCTTTTTTGATCTGGCAACTTTCATTCTCAATAAGTATCGCATTTGTCCCAGGTCTTTTACTTCAAATTTTGTGGCTAGGATTTTCTTTAGTCTCTCCATCTCCACTAAATTATCCCCAGTAAGGATTATATCATCAACATAAACAATTAGAATTGTTTTCATTCCATCTTCAGATTGTTGGAAGAACATAGTGTGGTCTGACTGCTCCTGCTGATATTTTTGATCCTTTATCGCCTTTACAAATCTATCAAACCATGCTCTAGGTGACTGCTTGAAACCAGATAGAGACTTCTTGAGTTTGCATACCCGGTTTTCTTCTCCCTTTTTACAAAATCTCGGTGGTATTTTTATGAAGAGTTCTTCTTCTAACTCATCATTCAGAAAGGCATTCTTAATGTCAAGTTGGTGAAGAGGCCAATCCAAGTTGACTGCCCATGACAAGAGGATTCGAACTGTATTTAACTTTGTCACAGGTGCAAACGTCTTTGTGTAGTAAACACCATAGGTTTGTGTAAACCCTTTTGCAACAAGGCGGCCTTTGTAACTCTCGATTGTTCCATCGGCCTTGTATTTTAAGGTAAAAATCCATTTCCAACCGACCGGTTTCTTCCCTCTCGGTAAATCTATCACATCCCAAATCTCATTTTTTTCCAACTCTCGCATCTCTTCTAGTACTACATCCCTCTATTTGGGAACTTCTAAGGCCTCTTGAACGTTTTTTGGAATTTCTGTACTATCAAGGTTAGAGGTAAAAGCACGAAACTTTGTAGACAGAGCATTATAAGATATGAATTTCAAGATAGGTTGGAGAGTATATGACCGAGTTGATTTTCTGAGAGCAATGGGAATATTAGTATCAGGAGACTTAGTTTGATCATTAGAATTGGAAGGGGACTCTTGGATACTCGGAGCTATCACTGGAGCCAACTCTCTTGGTGCTTCAGGTGTGAGATGTTCCATTTACCTTGATTTTGGCCTCCATGAATAAACAAGTATCTCCTTGTCCTGTTGTTATCCTACATCGTCTCCTGAGTTCAAGTTTCCTTCTGTAAATGGCACATTAGAATAGGATGGTGTGGCAAGTTCAGGCTTAGAAAATGAGAGTTCAAAATCTAATACCCGACCTTCACTCAAATGCTCCCCTTGAAGAGAGGGCTTTTGGAAGTAAGAAGTGTTTTCAAAAAATGCAACATCAAGGCTAACAAAGACCCGTTTGGTGGATGGATTACAGTACTTGTAACCTTTCTGAGTAGGAGAATACCCAATGAAAACACACTTAATAGCTCGAGGGTCAAACTTATGTCGATGGTGGGAATGGACATGAACAAAGGCGGTACAACCAAACACTCTAAGAGATAGACTAGAGGAGAGGTAAGAGTGTGGGAAGAAGTGTTGAAATGTTTGGAAGGGTGTAGCAAAAGAGAGTACACGGCTAGGCATTCTATTGATGAGGTAGGTAGATGTTAAAACAGCATCACCCCAAAATATTTTGGGCATATGCATAGTCAACATCAAGGCACGAGCAACATCGAGATTGTGTCTATTTTTTCTTTCGGCAACCCCATTTTGTTGGGAAGTGTTGACACAAGAACTTTGATGAATGATCCCATACTGTTGAAAAAAATCACCCAAAGTAGTATTGAAATATTCTGTACCATTATCAGTGCGCAGGATTTGAAGTTGTGCTTGGAATTGTGTTTGGATCATGGAGTGAAATTGATAAACACAGAACGAACATTAGTTTTATCCTTTAACAAGTAAACCCAACAAACTCGAGTATAGTCATCAATAAAGGTAACAAACCATTGGGTATGAGTACGATTAATTATACGAGAAGGAACCCATAAGTCATTGTGAATCAGAGTGACCGACTTGGATGGTTTGTATGTGGATGGCGGAAAGGAACTACGGTGATGTTTTGCAAGTTCACATATTTCAAATTGAAAATTAGAGAATCCTTTATTTGAAAATAAATGTTTCAAATATTGAAAATTGGGATGACCCATTCGAAAATGCCATAATAAAAGTTCATTATCTTGAGAAATAGATGCAGAATCACAAATGGAAATTAGACACTGTTTTCTCACTTCAGCGTCCTCAAAGTAGTAGAGACCAGCACACTCCTTAGCACTGCCAATCGTCATCTCTGATGATAGGTCCTGAAAAAGACAATGAGAGGGAAGAAACTTAGCAGAGCAATTAGAATTTTTTGTCATCTGGCTAATGGATAACAGATTGCATGATAACTTTGGAACATGAAGAACAGACTCGAGTGTAATAGAGTCAGAGAGACGAATACTCTCTTTGCCAGCTATAGAGGAGAGGGAACCATCTGTAATTTTAACCTTAAGATTGCCAGCACAAGGTGAGTATGAAGAAAAGCGGTGGTAAGAGCCAGTCATGTGATCAGAAGCACTAGAGTCAATAATCCAAGGAGTTTTTGGGTGAGAGGCAGTAATGAGGGCATGTACAAAAAAATTACCTTGGTGTGCTAATGAACCAGAAGAAGTAGGTGTGAAAGACTGACCAGAGGGTTGAGGGCTAGTAAAAAGTTTGTAGAGCTGATCCAATTGGTCAGAGGTAAAGGCACCATTTGGAGTGTGGTTGACTTCGGGAGGGGGCTTGGTCTGAGGGTCAGCAGTAGCGTGATAGCCACGAGTGCGATGATTCTGTCATGGTTTCCAGTCAGCAGGCTTCCCATGGAGCTACTAACAGGTAGCCTTAGTATGACCAGGCTTATGGCAATGTTTATACCAAGGTCGATCTCTGTTTTGTTTCGGCCCAGACCTAATCAGGGGGCCTTTTGTTACCAAGGTAGACACTTCAGGCCCGGCAGGAAGAGAATCTTTCAGTATCACTCGATGCCGCTGCTCTTCACGCCTCACTTCCGAGAAGACTTCACATGTGGACGGCAGAGGTCGTGGACCAAGAATACAGCCACAAACATCATCCAAGTCGCGGTTGAGCCCAGCAAGAAACTCGAAGACTCTCTCAGTTTTGAGATCGAGCACTCCCATTCATCTTCGAAGTTGAGATCGAGTTCCTGCTAAAGAGCCGTCATCTCCATGAAATAATCGGTGACGTCCTTCTCTCCTTGCTTCATCTGCCATAGTCGAGTCTTGATATCGAAAATTTGATATGAATCGCCAACATTAGAATATGTCTCTCGAACAGCATCCCAAACGTCTTTCACCATTGGCAACAAAAGATAAGTCTTTCCGATGGGAGGTTACATGGAATTCACTAGCCAGGTAGTCACCATGGAGTTCTCGGACGTCCATTTCTACAGAGAAGCAACAGTCTCAGTTGAAGCTGGCTTGGGTATCGCGCCAGTAAGGTAGCCAAGTTTGCCGTTGCCGTCGAGCACGAGTTGAATGGACTGAGTCCATTCACGGAAGTTTTTCCCATTTAGCTTCTCCACCGTGAGTTGAAGAGGCGAGAGAGAAAGGCCACTGGAACCCATGGTGGAGAGAGCTTCGGACTTGCTGCTGGGAGTTTCGGTCATGGATTGGGTTTAAGGTTCTGGGTAATTATATGTGTTGGACATATGTAGTTTCTTTTTTGGGTTACTGGACAAGGAAATGAAGCGTCCGCGACCTCCTAGGGTAAAACCAGAACACCAAGCAGCGAAGCCCAATCCAAATCCAGGTCGAGATTCGACCACCCAAGTAGAACTCGCCGATTACCAAGAAAATCACCGATTCGACAAAACTTGCCGATTACCATCTCTGAAAGTGCAAAGAGTTCGAAGACCTAATCTGCCGAGTTTGATGGAATGAGAGCGTTTGGATCAAATACGCTAAGTGGGAGTGTTTCAGAAGGACTTTAATCGATCCCGCTTGGTTTGGAAACGATGCCTAGAGGTTCAATCCGGCACGAATGTGTTCTGCGATGGTGATTTAGTGATGATCAAGCATACACGATGATGAACATAGGCTTGAACGAGAGATGGAACTGGTACCGAAGGAGCAGATTTTGTAATCGACGATGAATGATCGATCAGGCGTGGAATGATGGGCTACGATTCCCTCAAAGACGGTGAACTTCTCTGGCTCTGATACTGTGAAATCAGAAAGGATTTTTGTATTTCTATATATTTTTCATATACAAATTATAGGTATTTATAATACAATTGGGAAGTAAAATAGGAAAGAGTAAAAAGGAAAGAAAAAAAGTTTTCCTATAATTCGTACAATTTTCCTATAATTTCTACTTCTAATTGCTCTACAATTATCTCTACCACTAATTAGGAATTTCCACAATTGGTCTAGGCCATTGGTCGATTGATTTTACTAAATGACTTAATTAGAAGATTTTCAATTTCGTCCAGTGATGTTGTCTATATCTGATTGCTCTATAATCCTTCTTCATGCTTCCTGTAAAATAAAGGTCAAAGGGCCATTAGACTGGCTTCGGTGGTAGCCGCTCTGATGATAAAGTCGAAAGAATGGAAAAAGGAAGTTTAAACTAAAAGAGAATGACTCATCGTGAGTTTTAGGGCATACCTTAAGGTCTTTTTTTATAGATTGCCTCTTACCCAATTAAAGTAGGATTAGGAGCATCAGAAATTGGGATTAGAATATATCCATAAGTGGACGTTACCTTATCGAACTCTACTTCCTTAAGAGCATGGTCTGAAGCGGTGGATAGCTCGATATTCCGTTGCATTGGTATGGGTTGAACCTAAGTTGGTTGGGACCCGAGCAGCTGTGACTTAGAGACGTTAGACCTGCAAGGACATGTGTCAAGTAATGAGTCAGTGGTTGAATATGGCATATCATCCAGTTTTCTCATTTTCTCAATTATTTGACTTTTCAAGCCTTTGATTGTTTGACTTAGTTTTGGTTGACTTATTTTCTAATGGAGTTCAACCTAAAAACTGTCAGTACATCTAAGGACCTTAAATATGAAATAATTAATTTAAGTTTATGGTTTTAAGATCTTTTTAAGGTTATTTTGAGTCAAGTGTTCAATCAAATGATGTAGTTTACTTATAAAAAAATAAAGAAAAATTTGATGTAATTTACAAAATGTAACAAAAATAATCACTCACTCCCTCGATCTAAGATCTTCATACTTTCGCACTTCCTTTTTATTCAATTTTGAACTTGAACTTTAGCTTGATCTTAATATCCTTTTTCACTTTAAGTTTAGTATTGAATCATTCCATTATGGGAAATGTCTGGTATACCAGTTTGGTTTATTGGATGATGTGTCATTAGTATGTTTGAAATTAATGAGTGTTTTTTGTCTTTTTAATTAAATTTTTAAAAAGAATTATGTTGGATAATGTCTTTTGATAAATTATACTAATAAACCAATCCGATGTACCTAACATTACTTTTCCATTATAGCTTGATCTCCGTTGACAACGAAGTGTGCCATGTGATCAGCTTCTTTTGGAGCTTGATACTCCATAACGGATGCTCCATAGTCTCTTTTACTTTAGTGGACTCTATTTTGTATATTTGACTTCATTTAAACCAGTAGCACACATAATGATCAAAATTTCTTTTCTACTCTTAAGAGATCAAGCCTCTCTCCTTGCAAGAATTACAATTTGGGATCATTCTTGGTGCAATAAAAAAATATTGGATTGTCATTAGTGAGATAAGATTAGGTGCCTAGTTCAACCCTCTAGTACCTTGACAGGACCAACATTGGTTATAATAACATTCTTTTTTTTTTTTTGAAAGGGACACGAGTACCCGCAAATGATGAACTGCCATGAATTCATCATTTAGAGACCAAGTTGGGTTAAGGAAACTCAGGACCAATTTTTTTTTTTTGAAAGGGGCACGAGTACCCGCAAATGATGAACTGCCATGAATTCATCATTTAGAGACCAAGTGGGGTTCAGGAAACTCAGGACTAACATTGGTTATAATGTGGTTCTTAGGAAAACCAACACTAGCTGGTTTAAAAAGAAGATTCCTTTTCCACACATTTTGTTTTTGTTTTTGGTGTTGGTTTTTTAAGTGCAAATTTGAACCGATCCAAAAATAAATGGCGTAACAAACACAATCTAGCAAAAAAACCTAGTTAGCCTTGTCCTCACTGACCTGGTTCTCAGGTTTCCTAAATAACCCTTGAAGGTAATTTCAATAGCCACTAAACGAAGTTAGATCATTGCTAGTTGCTTATAGGTCAATTTAGATATTAGATGCTAAGAGCCTAATACAATAAACCAACAGGTCATTTCTCATTAATCAAGTTAGGTATTAGATTTTGATATACAAATTATTGATGAGAGTAATAAGTGATGATGAGTTAGAGAGGATGTCATGTGGTGAGGAAGACCTTCACGTCAGATGAATAGATTCGAGTGTTGGTTGACAGATCGAGCAACACTAGATCTCTAGTGCACTCTTCTTTAGTTAGGATTCCTAGGGCTCATGGGAATGGTTTGACAGAGTTTTGACCTCTTTTGAATCCATGCCTATTTAATGATGTGAGTGAACTATTTATAATAATATAATAGTCTAATCACGTGAGACAGTTAGCGTGTGATGTTATCTGTGACAACTTGCTCACGTGAGTAGCAAGGCTCATTGTTGAGATTAGCTATAATTTTCTGTGGATGGTAATAGATGATTGCAGTAGTTAATAGAAGATTGTAGAAAGCTATGAAAATATATGGAAAGTTTGAGGAACCTTTGGTAGAATCTCTCGTCCTTAACTACCTTGGGTGCCACATATACAATTAATGTGACGAGCACTTTGAGAGTTCCCAATGCTTTAGCCTACATGCCATAAAAATCCTGCGTATCCCCAGTCGTGGGCTGATAGCACCTTTCAGTACTATAACCGCGCGATAGGCTTAGAAAGTCTTCCGAGAACTTGCCCCCCAAGTTACGAGACTTTTGGGCCAAAGCTCTTTGAGGGATCTTTATTGATCAAGACTATGTTCCTTCGGATATTGTTAGGTTTAGTGGCTAGTTTAGCTCGAACAATACCTAAATTTGTCCTTTATGAGATTGTCCAGAATTAATAATAGTTCAACCGAGGCGAGTTAATGTGAATCGACCAAGTTCTGGGATTTCTACTTCGTCGCTTGCGAGGGTATTGAAATTCTTGAGTAATGGCTTTTCGATACGTGTCCATTTAAGAGTTGTCTTCAACCCTTTACTTGGACCAATGACTTGGCAACCCATAGTTGGTCTTGTTTCTTCCATATGGCGAATTATGGCATAGGCTAACCAGCTACCAACACAAATGATCGCTTAGGAATGATTGTCTCTTCAACAACTCATTTATGATTTGGTGAAAGCAAGAGTTGTTTTTTCGGGTAAAATTTAGGATGAATCATGTTGATTACTCCTTCAATGATTCGTTTTTCCATCTTCAACAAGTGATCATCTAGCATCTACATGACTTTTGCTTAATGGGTCTATCTCCTGTCTGTTGCGGATTGTAGTCTCCAGGTGGTGTTTTTGCCAATTCTTTATTCCTTTCGTTTCTGGTGGTGGTGTAGCTTTGTTTTCTGGGATTGCTTTCTTTCTGTTGGAGGTTTATTGTTTCTTATTCTCTGGGTGTTGTATTGTCTGCTTGCCAATTCTCTTTTCTTTTTTGACTTGGGTGCTTGCGGATGATTGACTTTTGAACTTGGTGCCAACTTAGTTGGGGTGAGGCTTTTATGCAATGATGCTATTTGCCCTCAAGTCTTTTTTGATGTAATGGAGTGGTACTTGTACTTTTTTTGATTACATCAATATAATTTATTTTTTTCTGATAAAAAAGAAGAAGAAGGTATTAGATTCTGACAAAATGATTTCCTAATAAACTATTGAACAAACTTGAGCTTGGCAAATACATACAAACCAAGCTTGAACAAGCTAGCCAAGTTATGTTTCAACAGCTTAATGACCAAGTAGATGCGGTCATTTGCAGCCTTAGTCCCAATACCTTCAAAGAAGGCAGGGGATGTTTTGATTCTTTTACATGTGGAAATTGGTCTGAATGATCTTGAGAGTGAGCACAAGGAACCAACTTCAGAAGATCCCCATAAATTTCAGAACCCCGAGTGAGCAACAAACTTCAGAATTTCCTTGGAAGTAAGTTTGGCTATTGAGACAACTTTCGGATTACCAATGAATGAGAGTTCATGACAGCATAATCAATAACTCTTAAATCCTTACTTGGTTAATCAATTTATTTTTGTTTTTGGGTATCGTTCTCTCCACCAAGTATATCATTCAGCCTTATTGGAATTGTAGTTATTTTGAATTTTCACACATTGAGGTTCATGAGAGTTTATGCTCAATGACTTTCTAGGAAACTCTTCATATCGTGGCAACCAAAATCAACCACATTCAGAGGGGTTATTATGTGAGGCATCCACAAAAACAAGGTGTGAAATTTCTATGAAAACTTAAAAAAAAAAAGTGTCTAACCCATTGAATCTCACAACCTACCTCTGGTAAATTCATAAATACTAGGGTTGTTTGGAACTGGCATGGAAATTGAAAGATTAGTATTCTGTAGACTTTATAAGAATTTCAGAGACTTCCTTTTTTTTTTCGTTGTCAGAGTTGCACCTTTATGATATTGGTCTTTTCAAGTTTGATTGATCCAATGACTGACTCTACCATCCTTTTGTCTTTTGAAGTACGAAACAGGTAATTGAAAAGCATACTCTGAATTCAAAGCAGCTTGAGAAGCCAGACCACCCATCTGTTCAGCTGCAGGTAAAAGGTTGAGTGTGTTCTTGTCATTTTGAACTTTAAAGCTTATAGGTGGTTTTAGATGGGATGGAACAAAACCACAATGCAATCATCTCGATGAAAACAATATAAGAAGGTTGTCCATAAAAACTCGTGTGATCCACCTCTAAATATTTTTACATCTTACAAAAAGGATAAAGTGGGTCCTTATTTTTTCTGTTAATTTTGCGAGTTCCTTCTGTAAAGCAGTCCTGCTCCTCAATTTATGGCATAGAGACATCACCATGATAATTATTAATGCATCATCCAACACTGTTTATTAATCTCTTTTGAATTCATTTCAGTTTACTCAAGGCTGAATAGTTTTGCTCCAAATAGTTGAGTTGTGCCCAATGGCGGACCCAGAGGTGTTGTATTGGGGGGGCAAAAAATTTATATATCAGGGGTGTTATAGGAGTAATAAAATTTTTGAGGGGATAATTTCTAAATTATAGTAAAATTTTAGTAGAAAATTTTTTTTTTCCAAAGTTTTGGAGGGGCGGTGGTCCCCCCTGCCATCCCCCAGGACCGCCACTGGTTGTGCCCCTTATTGGCTAGCTTATTGAGCCAATATTGTTTTTGAGTTGTGTTTCTCATATTGTGGTTTGCTTAAATTTGAAGCAGCACCAGCAAAGAATGCTATGAATCTTACTTAACAAAATAGCAATATCTTTTTTATTAGAAACTATGTTCCTCTACTTTTTACTCCATAGAAGGATTGATACTTAAAAGCATGAAAACTTGGAATTCTTGCTCAAATGGTTGTCTATGTCCATAAATTGGTTATTAACACAAGCTTAATTAAAAATTGTAAACCTGAATTCAGTTAAGAAGCAAACATTTCCCATTAATTTATTTGTCATATGATTATATCTCACTGTGAATATCTTATATAAAGGAATCAAATGTTAACTTTAGGTGCATTTGAAAAGAAAGTTAAGATAAAGTGGCTTGTAATCCTCGCCAGGCTGATATTCCAATTTCAAACAGCATATTGTGAATGCAGTTTTTTTTTCCCTTCATAAAATGGTAAATTTAGTGATTGAATATGCGATTTCAACCGCATAGTGACCTCCCAACACCCAAAGAGACCCTCAAAATCCTCAGGAGGTAGGCGATGCCAGCTTCCTTTAGAAAATGATGCTACAGTAAACACGCTTGAAGTAACATGATCTTAATGCTTAATTAAAAAATAAACATTTAATTAGAAATCAGATTTCCTCAATGTTAATTTCTTGAACACACCTGAGTTCCTTAGCAGCAGCTATTATCATGTGAGTTTCTATATAACAGGAAAATATTGGTATAATGCTATTATAGATTATGTACTGAATGAATCGCAAATTTAAATTCTTCAGCTTGAGAATTGTACCAATGCCATGTTGAAAAAGGAAGTTGCGGAAAAGACCCAAGAGTTGAGGTATTATTGCATTGCCATTAAACTTCTACTGTTTTATATGCATATATATAAGTTTGGAACATTGAGAAGTGATTCCTTTTAAACAGGAAACTGACGGGAGAAGAGCTCCATGGACTTGATATGGAAGATTTAATAAAACTGGAGAAAACACTCGAAGGTGGCTTAGGACGTGTCCAAAAAACAAAGGTTTTTGTCCTTTGGCTGTCTTAATTTTTTATTTTATTTTATGTTATCATAATTTTTTATTTTGTATGTGTATATTATTGACATATGGAATTTTGTCTGAGTTTCAGGATGAAAGATATATGGAAGAGATCAGCACCCTTAAGAGAAAGGTTAAATTACATCTTCTAATTGTTGCAAGGCATTTCATGTAGTTGTTAGAAATAGAGAGGAAAAAGTGCATAATGGTATTTTAATTCCAGTTAGTTGACCCTTTGTTCAGCGGTCGTAGCGTAATTCATTAGTGGGGAAAAAGCGGGCCGGGATTCAAAAGATTTCGGCAAAATGTTTGTGTTCCTGAACAACGGAAGTGAAAAGACACCAAGGGAGAGGGATATATTTGTGACATTCTTGAAAGGACTTCAAAATGATGCATTCATTTCTAGAACTATATATTTATTACACCAACCATAAAACAAATGCAATTATGTAGTGTAAACTCAAGAAATCATTGTGACAAGGTTGAAATTTGAGAATTATTATTAGGGCTAGAAGAAGAAACATTCCAAAATCATTTAGGACATAAATATCTGAGATGTTGGGAAAATGGGGAAGAAAATTGGGAAGCCTTCATGATGAGATTCAGCAGTAACACTAACTCCCAAATAATTCGGAAAAGTTAGAAGGCAATATTTTATGATGTATAGAACTATATAAATTCTAGCTATTGTTACAGTCTCTTCAAACTCCACATATGTCATGTTTAAGGTTTTATCTTCTTAGATAACCTGTCCTAAGCATGGAAATATGCTCAATTGGCAGCCATGCAACATAAAATCTTTTGTGAATTTCTTGTTAATATTGATTCTCCATTTATTCATAGCCCCTTCCCCAAACTACAAATTTGAATACTATAAGGTCAATTTTATTCAAGAATATTACAAGCATGGAAACTTTACCATTTCTTTATTGGTGATTGTGGTTAAGATGCGCCGGGTATATCCATAACAATATGTTTGCTCAATCTTAATGAACATCCAGGAGGCCCAATTGATGGAAGCAAATGCGCAGTTGAAGCAGGTGAGAGTACTGATTTTCCTATTCTTTCTTGCATTTTCATTTACTTTTTCTGCTTCCCTTCACTGAAAGGCTAAATTTTTCAAAATGCAGATGGTGAATATAGCTGTAGGCCAAACACATGTAATTGAACGTGGCCAGTCGTCAGAGTCTATCACCAACAACTGCAGCTTCGCGGATCCTACTCAAGACTATGACAGCTCTGATACTTCACTCAAGTTGGGGTACTTGGTTTATTCAATTTATCTGCATGCAAACTCAAACATGAATATCAAATCTAGTGACATTTCAATTTTTTTTATGAAAAAAAAGGAGAAAAAAAATTAGTTGCGTTAGAGAGATGAGGACTATTCTCAAATTAGTATGTTGGATTTAGCATTAGGGATGTTTGGAAATAAATTATTTGCATTAAACTTCCATGTTCCAAATATGAATATCATAAGTGAATGCTTGTGATAGAAGGCTCGTCACTTCTCAGTTTATAAATCAAAAATCAAAAATTGGCATGCATTATCTGAGAAGTAAGTACTGTCTAGCTGCTTTCATTAATTTTTATTGATCTACTTTACTTATTTATGCAGCCTACCTTTTCCTAACTGACTTTGAGGGGCAATGGATCAAGAAGATTAATGGTAAGCAATAAATAGAGATGCATTATCTTTTGACAAATGAATAATTTGTGTGAGTCAAATGCATATTCAACCCTTTCCGTTTGTATATTCTTCTTGTCAATTCAATGCAAATGTCAACGATCATCTGCATTTTTTTTAGTTCTAGATGACTGGTTTTGTATATGAATAAATTAAGGCATTGAGATGCCATAAAGTTAGGTAAGTTGATGTAACTATGTGGTCATATTAGAGTGAAATGGGATTAATGAAGCAACAAATATTTATAAATTTATAAAATTAATTGCAGACATGTTTGAGGTCATATAGAATAAGACTCCAGAAGCCTGGTCAATGGAGCTGCCAAGAATGAGCCTAGAAACTCTTAATGTGTCCCAGTTGGGTACTTGTTTTATATTATTTTGATCACATCATTTTCACTAAAATGTTACTTATATTAACAATTCAATTGTGATGAAAGATACCTTCGGACCTTGAGGTGTTTAACCTCTTCTTTTATCTGTCAGTGGACATAGCAGCAGAAAGAAAATTCAGAAAAAAAGAAAATATATTCTTGTCAATATTAATAGCATTTTATACCTTTCATTCATATGAATAGTTCATTAGTACGGAGTTTTTTTTATATATGATTTTATCTCTGTTCATGGAGAATTCAAGGATAAACATACTTGCAGATCACTAGACTCAAAACTTCTTTGAATGATTCTTTATTTCCTTGAATAGATACAGCAATATGAATGATAAATGAAAGATAGATAGACATTACCCTTTCAATACTCACACTCTAGTTGGATGCTGAAGATTTTGAATGCCCAACTTGCTACTTATGGAAAGCTTCTTTGCCAAGAGGTTGGTGATATGATCTTCTAGTTTGAATTGATTAGCAGGTACGTGGGCAGTATGAACTAGGAGCAATTTCCCTTCTGTGTAACTCAAGGGCAGTGTCTTGCGCACTGTGTCAATGGCCACATAGGAAGGTGTTGTGAAATTAACAATTTATGCAACAAGAATTAGAGAGAGAGAAAGCCACAGAGATTTACGCAATTCGATAATGTGATTACGTTCACAGGAATTGTTATGTTCTTTATCATATAGAAAATAAGATTACAAACCTATATACATAGTTTTATTTATTACAAGAATGTGAGTCAGATCTAACAGAAGACATTTTTAATGCTGGTGTCTACCCTTGAGTGGCTGCAACAGCCAGCCAAGAGGAACTGTACCTTTGACAAGTTTGTAAATGGGAATGATTTGTCTTGAGAACCGCCCCGGGGGGGGGGGGGGGGGGAGGGATTTTGGGTTGCAGAATTAGTTGGTGTTTGGAGGGAAAAAAAAGTTCAATGGTATGGCATGTAAATCAATTTTAAATTTCTGACATAAATGATGTCATGATAGTGTTTTAATTTAAAATATATGTTATGAACTTGATTGTATATTACTACTAAATTTAAACCTCCAAACTTGAAAATGCCATGATTATTTAGTGTTTTTGAAAATGTCTTATCCCAAAAGGGGTATTGACTATGAAAAGAGAGATTCTCTTTAGTGGTGAAAATTTTTTTCATTCACTTTATTCCAATGATTGTCGAATATGTTGAATCTTAAAAGCTTTCTAGATGGATTTAAAGATCATCTCTTGTGTGGAGAATTAGATGATAATTCTATGTGAATCAACTTTTGAGCTTCAAGGTTAATAAACAACGAGTGCAAAGTATGCTTGTTCAAGTGTTCATTTATGACTTAAAGATCGTCTATGAAATTTTAGGACTTAAGGTTAATGAATAAAGAGCACAAAGTCTGCTTGCTCAAGTATTTATTTGTAACATAAAGCTATCGATAAGTCAGTGGAACCTTAGATTTAATCGAGTAATTAGTTTCATGATGATCAAGGAAGCCACCGACCGTCCAAGGAAAGTATTTTGATATTTTGTGTATTTGCTGACATATATGGAATTAGTTGTCACTATTTTGAGGTGGTTATCTTGTATTGAGGAGGACATAGGTGAAGTAGATTATGCTTGGATTTGAGTTCCATGAAGATTGGCTCGAGAGATTTCTTGTTTTGTTTTGAGAAATCTATGAGCGATCTTGTTAGCATGGTCCTAACTTATTAACAAAATGATATGGGCATATTTTAGTTTTGATCATTGCAACTGGACTAATAGTGCAAGAGATATTTTGTGAAATTTTCCTATTTGAGCTCAGTTGAGATTCTAAAGTACACTGGGATGTGTACTCGATTATTTTTGCAACTCTTATATATGGTCAAATTATTAGAGTAGCTTAATGTTTTGCTCGTAATGATGGTGAAACTATAAGAGTGACTTGGTGCTTGTCCATCAAATTATAGTAAATTGGTTTATTTGATTTCTAAGTGATGTCAAAAATACACAGTTAGTTGTCACAATTGAGGCAGTAGTTTTGTTGTGGTGATACTAGTAGTGCCTTGTAGGCTGGATGATATGTTTATTAGCTATGATTATATGGCAGCTTTAGCATTTGCAAGTATTGCGTTTGGCACAGCTTTATTCTACATTGTTAACAAGCTTGGATGTAAGTATAAGCAATGCCTTTCCTTTTGGTGGTGTCTTTTGGACTTAAGTTTCATAAAAACAGAACCGTGCGATTTCGCCACTAGGCTGGAAGCTTAGTTCGCTAGTGGGCTAGTGGATCAATAGCAGTAATTAGAGAACCAAATATTTTTTATTACACATGTTTGAGATAGAGTTGTGCAAAGGGAGGTGGTCTTAAGTCCATACTTAGTGATGTTTTACATCATGCATTTAATGATTGAGTTTATTTTAAATTTGATGTATTGGACATTGTGTGACATTATTTCATCATTATATGATTATGTGTTCATATTGAGATAAGTGTTTGATTTTGTAAGCATACATGAAAGATGTCAACATGTTTCGATTGGCTCTCTCACACGAGTAATCGCTTTGGCGCTTAAAAAACGAGCAAGTTGAGACATTGAATTCTTGGCTAGAGGGAGAATTCATCTTTATTATATATATGTTGCCTTGACAATGAGGGTCAAAATAAGATTCTTTTAAAGAATCGAGTATGAAGGTTGGCACACACCTCATATAATTTGAAGAAAGCTGAATACGAACTTTTCAACAGGTGCCAGGTAAACGACTGGGTTGGAGTGTTCGGGTTAGGCGCTGAGATAACGATGGACGCTAGATAGCGTCTTTACCAAGATTCGTATGATATATATTCTTATTTCTATGAGATTGAGATTGACATGTCCAATTGAGCGGGAGCTCTATCGTAGCATACATTACATACTGTAATTGTTATTGATGTAACCTTTAATAAAGAGAGTGACTGAATGTATCCCTGATTCGTCACTGTGTGAACTCTGAGAATGATTTTGAGTTCCATTGTGCCCTTTGTGACCTAGGACTACATTATGAAGAGAGAGTTTAATGTTGCTACTTTAGCATGTTACTAAAGGACCATGATTGATGTGGTCCGACGGGGCATGTCTAGAAAAGCAATTGAGTTCAATTGAAATAACATGAGTAGCTAGGGAAGATGGTTCCGTAATACACTATTGTTTTGTGACTCATAGCTTGGGCAATCTGTCGGTTTATGTATTTATCGATATAATCATGAGTACAATACAAATTGGAAGGTTCCAGCATCACACTGATATTAGTTCACACGAGGGATAAGGGATGTTGAATTTGGTATAACGGAATAGTCTGGGATATAGACGAGATCATTTGTTTGTTTGTAGTGAGATATTATGTTGGTGTGATGGTAGCTTGATATAGTACTTCTACTCCGATTTTTCTCGTCCGGTCGCACAGTCCATTTCTTGTGTGTGGAATGTGATGCAAAAAACTTAATACTCACCCTATGTGGATGAGTGAGAGATGTTGGATATTGGGTCAAGTTAGACCCAAATTCATAGCAATTTGGGCATTCACAAGTTTTGAATGAGAGTTATGATAAGATTAAAATTCTTATCATTATCTGATTGGTTTCAAATTTCAACCAACGCAGATATTTATCCTACGTTTTCGTTACGGACTTTGTGTGAGAGAATATTTAGTTATTCGTTAACTCTCTTGACTCCTCTCTTTGTCTTTCTTAGTTTTCTTTGAAATTTTTTTGAAATTATCATCGCGAAACTTCTGAACTTGGATTGTAAAAACACATAGAAAAATCAATTTTGTAGTAGTCATATTGAGGAAAAATGTTTTTACATCAATATACATGACAAAGAAACTCGTAATACAAACTGCTTCCACTGCTTTTGCTATTTTTTATCCTAAGAGATAATCGATCCATGCTTGATTGTTATTTTATATATATATTTTTTTAGAAATAATAAGTATCAAATAATTAATTTCAATATCGAAATTTTATTTAAGTGTTACAACAAATTTTCACTTTTTATGCAATTGGTGGGAATCAAATGATATTTTGGCGTGAATCAAATAATATCTTCAGGTAACTCTTAATGTGTCCCGATAAATGTTTTGTATTAGTTTGATCACATCATTTTTACTAAAACTGTTTTTTTTTTTTTTTGTGTTAATTTTTGTTTTTTGTTTTGGTAATTAAAAATTCACTTGTGATGAAAAGATACCTTCGTCATGAGGTGCCTCATTACTGTTTTAGGCCCCCTTTCTTATCAGCTTGGGCCCACTTAAAAAATTATCAAAATTACGTTTCAGTAAAGCACTTAAGTTTCGCGCTTTTGGAAATCACTTGCATTTTTTACTTTTTAAATCTCTCCATTGTTTCCTTGTCAGTCCCTACTTTCCATTCTTTTTCCCCACTTTATATATCAGCATGGGCCCACTTAAAAAATTATCAAAATCACGTTTCAGTAAAGCACCAAGTACTTTTGGAAATCAGTTGCAGTTTGTACTTTTTAAATCCCTCCATTGTTTCCTTGTCTGTCCCTACTTTCCATTCTTTTTCCCCACTTTATATATACATATATTAGTTGTATTATGTATATTATATTTTAAATATATTCTATATATACAAACTATTTATCAATTAAACGACATAAGAAAAATTAATAGTACAATACATTTTTCATATTAATATATTTATAATTTTTATAATAGGTAATACATATTATATATTTATATATGTTTTTTATAAGAATTATTATTATTACATATATATATATATATAGTATTTATTAAATAAGGCAAAAAAGAAAATAAAATTCACATTATATAATCACTTTTGATCAATTTTTACCAATAACTCAACTACGTCTCCCAGTCATCATTTTTTCTCACCAGCATACTTCTCCTCGACAATCTTAAATGGGCACTTAACTTCTTTTATTTGTCAGTAGGAAGAGAAAAGAAAATCTATTCTTGTTAATATTAATACCATTTTGTACCTTTCATTCATATGAATAGTTCAATAATACTAAGTTTGTTTTTTTTATTTATTATTTTATCTTTTTTCATGGAGAATTCAAGGATAAACGTACTTGCAGATCACAAGACTTAAAAACTTCTTTGAATGATTCTTTATTTCCTTGAATAAATACAGCAATATAAATGATAAATGAAGGATAGATAATCATTGCCCTTTCAATACTCACCCTCTAGTTGGATGTTGAAGATTATGAATGCCCAACTTGCTATTTAGGGGTTGGAAAGCTTCTTTGGCAAGAGTTTGGTCATGATATGATCTTCTAGGTGGAATTGATTAGCAATGCTGGTGTCAAGCCTTGAGTTGCTGCAACAGCTAGCCAGGAGGAACTGAACCTTTGACAAGTTTGTAAAAGGGAACGATTTGCCTTGAGGACATGAGAAAATTCTGGGACTGATATAGTGATATGGCAATATATTCTTTTAATGGTATTTTTTCATGTGTGATATGACTTATATTTTTTAATGAGACATAACACATATGACAGAGTATCATTAGAATGACACATTGTCATATGGTTTATCAGATTCATTGAAAAATATCATGAGGATGGGTTGCACTTGTGTGGGAGAATTAGTTGGTGTTTGGAGAGGGAAAAAAAAGTTCGGTAAAAGGTAGTATGGTGGTTATGCTACTCAAATTTCTTTTTTTTTTTTTTTAATTATTATCAACAAAAAAAGAATATATTAGGGTTAATTACATTTTAGTACCTAAAATTTTGTCCTAATTTCAAATAAGACTTTCGATTATCAATTGTAATAATTCAGTTTCTCAATTTTTAATTTTATTTCTGATATACCATAAAAAGACAGGCCAATCAACACTTGACACGTATGACCACAGTTCGATTTATGTTTAGCTAGCATGATTCTCGCTCAGCCAATGACATCCAGATCATCACATAAGGTCGGAAGTGACCAAACAAATATATCCAGAACTGATCACAGGGTCCAGACCAGAGCTTCAGATCTCGTCACCGCCTTAGCGGATTCCGAGCAAAGAATAGGGAAACAGTCTCCAATACGGAAACTACCATTTATGATTATCTCCGCCTTAGCGGATTCCGGGCAGAGGATAAGGAAGCAGTCTCCAATACGGAAACTACCATTTATGATTATCTCCATCTACGACTCAATGCCCACAAGGTAACTGCAATCTCCGATGATCATATCCCTATATTCATGGCGTCGAATCCTAATCAACTTAGGAAAGCTTCGGCCTATATATTAAACCCTAGAGGTACGCTATCAAATTCATGCTCATTCTTTGACTTTCAATACAGTCTTTCAATTCCCTTACTCACTTAAGCATCGGAGCGGCTACCGCCGGAGCCAATCCGGTGGTCCTCTGATCATCTTTCTGAGTGTTCTACAGGTCACGGAGCCCTCACGTGTTGCGAGTCAAAAAGTGCAGCATCAGTTTGGCGCCGTCTGTGGGAACCGACTAATCTCTACGTGCTTTATTCGTAAACTCATCTTTTTCCCTACCGGAAAACCATGGCACCAAATCTCCGACCCCGACAGAATACTCAGAGTTCGCAAAACGCTCAGCGTCAGCCGCCTGCTCCACGCACAAGAGGACCAGCGGCCAACCCTATGCGACAAGAGATCGAAGCAATAAAACGACACAATGACCTGGTGCAGGAGCAGTTGCTAGCCATTACTAGAACGCTGGCAACGCTCACGCAGAACCAAGCGGCGGCTTCTCCTAGCCCGCCGGTCAACTTCGTTGCAGGAACACAACCCCCGGTTGCCACGGGGAATGAAGAACTTCGTGGGCAGGCCCCCGCTAACCAGCCTGGGCACCCCTCAGGCGTTGCTCACGCTGGCCGAGATCCACAGCCATCAACAGTCCCTGGCTGGGGAACATCCGCTTTTGTCCCCGACGTACATTACCGGAGCACTACCCGAGCCCCAACTCCTAGGGTTTCGGGAGCACCCCCGGCACCACAGGAACCTTATCATGCAGCGCCAGTCCCACCGGTTCGGATTCCTCCTCCATCCGAAGGGCGCACTCCACCCTACTACCCTGAAGCCGAGGCTGTCAAGCAGGGTTCACAAGATGTCAGACTCAGAGACCCGCGAAGGGTAGAGGAGATTGCCGAGTCTATGGACCGGACAATCGGCATAAGAGGACCTCAGAACCCTCCAGAGCAGGACGAACTGGCCAGGCTGCTCGGAAGACTAGCCACTCCGTTTACCCACGCCATCATGTCTGAAGAGAGGCCTAGAAAGTTCGTGGTGCCCAAATTCACTCTCTACGACGGATCTGGAGATCCAGGAGATCACCTATCTCATTACCAGCATACGATGGCCCTTCACGGAGCCTCAGATGCTTTCATGTGCCGAACGTTCATTACCAGCTTGAAGGGAACGGCTCTGAAGTGGTTCCACAACCTCCCTCCGAACTCCGTTGCCAGCTTTTACGAGCTCGGTAGACAGTTCTTGGATAGATTTATGACCAGCAGAAGGCTCAGAAGGGGACCAGAATTCCTGCTGAACGTTAGGCAGACTAGGGAGGAATCCCTCCGGGCCTACATTGCCCGCTTCAACACCGAGCTCACTGAGATCACGGATTGCAGCCCGAAATTCCTTGTTGCGGCCCTTACTGCCGGGCTTGCCCAAGGTGGCTTCAGAGACTCCTTGACAAAAAGCCCCCCGGCTGATATGGCAGCATTGATGGATCGGGCCAAAAAATACATCAACCTGGAAGAAGCCAACCGCTCAGCCCAGAAGGGCAAGGATCAGACCCAAAGGGATAATCCGAAGCGGGAGGACCATAAGAAGGAGGATCACAGAAGAGACTCCAACAAAAAGAGGGTCAGAAGCCCAGATAAGAAAACAGCTCCCAGAGCTGTGTACAACTCCGCACCAAGAGAGTTCACCAACTTCACGCCTTTGAACACCACTCCGAACCAGGTACTCCGGCAGATCCGAGATCGGGAGAACCTGAGGTGGCCAGAGCCGATCAAAGGAGATCCCAGCCTGCGGGACCAAAGTAAGTATTGCAATTTCCATAAAGATCATGGGCATACTACTAACACTTGCAGGACCCTCCGATATGAGATAGAACAGCTCATAAAGAAGGGACGTCTTCGGGAGTTCGTCAAACAAGACGGAAGGCAGAACCCCCAAGAAGACAAGCCTCAGCAGCGGCCAGATCAGAGGCCCGAACAGAGGCAAGAGCAGCGGGAAGGACGAAACGAGCCTCAGAGGCAGAACAACCATGTTATCTACGTCCTCCATGCTGACTCCCCTGTTACAGGAATGTCCAACAGGGCAAGAAAAAGATATGCTCGGGAGGCCAGAACCGCCCCAAACATCTTGCAGGTCTCTAACGTCGAAAAGAGGCTCAAGCCAGGGCCAGAGATCCAGTTCTCCGAGCAAGATCTAGCAGGGGTACACTGCCCTCACAGTGATGCCCTTGTTATCACCCTCAGAATCGCCAACTTCGAAACTAGAAGAGTCCTAGTCGACACTGGCAGCTCAGTCAACATTCTATTTTATGAACCGCTTAAGCGGATGGGCATAGACCAGGACAGCGTCAAACCCACCACTGCCGTAATGGCAGCTTTTGATGGCAGCCTCAGCATCCCCCTGGGGAGAGTTGACCTTCCTACCACTATTGGGGAAGGTGAAGGGCAGAAGACCACCATCTCAGAGTACATGGTGTTGAACATGAAGTCTCCATACAACGTCATCATTGGGAGACCCTGGTTACACCAGATAGGGGCGGTCACTTCGACCTTTCATCAGTGTCTGAAGTACGTCCACAATCAAAGCGTGCACTCGGTCCGAGGATGTCAGCCAACCTCACGAGAATGTCACGCTATTGCCCTCAAGGAGACAGCCCCAAAATAGCAATTACAGTACACTCGGGACTGTGCAGATCCGGTTTTCACTCACACTCCCGAGGTGGAAGATTGCCCATCCGGCGTTGAAGAGCCCCTGAGCCCAAGGGGGCGTGATAGTCGAGCCAAGCCTGTTGGCGAGCCCATCAAGATACTGGTCAGTTCAGGAGCAGAGGGGCGTTATTTGTACATCGGCCCAGACCTTACGCCCGCCGAGCAGGAAAAGATAGTCAGGTTTCTGAGGAACAACCTCTCTATCTTTGCTTGGGAGACTAGGGACATGGAGGGAATAGATCCTAATCTGATAACTCACAAACTAATGGTAGATCCAGACCACCCCCCGGTCAGACAGAAGAGAAGACCGATCGCTCCCGAACGGCATCGGGTTATAAACGAAGAAGTTCAGAGGCTGCTGGACGCCAGGATGATACGGGAAGTTTTTTATCCCGAGTGGTTAGCCAACACTGTGCTCGTCAAGAAGAAGAACGGCAAGTGGAGAGTCTGTGTTGACTATACAGACCTTAACAAAGCATGTCCCAAGGACAGCTTCCCACTACCAAGAATAGATCAACTGGTTGACGCCACTGCAGGGCATGAGCTTATGAGTTTCATGGACGCCTACTCTGGATACAACCAGATCCAGATGTACCCTCCAGATCAGGAAAAGACCGCCTTCATAACCGAAAGAGGACTCTATTGCTACAGAGTGATGCCTTTCGGTTTAAAGAATGCTGGAGCCACTTACCAACGGTTGGTGAACAAGATGTTCAGCCCACTGCTTGGCAGCACCATGGAGGTATACATCGACGACATGCTGGTAAAGAGCCTCCAGAAAGACAGCCACCTCCAGCATTTAGCCCAGACCTTTGATATCCTCAGACAGCACAAGACGAAGCTCAACCCCTCGAAATGTACCTTCGGAGTTACGAAGGGAAAATTCTTGGGGTACATCGTCTCTCAAAGAGGTATCGAAGCAGATCCCACTCAGATCCAAGCCCTGATTGGACTGAAGTCGCCAAAGACCAGAAAGGAGATTCAGGCACTGAACGGCAGAGTCGCCGCATTGAGCAGATTTATATCCAAGTCCACCGATCGCTGCCTACCTTTCTTCAAAGCTCTAAAGGGCGGCAAGGCTTTGCGATGGACAGAAGAATGCGAGCATTCCTTCCAAGAACTAAAGGAGTACTTAGCCTCTCCAGAGCTCCTGTCAAAACCTGTACAAGGAGAAAAGCTGCTCCTGTACCTAGCAGTCTCTGAGAACGCGGTCAGTTCCGCACTAATCAGACAGGACAAAGGAGTACAGAGGCCTATATTCTACGTCAGTAGGGCACTACTCGACACGGAAAAAAGATACCCAGAAGTAGAGAAGCTGGCCTATGCCTTGGTCGTATCAGCCCGAAAGCTTCGACCTTACTTCCAGGCCCATCCAATTGAGATTCCAACTGCTTATCCTCTAAAGTCAATACTGAGGAAACCCGAGGTATCGGGAAGATTGGTCAAGTGGTCTGTGGAGCTAGGGGAGTTTGACATAGCATATGTACCCCGGAACTCCATCAAAGGGCAGGCCTTAGCCGACTTTGTAGCCGAGTTCACCCCGGCACTGCAGAACGAAGCACAAATCGCCGAAACTACAGGAACCTGGCTGCTGTATGTTGATGGATCGTCAACCGATCAAGGATCAGGGGTAGGACTGGTACTACAGTCCCCTGATGGACTTACATCGGAAAAAGCAGTCAGCCTGGGATTTAAAGCTTCTAATAATGAAGCTGAATATGAGGCCCTAATCTTAGGGATGAAGCTTGCCCTGGAATGCGAGGCTCAGAACCTCGATGTCTTCTCCGACTCCCAACTGGTAGTAAGCCAAGTTTTGGGAGAGTTTGCCATTAAGGATGACAGGATGCTTCGGTACTCCGAACTGGTGAACCATTTAAAGCATTCTTTCCAGACTTTCACTATCCAGAAGATTGAGAGAAATCAGAACTGCAGAGCAGATGCTCTGGCTAACATGGCCTCCCGCCTCAAGTCTGAAACAGACTCCACCGTTAAAATCTCTTTTCAGCCAGGATCCAGCATTGAGGGAGCATCAGTTGCTCAAGTTGATGAACAGTCCCAGAGCTGGATGACCCCAATCCTCCAGTATCTAAGATCCGGGCTCCTCCCAGAGGATAAAAACAAAGCCAGGAGAATCCGAATCAGAGCGGCTCGGTACCTGATCTTGAACAACAAACTTTACAGGAGGTCATATTCTCAACCTCTGTTAAAATGTTTGGCTCCAGACGAGTCACAATATGTTTTGGCTGAAATTCACGAGGGAATTTGCGGGAATCACAATGGGGGCAGAACTATAGCCCATCGAGCTCTATCACAGGGCTACTACTGGCCCGGCATGCTGAAACAGGCTAAAGAATATGTTCGGAAGTGTGACAAATGTCAGAGATTCGCCTCGTACCAACACCAGCCTCAGCACGAGCTCATCCCGATTCCTAGCCCCTGGCCCTTTGCTCAATGGGGAATGGACATTGTGGGCCCGTTACCACGAGCACCTCCAAACAGGAAGTACCTCCTGGTAGCTATCGACTACTTCTCTAAATGGGCCGAAGCCGAACCTTTAACGCATATTACAGAAAAGGAAGTCGAAAGCTTCACCTGGAAGAATATTGTCTGCAGGTTTGGCATACCACGTGTAATTATCTCGGATAATGGGACACAATTTACTGGTAAAGGCTTCAAGGCATTCTGCGAAAATCTCAACATCAGGCAGCACTTTGCCTCTCCAGGCCATCCACAAGCAAATGGGCAGGCAGAGGTCACCAACCGAACAATCCTTGATGGGTTAAAGAAAAGGTTGGAACAAGCCAAAGGGAAGTGGGCAGAAGAGCTCCCAGGAGTCCTTTGGGCCTACCGTACAACCAGAAGAACTCCCACCTCTGAAACACCCTTCTCATTAGCCTATGGGACAGAAGCAGTAATTCCGGTTGAAATCGGTATGCCAACTCTGAGGACTGAGGCCTTTGAGCAAGAATCCAATGATCAGCAGCTGATGGAGAACTTGGATTTGCTCGAGGAGAGAAGGGATCAAGCCAGCATCAGGATGGAAGCCTACCAACAAAGAATGGTCAATAAATCCAGGATAGGACTCAAGATAGTCAGCTTTCAAGTTGGAGACTTCGTCTTAAGAAGAGTCTTTCAGAACACCAAGGATCCCACCATGGGAAAATTGTCACCAAATTGGGAGGGCCCCTACAAAGTGACGAAGGTCGTTCGACCTACCACTTACTGGCTTGAAGACACGACTGGGAAACCTGTTCCTAGGCCATGGAACGTAGAACACTTGCGGAAGTATTATCAATAAAAAAATTTTTTTTTACTTCCTTAAAACTATTCATCTATTAATGCACAGGCCTCCAGAGCCTGGTCCATCTATTAATGCACAAGTCTTATGACTTGGTCCATCTATTAATGCACAGGCCTCCAGAGCCTGGTCCATCTATTAATGCACAGGCCTCCAGAGCCTGGTCCATCTATTAATGCACAAGTCTTATGACTTGGTCCATCTATTAATGCACAGGCCTCCAGAGCCTGGTCCATCTATTAATGCACAGGCCTCCAGAGCCTGGTCCATCTATTAATGCACAAGTCTTATGACTTGGTCCATCTATTAATGCACAGGCCTCCAGAGCCTGGTCCATCTATTAATGCACAAGTCTTATGACTTGGTCCATCTATTAATGCACAGGCCTCCAGAGCCTGGTCCATCTATTAATGCACAGGCCTCCAGAGCCTGGTCCATCTATTAATGCACAAGTCTTATGACTTGGTCCATCTATTAATGCACAGGCCTCCAGAGCCTGGTCCATCTATTAATGCACAAGTCTTATGACTTGGTCCATCTATTAATGCACAGGCCCTCAGAGCCTGGACCATCCCCAACTAGTGGGTTCTGTAATCCAGTCTATCCAAAGGCAGAAATTCCGAGCACCTGTCAACTAAAGTTTACTAGAACAGAATACCTCGGATCTGACACTTACATTATTTGACTTATCTGTCAAATAAATCAGCACCATGGTTTCAACCAAAGGTGAAGTACTTCGATTCTGGCATTTTTCTAAGTTTTTGATTTATTTTCAGAACAATCGGCAACACATTAGAAGATGCTTAAGTTTCAAAAGAGCACATTCACAGAAAGTATCAGCTCAGAGAAGAAAAAATTCAACTTTATTAATAACTCAAAAAGATTTACATCAGTACCAAGAAGCTATTACAAAAGCTATTACAGAAGCTATTACAGAAGCTACTACAGAAGCTATTACAGAAGCTATTACAGAAGCTACGCTTGGCAACATAATGGCTCTTCTCCTGGGATGATAAAGGGGCACAAGATCCAAAACCTTCAAAACCGCCTTCATCGGCTCCATTTGAAAGGAAGGAACCCTGAACCCCAATCTGCATCAAGTAGTGCCCAGGCCATTTCATCATCACTATCACTGGTCCCATGACCAACGGATGATGAGGGCTCTGAGCCTTAGGAGACTTTTTCATTCTCCACCTTTGTAATCGGCATGACTCCTCAGAAGAGTAAAGCAAGGGTCTCTGCCAAGACACATGGGGGGGGAAGGTAGTCTACCTTCAATCTTCTTCTTCACACCGTCTGTTTCACCCCAGCCACTTAGTGCAAGGGTCTCTGACAGAGCGTGAGGAAGGGAAGGCAACTCACCTTCGTCTTCATCACCAACACCCCAGGCCTCGGTTGAATCAGGGAGGGGCCACCACCAATCGGAGAAATCTCGACCGGATGCCAGAGGAAACAAGAAGACTTGGGCCTCCTTCAATCCTTCCTTGGAGACTGAAAAAAGGGGGAGGTTAACTCTCGGCCACAGGCTCATTATTCCTAACTCAGGCAAGGAATCTTCCATCATCTCCGGACGAATGGGAGAAACTCCGGCAGCATATGAGGTTTCTCTCACGAACAAATCGGGGAGCAAAAGGGTTGAGCACAACCGTATGCCCCGTTTCCATATATATAGACCCTTGGAGTCCAAAAGCCACCCAACTGAACCGTCGCAACGGTGAAAAAGAGAGTGGCCTTGAAAACCCAAACGACGGTCGAATGACTAAGCGGTGCATTAAATAAGCCTCTTCAATATACCAAGAGACAGAGTACAGAATTCTCAAGACATAGACCGCAGTCCAGTACTTAAGCTCCCAAATCAATAAAGAGGGGAACAAAGTCTAAAGTAAATAGACCCCCATTCAGTCCTACTGGTCTTAACTATTTCATAACAGGTCAAGACACGTAACAAAGACCAAGCAGATCGGATATATCCCAATCCCGAGTACTCAGCATACCGAGCATCATAATAACGAGCACAAGCTGCTCAGTTAACCTCACAGACTCTTAATTCAGAGCAGTCTATCTCAGAACTCTACAGGGATCCACTCCCGCTCTGTCAGGCTCTATCTATCTGGCTATATCTACTTTCTCGTCTTATTTTAATAAGGCAGATCTATATTCACTATTCCATGACAAGTATTGAAGATTAAGAAAGCAACTATTTGATCTAGCATGCAAAGGGTTCAGAGCAGCCACACTTGCAACAAAATTCACAAGAAGGAAAAATACAAGCAGAATCTGAAGAAAAGTCAATCTTATTGATCAGAAGGGAAAATGTATTCACTACATCAAAAAAAAAAAAAAAAAAGTCAAAAGCCTATAAAAAGACTCAGGATTTCCCAGAGGGGCCTGCATCCTCTTCCAAATTAAGGGCACGAGCCCCAGCAGTCTTATCCGGATCAGGACGAGATGAGGTGGGTTCAGGAGGAACGATTGATGACACATCAAAGTCCGGGAACTGAAGTTGGAATCTAGTTCGGAAATTCTCAAAGCCGAGCAGGATCAGGTCATCACCCATCTGATCAACTTCCTCTTTTAATTCCATCTCAGCCTCAGCTTTGGCTTGACCAACTGCCTCCTGAACCCTCTGATCAATGGAACTACGGAGACCAACCAGCTCCGCCTCAAGCCTCTCAACCGTCTGAGCAAATATATCCCTCTCAGACTCTGCCACCTTAAGGCTGGTGGTAGCTCTCTCCAGACCCTCTTCAGCAGACTGAATTTTGGAACGGGCTGTTCCGAGCTCCAGTCTCATCTCGTTCACCTCCGTCCTTAGCTTCTCGGCCTCCTCAAGGCCCATGGGGGTCACCATCAGAGCAGCTAAACTATGCATGCTCTGTATAAAGCAAGACAGATAAATTAGAGCGAAACAAATGAGCAAACAAAAGGCCAGGGAAAGGCTTCAGAAGTTACCTTCATCTGGAGAGTCATCATCTCAGTCATCAATTTGGAGGGATCATCCCCTCTGTACCGATGTGGGCCCTGAGCCCATATTTGATCAAATGCCTTCTTGGCAATTTGATAATCCGGCTCAACAAATGGCTCAGAAGGAGCGGCAGGAGCTTTCCCCTTCCTAGACCTCTTGCTCGGACCAGGAGGAACAGCCGATACAGGAATGGCAGGCTCGGCTTCCTCAGCCTCGGCAGGGGAGGGCTCAGGGGAACCAGAGATCAATCTCCTCCTCTTCACTTCTAAAGGAGCATCAGGCTCAGCTGGGGAGGAAGACTCCCCCACCACTTGAGGCTTCGGCACTTCCCACCTCGAGGCTAGCCTCCTCTTAAACTCTGCGCTACGGGTGGCCATCACTTGGTCCGGAGTGACGATAACAGTATGAGCCCGGTTAGAAGTTGAAAGCAAAGCCCGGTACTGATCCTGCAGAGCCTTAGTAAACTTGGGCCTCTTCCGAGCACTCTTGACTGCACAAAGGAAATGAAAAATACCAAGTTTGTCAGTTCTGAGGATATAAGCAAAGCTAAAGCAAACCCAAGAGAATAAGTCTCACCCCTATGGCCCGTAACACAAGGAAACGACGAGGTCTCTCCGGCCTGGAAGTCCTTATGCTCCCATCCTCCTCCAACGAAGAAGTACCACTTCTTCCACGTCTTGTTGGAAGTAGGAACGGAAGACAGGGGTCGGAACCCCTTCTCGAAGGACATATAATAGAGGCCCTCTGCCTGCTTGAACTTCAGATCCATATTGCTACGGATCAAGTCCAGAGACACGTCCACTTTGTTCAGATGTCCCAGCACCATAAATCCTAGAAGATGCCGCCAGCTATTGAGATTCAGGTCGGCAGGGCAGAGCTTGAACCAGCAAAAGAATTGCCTGACTAAATCCGGCAATGGAAGCCTTAAGCCCATTTCAAACCAGGCAAGGAAAACGCAAATCTCCCCGGCTTTAACATCTTGGGGACGGTCCATGGGTCCTGGAACTCTGCAAGTCACATTTGGGGGAAATTCAAATTTCACCCTCCATTCATCCAAGAGGCTTTGAGTGACGGCACTCTCACCCTCTTCTCTATGAGAAGACCTACCAGAGGTCTCCCCGGCCCTGTCTCGGGGCTCTTCGAAAGCATCAACTATTCTAACCCCTGGACTAGGGGGAGGATCAACAGGCCTCTCCTCAATAATTTCAAGAGCAGGGTTACCTACATCTCCTACAACAGACGGACCAGCCATCTCAGAATGGTCTCCTACTCCCTCATTCACAATTCGAGATTCCGAAGGAACAGACATTATTCTCAAACTCAAGAAGAAAGAAGCAAGAGAGGGGGAAAAATCAGTCGAACCTGTTTTCACTTAGGGGATCTGTATTCTTCAAGGTCGCACGAACCAGCAATGGCGGATGAAATCTTCTAGCACAGTAAAAATGTCGAGGGAAAGGTCATTTCAAAAATCTCATCCCGTATTTATAAACACGGTATCAGAAGGGACCCACCAAGCCCAAACGTCATGACGGTTCAGAACAATGATGCTCTCGAGAAAACCAACTGTCCGCCCAGTATAATTGTGACCTTGAAAAGACTTAATCGCCGACTACGCAATAAATGGCGCCCCAACAATTGTCTTGGAAGGCGAAAAAGCGAGACACATAACTCTCTTAGCCCTAGTTACTTACATCAAACTAGGACTTGGGGGGGGGGGGAGTAACTGATATACCATAAAAAGACAGGCCAATCAACACTTGACACGTATGACCACAGTTCGATTTATGTTCAGCTAGCATGATTCTCGCTCAGCCAATGACATCCAGATCATCACATAAGGTCGGAAGTGACCAAACAAATATATCCAGAACTGATCACAAGGTCCAGACCAAAGCTTCAGATCTCGTCACCGCCTTAGCGGATTCCGAGCAAAGAATAGGGAAACAGTCTCCAATACGGAAACTACCATTTATGATTATCTCCGCCTTAGCGGATTCCGGGCAGAGGATAAGGAAGCAGTCTCCAATACGGAAACTACCATTTATGATTATCTCCATCTACGACTCAATGCCCACAAGGTAATTGCAATCTCCGATGATCATATCCCTATATTCATGGCGTCGAATCCTAATCAACTTAGGAAAGCTTCGGCCTATATATTAAACCCTAGAGGTACGCTATCAAATTCATGCTCATTCTTTGACTTTCAATACAGTCTTTCAATTCCCTTACTCACTTAAGCATCGGAGCGGCTACCGCCGGAGCCAATCCGGTGGTCCTCTGATCATCTTTCTGAGTGTTCTACAGGTCACGGAGCCCTCACGTGTTGCGAGTCAAAAAGTGCAGCATCAATTTCAATCAAGACCAAGTGCAAATGGCTATCCCAAGTTCTTAACGATAATCGTTTACCTATTAAAATTATAGGGCATTATTTGAAATTCATATAAAATTATAGGATTTTATTTAAAATTCGTATACAAATACAATGTACTATTTTAAAACCCACAAGAAATTTGAAAGGTACTAAAATGTAATTAATTTACGACGACGGTTTGTAATTAACTTTAAATGAAATAAAATTAAAAATTGAAAAATTGAATTATTAAAATTGATAATCGAGTAACTTATTTAAAATTGAAATAAAACTTTAGAATATGAAAGTATAATTTACTCAATATATTATTAATGCAAACAAACTGTACAAGATATACAGAATAGATCCATTATTGTTGAGTTGATATTCTGTTACTGAATTCATTTGTGAATTCAATTAGTCTATAGCAAAGTTTGGTGGCTTCAAGACATGGTGATTATTATTATTTTTTAATAATTCAGTATCTGATTTTTTAGACAATTAATTCAAAGAATTAATTTTATTGTCTACTAGTGGGGCTTAAATAAAGTCGAAGCAACACCCTTTATAGACCGATCCTAATAAAAAAGTAACGTTCATTAAATTTTGACTTAATAATTTTTAAAAATAAGATTTTTAATTACTGTCTATCACTCACTCGAGTAATTAGGTTCGGTGATGATCATTGCTATTTGTAGTCTAAGAGAGCTTCTGTTGAAGGATAGTGGGCTTGCTTACATTCAGCTGGGAGTGGATGTGGAGTTCTGTATTTTGTTGTTTTATTTTAAGTCGGTGGCTTGCCAACTTTTTTGAGTGAGGTTGGTGCTTTTCTTTCCTTTTTGTGTTCTAATCATCTTTATCTTTTTATCAATAATTTTTTTCTTTTTCTTCGGCTAATCAGAAAAAGAGTGATATATATAGATTGAGGTTGTCATACATCAACGTTACACAGGGAGTTGATGTGGAGTTCTGTATTTTGTTGATAAGGTTGATATGATAGTTTCTATATGGGAGAGTCCACATTTGTAATCTTGAGAAAATCTTCAAAGTATTAAAAGTTTGCAAAATACAACGTTGGGGAATTAGTAATAGTAAGGGAGTAATGATTAGAATGTTTCCAGGCGTAACTTTTTTGATAGGCCGGTGATTGATGAGAATAAAGACACGAGTTCTCATTAAGTTAAGTTAATTATATCAAGAGTTGTCAGCCTAAACATATGATATAACCCTTCCAACGCGACTTCAATACCTATAGGATATCTGAACAGGAACCCTATTTTGAACACGGAAATCGTCTGTCCAGACCTGAATAAAGGAAATATAATGCTTCTTTTGATAATTGTAGTTCTGAAGGATTAATATTTGACATTTAATATCATTTGAATGTCGGTCCTTTTTATTGGTAAAGTAATACTTAGATGTCTATATGAACATTTGTATCCCAAATAATGTGATAATAGATTATAATGTTGTTCCTTTTTTATCAGAAAGGTATTTTGTTTTTCGTTACTTGTCAAGAACTTGAGATCTGAAGATTACTGGAAAGATTTCGACGGTAGCCGCTTTGATGATAAAGTTAGTAAATAAAAAGAGATTGTAATTTAAAAGAAGGATTGAAGATAAATTGAAAACGTATCTTATGGCCTTATTTATAGGTCGTAGATCTCCTAAGTTGAGTGGGATTAGAAGTTATAAAAGTACGAATTTGAAAATATTCGAAAATAGTAGTTGCCATATTGAACTCTGTTTCTTTATTCTGAGATCGGTAGGATATGGAAGGCGGTACTTGGTTTTGAACCATATACCTCTGAACCCCCTTATGCCTGTTTGATATGGATAAAACAATCTTTCTTAATTTGTACCCTAAAAAACTCTGTACATACACGTGTCATGCTTTGAATATATTTGCCACTTTATGGTATATCAGTTACTCCCCACCCTCCCGAGCCTCTGTTCTGAGGTATGATCAGAGCTGAAGTTAGGGTTTCTGAGGCATTACACGCGTAATAGTTATAAAGGTGCCGCTCCATATTTCGAGGAGACAATCGTTGATGCGACATTCATTACATCAGTTACTGGTTGGAATTACGAGATCATCATTGCTCTAACTGTCGTGGAGGTTCGAAAGAGAGGGCCTCCCACGTGACACCTGTTAGATCTTTATAAAAATGGGGGAAACACATTGATGCCCTTCCTTTTAACACTTCAGTATTTTAAAAACCATCACACCGCAAGAGAGAACTTTGAGTGAGGCAAATTCCGGTGTCCTAAGAAGATCAACTCCGATCAAATCTGTGGTCAGGTTCGGTTTCAAATACTTTTTCCAAGCTCTTCATGTCTGCTACCATTCTTCTTCATTTTCTTATTTAGACCATGTCGGCCTCCAATGCTCAGCTAAGCACTAGCTATGAAACAAAGGAGTCTTTGGAGATATATGACCAGATAGAGGTTAACTTTGTAGCTAGTAGCCCATTAGAAAATGTATAAAAATAGATTGTCAGTAACCCAACCCCCAGTTCTGAAGTCAGGATAGTAGAAGATTTCATAGAGCCTAGAAACATCGGTGGGGAGACATCGGGTAAGTCCCACAAAAGGGACGAAAGAGAAAGCGTCACGACTCAGAGCATGATAGATGCTCTGAGGGCAACTTTTGACTTTTCTGTAAACGTGTCCTGTAGGGTACCAAGACCAATAGATCGCCCTTCTAGTATTCAGCAATGTGAGATTTGTGCTTACCTTGAGTGGTCTGAGATAGGGGTTAGGTTCCCCTTCCACCCTTTTATCAAGAAATTTTTTAATTAGTTCAATATCTGCCCCACTTTTTTGAATATAAACAGTTGAAGTCATTTACTTGGGTTCATAATTGTAGAACACTTGAACAATGTTGAGGTAGACCTCCATCTAATTAGGAGTAATATGAACATGAAATACCTGAAGTCGGAAGGCATGTTTTATATGTCTTTTGACAAAAGGCTTAGACCTCTCTCCTCTGCACCCATTTCTAACAAGACTTGAAAAAAATGGTATTTATTTGTAGAAGGAGGCAGGGAGTTCGAAGACTTCAAGAGCCAGGTTTCAACCTTCCCAAGAAAGATTGGTATCAAGGGTGAGGTCCTGTTTTGTTTTGCACTTTTTCCCTTTTAGGTTTTCACATTCTATTTTTTTTTTTTTTTTTCTTTTTGAGCCTAATCCTATGTCTCTATGCAGATAAGAGAGCTTGAAAGATGTTGATATTTATCGTCGATCTTTAACAGAAGTACAAGAAGCTTATTCATACCAACGACCGCTCTCACGAAGCCATCATTTGCCCCAAAAACTTGAAAGAGGCTAGTTTGGTGCGAGACCGAACCGAGAGATTGAAGAAATCCTTGGGGATCGGATGGGTGCTAAGGAAGAAGAAGAATAAAGTTTGGGAAAGTTCTTCCCTTGACAAGTCTCCCCTTCTAGTGAAGAAAATGAGGTTAATCTCCAACTCTTCCGAGAGAACTGTCTTGGAGGATTTGGGGGTTTCTCCTATTCAAGTGGCTCTTCTGCCCCTAGTGCCTTCTACTTTGAAGAAGAGAAAGGGAATACCAAATCAGTTGCCGCCTCTTTAGGATCTAATGACTTCGGCGTGACAGCCGTGAAGAAGGCCTATGAAGACTCTTGGGCAACGGGCCCAAGCCCAAGAATATTGCCAAGGATATGATGACCTTTCATATGAGGGTGAGTTCTATATTACTCCTTCTTATTTTTATTTTCCTAGTTCTATATTTTGTACGTAATCTATTCTGACCTGATTGTGTTGTTGATGTTTCTCAGACTATGCACGATTTGGCAGCCATTATAGACTGCCCTGAGAATCCCGAGCAGATTGACTCCTTCCAATTTGAGCTCAATGAGGCCAGATTCCAGTTGGGAACTACGCAGTCTGCGGTGGTGGTAGTAGAGGAAAAATTGAAGGAGGCTACCAATTCTTATTCCATCCAAGAGTCCGAGAGGGATGCCCTTGCTACTGAACTGGAAGACCTCAAAAGGAGGTTTGTAGACTTCCAGGCTACTTCTTTCCAGAAGGTTTAGGACACCACTGAAGCTGTTAGAGCCCAGATTAAGGTGGATCTGAAAGCTGAAGTTCAGGATCTAGGTGGCAAGCTAATTGAGTATGGATACCGAACCTTCAGGGCAAAGCTTCGAAAGAAGTATCCCAACTTGGATCTGACTGGAGTAAATGATATTGAAGTCTCCCAAGTTGAGATCGATTTGTCGGATGTTGACAACGAAGAAGAGGAGGTGAATCCAGAACTTCCACAAGTTGCTGTTTCAGAGGCTGCCGAGCCAGCAGTAGAGTAGACTTAGGATGTTTTTGTAATTTTTTTTTTTTGGTCTTGTAATTTTCCTTTTTTGGGCTAATATATGAAATTTCATTCATTATAGAACTTCTGTCTTGTTCGATATCTTTATGGTATGTCTAGCTTCAAGATAATTTCTTTAATATCTAGGCCAGTAGAAAATATAAGCTCTTTAGAGACTCCAAAGCACTTATAAACTATTTCAGAGGTCTAAACAACAGGATATATAGAATTAAAACACTTGTAATTAAAACAAGAATCTGTATAGTTGAGAATTCATAATATACAAACTTACAACACTTGCAAATAAAACAAATCTTTTCTAGAGGTTTGTAGAGTGAGTAAAATGGACCAAACCTATGATACTTGTAATGAATACAAGGTCTTGAGGGGTTTGTACATTGATAAAATATACCAAACCTAAAGTACTTGTATTGAACACAAGTCCATTAGGGATTTGTACATTAAGTGAAATAGACTAGACCTGTAATACTTGTGATGGACACAAGGTTCTTAAGGGTCTGTACATTGAGTGAAATGGACCAGACCTGTAGTACTTGTTATGGATACAAGGCTTTTAGGGTTCAGTGCATTGAGTGAAATTGACTAAACTTCTAGCACTTGTAATGGATACAAGGCTTTTAGAGGTTTGTATATTAAGTGAAATGGACTAAACCTATACCACTTTTAATGAATGCAAGGCTTTCAGGGTCTGTACATTGATAAAATGGACCAAACCTGTAGTACTTGTAATTGATACAAGGATTTCAGGGGTTTGTGTATTGAGTGAAATTGACCAAACCTATAGCACTTGTAATGGACACAAGGCTTTTAGGGATCTGTGTATTGAGTGAAATGGATACAAGGTTTTCAAGGGTTTGTGCATTGAGTGAAATGGACCAGACCTGTAACACTTTTAATGGACACAAGGCTTTTAGGGGTCTAGTGTATTGAGTGAAATGGACCAGACCTGTAGTACTTATAATGGACACAAGGCTTTTAGGGGTTTGTGCATTGAGTGAAATGGACCAGACCTGTAGCACTTGTAATAGACACAAGGCTTTTAGGGTCTGTGCATTGAGTGAAATGGACTAGACTTATAGCACTTGTAATAGATACAAGACTTGTAGGGGTCTGTATATTGAGTGAAATAGACCAGACTTGTAGCACTTATAATAGATACAAGGCTTTTAGGGGTCTGTACATTGAGACATTGAGTGAAATGGACCAGACTTGTAACACTTGTACTAGGTACAAGGCTTTTTGGGGTCTGTGCATTAAGTGAAATGGATCAAACTTGCAGAACTTGTAATGGATACAAGGCTTTTAGGGGTCTGTGCATTGATAACAAATTCTGAAGTTGATCAAAAGTAGCTTTATTATTGATAATACTTGCGTAAATGTTCGATGTTTCAAGGTCTGGGTACATGCTTCCCAGTTGAATCTTCCAACCAATAAGTCGTTGGTCAGACGATCTTGGTTACTTTGTAAGGTCCTTCCCAATTTAGGGGATAGTTTTTTCATTGTGGGATCTTTAGTGTTTGGAAACACCCTTCTAAGGACGAGATCTCCGAGTTGAAAATTGGTGGGTTTTAACCCCTAATTGAAACATTTATCCATTCTCTGTTGGTAGGCTTCAGTCAGAATCCGAGCTTACTCACGTCTTTTCTCTAATAGGTCCAGATTTTCTGCATGCTATTGGTTATTGGCCTCTTGGTTAAAGCAGTCTGTTTTAAGGGTTGGCATGCTAATTTCAACTGGAATGATTGTCTCGGTGCTATAGGTGAGTGAAAATGGTGTTTCCGCAGTTGGGGTTCTTTTAGTAACTTGGTAGGTCCGGAGTACTTCGGAGAGTTCTTCGACCCATCTTCTCTTGGCTTCCTCCAACTTTCTCTTAATTACTTCGAGAATAGTACGGTTGGTAACCTCGGCTTGCCCATTAGCTTGAGGATGCCTTGGAGAGGAGAAGTGGTAACTGATGTGCATATCTTTACAGAACTTTTCGAATACCTTTCCAACAAACTGCATCCTATTGTTTGAAATAATGACGTGAGGTATACCAAACCTGCACACCACATTTTTTCAAGTGAAATTCTTTACTTCTACCTTGGTTATGTGGGTCAGTGGTATAACTTTTGCCCATTTAGAGAAATAGTCAATAGCGACTAGCAGGAATCACCTGTTCTGAGGGGCTTTTGGTAATAGCCTACAATGTCCATTCCCCACTGGGTGAAAGGTCAGGGACTCGTGATAGGGATGAGTTTATGATGAGGTTGATGTTAATATGAGGTGAAACGTTGACATTTGTTAGACTTCTGAACATATTCCTTAGTCTGCTTTAGCATACTGAGGCAGTAGTAGCCTTGAGTTAGTGCTCGGTGAGCTATGGTCCCATCGCCGTTATGGTTGCCACAGATCCTTCATATATCTCGGATAGGACGTAATGGGCCTATTCAAGAGTTAAGCATCGTAAGAGGGGTTGTGTGTAGGACTTTCGATAAAGCTTTTCTTTAAGGATTAAATACTAAGCTACCTTAATTCGAATTCTCCTTGCATGAGTCTTGTATTTTGGAAGCAACCCTTCCGTTTGGTACCAGATGATGTGAGTTATCTAATTTTGAGGTTGTTCTGAAATTTGAAGGGATTGTATTACCTCAATACTAGGTTTTGACTGATAGGAGATTTTTACCATTGAGTCCCTTTTTGGCTTGAGATGAGAGGCCATATTTGCTAAAGCGTCAACCTTGGAGTTTTGTTTCCTTTCAATCTTTTGAATAGCGAACTTACGGAAAAATCGCTTTAACGATTCCACCATCTATGAATATCTGGTCATTTTGTTATCTTTGGTAGAAAATTCTCTCAGAACTTGACTCACTACAAGTTGAGAGTTAGAGAATGTGTCAAGATCCAGAGCTTCGCACTCTAGAGTCTATTTCATCCCAAGGATAAGTGCTTTATATTCGGCTTCATTGTTAGAGGCTCTGAATCCCAAACTGACGATTTTTTCGATTATGATCCCATTAGGGGACTGAAGTATTGTAGCTACTCCAGAGTCTTTGTCTGTAGATGAACCATCAGTATAAAGTAGCCATACCGAAGTGTCTGTAGTGGTTTGAGCTTTTGAAAGCTGCGTTCCAGTGAATTCTGCTATAAAGTCTGCTAATATTTGTCCTTTGATAGCAGTCCGTGGCACATAGGATATGTCAAATTCTTCCAGTTCTATTGACCATTTGAACAGTCGTCCCAAAACTTTGGATTTATGTAGGACTGATTTTAAATGATAGGATGTAAGGATTATAATAGGATGGGCTTGAAAGCATGGTTTGAGCTTCTGAGTAAATATCACCAAGGCTAAAGCCAGTTTTTTAATTTCGGAGTACCTTATCTCGGTGTCCAGAAGTGCTTTGTTGACGTAAAAAATTAGCCTCTGGATTCCTTTGTCCTCCTTGACTAACGCAGAGCTGGTGAAACTTTCTAACACAACTAAGTAGATGAGTAGTTTTTCCCCTAGGCACTAATTTTGAAAGGAGTTCGGGGGAGGCTAAGTATTGCTTGAGTTGTTAGAAGGCCTATTCACATTTAGAGGTCCATTCTAGGGCCTTACTCCCCCCCTCAAGGCTTTACAGAACGAGAGGCACCGATCCATAGATTTAGAGATAAACCTATTCAATGTTGCTATCCTTCCATTTAGACCTTGGATATCTTTTTTGATTTTGGGTGATTCTAGTTCAATCAGAGCTTTGATTCTGTGAGGGGTCAGCCCCAATTCCTCTTTGAGAAACTAGAATACCTAAGAGTTTTTCTTCTGTGATCCCAAAGGTACATTTTAATGGGTTAAGTTTCATTCTGTGTCTTTTCAGGATGTCGAACATCTGGCTCAAGTACTGGATGTGATCACCTTTTCGAGCATTTTTAAAAAGCATATTGTCGATGTAGACTTCCATTGTATCCCCAATTTGGGGGCCAAACATTTTGTTTACAAGCCTCTAGTATGTAACTCCAGCGTTTTCCAAACCAAACGACATCACTCTATAATAATAGAGACCTCGTTCTGATATAAAGGCTATCTTCTCATGCTCTGGAGAATACATTTGAATTTGATTGTATGCAGAGTAAGCATCTATGAAACTTATGAGTTCGTGACCTACTGTGGTATCAACAAGTTGATCAATTCTAGGAAGAGGAAAGCTGTCTTTAGGACAAGCTTTGTTAAGGTCGGTATAATCAACACAGACTCTCCACTTGTCATTCTTCTTTTTTGCAAGAACTGTATTGACAAGCCATTCTAGGTAGAACACTTCTCTTATCATTCCAACATTTAGCAACCTTTAAACATTTTCATCGATGATTTTGTGGCGTTCGGGAGCAAACGTCCTCCTTTTTTATCTTACTAAGGGATGGCCTGGATCTGTCATCAACTTATGAGAGATGAAATCAGGATTTATTCCTTCCATATCTCTAGTTTCCTAAGCAAATATCGAAAGGTTGGCCTTTAGGAATTTAACAATATCCTGTTTTTCGGAAAGGGACAGGGTTTATCCAATTTGTATGTATTTTCCCTCTTCTTCAGTGCTGATGGGCTCTTCTATTGGTTTGATTGCGCTGTCCCTTCCTCTAGGACTTAGTGGCTCATCGATGTCGGAAGGACATTCTTCTATCTCATGAAAGTTAGAAGACGATGAGCTTTTCCTTTCATGAGGATACTGCAATTTCTATTTGGAAGGCTTCTCTTTTAGTGAGAGGGCATGACATTATAGGAAAATTTAGTGTCTAGGACCATGTATTCAGAGATCAATTGTCATGACCCGAAACCCACCCTAAGCGGATCCCGATGGCGTGATGCCAGTTGGCCACCTTGTCAGTTTTCTCCACCGACAATGCGACCAACCAAAGGAAACTTTTAAAATTTACAATGAATTGCATTCTAAATGTAGGGTCAAAGCAGCGAAAATTAAAACCTTTTAAAATTGAAAATGCAACTCATCCAAACACATCAGAGCACGTCTAGAATCAGTCACTAAATATCTCTAGAGTATCAATATACATACTCCAATGCATCCATTCTATATCAATGAATTACTTAAGGCCGAAGTAACACCAATACATTTCAGTTGATCAGAACTCATCTCCGATGATCAACAATTAGAATGTCTCCAAGTAAAATTTAATCATAGTGATCTAATATACTAGGTTAACCTCATCACTAATGATGTAATATTATAATACAAATCGTGAACTTAACCTTACAGAGTACATAGTCAACTTGACTTGGAGTTCATCTCGTCAGTGTAAATCATATGTGCTTCACTGGTTCTGCTAGTTATCTCATTGCATATCATCCGTCATAAGTTACCTGAAAAATGGTTATAAATAAGGGGTGAGCTAACAAAGCTCAGTAAGTAAATTCCTAGCTTTGCCATGGGTCAGGGTTAGTTCACAAGAATAATAGAAGAAAGGGATAACATATAGCCAATAGCCAATGAGCAACAGTAAATACATAGTCAGTCACCAAGATGCGCAACAATAATGACCCGAGGGTCCAAAAGAGGCATATCCCACAATATAAAATAAGAGGCAATAACAAGGTCAATCAAAGTTGGGATCTAGCCTATCATGATGGATTGTTGCCACAACAAAACGTTAGCCAATCAAATATCTCATGCTTGCAAAAATATGATCATTCACAGGGCATAAAATATGATCATTCAACAAATACCAACAATAAATCATCATCGAGTTTTAATAACCCAGAAATGCGTAAATCATCCGGGGCCCGACATACCCCACTGGAATGCACATTCAGATTTGCCTATTTATCCCGGGCTTACTGAACAGTGCTAGAGCTCTTATTATCTCAGGTCCCGAAGGACATACAAGACCCCTAAAGGGTCTTTTCCCCATGCAATCTATGAATAGAGAGGCCATTGTGATTGAGCACAACCTCGGGTACATACCAAATATCATGATCAATAAAATTTCACACTGAATGTACAACCATACCAACAATTAATATCACAATCAACAAGTCATGAAGTGTGTGGAATAACAAGATTCTATTAACAGGATATATCTCAAGATCAGGTCATGGTATGATAGTACAACGATGTAAGCAAGCAAGTTAAATCCAACAGGCAGGTATAAACGATAGCCACAAGTCGATTGGCTTCAAATCAAGTACATTAGGTAGTGATATAATACAAATTTGGTAGCATATGAAAATAAGTATGACTGACTGAGGAAGGACCACATAACAAAGTTCGGGTTTACTTGCCTCGGTTTCTTAGTATCACATTCTCCATTTACAAATACTCTGATAATCTCCAGATAAGTTAGGCATATCCTGAATAGTCATCATTAATCACATAAGTATAAGGGTTCATCCAATCATGTCTTATTCATCATCTTAGGAATCTATATGATCTCCTAATTAGGTTCATCGGCCTATTACCCACTCATTGGATTTCAATTTATGTTATTAAATTCCTTAAGTAGGCTTAGTAGCTGTTAGAATAATATTTTAAGTTATTTTGACTTTAGTCGTTATCAATTAAGCACTTATTCGGTCTTAGGGCAAAATAGTAATTTTGTTATTCTTGCCCCGGGCCCTATCGTGGTCCTCAGAATATTCCATACATCTCATATATAAATTTCTAAGCCTTTTGGACTTCATTTGGCATCTGTTTTTGATCATCGGGACTCATCGGTCATTTCTCATTTTATACTTTAACTGTTTCGGAGTCTTATTTAGCCCCATAATTATGTTTTATATCAGATTGGCTTTCTTTTCTAATTTATTCGACCTTTACCTTGCATTTTCTATGCTTAAGGGTATTTCAGTTATTTCATATTTGATGATATTCTGACTCCAAATTATTACTTAGTCACGTATATGAGTTCGTAATTATTTGGGCTTCCATCAGTATCAATTTCGTTCAATTTGGACTTTATTTGAGCTACGTACTGTACTAGGGGCATTTTGATAATTTTACTCTTTCATGCGTTGCATTTCTCGGTACTTAGTTTGCTAATACAGACTCCACCGTTGAGTCTAGAGTGTTTGACATAATTAAAATAGACTATCTTTGATGTTTAATTGGTCCTGGGTATCATTAGGGGCAACACAGTCATTTATAATTTACGTGTCTATACTTTTCGGGACTTAATTTCACCAATTGGACTCCACCGTTGAGTCCAGAATGCCCAAAATAGTAGAAATATACTATTTATTTATTTTATTTGGATTTCGTTTCACTTATTTAGTGTCTGAGGGTAAAATAGTCATTTTATCCAATTAATAAAATAATAAAATAAATTATTATATTATTTCCCTGGGCCTCAATTGAATTAATTTTCCAAATTTTGGGCCACAACAAAATTTCTTAAACGTTTGGGGGTCAAACCGTAAATTATGAAAGTTTCGATTTATTTATTTTAATTAAATCCTTGAACCAAAGGGTTTAAGGTTAGAAACTCTAGACCGGTCCAAGTTCCAATTGAACCAGCCGGTTTACGTTTATCAGAAAACCGGTTTTAGATATGCTCACTAAACGCCTTATCCATGGTTAGGTTATCCCCATTCGAATTTTTCAATTTCTTATAATCACAACCAAACGATCCCAATTGAACTTAAATTTAAAACATAACTCCCGAAACAGCGTAGTTTCATTTATAGGTTTTAAACCATTTCGTAATTGGGTCAGGGCCCGACCTGAGACCCGGTCCATGACCCGACCCTGCACTGTTCATCTCCTTCCCGTTTCTACCCCGCACTGTAGCCCTAATTTTTGTTTTCAAATCTTTTCGATTTCGTGGTTTTCTAGTTGATCCCTTCCTTTGCTTTTCATCTCAACTCGTTTCTGGAAGCCTAAGGATTGATTTGGAATTCATTGGGAGCATTAATTTTAGCTTAAACGTTTGGTCCAAGGTTTGATAACCAAACCTGCAACTCGGTTATACATGATTGTTTTTAGCCTTAAATTCTTAGGGTTTCTTCTATCGTGACCTACTGATCATGGGTTTTAAGTGCCCCATTCCCAAAATTTGGTTTTGGTGCAAGTTTGTAAGGTTGGGTTTCAAAACCCGAACCTGCAACTCCAAATTTTAAAGGCTTCCTTGGGTCTCCTAGGTTGCAGCTTGGTGTTTTTAGAACACCGGTGAGGTATTTTTGAGGTTTAAATAAGCCCAACCCTATTTGGTTTGGTTGGATTCAGACCCACTGTCACAAAGTTTATCAATGGAGGACTGTGCACGGTTTGTGGTTTTGGGGCTATTTTGAGGTCTTATTTTCATGCCTTGATCAGGATTACCCATTCTAACCATCATGCATGCAGTTAATAGGGCTCAATAATGCCAAAAACAGTACCAATAATTCAAACAAAATCAAAACAGTTTTGATGCTTATACCTTTCGGACAGTGAACTCCTCTTTTCTTGGCTCAAAGGGAGACCCTTAGTGCAGTCCAATTCTGCATGTACAAGACCAATCTCTTTCCTTTCCTTGTGCACCTCCAATGGACACACACACCATGCAGACACACACACTTGTATATGCACACACTCTCTTCTCACCAATGTCCCTCTCTCTCTCTCTCTCTATCACTCACGCACACACACACACACACTCTAGTTTCTCACTCACACCTCTGAGTACAACACATATACTTGGAGTGTCCTAAAGTGTATAATTCATATATATAATTGCATACCTATACATATACATCTATATATGCATGTACATCAGGGATTCAGGTATAATCATGTGGCTGAATTAGAGGGTGATGTGAGTCGATGTGGAGAGGTCCAATTGATGATGAGGGGTTTGCATGTATGGCTTGGATAATTTAGGGTTATATACAGTTTTGTTGTGTAATTTAGCACAAAAGTGCTAGTAGCCCACTTGGTTTATTTTTGGGTGCTTAGAATCTTGCCCCACTTGGTCAAGGGTTCAAATCCCCTTGGCCTCACTTTTGGGCATTTTCCCCTCATTTGGGTTTATGCCTTGTTTGGCTGGCGCAAATTTCTGTTTTAGTTTTTTCCTTCGTAATTTCTTTTCTATTGCTCTTTTTACGAAACAGTTTCTTTTGAAGGTTTCGTATTTTGGTTAGCTTCAATGTCCAATGCCCTGTGTCGGTTACTATTTCTCCGTGTTTTTCGTAGTTAGCTAATTCAAGTTTCAATGGTATTAAAACAAGGCTAAAATGGCTAAATTAAGCCTTCCTCTCTTGACATATTTAATTATTTTATTGGTCTATCGTGTCCGTTGAGAGATTCACGATTCATTTTCTTAATTATTCTTTATGTTGTTCCTAATTAATAATTAGCGAACTAATTATTAATTAATCGAGGTCGAGGTGTTACATCAGTGTCTTTTGTCCGTTCCTTTCTCCTATCATGGTCAGTAGATCAATTCTACCTATTGGGATGATGAGATTCCCGTCGAATTATACCATAACAATGGCGGTAGCTTTGATGTTATTAGAGTTGAGTTTCATGTGGTTGAAGGGTTCATAGAATAACACGTTGATAGAACTTCCAGTATCTACGAGAACTCTTCTGATCTCAAAATTGACAATTTTGAGTGAGATGACAAGAGCATCGCTGTGGGGACAATGCATCCCAATAAGGTCCAATTCAGAGAACTGGATCTAAGGTTCTGACTTTATCTTTTTCTCAATGGTCAATATCTAGATGGTATGGGGTTTTGCCTTTATCTCCCGAGCATATCTTTTCCTGGCTTGGTTAGACGTCCCTGTCATTGTATTGTCAGCGTGAAGCACAAAGATGACTTGATTATTTTGCCGCTACTGATCTTTTTAAATTTTCCTTTGCATAGGCCTTTGCTTTTGCCTTCTTTGATGTGGTCTTTCGTCACCAGGGTTCTGCCTCCCATTTTGGCGGACAAACTCTCTTAGTCGTCATCTTCTAATGAGATGCTCTATTTCTTACTTCAGAACCCTATACTCCTTAGTCGTGTACCCCTGTTCTTTATGGAAATCACAATACTTATTTTGATTTCTTGAGTCAGGGTGGCTTTTTAGTGGCTCCGACCACCTCAAGTTTTCACGAGTTTAGATTTGTTGGAGTATGTGGGTAAGAAAAACATTTAGAGGGGTGTAGGTCCCATACCTCCTAGAGTTAAGAGTTGTTTTCGGCGCTAGGCGCTGTTTTCTTGTCAGGACTTCTGATCTTCTTCTTGTTGCGCTGTTATCCCTCTTCTGAACTTTCTCATCCTTTTGAGCTTGTTCTTTTGCTTTTTAGAAGGTGGTTTTTGTGTCTTCAAGATTAATATACTTCCGTGCTCTATCCATGAGTGCTGTCATATCAATAGGAGGATTCTTGGTTAAGGAATCCTAGAAGCGTCCAGGCCCAAGGCCTGAAGTGAGGGTGACCACTAGGAAACTTGGATTGCAATCAGTTATCTCCATGAGCTCGGTATTAAAACGAGCTATGTACTCCCGAAACGATTCTCCCTTTGCTTACTTCATAATTAGAAAGAATTTTGGTCATTTTCTTAACTTCTTGCTTGTTAAGAATCGGTCAAGAAATAGCCTGCTGAGCTCATAAAAGTTGCTAATCGATTTTTTGGAAAGATTATGGAACCACTTAAGGACGGTACCCTTAAGGCTCGTCACGAAAGTTTGACACATAAAGGTGTTGGTAGCTCTATGTAGAGCCATCGTGTGTTGATAGTGAGATAGGTGATCCCTAGGGTCCTCAGTCCCATCGTAGAGGGTAAATTTTGGGACAACAAACTTTTTGGGTCGCTCTAGATCTTCTGTCATTATGGCAGAGGTAAATGGCGTGGAGAACCTACCGAGCAATTTACTTAACTCGTCCTGCTCTGGAGGGGCATGAAACCCTCTAGTTGAGATTGTCTGATCTTGAGAGTCTGCAATCTCCTCTATCCTTTGAGGGGCTTTGGGTAGGACTTGTTATGTGATCGATACTCGTTGTTGATCTTGTCATGTGCCTCTAGATCCACAACTCAAGGGAGGAATTTGTCTGGTGTTAGTAGGAGGATGTTGCTCTTCTAAAACTAGGGTAACTGGAGTCTCTGGAGGTTGGAGTTCCTGCGGCGCTGGATTGGCTCTAGAGGCAATTGGAATTGGTATCCTCATTCTGTTCTAGTAATCGACAACAGGATGAAACGTAGGCATTCCTCTCCCCACAACTGTTGACGATTGGGGATCAGCCCTCATATGAGCGGTACCATGAGGGTATACCGGTTGCATGTTAGGAAATTCATCGTTGGGAGATCCTCCACCCGTGGTGGTGGTGGGAGGTTGAGGTCCTTCGTGAACAATGTTAGTTGGAGGAGGAGGGGGGTTACTCCATTGGTTCTGAGCTAATGAAGCCAGAGTTTGTGACATGGCAGTGAGTTGTTCCTACATCTGATCAAACTGTCATTGAATCCGATCAAGCTGTTGCTATAAACAAATGAGTGTTTGTCTCCTTCCTCTTCTAGTAGGAGGCTGATTTTGAGGGTTTTGAGAGTTCTTTTATAGGACGAAGGCCGGGAGCCATTGTCTTTTGGAAGAAAAAGACAATAGATTTGTTATTTTGAAGAAAAGACAGTAAGAATGATAGTCTTTCTCACAGACGGCGCCAAACTAATATTGCTCCTTTTTTATCAAAAGGGCCTCTTGTCCTTCGTTACTTGTCAAGAACTTGAAATCTGAGGGTCACTAGGAAAGGTCCGGTGATAGCCGGTCCGATGATAAAGTCAGTAAATAAAAAGAGACTGTAATTTAAAAGAAGAATTGAACATAAATTGAAAGCGTACCTTATGACCTTATTTATAGGTCGTAGATCTCTTAAGTTGAGTGAGATTATGAGTCATAAAAGTAGGAATTTAAAGATATCCGCAGATAGTAATTATCATATTGAACTATGTTTCTTTATTCTGATATCGGTAGAATATGAAAAGCGGTGCTATATTTTGAACCATATACTTCTGAACCGCATCTCTATTTGATCTGGATAAAACAATCTTTCTTAATTTATATTCTCTATATATACGTGTCATATTTTAAATATATTTCTCACTTTATAGTAAATTAGATTACTAAGCAAAATATGTACTTAAGATTTCAAATAACGTTTTAGTTATCTCATAAAATCATTTTATGCAGACACACATGTAGATGAAGATTCGCATTAACCATGCATAGATTAGAGTCATGTCATAGGAGTGTGTGATTAGGATTTATGGCAGCAACCGGATGAGCTCCTGCATTGGGACTGCCTAAAGAGAAACACTTTTAGCTCTTTTAGTCTCTGTAGGTCTTTGATCTTTATCACAAATCACATAATTGAGGTAAGAGAATTAAAAGATAATTAACTTCAATCTTTGTCCTCTATTAGGCTCTGTAGCTCTTTAATCTTTATATCATATCACATAATTGAGATAGAAGAATTAAAAGATAATTAACTTCAATCTTTGTCCTCTTTTAGGCTATGTAGTCCTTTAATCTTTATTATCCATCACATAAATTAATCTTTGTCCTCTTTTAAGCTCTGTAGCTCTTTAATCTTTATCACAAATCACATAATTGAGATAAAAGAATTAAAAAATAATTAACTTTAATCTTTATCCTCTTTTAAGCTCTTTGCTCTTTAATCTTTATCACATATCACATAATTGAGGCAAGAGAATTAAAAGATAATTAACTTTAATCATTAATAAGCTGACAATTTTTTTTTTTATCGACACTGTTAAAAGTAAAATTTCCTTCTTTTTTTTTTTCTATAGTTGTACTAAAAACAAGGCCACAAAATTTGAAGTTTTAATTAACTCCATTATATCTAGTCAGTGCTGAATATAGATGCAGAAAGTACAGAGATATCTAGTTAGTGCTGATTATTTTGAAAAATTAAAAAGTAAATTATATTAAATTTTTATGAAATTTATAACAATTATATTGGTTTTTCTTAAGATTTTTAAAATTATATTAAATTTTTAATTTTATCTCAAAATACACAAATACTTCTCGTTTGTCAATTTTTTTCTTTAAAATAACAAAACTATCTATTTTATTTTTTTTTTCAATTTTTTAAATTTGACCAATTTTTATTTTATTTTTCAAATATATATATTGATAAAAGTATTAAATTTATTTTTATATAAAATAAAAATAAGGTATTTACCTTAAATTTATTTTTAAATAAAAAATAAAAAAATGGTCAAAATAAAAAAAAGAATGTAAAAATATATAAATAAAAAGGACAATTTTGTCATTGTGAAAAAAAATATTGACAGGAATGAGGTATTTGTATATTTTTAGGTAAAACAGAAGATGACAGTTTAATTTTAAAAATCTTAAAAATATTGATGTAATTATCATAAATTTTAAAAAATGTCAATATAATTTATTCAAAAATAAATTATGATACAACTATTGCACTTATCACAATTGTGATTTGAATAAATATGAAATATTTTTCGATAAAGTTAAAACATCACATAATAATATACTTTTTTAATTACATTTTATCATATATATATATATTATGTCTCATAAAAAAACATTAGTTTATATTACACATAACAAAGTCTTGTTAAAAATTTACATTATTCAATAATTTTTCACAATGATTTACGAATCTATAAAATGGGAACCGGCCATGGTATCCATGTGACGGTGGTACAAGACTTTTTTTCCCAACTTCCGCTTCCGGCTCTCATACAGTCATATCAACGGTATCCATGTGATGGTGGGACAAGACTTTCATTTTTCCAACTTCCGCTTTCCCAACTTCCATCTTCCGCTTCCGGCTACTCAGAAAAAATTGGTCATTTTAGATGTCAAAAAATTTATTTATAATTTTAAATAGTGTTACGATACCTTAAAATTATAAATTTATTTTAATGACAGGTACCAAAATAAGATGTTATTTTAATATTTTTATTAAAAAATATAATTAAATTTAACGGTTATATTTTAATGGGTATAGTTTTCATAACAGTTTGATTTAAATTAATATTTTAAATTAAATTATAAAAATTAATTTAATTTAAAAAATTAATTTAAATTCTAACAATTAACTAAATTATAAAAATTATTTAATTATAAAAATTAGTTAAATAAATAAAATTATCCTAAATTAACAAAAAAATCATAACTTAAAAAATAAATTAAAAATAAAAAAATCAATTTAACTTATAAAAATAATTTAATTTAAAAATTAATTTAAAGAATAATAAACGCCATGTATTTTCTAGGCTTTGCTAAGTTTTTTTTTTCTTATATTTATAGAATTTTTTGTTAAAATAGAACCGTTGAAATGGTAGTAGTTATAACAGTAAAAATAAAAATGATTCCAACCGTTAAATGACACCCTTTTTTTTTTTTTCCTATCCAAAATTTATAAAAATGACATACTAGACCGTTGAGTGCTATTTTGAAATAAAAAATTTTGAGTTTGAAATTTTATTTCAACGGTTATAAATTTGACAGGATGGCACCCATTGGAGTTAGCTCTCATAAAGTCATATCAACGGTATCCATGTGACGGATGGTACGAGACTTTTAAGAATTTACTGAAATGATTTTCTGGAATTTTCCCAACTTCCACATCCGGCTACTCATAAAGTCATACCAATGGTATCCATGTGACGGTGGTACAAGTCTATTTATATTTTGGATGTGCTCCAAATAATGGATTTGGTGTGTGGATGATATAAAAGGAGGACATGTATGTTAGGTATTTTTGGTGAAATCTGATTTCTTTAGGAGATTTTATTTGATAAAATAAATTACATGAATCGGCTCAAAAAATCCATGTTATATTTGATATTTATTAGTAGGGGAATTGTTAAATATTTTTGAAAAGTAATGTTATAAATGATAGATATTTTTACTCGTAAATACAAGACAATAAAATTCATTATAATAAATACACGAATTTCATCCTTTGGTCATTAAAATTAAGAAAATGCATAAAACAAAATCTATTATATTTAACAATTTTTTTTTTCAAAATAAGTAATGATAATGTCTTTTATCTCCCACTTCTCGTGAGAACTTATTATATAATTTTGACTAATTATAATTATTATATCAGCAAAAATTATATTACTGTCTTATTCAAATCTAACAATTTATAATTAGCCACAATTATTCGTCCCGAACCATACAATAAATTATCCACCTCTCTAAACCGCACAAAATCTGCCTTTCTTTGTCTATATAATAGTTTTCTCCCAAAAGTGATTCCATAATACCACTATAACACATTCCTTTCTCTTTCTCTTCCTCTTTCTCAAATGGCCACCAAAGCTCCACTGGTTTCCCAACTCTCTCCTGAAGCTCCTCTTCACGCTTCAAAGTTAACATTGATCAAATCACTGACAGAATCAGTTGAACTCACCTCCATTCCATTCCATTACACCTTCTCCACAAATCCCATTGAACCTGCTTCTTCAGACCCAGAAGATTCAATACCTGTCATTGATTTTTCTTTACTCACCTCTGGTGACCCTGATCAACGGTCCAAATTTATTCAAGATCTCAGCAAAGCCTGTGAAGACTGGGGCGGCTTCATGGTATAGTATAAGATGAGTTCTCAATTTTGTTTTTTTTTTTTCACTCTTTTTTTTTTTAAGAAAATAAAAATTCTTCCACCGTTCTAGTTATGTATATGGTACATGTGTGAGTATTGACATAATAGCTCTCGCCGCTCAGTTGATCAATCATGGTGTACCAGAAAGCTTAATGAAGGCAATGGTAGAGGCGAGTAAGGAATTTTTTAATCTAACAGAGGAGGAGAAGCGGGAGTTTGAAGGGAAGCTTTTACTTGATCCAATCAAGTGTGGGACTAGCCTCCATGGTAGGGTGGATGAAGTCTTATTCTGGAGGGATTTCTTAAAAGTTATTGTGCATCCAGACTTTCACTTCCCCTACAAACCCACTGGTTTCAGGTTAGGTTATGTACTCTCTTCGTTGAATTGTTTTTCTGTTTTTTTGTCCCTTCAATATATAATTACACTCATTAAACAAACGATATGAACATACTACTAGAACTTTCAATGAATCGAATTTTGATTCTAGTATGATCCATTTTAAGTAATTATATGTATACATGTATGTGTGAATATATAATGACTGATGATACTTTGTTTACTACAGTGAGCTTGCTTCGGAGTTTTGTAAGAGAATCCGAAAACTGGTTAGAGAATTACTTAAAGCGACATCAGAGAACTTAGGATTAGAAAATTGTTACATAGAAAAAACCATGGATTTGGATTCAGGCTTCCAGCTCTTCGCAGCTAACCTCTATCCACCTTGTCCACAGCCTGAACATGCAATAGGCATACCTCCTCATTCCGACCACGGCCTCTTAACCTTTCTCGCACAAAATGAAATTGGAGGCCTACAAGTGCAACACAATGGCAAGTGGGTCAATGTCTATATCCCTCCCAACTCTTTTTTCGTCAACATTGCTGATCAACTTGAGGTAAACAACAATAACAACAACAAACAATAGGAGAAAAAAAATGCAAGAACTTGTTAGAATACTGAAAAGTAACTAGATGCATGCATTTAATCTTTATTTTGTTAATTTTGTGCTTTGTGCATGCCAGATACTGAGTAATGGAAAATACAAGAGTCTCGTGCATCGAGCAGTTGTGAACAACAAAGCTACTCGGATCTCTCTTGCCATAGCCAATGGACCATCGCTCGACACCATTGTTAGTCCAGCAATAGAGTTGGTTAACAGTGAAAGTCATTCAGTTGTATACATTCCAATGAAATTTAAGAAGTATCTAGAGCTCCAGCAAAATCACAAGCTTGGCCAAAAGGCCTTATTGGACTGTACGAAGGTTCAAACTGTCTAAGCAAATTACCTGTGTGCAACACCCTTGTTAGACAGTACGACAAAAGTTTACTTCTAGTTTTTCAAAAATTAAATAATAATACCAACAAGCACTAGTTTGATTCATACCTTCCTCCATTTCTCTATTTCTCTATATTAGGAGGTTAGGGGTTCAAGTCTTCTTATGATCAAAATGTAAGTATATGTGTGATTAAAATAAATTATGTTTAGTGTGAGATTGGTAGTCCAATTTTGTGAATTGTGTTTTATTATAACATTAAAGTGACTGAAATAAATACAAACATAATTCTTAAAAAATTTAACCGAATAAGAGACTTGCATATGCAAAAGCTCTTACTAGCATTACCCAATTTTAAATGATATATTAGTGCATCATTAACTCATACTTTCATGGGCTTTAAACCACATCAAAAGGAAACAGTTTCTCTACTCGTGCCTTCAACCTGGCATTGAATGTAGAAGTCAATGGTAGACAGCTTTGCAATTATGTTCTTTATGAGAATGATTCCTACACATGGGCCATTTTAAGAAGACATAAAATCACTTCCCAAAAATTTTTTTTCATTCTTTTAAAAAAAGAAATATAAAGCTATAGTAATTGAGAACACGGGATCAATGTGAAAGGGTTTGTGCAATTGAAGGGGCTACCCATCCAACCAGCTTCTCTCAATCTCAGTTGTCATTCAAATTGCTAAAGAGAAACTTATCCAAGCTTCTTCTTGGCAAATTTTTATGTAAATTTTCATTTCAGAAGGTAAAACCATTCATGTTTTTTTTTTTTGGGTAAATGAAATTTTATTATAAAAGCAAGCAAAAATACAGTAGCAAGGCTCAAACAGAGCTACAAAAGGCACCAAGAACCGACAAGGAAACAATCAGAATAATTCACAATCAAGATCTGGGGGCACTCTAACGATTACATAAAATTCTATTTAGGCTAGAATTTTTAACGTTAGGGTTTTTTTTTATCAACAAAAAAAGAAACATATTATTGATGAATAGAGAGTACAAAGAATATGATATACCACAAAGTAATAGACCAGTCTCCACGTAATATGTGTATATACAAAACAACCAAAACTCACTCATCCAGAACAGACTGATATGCAAAGTTCAGAGCGTCCTTGTTTGGAATCTTGCATGACCTCCGGTCTCACCTTCAGAGCAAGAAATACTAAGCACACGCACTAAGGAGTTCCGAGCTGATCATCGCCTTGAGTACGCTACTGACCTGAAGGACAGAAAATAATGCGCAACAAGGAAACTGCCACTTTGGGATCTCTTTTCACTTCCTATTCCAACAGAGCGCAGAGATCAACATGGTAATTGCCATATTCAGATATCAATCAAATCCCTATTATTGCGACTCCAAATCCTACTCAATTTGGGAAGATCTGCAGACTATAAATTGAACCCTAAGGTGCGTTTTTCAATTACGCTTTTTGAATTACTTTCAATTACAGTCTTTTTACTTCAGTTTATTAGCTTTATCATTGGAGTGACTTATCATTGGAGCCAACCCAATGGCCCTCTGATCTTTTTCTTTGAGTGTTCGATAGACGACGAAAAGCGGAGCCCTATTGATCAGAAAGTGTAGCATCAGTTTGGGGTCTGTGGAAATCGAGAATCGTTTCTTGCTAAGTTCCTTCTTCAACAAAAAAAACTTTTATCTTTTCTCGATCACTAAAAGACCATGGCTCCCAACCTTTGTTCGAGAAAAAACCCTCGAAACCAACCTCCGGCTGGGAGAGGAAGGGGACAAACACCTAACCCTATGCAGCAACAACTCGATCGGGTCCAACGACAGTCCGATCAGATGCAGGGACAACTCCTTTCCATCTCTGGAACTTTGGCATTGCTCACCCAGAACCCGTAGAGCAATCCCACTTGTCCTCCCACCAGCGCAGCCGACGAAGGGGTTCAGCTTCCTGCTACCACCATGGGCGGAGGACCCCATACGTAGACTCCCAATGAACAATTGGCGCACCTCCAGGGCACCATTCATATGGGAGGAGATCCCCAACCATCCACTGCAGCATGCAGGGGAATGTCAGCCTTTAATCCTGCTGTACATTAGCAAAGTAGGACAAGGGACCCAACTCCGGCAGCTTCAGGGGCCAACCCAGCGCTACATAAGTTTCAACCTCAATCGGCATCAATCCTTGGAAACGTGTCGTTAACACTCCAAAAATAAATTAACCTTACTTCTTAACACAATGAAAGAAAACAAACACAGTAGCTAGTTGAGTAAGGGTCGATCCCACAGAGAATGTTCACAATTTATTTTCTATTTATTCTGACCAACTCTAAACTAAAATTCAATTAATAACAAGACAATAAATAGGGGGTTTGGAATTCTGAGCCAACTAATTATAATTAAAAAAACTAAATTAATAACAGAAATCAATGAATTAAAAACTTCAGTTCTTTCGGTTCAATCTCACCCTCACAGTTAATGGAACAATCAATCAATTATAACGTTATTTTACTCTTCAATGAATCTAATAATCCTAGGTAACAAGCTTTGCTATCCGAAATTTTCCTTAATTCCTCACTAATGAAACAAGCTCTCCATTAGATTCTAACCATTAGACAATTTAGAACAAGCTCTCTAAATTTAATATAATAGCAATATTAATATCCAGAAAATTAGATTAATCTAAGCAATAATCACACAAGTTCGGACTGTTTAACTTAGGTCATGATAATCATAGCAATAAATAAAAGCTTGTCCACAATCATCTATCACTATTTGCCACAGTTAATTAGGAACCATATCAATTACATAATATATTTCCTGAATCTAGCAATTGATAATAATCTCAACAATTCAACAGGCTTTGATTAAATCAATCAAATTAAATATCAATAAACAGTTAAAATAGATTATCATGAACAGATTCATAAGAAAATGGAGAAATAATGTTACTGAATTAATTCAATCATCAAACTGTAACGAGGGTTCGAAATCTTCTTGAACTGAATTAAAAATCTAGCCTAACATACTTGAATAAAAAAAAAAACTAATAAATTACTCCGTTCTGCCGCACAGCTCTCCTCCAATTTGTGCCGCACAGTCGCTTTCTGTTGCCCGCACGAACTTCTTTTCTATACCCAAAACCTGCTGCCCTCTTTTCCTAGCCTCACGCCAGCGCCTGGGCCCCGCTTTGGTTTCTTTTTATTCCTTCATTCGACCGCATCTCCAGCGCCCAAGCCCACTGCTTCTTTCTTTCTCTTTATTTTTTCTTTTGTTCATGGGTCCCACAGCAACATCTCTTTGACTTTTCCTTCTTTTTCTTTCTTATCTTTTTCTTCTGCTTTTTCTCCCTTTTGCTTTTTCCTTCAGCCGTTCCAGCGCAAGCCCAGCCGCACAAACCAACCCCAGCTCATGAAGGACGCAGCCCACTGCACAGAACTGATTTACTGAAATTACCAACATTGTGCTAAAACTTGCAAGCTGTTTTTACATCTGAAAACAACTGATTCTTGATCCGGGATCTTCAATGAAAGTTGTAGCTCTGGATTTGTAGATAATTTTGGAATTTTGAATTACCTGATTTGGACTTTCGGAAACTCAAGTTATGGCCCAGTTGAAGTGGGCTGGTCAGACAGGATTCTACTGCAAGGAACAGCTTTCCAGGCCTGATTTCGAAACAATGTTTGGAGGCCCAAACGAACTCTAATTTTTACAAACCAGGACTTTCTGAAAAGCCCAAGACGTCCTCTACAAACTTCATAAAGACCACTTCCTCATTCTCGAACTCTAACACCATCCAAATCTCAAGTGAAGCTCTACAGGTCGAGTCTGTCCAAAAACTAAAAATTGCACAATATCATTCTTTTATCTTCAATGCTTCCCTAATTCAATAAACAAATTAATTAGCTCACTTAAACAGAAAATATATCATAAAACTAAATATAAAGGAATTAAAAATATTAAATATTATACTCTTATCAAATTCTCCCTACACTTAGTTTTTACACGTCCTCGTGTAAACAAAAACTGAAAACAAAACAAAAAGTTCACTTGAATCCATTGAACCAAATTCTCAAAGGTCTTAAGTTCAATAGCTCATCCATGAAAATTAATGCAAAGACTAGCAGGAATTTAGTTAATACTTCATCAATCAATTCGCAACAACAACCTTGTTATTCTCCACAAAACAATTTTAAAATTCAAGTGCATGCATGCAAGTACTGTCTGCTATGATCAACATGAATACACAACTAAGTCCATATGGAAGAACAACTATGCACACCATTCCAAAACTCGAAACATAGCTCTTCCACTATTACTTTTAACACAATTACTTTTTTTTTTTAGGTGAGTGCATTTTATGCTCCCTCCCACCTTGTTATTGAGTGAGTGCGTTTTACGCTCCATCTCAACTCACCAGTGAGTGCGTTTTACGCTCCATTTCACTTTATGCATATGTTTATGAGTGAGTGCGTTTTATGCTCCATCTCAACCCACCACATGATTTACTTGCTTCACTTTTTTTTTTTTTCATTTCTCTAACGTAGCTCCATCGTTAGAAAACAAAATGAGTAGTTAAGCAAGTCTAAGTCTTGAAACCAATACACATAGTTAGACACCTATATGACTTAGCTAATAAAACATGTATCTCATACTCAAGCACTCCTATTCATAAAAATAAAAATAGTTTTCAACAATTCAAGTGTGGATTGTGACTTGGTCATCATTATTCATCAATTAATTAAATATCAACCAAAACCTACAAGTCAACATTAATTCTCACACATTCATAGGCGACTTTCAAGAGCTTAGCCAAATAAAATCCAAACAAAACCATCCAATTCCGCACACAAACATTTATTTTTTATTTTAATTTTTTTTATGTTTTTTTTTAGAGAAATAAATAAAAATAAAAATAAAAATTCAGCAACAGTAACAAAGTAAATAAACAAAGCAAAGTAAACAAAGTGTCAAATCCTCTTCCCCATACTTAAACCTTACATTAGCCCCAATGTAAGATAATGATGCAAAGAAGAAATGACAAAAAATAAAAAGAAAAAAAGGGAAGAAATAAAAAATCTGGTTTCTTGGGTTGCCTCCCAAGTAGCGCATTTGTTTCACGTTGTTTGCCCGACAACTTGCTCCTCAACCAACCTCCAAATTTTCCTTACTCGTTTGGTCAAAAACTTCCTGCACTAACACATCCTCAATCACCTCTTCAGGGTAAGCATTAGTACGATCAACCAACTGTATAATAACACCAGTCTTTTTCAAAGAACCTGGATCTTTACATATAGGGGGGAGCTTTCTTTGAAGAACTGCTAGACACATTCTCCCCCACACTTACTTTCTCATCATCTCTTAATTTTCGCTTGTTAGTGCATAATTCTTTCAAAAATTTTGCATACCTTGGCACTTGCTTAATTGCATCTAGTAAAGGAATATTTACCTCTACCTTGCGAAATGTCTCTAAAATTTCTTTCTCTTGCTCCTCCTTCTTGGACCTTGCATCTGTATGGAAAAGGTAGATGGATTAGTCTTAACTTGAATAGAAGGATTAGGAATTACCTTAGATATGTCTGCCTCCTTTTTACTTTCCTCCTCAACAACTACAGCAGTGGATTTTGGTACTTCCAATTGTTTGCCACTTCTCAATATTATAGCACTTGCATTCTCTCTTGGATTAACAATAGTTTGAGAAGGTAACTTAGCTGAGCCTTGAGAATCCAATCGACCAACTGTGGTAGCAAGCTTACTTACCTGATTCTCTAGATTATGTATGGAAGTCCTTGTCTCTTGTTGGAATTTCTGCATATGGGTCATGAAAGCTTTAAACATATCCTCAAGAGATGTTCTAGAATCGGAAAGAACTGCTTGTTTAGATGGATACTGTTGTTGAACCTATTGAAAACTGGGCTAGTTATTTGGAAAAACATTTTGCATTGGTTGCCTATTTCCTCCATAGCCTAAATTGGGATGATCTCTCCATCCTGGATTGTAAGTATTAAAGTAAGGATCATATTGGCGTTGGGGTTGTCCTGAGAAATTTCCCACTGCACTAGCTTGCTAAACAGTTTCATCTTCTTGCAATGTTGGACACACATTTGTATTATGTCTTGACAACGAACAAATTCCACAGACTTTTGCTGCTTGCATGTTCCCTACAGTCATTTGGCGAACCAAAGCAATTAAATCAGAAATTTGACGTTCAATGTTAAAAGTACTTCCCTTATTCACCTTTTTAGGTGTATGCTCCATTCTGGTTCCATACTACTATGAGTTAGCTGCCATGTTTGAAATCAAATTCCTAGCAACATCTGAGGTCTTATCAACCAGTGCTCCTCCACTAACAGCATTTATCATACTTCTATCCATTGGCAATAGCCCCTTATAAAAATATTGAGTTAAATGCTGATCATCAATTTGGTGTGGTGGACAGCTCGAACATAACTTCTTGCACCTCTCCCAATACTCGTAAAGAGATTTTCTATTATATTGTCTGATGCTACATATCTCTTTCCTTATATTAGCAGCCCTAGAAGCAGGAAAATATTTTTCCAAAAATAGACTCTTCATCTCATTCCATGTCTGGATCGATCTGGAAGGAAGGTAATATAGCCAATCCTTTGCCAAGTCTGCCAATGAGAACGGAAAAGCTCTAAGCTTTATCTGCTCCTCTGCTATTCCTTGAGGCTTCATGCTAGAACACACCACATGGAATTCCTTCAGATGCTTGTATGGATCTTCACTTGTAAGACCACGAAAAGTAGGCAAAAGATGAATTAGTCCTAATTTCAATTCAAAAGCAGCATCTAAATCAAGATACTCAATACACAATGGTTGTTGATTTAGATTAGGAGTAGCCGACTCCCTCAAAGTCCTAGCAGCCCTATTGTTATTAGGAGCAGTCATATCTTCCTCTTCTGAATCATTGTATGAACTGTTAGAAAGTAATTCAAGTGCTATGGTCAGGCCAGGTGATGCAACAATAACTTTTTCAAAATTTGTGGTTGCAATTCGAGCTTGTCGAGTCTCTTTTTTCAACCTTTATGCGGTTTTCTCAATTTCTGGATCAAATCTTAATTCGTCAGATTGAGTCATAAACCAAAAAGAAATAGAAAATAAATAAAAATAAGCAAAAATAAATCAGATAAAAAAGAAATAAATAAATAACCAAAAAAAGTAAATCACAAATTTCCAAATGAATAGTACTGCCTAGAAAACTCCACCGAACCTATAAAAAAAATCAGAATTTGACAAACAGAAATTAAAACACAAATTGACCTAAAAGCAACGAATTAAAAAGTAATAATAATAATAAAAAATCAACTAGAATAAATAAAAAAAAATGACAGAAAACACTCCCCGGCAACTGGCGCCAAAATTTGAAAGCGCGTCGTTAACACTCCAAAAGTAAATTAATCATTACTTCTTAACACAATGAAAGAAAACAAACACATTAGCTAGTTGAGTAAGAGGTCGATTCCACAGAGAGTGTTCACAATTTATTTTTTATTTATTCTGACCAACTCTAAACTAAAATTCAATTAATAACAAGACAATAAGTAGGGGGGTTTGGAATTCTGAGCCAACTAAATATAATTAAAAAAACTAAATTAATAACAGAAATCAATGAATTAAAAACTTCAGTTCTTCAATTCAATTCTCATCCCTCACAGTTAATGGAACAATCAATCAATTATAACGTTATTTTACTCTTCAATGAATCTAATAATCCTAGGTAACAACAAGTTCTGCTACCCGAAATTTCTCTTAATTCCTCACTAATGAAATAAGCTCTCCATTAGATTCTAACCATTAGACAATTTAGAACAAGCTCTCTAAATTTAATATAATGGCAGCATTAATTTTCAGAAAATTAGATTATTCTAAGCAACTAATCACACAAACTCGAACTGTTTAACTTAGGTCATGATAATCATAGCTAATAAACAAAAGCTTGTCCACAATCATCTATCACTATTTGCCACAATTGATTAGGAACCATATCAATTACAGTAATATATTTCCTGAATCTAGCAATTGATAATAATCTGATTAATTCAACAAGCCTTGATTAAATCAATCAAATCAAATATCAATAAATAGTTAAAATAGGTTATCATGAACAGATTCATAAGAAAATCGGAGAAATAACGTTACTGAATTAATTCAACCATCAAACTGTAATGAGGGTTCGAAATCTCCTTGAACTGAATTAAAAATCTAGCCTAACATACTTGAATAAAAAAAAACTAATAAATTACTATCCCTTGTTTTCCGTTCTGCCTGCACAGCTCTCCTCCAATTTGTGTCGCACAGCCGCCTTCTATTGTGCCGCACGAACTTCCTTTTTATACCCAAAACCTGTTGCCCTCTTTTCCCAGCCTCACGCCAGCGCCTGGGCCCCACTTTGGTTTATTTTTATTCCTTCATTCGACCGCATCTCTAATGCCCAAGCCTACTGCTTCTTTCTTTCTCTTTATTTTTTCTTTTGTTCATGGGCCCCACAGCAACATCTCTTTGACTGTTCTTTTTTTTTTTTTTTTTCTTTCTTGTCTTTTTCTTCTGATTTTTCTCCCTTTTGCTTTTTTCCTTCAGCCGTTCCAGCGCAAGCCCAGCCACACAAACCAACCCCAGCTCATGAAGGACGCAGCCCACTGCACAGAACTCATTTACTGAAATTACCAACATTGTGCTAAAACTTGCAATCTGTTTTTCCATTCTGAAAATAACTGATTCTTGATCTAGGATCTTCACTGAACGTTGTAGCTCTGGATGTGTAGATAATTTTGGAATTTTGCAATCACCTGATTTGGACTTTGGAAACTCAAGTTATGGCCCGTTGAAGTTGGCTGGTCGGACAGGATTTCACTGCGCAGAACAGCTTTCCAGGCTTGATTTTGAAACAATATTTGGAGGCCCAAAGGAACTCTAATTTTTACAAAGCAGGCCTTTCTAAAAAGCCTAAAACGTCCTCTACAAACTTCATGAAGACCACTTCCTCATTCTCGAAATCTAACACCATTCAAATCTCAAGTGAAGCTCTATAAGTTGAATCTGTCCAAAAACTAAAAATTGTACAATTTTATTCTTTTACCTTTAATGCTTCCCTAATTCAATAAACAAATTAATTAGCTCACTTAAACAAAAAATATATCATAAAACTAAATATAAAGAATTAAAAATATTAAATATTATGCTCTTATCAATCCTCCCAGTCCAAGAAGACCGACGCCCTTTCTCTATTACTGGATAGAATCGTACCCTTCATATGGGAACAGAGGCCGCAAGGTAAGGCTAACAACAACTGGCTCAGCCCAGAGGCCCATAGAGGGTGGAGAAAGTAACAGACTCAATGGATCATACTGTCATCACTAAAGGTACCTACATCTCTCCAGAGTAGGATGAACTTGGCAAGGCTACTCGGAAGGTTCACCACTCCATTCACTCCTGCTATAATAGTAGAAAAGTGACCAAAGAAATTTTTTGTCCCTAAGTTCACTCTGTATGACTGGGTTCGAGGATCCCAGGGACCATCTCTCTCACTATCAACACACCTATGGCTACTACATAGAGCCATTGACGCCTTCATGTGCTTGCACCTTTGTAACCTAGTCTTAAGGGAACCGCTCTAAAGTGATTCCACAGCCTTCTCTAGGAGTATGTCTTCAGTTTTTATGAGTTCAGCAAGCAGTTCCTCGACCGGTTCATGACCAAGTAGAAGGTTAAGAAAGGGGCCAGAGTTCCTACTAAACATAAAGTAGTCCTAAAGGTGAATCGCTCAGAGAATACATCGCATGCTTCAACGCCGAGCTTACAGGAGATAATAGATTGCAGCCCGAGCTTTTTGGTAGCTGCTCTTACCTTTGGCCTAGCGCTGGGGCGTTTTTAGGATTCTTTGACAAAAAATCCTCTCATTGACATGGCAGCGCTCATAGAGCGGGCACATAAGTATATAAACCTGGAGGAAGCCAAGATATTCTTCTGAAAAGTCAAGAAGCAGGCTCAGAATGACGATCACAAGAGAGATTCTAGTGCAACTAAAAAGAGAGTCAGAAGTCCCGATAGAAGGACGACACCTAGAGCACAGAATAACCCCAATGCTGGGAGGTATGGCACATACACTCATCTGAATGCCTCCCTTACTCATATACTTTGATATAAGTACAGAGCCCGTAAAGATTTGAAGTGGCTGGAACCACTAAAAAGAAATCCTGATACTAGGGACCAAAGCAAGTACTGTGATTTTCATAAGGATCATGGGCACACTACCAATGAATGCAGAGCCCTCAAATAAGAGATTGAGCAGCTCATCAAGCGAGGGCGGCTGTAGGAGTTCATCAGGTAGGACGGGAGGCAGAACCCCCATAATGATAAGCCGCAGCAGAGGGGGCAAGAACAGAGGGATGTCCAGAATGAGCTGCAACAATAGAACAACTAGGTCATCTTCGTCCTCCATGCGGATAACTCAATGACAGGGATGTCCAACTACGCAAGAAAGTGGTACGCTCAGGAGGCCAAGACAACGCCTAGCGTCCTCCAGATCTCTGCAATTGAGAAAAGGCTAAAGCCTGGCACCTCAAATCCAGTTTTTAGAGTTGGATCTTGCAAGGGTGCACTGTCCCTACGGTGATGCTCTTGTATCCCACTCAAAATTGTTAACTTTGAGATCAGAAGGGTCTTGGTGGACACGAGGAGTTCCACTAATGTGCTATTCTATAAGCCTCTCAAGCACATGAAGCTCGACCCTAGTGACATCAAGACCACCACTACAATAATGGAAGGATTCGATGGAAACCTCAGCATCCCGCTGGGCAAGATTGACCTACTAACTACCGTAGGAGAAGGGGACTGGACAGAAGACCTTGATCTCCGAATACATGGTTTTGGGTTCCAAGTCCCCTTACAACGTTATCATCGGAAGGCCTTGGCTCCACTAGATGGGAAGCGGCCACCTCGACCCTCCACCAGTGCCTTGAAGTATGTGCACAACAACATGGTCTACTCTATCAAGGGTTGTCAGTCAACCGTCCGAGAATTAATGCCATGCTCTCGCGCTAAAGGAGAAGACTCCCAAATAGCAATTACAGTACCCTCATGAAATAGGGAGGCCTAGCCCTTTCCCACCTTCATGAGACGGAGGAGCGCCTTACAAAAATAGAATGAGCCATTAAGCCCCCGAGGTAGGGACAGCAGGGCCTAGCCAATAGAAGACCCCATCAAGGTATCCGTAAGCTTTGAAGGGGATGGCGGTATTTACAAATCGGTTCAGACCTATCCCTTTCTGAGCAAAAAGAGATGGTGGAGTTTCTGAAAAATAACCTCTCGGTGTTTGCTTGGGGAACCAAAGACATGGAAGGGATAGACCCTGGCCTTATCTCCCTACAAACTAATGGACTGATCCTTGATCACCCTCTTGTGAGACAAAAAAGGAGGACGTTCGCTCTAGAGTGCCACAAGATCATCAACGAAGAAGTCCAGGGGTTGCTAGACGCCAAAATGATAAGGGAAGTATTCTACCCATAATGGCTTGTCAATACCGTTCTTGTCAAAAAGAAAAATGACAAGTGGAGGGTTTGCATTAACTACATGAACCTTAACAAAGCCTGTCCCAAGATAGTTTCCCCCTTCTGAGGATTGACTAGATAGTTGATGCGACAACTGGGCATGAGCTCATGAGCTTCATGGACAGCCTACTCTAAATATCACCAGATCCAGATGCACCCCTCAAACCAAGAAAAACAACCTTAATATTCGAACGAGGTCTTTATTGTTATAGAGTGATGTCGTTCGGTTTGAAGAACGTTGGGGCTATGTATCAACGTCTGGTAAACAAGATGTTCGGACCTTCTGATCGGTGACACAATGAAAGTCTATATAGATGACATACTGGTCAAAATCCTATAGAAGAACAGCCACATCCGGCATCTGAGCTAGACATTTAATATCCTAAGGCAACAAATGATGAAATTAAACCCCTTGAAACACACCTTCGGGGTAACTAAGGGGAAGTTCTTAGGATTTCTGGTTTCCCAGAGGGGTATCGAGGAAGACCCTACCCAGATCAAAGCCTTAATTAAACTAGAGTCGCCAAAAACTAAGAAAGACATTCAGGCCTTGAATGGGAGGATCACGCCTCTGAACTGATTCATCTCTAAGTCTACAGATCGCTACCTTCTATTCTTCAAAGCCTTGAGGGAGAGTAAGGCCTTAGAGTGGACCCCAAAGTGTGAAAAACCCTTTCAAGAATTGAAGTAGTATCTAGCATACCCCGAGCTCCTCTCAAAGCCAGTCCAAAGAGAAAAATTACTCCTCTATCTTACAGTTTTAGAGAACGTTATCAGCTCTGCACTAGTTAGATAGGAGAAAAGAGTTCAAAGGCCTATTTTTTATGTAAGCAAGGCACTCCTAGACATGGAGATAAGGTACTCTGAGATCAAAAAGTTGGCCTTTACTCTGATAATCTCTACTCGGAAGCTTAGGTCCCTACTTTTCAGACGTATCCTATTAAGATCCCAACCGCTTATCCACCAAAGTCAGTACTACGAAAACCTGAAATCTCAGGATGCCTGGTTAAGTGATCTGTGGAGCTGAGAGAATTTGATATATCCTACGTACCACAGAACCTCCATCAAAAGGCATGCACTAGCGAATTTCATTGTTGAATTCACTCCAGCACTATACGTTAAGGCACAACTCGATAAGAGCACCATAGTATGGCAGCCCTATACTGACAGATGGTCCACAGACAGAGGTTCTGGCATCGGCATTGTGCTTCAATCCCCCGACGGGTTCATAGCAGAAAAGGCAGTCAACTTGGGATTCAGAGCTAAGTACGCAACCTTCATCCTTGGGATGAAACTGACTCTGGAATACGAAGCTCAGAATCTTGAAGCATTTTTTGATTCCCAATGTATGGTAAGCCAAGTTTCAGGAGAGTTTTCCACCAAAGATGAAAGAATAATCCGATACTTAGAATTGGTAAGATTATTAAAGCACTCCTTCTATAAATTCATACCATTCAGAAGATCGAGAGAAGTCAGAACTCCAGGGTTGATGCCCTTGGTAAACATGGCCTCCCATCTCAAATCAGAGGGAGATTCAATTTTGGGGAGCTCTCATCAAATGAAGCCAATCATTGGAGAGGTACAATCCTCTCAGGTTTTAGAACAAACCCAAAACTGGATGACTCCCATCTTCCAATATATAGAAGAAGGATTGCTCCAGGAGGACAAAAACCTAGCTCGAAGGATTCAAATCAGGGCAGGCTCGGTACTTAATCTTGAATGGGAAGCTCTATCAAAGATCCTACACGCAACCCCTTTTGCAGGTGCCTATTTTCCAAAGGAATCTCAATATGTTCTGACAGAAATACATGAGGGAATCTGTGGCAATCATAATGGCTGGCAGAACCATAACCCACCGAGCTTTAACTCAGGGCTACTATTGGCCCAGCATGCTAAAAGTAGTCCAAAGAATATGTCTAGAAGTACGACAAGTACCAACGATTCGCTCCATATCAGCACCAGGCCCCACCAAGAACTAATCCCTATTGTCAGCCCATGGCCTTTCGCTCAGTGGGGGATGGATATCGTAAGGACCATTGCCAAAGGCCTCTCCAAACAGAAGGTACCTACTGGCCACCATTGATTACTTCTCCAAGTGGGCAGAGGCCGAAGCCTCTAACTCACATTCACAGAAGTGGAGGTAAAGAGTTTCACATAGAGGAACATAATCTGCAGGTTTGGCATATCTCGAGTCATTATTTTAGACAATGGTACAGCAGTTTGCTGGCAAATTTTTCAAAAATTTTTGCAAAGATTTGCACATTAGTCATCATTTCTCTTCACCGAGGACATCTCCCAAGCTAATGGGTAAGCCGAGGTCAACAACCTTAGGATGACTTAACTTGATGTGTGGAGACGGGAATATTTCTCTTCAGAAAATGAAAACTTCATAGTGTACTACGCTTTTCCTCCATAGGCAGAGCTATTGCGTGGCCAAGAGGGACAATCCCCCCCTCCCAAATAAAAAAAAAAATAAAACTGGATCCTAGCCTGTCTCTCTTTGGTAATCTCACATGCTATGAATGCATATTGAAATTGGCAGAACTTTTAAGCTCCATGTTTGTTTCTAAACATTTGCAAAGCAGTGTCTATTGCATGCAGCGGCTTAATTTTCTTGATCTTAAAGACACCTGTTCTAATAACATTTAATTTTATATTACTGCACTAGGTTATCATATCCGCTTGCACACCAACTGGCCAAAAATTCCATTTGAATCTCTCAGAGGAATTGTAATAACTAAGAAGGAAAAAGAATAATATAGTTTTTGACTTCGGAAAGAGTGGATGAAGCCCTAAGAGCCATAAATTTTACCATGTAGGGTGGAGAGGGAAGGGATGAATCCAGCAACCAAGTTTATCCCTCACAAGAAAGATAGATGAACATAGAGAGATACGGTAGATGATATACAGTAAGGTGCAGGGCGTGAGTGAGCCAGCCACCCCTGGTTTTGCTTTATGAAAAATTAAATTTTCTGTGATTTTGTTTGTATATTTCTTCTAATCTCAAGTCCTTGAACTTCAAAATACTAAAGAAAGAAGAATCTCTAAGAATTAACTCCATACTTTGTATTTGATGTGTCATGTTCATGCAACTGTTATGTTGACTCTGGATCAATCTGACTTGTAAACTTGCATTTGCGGTCTTGAATCTATTGTTTTGGCTGTTGGTGATTCACTTCAATTTGGCTAAAGGGCAGTCCCAGTGCAGAACAGTTTCTGTTTGATGTTTTACCTTGAAGTAGTGGCATTGTTTTGCCATGTCGCCTTGTACTTAGTAATTCTTGCCTTGGCAGACTACTCTCCAATTGTATTTGCCTTCTTTTATTTTAGACTTTTCTATGTGCTTGGTTAGTTCATGATGGCCAACGGAAGTTTGGTCTGTATTCTCATCCATACTAAAGTGACCAAGTATCTGAACTTCAAGGCTGTTGATGGTAGTTTCGTGTACAACAAAGAGAAGGTAAGATACATTTACACAAATTATATTTCATAGTTCACATTAATCAGCCATTCCATGTTACTTCTTGGTTTATCTTTTTCTACAATTTTTAAACTAACATATCACTTTTCTGATTGAATCGGGAAAATATATGTATACTATATATATATATAATTTTTTTTTTTCAGATTTACAAAGTTCCAGCAACTGATGTTGAAGCACTGAAATCCCCATTGATGGGATTATTTGAAAATCGCCGTGCTCGAAAGTTCTTTATCTATGTACAAGACTACTGAAGAGAATGATCCTAAATCTCATGAAGGGTTGGATTTGAACAAAGTTACAGCAAGAGACCTTATCTCGTATATATCACATCCTCATTTGTCATTCCATTACCTGCTATGGTGTTACAGTTGACTCAAGCTTAATAGCAAGACCTTAGAGTTACTATAATATATATATTTTTTTGGGAATTGATATTTCCCTTCTCTTTAATAGCACCTTATCTATTACTGTATTTGATAAAGCACATATTACGTACATGTCAACATCAGGACTATTGAGGCTTACTATCTGATTTGTCACATTTGGTAGGATGCACAAAAGATATTCATGGCTGATGAATTATAACCATTTAACGTGCTGTTTCTTTTTTTATAGAAATTCTTCAGAATGTTATGCGCTTGCAAAGAATTTGGTGGAAATTGCCGAAACAATCAAATTCCAGCTGGTTTTTTTTTTTTTTGCACATTGTACCAAATGAGACAATTAGATGGTCGGCACATATTTAATCGTGATAGTGAGATGTCATCGGTTACTGGATATTAATGTTTTGATAACTCAAAGCAGACTGATGTCATTCTATTTGAATGTTTTGCTGTTTGAAACATCACCTGTGGTTGTCTTAATAAAGCTTTTGTACTCATTGTTTGATATGTATATATAATATGATCATACGCATGTATATAATGAATGAATTATTTAGCCAAGAGGATTAATAAGAAGTCCATGACCCTAATATGACTAACAAATTAATTGCCTTTTTTCAATAATATTAATTACAGATTTTATAGTTTTCTTATTAAAACTTTTATCTCAAAACAGAAAATATGGGTTGGAAGATGATACGATTGACATTATTGGTCATGCCTTGGCACTTCATATCGATGATGGTTATTTGGATGAGCCTGCTATGGATTTTGTGAAGAAAATGAAGGTGAAAATCAAATTCTCTTATATTTTTCCTACTGATGTTTTATGTGGAAAATTTCAACCATCTTCATTTAGATATTCTATACCTCATCATATGGTTATTTTTTAAAAAAATAAGTCTCTATGAGCTCAAACATTAATTTGTTCTGACCCAAGCTTAATATAATTACAGAATAACTATATTTTATGGTAGTTGTTTGTTTGTGCTAATGAGAAAAGGACTTTTAGGAGTACTGTCCTTCCAGAATCCATGGCGTTTCAAAAACTGACGTGTTTGACTAAGATAATTAAGGTGTGCACATGAAACTGAAAATCAAATGCCAGGATACATATTTGGAAGAAAAAGAAATGATAAGTATCATGAAAACCCACCATGTTTTTTATCTATTTCCTCGTACAAATCTTAGAGTATCATCTGCTTATAAAAAATTTGTTAGTATAATCTTCTTATGAAAAATCTTTTAATTATCATATTACATGCAGCAGCAGTAACTAGTAAGAATAACTGGTTTTTCTCTCTCTTTAAGGATAGCTTAGAATTACCTAAAGTGATTATCTTTACTATTAGATGAGAGGTTTTTATGGCTCTCAAATTCACATTTCTCAGAATACGACTAAATATTGTTTCCTCTCATATCAAGAAACATAGAATGGTCATCCCACAGACCTGTACTTGCTAAGGCGCACTTTTCATAGTACTTGATAACGGTTAAATTTGGTGCCACTGTATTCTTTCTTGAATATAATCAGTTACATGATACCTTAATTATTGGATTTCTAATATAAACTTAAAACCTGTCTTAATTATTTAAGCTGTTGCCTTCTGTATTGATATGTTTCGGCACTTTTTACTAATGGATTTATACTTTAGCAGTCTAAAATGGAAATTTTAGATTTTAGATAAAAGCTATGATTTGTGGACACACAACCTTGGATGTTTGGATCCAAATCTCTCAAACTATAAGATGGGGACATGGCCATACAAGAATCTGTTTGTGGAAGTAAGTATCAGACAGACACAAGTGTCTCTTTATGTGGGAGTTTTGTAATATTTGTGTGGGTGAATGTTGAAGATGTATATAAATGAATTCTATAGTATAGGTGAAATATAGCCATAATATAAAAAATATGACATGTTCTTGTGCATCAATACATAATTAATTTTCATATAATAAAATGAGATATTCATGTTTAGGTTTTTTAACAAAATGGCATAATGTGCATGTCTTTTGCAAAGTTTATACTAAATTAACATCTTTCTTTTTGTGTGTGTGTTCAAACTAGTATGAAACATGTGGACAACCGTGTTATGTAGGAAATTGCGTAACACTGCTAATCATTGAAGGGGAAAAGCGTCTGCCCTCCATTTTAAATTTGGATAAAAGATGGATTTTGTTATCTATGTATCTCTTATTTTTCCTCATTTAGATATGGAACATAATATTTTCATGTAATCATAACCATAAGCCTTAACGAAAAGAGCATGAGTTTCAGAAATGAAAAGGAAAAAAGTGAATAAAGTTATATCAGTTTCTTTTGCTAGTTAATAACTACATGAGTTTTTGTTGTTCTTTTCCTTGTCTGAAGTCATTTGTTAATGATATTTACAATTTTCTAATTGCTTTTTTGTGTTTGTTTTCTAAAAGCTCTACGTAGAGTCTTTGGCACGCTTTCAAGGAGGATCTCCGTATATCTATCCAATGTATGGGCTGGGAGAATTGCCTCAGGTCTGTCTTCACTGTGTAACTTTTTGCTCAGGTAGGGAGCTATTGTTCAGTTGCTTTGACATGGTGCGTGTCACTATTGGCAGGCATTTGCACGTTTAAGTGCAGTTTATGGTGGCACTTACATGCTCAACAAGCCAGAATGTAAGGTATATTTGTCAAAATATTCTAGAATCCAGAAAGTCTTACAATAACAATTGCAGCATTTCTGACTTATCCATTTTCCTGTCAGTGGCTGTGGATTAATTTTTGTGTTTTTATCTATCTTGCTTTTTCCCTGCATGATGGCTGAATGTTCTCACCTTGTGATAAGCTCAAGGTCTTTCTTACATTGCTTATTTAACAAGCATAGCTCATTTTTAAGGCATCCTCTATGAATTAGAGATTCAACCAGTAAAAATCCCATATTTAACATTCACGGTGGCAAATTTTCTGAGACATGGAAGTACCTTTATCTATAACCGATTTTCCCTTATCTCTATAGTTTCTTAACAGTCAAAGTAAACTAATACAGTTCTTAATATTGTCTCAAGTGTCTTTATAACTTTGGGTGGATCACTGAATCAAAGTTCTAGTACAGTTCTGTATATTTTCTTAAGTGCCTATTCTAACTTCTGCTGCTTCATGGATTGGCAAATAACAACAGATTGATATTGTAACTATTTTTGTTCTTATGGCTAGCTGTCAATTTCTTGCATCAGAATTCTCAATCAACCATTGATACTTTCGATTACAGGTGGAGTTTGATGCAACTGAAAAAGCTTTGGGGGTAACCTCTGAGGAGAGAAACTGCTAAATGCAATAAAGTCGTCTGTGATCCATCATATTTACCAAATAAGGTCCAAATTTTATTATAGTACGAGTTCCAAGCTGCAGCCTCAGTTCTGGCCATTGCACAAAAATGTAACCATGTTTATGTTTAAACCTATTATCTGCATAAAAGAAATATAAACAAATCTTAGTGCGCTGCCTATGTGGCCTTCATGTCTATTGCATGTCATGATTTGAATTGCCAATCCTTTTGAAATGGAAGTATGCAACAGGTACAGAAGGTTGGGAAAGTTGCCCGGGCTATATGTATAATGAGCCATCCAATCCCAGACACCAGTGATTCTCACTCAGTCCAGGTCATTCTGCCACAAAAGCAACTTGGTCGTAAATCAGATATGTATGCTAATTTATCCTGGCTTTCTTCTTTAGTTTCCTTTAAACAATAGGAGACGTGAGTGAAGTTCCATATATGCATCATACTTATGTGATTATGTCTACAGTCTCTCTGTATGCTCTTGCGTGTAATGAAATCTTTAAGTTCAGGACATTCTAATTTCTCTATCATTTGTTTGTCTACTGGAATTAAGATAGCTGGGCTTTTTGTTCAAAGCTACATTAGTCATGAACACCAATTAGATATTTGTAACTCACAGTTCTTTTCCTTTTAAATAGAAGCCGCAAGGAAAGGGGCTTCGCTCACCAAAATGTCTCCTCGTAGCATTAAATTTGGAGCTTGTGCTGAGTCTACTTCCAACTTCCAAGAGAGAAATTAATTGAAAAGTCTAAGAAACGCTCTCCAATCTGACATGCTGAAAGGGAGAGGTTTATGCCTCTTCGTGTCATGAAATCCCCTCATTGTTTTTCTCTTTTCATAATTTAGTTAAGAATTCCTTTGGCTAGAAAAGATGAATTAAATAGTAGATTAGCATACCCAAGAACCAGTATTAACACAACACCGCTCAGTTTATTCTGAAATCATAAGTACATAACCCGTGGGAGAAAATATACAAAGAAACTAATATATATGAATTAGAAAGTTCCTGATTCTGAGTACATGCTGAAAGGTGTTTTAACTTTTTCATTGCTGCAGGTATCTGTTTTGTTGCTCCTATGCTCACAATGTGGCTCCAAAGGGGAAATACATAGCTTTTGTTTCTACAGAAGCAGAGACTGACAAACCTGAGGTAGAATTAAAGCCTGGCATAGACCTACTCGGACCGGTAGATGAAATATTCTATGAAACTTATGACAGATTTGTACCCACAAACAATCATGAAGTTGACAATTGCTTCATATCTACTGTAAGTAAACATACATATGTCTCTTTGTATATCTGAGTGTTTATGATTAGAGATTAGTAAAATGTTTTCCATTCACACTCTCTTTAATATCTTGAAAGAGTGAAACCATAGAAATCCTGCCTTGGTACTTGTTATAACAATAATATATGTGGTATTGAAATACATGCCAGACGAATGTGCTGCATCTGCTATTTGAACTGCAATGATTGCAATGCTTCTTAACCAGTTACTAACCAGAGTATCTGATATATTTACTTCCTGAGTAAGTGGATTAATGGACAAGCCTATTTTTCTTGATTTTAGTGATAACTCGGTGGCTAACACTGACTTCAGCAACAAGTATATGGCTATGAAATTTTTAACTCTCTCATATTCTGAGAATTGCAGCAGCACATCACCATTTTGAAAGATGTACTTCTCTTGTTCTTTTAGAAAACTTTTCTTGCTTATCATTTTAAAAAGTCTCACGGGCTACCCTTTTCCATTTATTTTTTACAATCTTCATGAAGGATTTAAATATTACGACCCCTGGTTAAGTATCTTGAATCAGGAACTTTCCTACAATTTCAATACCCCTACTAAAAATCAGCGGGCTAGCTTCGTGCCTCCTCTGTTCCTTTTCTCGAGATTCAATTGTCACTGGTTAGCTACTGAAGTCGATGAATTCATGCAGAGTTATGATGCAACAACACACTTTGAGTCCACGGTAAAAGATGTCATTGCCATGTACAACAAGATAACTGGAAAGGTAAGTTTCTAGCATTGATTTTTGGTAACAGGGTTGCAAATAATATCTGATTGACCTTATTGATCACCTATTAAATTTCAAAGCAGGCAACAATAAGGAAAGAAGAACAGGAAAATGAAAATGATAGCAAATGACTTGGTATATAAGATTGATGGTGCATGTATTCTTCTAATAATTATTTTTTTAGGAAAAACTAATTGTCATATTTATATAGAATAAACGTAGAACAGATGTTTCAAAGTATTAGTGGGCAGACACCCTGCAGTACCTGAAGCACAATTTTGTTAAAAAAATTATACCATACCTACAGTGAAATCATGTTAGGATTCAGATGAAGTAAAAACACTCAAAACTTAATGCATTCATTTTTTACTTCTACTTTCTATAGTAGATCCTACATTTCTTGTTTTTCCTTTCTTAGTAAGACTCATATAGATATGTTCTAATTGTGAGAACTTTCTACTGGGCCACATTCATTAACAGCTTAAGTTTTTGGGTTATATAACCCATTCCTTAACATTTTAAGCTTTGGGGGTAATTGAATAATCATTATTAATAGATAGGCTCCTTCCAATATAATCATTTGTGGCCAGTAGTAGTAACTGAGTCCAGTTTTAATCAAGTCAGGAAACAGTAAAGTTAGGCACTTCATCTATTCCAGAATAGTGTGAAGTTTAATATTTTAATTACTAATGAGAGCCGTGACTCAACCCCAAGGGGGTAGCTCGGTCGGAGACACAAGAGGAATAAGTGCTTGAGAGTGCAAGGTTCCTGGTTCAATACTCTACGGGTGCTCTTCGGGCCACCCTCCCCGCAAGTGCAAGCTTTGGCAAAATGGCTGTGGTAGGGATCGGTAAGGTTTACCTGTTTGAGGCACAAGTCACCCGCGAGATTCCTCATCATTACAAAAAAAAAAAAACCTCATTTTTAGAAATAAAAAAGTATTGAAGAAGATAGACCTGTTTTTAGAAAAATTGAGTTCAGTGTCTTCTGCTGGATATTGTATGTATGGCTGTGAGACAATGTATGGTCACTAATAAGTCAAAAGTTCAAAACCTAGCTGTTGTTTATTGTCAAATAAGCACTGATCAGATTTTGGAAAACCATTACTTAGTGTCAGGCTATTTGCACATTACTTATTCTGATAAAATGGTACTTCTTTTTAGAGTGCAAATTTATTACAGGAGTAATCAGAGATTTCTATTTATAAATCTGTTTCTCTTGTTATTTTGTTTAGGATCTTGATCTTTCTGTGGACCTGAATGATGCAAGTGCTGCTGCTGAAGAACAAGTTCCTTAAATATTCTCTACATGCTAAACGTATTAAGCTGAATAGTTCTCTCATTATTTTTCCTCTGCCATTCATTTTACTGAGAAAGAATTCACATCTCCATTTCATGTCTTGAAATGATTTTCTGTTTCGCAAACTGATGATTGGTTACTCTCACTCAGCAAAACTGCTTCCTGGACCGGCAGTGGCAAATCCACTGTCTTCCATTGACCTCCTGTTGAAGATACATGGATGCACAGACCATGATCTGTATTTGCATCGACATTGCAATTTTTCATTTTTTTTCTTTCAAAACTGCAGAAATAGTACTCTTGTGGTGCAGATTACAGATCTTTCTATTGTTTCATTTCAAAGACTATAACAACTGCTCTTCAAGGTTCTCCGTCAACTCTGTTTAAATGCCTGATGTCTAGGATTTAGTCAGGCTTGCTTTGCTAATAAGACCACAAGAACATCACCAGAGAGCTAGCAAAGGGACTAAGATGACATGAATTTGCAATATCATATAGGTAGTTCCTTTGCCATAAGCTATATGGGTAATGTGCCTATGAATGATAACCCACACATAAAACTTCAAAAGTCTTCTTGTTGCCTGTTTTAACTTTTTTTTTTCTCCAAAAAGAAAGAGTATTGTTATGTATGTCTAGTCTTTATCCCTATATGTAATGTGTCATGTGTGATGCTTTTGAAAATTACATTTATAATTTAAAATTGTGACAAATAATAGTCTCATAGACATAATAATATTTACTATTGTATTAATGCTAGGGACATCACTTTGTATATTATCTTTAAATACTACCTTCTCACATAAAATGGGCCTCACTTGTGATTTTATGGCTGTGGTCTTATAGACACAATAATACTTAACTGCACTAATGTCAAGAAAAATATCTTATGTACTATCTTTAGACATCACCTTCTCACATGAGATGAGTCTTACTTGTGATACTATGGTGATGGGACTTACTTCATGTAAGAGAATAATGTCTAAATGTAATACATGATTGTGGTGTACTTAGAATTGTTCTTTCTGATAATATGTTGTCCTTTTTTTTTTTCTTCCATATCAATGACTTTTCTTGATTTCATTATGTGCCTAGTATATAAAAGTGAGTTCAGGAATTTTTTTATTAGGGATCAAATTAGAAATATTAAAATATTAAAAAATTTATATGAATATATAAAAAAAAATTAAAAGACTTAAGTCCTAATTAAAATATTCTAACTAAATTAAAAATGAAAAAAACTTCAATAACCATGGCCCACATTAACTTGCTACTTATTTTATACGAAAAATTTAATAATTTATTCTAATTTTACTTTAGACTTTTCAAAGTCGTACGTTGGAATCTTCCTTTTAAACTCATGTAATGGAAACGTCTCTTTTGAAATTATATTTTCAAATATTTGTTATTAAAATCTAATTTTTTTAATAATAAAATTACAGTAATTTTATTTACTAAATTAAAATTATTTTTTTGAAAAGTGATTTAAAAAATATTTATTTAAAAAATAATTTTTTAATAAAAAAAGTTTTAAAAATATTTTTTTGAAAAAATATTTAAAAATAAAAAATTGTTTAAAATTTTTTTTAAAATGTTTTCTTAAAAGATAAATTTTTAATAAAAAAATATTTTTTTAAAAAATAATTTTAAAATCAATTCTAATTTTATAAATAAATTAAAAATAACATTAAATTAATAAATAACTCTTTTTTTTTTAAATTCTATTTCAGGATTTAACCCATATCTTCAAAGGGCATCTCTTCCTTCATTAAATCTTGTCAAGAAAGTCTTGAATAGATAGATATTTATCGCTTGAAAGAAGTTTTGATGAAAGTTACAGAACTTCACGAGATCAAAAAATTTGAATCAGAAGCGAAGACTAGGTTCAAATTAAAGCCCGTTTCGTTCGCTCTTCTCGTATTCATGTTTGAAAAATGAGGACTACGCGTTCAGGCAAGCGATTCGAAGTCTTCGAATTCAACGAAGAGGACGAACGCATTGAAAAGGTCTCCAGGAAATTTCTGGGCCAATTCAGAAACCCTAATAAGTCTGATGATCCCTGCACTCACCAAATACAGCTTCCTTCAATGCAGTATGTCCCTCGTTTCCAAACTCTGATTTTCTCACTCTCAAAGCCTCTAGCGCTATGTTTATACATTGTTTATATATTATGTATATGTATGTTGGTAACCTATGTATTGATCAGTTTCGATATGGTGTTTATTTAAACAAAAGATGTTGGTTGAACAAAGTTAGTTACCTTTTATATTATGCTGATTGTTGCACCCTTTAATTAGAAAACCTTCACGTCAATGTGATGTAGAGCTGTCTTTGGAGTGGGGGTATGGGTGCAAAGGCCATTTTTCTTCTTAAAGGATTGCTATTATTGTTCATCCATTGTAGATTCACAAGGGGTAGCTTAGCGTAAATCTTTTTATAGGGTGCTGGATCTAAATTTTTTGGGCTTTTGGAATGACTCTCAATTATGCCAATGTCCTATATGCCAATTGTTCTTCCTTGTGGTGATCTAAGATAGATTTCAAAAAAGGTTTAAAGTCAAACAATTCAATATTCAAGCAATCATAGATTTTTAATCTCATAACGACAAGTCTCAATTAAGCATTCAATTATGTGATCACTTTATCATTGTTGTTCATGTAGGACTATAAATCCATTATAAATACGCAATAGCAACAATAAATATTTAACTATGAATTGATGAATTGATTAAGTAATTTTATTTGAACATACGTCAATTCAGAACACAAATATAAATAACACGAACACCAAGGATTTATAGTGGTTTTGCCAACAAGCCTACATCTACTTTCGGCCCGTCAGAGGATGTTCACTATTAACAAGTTTTCAACATTGACCCAAAAACTTTACGATTGAGATTTTATAGGTAGGCTAACCTACCAACCTACCCAATTGACATACTAGGATTTTTTTTAGGTTTTCACTTGGTTCACCTAGAACCGCTGTTTGTTTTATACCTTGGCTCACCAACAACTAATCTTATAGCCTCCCACTAGGGTTTATCTATGTTTTTACTTGGCTCACCTAGAACCAATGTGGGTTTTGTACCACTTTTCTATCCTATAACCAACCTATTGATTCAACCACTAGGATCTTTTATGTTGGTTTTATCCTACTTGGTTTGCCAACACTAGACCTAATAACAACGCATATCAAACTTTCTCAAAGTTTTACAGGTGCAAGTAGTTTTGCTTTACTTAGATCTAATAATCAATTCTTCACTTCTTTGGGAAGTGAAGGAATGGCGAGTGATGTGTGTGTATACAAAATACACAAATAAGGAAGTGAATTACCTCAAAACAATGTTGGCTAATTGATCTATCTCGAGCTCCTTTTTCAAGCATTTTGTGTGTGATTAAGAAGTCACTCTCTTCTTGCGAATGTGACCGTAGCGAAAAATTTTAGACTGATCTTTCACAAGTATTTCACACTTCCACACCATTAAGCTCATATTGAAATCCTGCTTTTCCTTCCAATGGTTAGTTAATGTTTTTTTTTTTTTATATGGATGCAGATTGGTCGATCAACTTGTACAATGTCCGACCAATTGTGCTCTCCGAAACCATATTGGTCAACCAACTTGTGGCTTAGTCTACAAATTTGTCATTTGGTTGACTAATGTTGCAATCTTTCAGCCACGGGTCATTTTTGGTTGACTAATTTGTCATTTGGTTGACCAATGTGGCTTTTAATGGCCATTGAAGTATTTTAGTTGACCAATCTCCTGTGTTGGTCAACCAATGTGTCCTAAAGTTCACTACTGGACCAAAATGGTTGACCAAGACTCACCTAATTGACTTCTAACGCCAAATTCTTGATCTCTTGATCCTTCTTGTGCTTGAGCACTCTTCATGTTGGTGAAGCTTTTCTCTTGACATTTGTCCTGGTCTTGATTGCCTCTTTCATACCTCCAAGCTTGTTGCACGTGCTCCATGATTTTCAACATTGTCCCAATCTAGAGCTTATCATACAACGTCATGAAATTTGCCAACCTATGGTAATCCTAGCATCTAAACCTTGTGAGGTATCTTCTTTTGTTGGTCAGCTATTTTGGGGGTGTCTTGACAATGGACAATTTAAATCATGGGGTGAAAATGATCCCTAATTGGTTTTATATATGTAAAGAAGTGGAGGAACATACTAACTATTTTCTTCATTGTGAGTTTGCTCGAGATCTAAGGGGTATTTGAATATCCTGTTACCTTTTGGAGCGTATTGGATCATGTGTTGGTCTGTCAAGGAGTTGCTTGGGTGTTGGCTTAAGGATGTGTTATTAAAAGAGTTTGAGTGACATGGAAATTTGTGCACTTATATCTAATGTGGTGCCCCTTGTCTGCTTCCTTTCTATCAAATATTCTAATAAATTCTTCCTCATTTCCACAAAAACTCGAAAAAAGCTTCCCAATTCCCTTGATCTATTTTCAAAATCCATGCTGATACCTACTACAACCTCTACTCCCTTCCCAGTGCACTAATATCTGTCTTCTCACATAGTTAAAGCCTAAAGGCAGCTTGCTGCCCCATTGTTGGTCAGCAGTCTCTCCAACCTGCAGAAAGTCTAACTCCAAATTGCCCCTCTCCACTGCATCGATGCAAATATCAGCCGATATGTATTGTATCAGCCTACAAGTATCCTTTCCTTCCAAATAGGAACTATGAATTCAGGAGGGACAAAGAGATGGAAAGCAAACGGAAGAAGGGGAGTGGGATGTTCTGCAGCTTAGGGTGATTGTACAACATGGTTTTCATCTTTTATGCTCGTTGTTGAAATTGTGATAATTGCATAATTTATAAAGCGTAATTAAGGCTGCATCTATATTTTTTTAAACTGGATTTGAAAAGTGTATACGTATTATGTTTTTCTTTTTTTTTTGATAAGTAAAATTGCAATAAAAGAGTGCCTAAGGGGGGGGGGGGGACCCTATTATAAAAGAGGAGGAGACTCACAAAAACTAGTCCTATATCTCCCAACAAATTTGCAAAAGAATCTACATGTGGAGGGTATGATTCTTGAACCCAAAGATACAAAGTCTTAGAAAAACAAATTATAAGTCTAAACAGAGGCATAACGTCCCCTTCAAAAACCCTCCTATTTCTCTTCCCCCATAAGCACCAAAAAAGACGTGAAGGGGTTAGTTTCCACACCTTCCTAATATTCCTCTTGACCCGCCCGCACTCCACCCTTTGAGGAAACCTAAAACAGAAGCTGCCATAATCCAACATTTGAACATAGCAAAAAGAAGGCTACAAACCTCTCTAGCAATTGAATAATGCAAAAACAGGTGAATGATTCTTCCAAGCACATGCAACATCTATTAGCCAGTCTAAAGCTCTTGTTCACAAATTATCCAAAGCCAAAACTGAGCCAAGCCAATGACCAAAGAAAGAAAGCAACCTTCATTGGGGCTCTTACACACCACACCATCTTCCAAGGGAAGAGATGGTCTCCTCTCCTCACCAATTTCTTGCAAAAAGGAATGTACTAGGAACATTATTTGGTAACTTAGCTAGCAATGACTAAGAGCTTGAGTGAAATTCATAGCATTTTGGCGGCTTGTAGCTCAACCACGAATATTAAAGAATAAGTTGTATCACATTTACAGCAAACAATAGTCATAAAATATTGACATGATTTTTCCTGAGCTCTTTGAATGGTCATCGTTTTCTCTTTCAAGGTCTCTTTGCTCAGCTTTTTTTGTTCTGAGGTCTATCATGCATGCTTTTGTCATGTCTATATACCTATGTAGAATGTAACAATGTTAAATTTCTAACCTTCTACAATACCTTTATAGTTGCACAAGGAACAGAGACTCAACACAAGGCCTTTAGCAATGAACCATTGGATGTTGATGCTTGTGATGGCGCTGTTACAGAGAGGATATCTAGTTTGGATGCCATTGCACCGTTAGGTTCTTCAAATTATGAACGAACTACTTATTCTTGTCCTAATTATCACAACTCAAGATATTCTTTTTCTGGAGTAACCTCCCATGCAGCAAGAGCCGTAAACTTTGAAGTCACTTCTACGGGCAGCAAACAGTTGGACAGTACTCTACCTCCGTTTCTGTCTGATGTATCTGATTCCTTCATTTTACTTATTATGCGAGGAATCTAGATATCGATTTGAATATCCTGGTAATTATTTAATTGGAAATTCTTGCAGAATGAGCCAGTTGGTATAAATGATGATGATAACAGCATTGAATTGCGTTCATCAACTTCTGCCTCTGATCCTGCTGAAAAAAAAGGTTTTTTTCCCTTTACTAATAATCATTTCGATCTCTTTTACATTACTTGAAATGCATTTTATTCCCAGAAATATACTAGTATGTCTAATCTACTACTTTACTGCTTAACTTCAGGTCCTTCAGAAGAACAAGTACCAGGATCATGGCTTTGGTGGGTGTGACAGTGTAAGCATATTACCATCCCTTTTTTGATTAATTATCAACTTTGTAAATTGAGGGTTGTGTACATGAAATTTATGAAGAATTGGGACCCAATTAGAAACTTATCTTTTTATATTTTTGATGAGTAAATGGCATTAACTCAAAAATGAAAAAAAATTGTAATTTAGGAATAGTATATGCATAGCGTAAGAAGAAGGCTGCATATGGACTTCGAAGAAAACCTTTACAGAAGAATGCCAAGACAAACTGCCATTAACTTGACATTTATCCACATGACGTACTTACTGAAAAAAATACATCTTCACATGATGTCCAAGACTTGGGGTACTAACAACCCATCAAATAGCATACAGATCTCTGCATCACCCATAACATAAATTTCTTAGAATTGTGTCCAAATAATACTAGTGAATGGAAAATCCTTAAGAGGAATAGGATGGTTGACATTGTCGCATTGGATGTGCATATCTTATATCGGTTTCGAATGAACCAATTCTTAATTTCTTATATAAATGAAAGGTTATCTCTGTATTTTGGAAAAACACTCTACAAATGAAGGAGGATTTATGAGGAGGGAATAGATGGTGTCCACATTAGACTAGCAAGAAAGGACTCAGATCTGATGTTTTGTCAAGTGTTTGTAAATTTACATAGTATTATCTTTAATAATTATGGACATATCTCTAATAATTACAGAAATATTATATGAAGCATCATCTGACATAGAAGAAAAACCACCAAATTTGGAAGTATGCATCATATGCTGTTAGGGAGGCCATGATAGTATAATGTTGATATTACTTATAGATGCAAATATAATGTTTATATGTTCACATGGGGAAGCACAAAAAGTTGCCATGACCTCTTCAAAATCTGATTTTGTGACTAACAGTTCTTCCTAAAGTGGAGGGGCGATCTATGTTAGTTTTGGCCAGGTCTGAAGTAGAATTCGTGAATGAGATCAAGGAGGCGCAAGATGGTTTATGCTTTGGTAGTTAAAGCATTGGTGATAGAAGTTCCAAAGGAAGAAAAAACAGTGGCTGTGCCAGAAAAATTACAGCCATTGTTGGAGGAGTTGCCGTGAGTTAGTTTCTGATGATCTACCCAATTGCTTGTCTCCAATGAGGGACATTTAGCACCGCATTGATCTAGTGCCTGGTGCAAACCTTCCAAATATGGCACATTACAGAATGGTTCACATGATGAACCTAACTAGGCATGGTCTTAACCTGGATGGGCAGTGTGACTTGACCTAAAAGGGGTAAGGTTTGAGCCTCGGTCCTTGCGTGTCTCAGGGGAGTCTGCTATAGTGCATAGTGATCAAGTCCTATTGAGAGTAGGTGGGGGTTATTTGATGTGGTCCTAAAACATTAAATGCTGACTCATTATAATAGTGTTAGCCTCTCCCTTACATGTCAAAAATCACTCTTCCCTAGAATGACTGGTGCATTGCGGGGTAGGTAGATCAAGGCATACTTTGCTGAGTTTGCAACCCTAGTCTCCAATCCACAACTCCTAGGAATCCTGTAATGATATTATGGTGGGACACAAGGGCCGCACTGTAATTGCTCAATAGGTTTTGGGAGCCTGTTAAGGTTTGTCCCTAGCCTTAGACAATCACCAAATGGTAGGGTGAGAACAATAAACATAAGATGCAATATGTAAGAGCTGGGCCAGTGGTCCAAAATTGGCTCGTCCTAGGAAATAGAGCTCGCAGGGAGGTAGTCTTAACTGTTTGGGAGGAGATGACCTTGTGGTTATCCCTTTTCTAGGTCCTGAGCTCTGTCCAGGGACCAACATGATTACCTCACCCTAGGGGTTGGATAGATTCACCGTATAAGTGGTGGATGTGTCGAGACAATCAGGCGATATGTAATCTAGGCTGTACAAATGTTGAGCTCAGAGCCACTTCGACATTGGCACATGACTGCAATAATTTATATTAACAATCATAATTTTGAAAGAAGTTGGATGGTCGATTTTAAGTTGTTTTCATCATTAGTTGTAAAAATTTCTTGTGCATCTCTTTCCTATTTTTGTCATTCAATATTTCATGGTAAAATTTTAAAAATTCTATACTTGGCAATCTGCTTGATCAAGATCGAGGTTTGTTACTTCTTAGTTAGTTTATACGTTGTGTTTGTCATTGTGCTATCTAAAAGGAATCTTATCATATCATAATTGGAGCTGAGTGCCATATCTTTTACATAGTTGGTCTCAAGCCTAAGAAAGGAGATTGTCGTAGTAAATGACCAACGAAAGATTAGTAGTCAACCTTAAGATAGATCCTAAGATTGACCTTGTGTATTATGTTGAGCATATGGAAAGAATCGTTTGAAGGGTTGATCTTCTTATTAGGCATGCAGAATGGGAACAAGATCGTGGTACATCACATGCTCTATAATTTGGTATGATGGGTGAGGCTTATATTCAAATATAGTTATGGTGTATATCTAATTGCAACGGTGGCTTTCTTTTACCTTATAAAATATAAATACATACTGATAGTTCGTAATACTATAATGCACAAGTTGTCCAGTCACTTTTGAAAGCTTGTATAAAAATTAATCATGTTCTTCATGTACAATCATTGAACTAAATGTCCTCTATATGTTGAACTCTTGATGTGATACAACTCTCTCATTTTATTTTTATTTTTCCTAAAAGGTCTCTTTTTTAAAAATTCTATTTTTAATTTTCAAAATTTTTGTCTTATGATGAGAGAACCAAGGGAAGAATGAGATGCAAATTTCGGATTTGTTGAATATTGTCTTGGAACGAAGCATTCTATATCTTTTGAGCATTTGTGCCAAACATGAATCAATAGGGAATTAGTGCTTTAGCTAACTTTGCCCACTAGGATTAGAGCGAGATGGATGGAATGGAGAAGTGTTTTTGGTGTGTTCTATGATCTTAAAATATCAGCTAAGTTAAAGGCAAAGTTTTACCAGGCAACTATTTGACCAACCGTGTATAATAATATTGACACATTGAACAAATAAGAAACAACATGTTTTCTTGACTTTGTCCAAAAAAATAAGTGCATTCGCAATGAAGATGGTAAGATGATGAGTGGCAAGATAGGAACAATGGAAAACGAGTCAAGTTTATTGATGGGAAGTTAGATGAGGAAGAGTTGTTTCAGATGAATGAGTGGCAAGATAGGAACAATGGAAAACGAGTCAAATTTATTGATGGGAAGTTAGATGAGGAAGAGTTGTTTCAGATATTTTAAGTGCAATGTAGACCGAATAAAGTAACCAGTATGGAAAAGTAAACTTCAATCGAAGTTGAAGGTGCCAAATGGACAAGGGAAGGGAATTAAAGAAGGTGGGTTAAGATTCTGATGATGGAGATATTGCTATGTGTTTAATTAAGCTTAGAGTTTAAATGGAACATAATAGAATATAAAGATTTGTATTGCCAACCTGAATAAAGCTGGGATTAAGGCTTGTTGAAGTCGAGTATCCTAACCATCTGATTGACCATTTATGCATGTGATTTTACACGTGGATTTTTACATTAAGAAATTCCTAGCATGGTATTGAAACATGATGGCTTGTCTTTGGTGCAGTGGTATTAATGGATTTGAAACTTTGTTTGAAGTATTAATATCTATACCTAATGATTATAGTCTTTTTTTTTTATATAAGTAAACTTTAATTATTAGGCGCCTTTGGGAGGCGAACCCATAAATACAGAAGGTGATCCGACACAACAATTAAAAGTTTAAGATACCCAAAAAATCAACCAAAGATACCATATATTTTGCGAGTTAGAGTTGCTCAATTGTGTAAAACTTTTGATTGTTTGTGTGTTGTTCCTCAATGGAAAACTTTTCTATAATTATTCAATCGTGTAGTTGTTATATGAATCCAAATTCATACTCTTCAATCTGTTGACCACCTTATCTCCTTTTGAATTTAAATTTTATTTTCTTTCTTATATGATAAGTGTTGCTTCTTTCTTTTAGATCAGTTTGGATGAGTCTTTCAAAGAGGTTATCTATCCAAAAGGGGATCCTGATGCTGTTTCCATTAGAAAGGGAGATGTTGAGCTATTAAAGCCAGGAACGTTCATCAATGATACTATCGTTGACTTCTATTTAAAGTAAGTTTGAATGTAGTAATTTATGGCATGGTATCTGGTTAATTCTTTGTAGCAAATGGATTTTCACTGATTTGGTTTATGCATAATAGGGCTGTGCTTGAACATATTATATTTTGTCTAACCACTTGCATACTGCTTTCTTTCTCTTTTTTCTGTTATTTATTTATTTATTTTTTTTTTTTTGGGGGGGGGGGGGACAAATACACGTGTTACATTGTCGTAGATTTCGTATATTACGATCAAATTAGAAATTAAGTGCAATTCAATAACGTATGTCATCATTAGTTTCTTCAGATATCATTAGCATTACTACTACTCAATATTGGTCAAGCTTATGCAGGATGCTATGAGGTGTATATTGGAGACATGTCTAACCTTTGACATTATTTTCACACATAGGGAATCTAATGTTTTGCTTTATTTAAAACTACAAATAGAAGAACTTTTCAATGATATCAATTGATGTGTAATTGTAGAGAACCTATCGATTTTGTGTCAAGGATAACAAGTATGTTGATAGGTATTTAATATATTGGTTAACCTAGGCATTAGGTGTATCGATTTGTGGTCCTCGATAAGTCATGGATCACGGACTTCACAACACATAGCAGTCCATTACCTTGATTTTATGATCTCCTCGACGGGTCAACCTTCAAGTTAGACATGACAATCCTTCTACGGATATGTGTATCATGAAAGAGGGGTGATTTGGCCTCGATTCTTTACAATTTAAGGAGATTCTCGTGCTCTCTATTTCAGTGGCCGGGTTCTACTTACTCGAGTTAGAGGCTGGAATTAGAAGTTCGATCATCCTGGTTAGCAACTTCAATTTGACCCACACACCATATTGTAATTCCCATGGTCATAGTGTACCCTTTGCAATACATTTTGATTCAAACGCTCACAATGTGTTTTTCCCACCATGTTGTGATCCTTGTAGTGGCAATGTGTGCGCATAGCATGTTGCAACTATGCTATCTTGATGTGGTCTTCTACTTTGAACGGTACGACTCTTTCTATTTTTGCTTTATGTTTGCAGTGGAGCGTTCGCTGTGAGCTGGAGCAAAAGGTCCTTTGATGGGATAGGGTTACCCATTTGACCATTTAAAACAGGTTGACCCAAGGACACGACCAATGAAGGGCCAGGCGGGTCAATTGCCCCCCCACCCCCCAACCAATTTTTTTATTTAAAATTTTACCTGTATTTTTAAATTTTTTTTTTCAAATATTTTCCTTTAACTTATCTACGTCAAAGTATGCACACTTGCCTAACTAAGATCTTTTCTCCAATCTAAGTAGCACTGACATAGACATAGGTCACAGATATAGTAAAGACACAACAATATGTAAATATAAATTTTTATTTATGTGCAACTTCTATATCAGACAAATATATAAGCAAGCAACTAAAAGGAGGCACACCAATTAAATAGGAAGTATAAACTATGAGCAATACATCTTGTACTTTCATATCATCTAAAAACTCTACAAAAGAAGCCAACAAAAAGGATTAGCTCTCCATTATCTAAAATAAAAAAAGGAACTGAACAATGTGTTTGATAGTCTATGTACCTGATTCGATCCCATCCCGTCTATTTCATTCACACCATATGCTCCACCACAATAAAGGGCTACCTGCCAAGCCTTTCTAACTCTGCTTGCCACTCTACAACCACTCCAATTCACTGGAGTCCTTGATTGTGAGCAGGGCATCATCTAATGGACATCGAAGATGCAAGTAGAAGAGCCCACGAATCTCTAGCCACTGGGTAGTGCGACAATACGTAACCAACAGCTGCCTCACCTCTCTTACACATGCAACACCCTTTACTAATGACACCTTTCGTCAAGTTGTCAATAGTAATGTTCTTGCCTAGGATCACAGTCCAACCAAAGAATGCAACTTTGGTTGTGGCCTTAGTATGCAAAATTTCCTTCCAAGGGAATTTCTCACACCTTTCTCCTTGTAATGCTCTATAATAAGATCTGACGTGAAATACTCCCTTAGTTGAAGGTACACAGTACATGACAAAAAAAAAAAAAAAAAATAGGCAAATATATGGTTGTTAGTATCGTATGATACACAATGTGTCACATGATACGTATTGATACAAGAAAAAAATGATAAATAACGTGTATTGTAACAGATTTACAGGGTATCATATGGTGTGTGATATGTATTGTCCGATGTGTCTTGTATCATTGAAACGTACGATACATGCATGGCTTGTTTTCTTTTTCTTTTTGTTTTGTTATAGATGTCGGAACGATGGAGTTTTAGTAGTGATATGAATACTCTCTTGAGTCTCGATGGCATTCTATCTTACTTTCCCAATATTCTCTTGTGATCTATTTGAACATGAGTCTGGCCCTAATCTCAATTGATTGATTCTTATTTCGCTCTCAGTTGATCGATTCGAACCCCTCTCTTGCCATCAATTTGTATTTCATTTTCAATTTCGAACATCTCTGGCCCTAATCTCAGTTGATCGATTCCCGATTCTTTCTCAGTCGATCGATTCAAACCCCTCTTTTTGCCATAATCTTTGTACACGTTCAATTTCAAGTTCTAAAGTAGAGTTTAATACATAAGTTATGTGTTGGGGAGTGTTTGAGATGTGTTGGCAAGTGTCCAAAATAATAGATTTTAATTTGGAGTCAATAAATACTTCTACAAGGTGTTGAACACATGTTTAGGTGTGTCCATAAAGTATTGATGTCCAACATGGACACAACACCTTCATAGAAGCATTCAATATCCAACTTGAAGTGAAGCATTTCGAGAAATTAGGATGTTGGCCATGCTTATAAGGATATTTTGGGGATTCAACAGTTTTATAGGTGCCTTATTGTAATGGGATACTTTTATGTATTGTCGCACAGCTCCTTCTCCTTTGTTTTCATACTTGTTTGAAGCTGAAAAATACTGATCATCTTTTGTAAATTTGTTGGTGTTGGGCACTTTTTTTTTTTTTTTTAAAATAGCTCCTCCTTTGTTTTTGTACTTGTTTAAAGCACAACAATACTGAAAATATTTTGTTGTTGGGCATTATTTTTTCTTAAGGCATGCTAATAAAGGTCAGATACTTAATCTTGTTATAGGTTTAGCTCCTATTTTAACACTGTTGGAGTAATATTTACAAAATCTGACGTATTGGCAGGTATTTGAAGAACAAAATCAAACCTGAGGAAAAGCATAGGTTCCATTTTTTTAATAGTTTTTTCTTTAGGAAGCTGGCTGATTTAGATAAAGATTCATCTAGAGCTTGCAGAGGCAGGGCAGATTTTCAACGTATTCATAAATGGACGAGGAAAGTGAATCTTTTTGAAAAGGATTTCGTTTTTATTCCTGTAAACTTCAGGTAAGAAAGAAGTTATGCTACCCTTTGCATGTAGGAGATTACTCCTTCTATGTTTTTTTTTGGGGGGAACACTCCTTTATGTTACTGCTCTCTGATATTAGGTTATTTGTCTTGATGACAGTCTTCACTGGAGTTTGATTGTCATATGTCATCCCGGGGAATTGGCTAATTCTAAAGGCAAGGTCCTATGTGATTTTAAGTTTTTGTCTACTTATTTAATGTGTTTATCGTCTCTTCATTTTCAGTAACTATTCTGCAGATGAAGATACGGAAAAGTCACCTAAGGTACCATGCATTTTGCACATGGATTCAATCAAGGGAAGCCACAGAGGCCTCAAGAATCTAATTCAAAGGTAACATGTTTACAGTGTCTCAATAAGGAAATCCAATGATACAAAGTATTAGGTGGGGAACATGGCCTTTAATCTAGACTTAGTATTTTATTTTCCATTTCAAGATAAAAATATTTGTATTAATAATGTGAACTCTTGTTGTGGATGTCAATGCCTGTTAACTTTTTGCATAAATTTTACTAATTGTATATTAGAAGTTGACTTGTAAGTTTAGATGTGAGTTGATGGTTAAAACAAGTGGCATAGGCCCCCCCCCACACACACAAAAAAAAAAAAAAAAAAAGCAGCGAAAGCTATTGTTTCTCTTGATGTTATTCATGCTAATGGCCTTCATTATCTTTCTTGTAATGACAGTTATCTATGGGAAGAGTGGAAAGGGAGGCAAAGTGAACCAGTTGAAAATGTTTCTTCAAAATTCTTGAATTTACGGTTTGTCCCTCTTGAGGTATTTCCTCTCTTTTAATTTATCATAAGACATCCTTTTATAGTATTTTTAAGACAATACCTGTTTGAGCTGTGAATTTTTATTTTCTTCAATGAACAAGTTCTGTTTACCCATTGAGAAATCCAATGGATGAGAAAAAGCTTATATTCTTGGTGACTAGATATTTGTTTAAATAATACATCATTACTGATTCAAGTCCTCAAGACATCCAAATGCCATTGTTTTTGGTTGTACAATATGCACAGAACTAATTACTGGTATATGTTTTAGTTTTTGGTTGTACAATATGCACAGAACTAATTATGGTGTATGTTTTAAGCCTCTAACTTGTGCCTTGTTTGATATAGTCATTGACACATTTATGAAATAATAAATTTGTGGTCAGTGTCAATGCTATATATTCTGTTCATTGTTGTTAGTTTCTAGGTTTGTTCATCATGGACTACAGTGGCGGACCACAATTTGTAATTTGGGTCTCTAGTCTTTAGTTAGGGTTGTGTAATGGTACAATGTTCAAGCTGTTAAGCGTTAGATCATGGATTAGAGTATGAGAACAACCACTTTGTGGTGTCTTGAGTAATTTCATTAAGAATTGAAGTCTACTAAAAAGAATAAAAGGGCTAGCCCAGGGTTGTTTTGTAGCTATTATACTTCAATTCAATCTAGATTGAATCCCTTTTGCTTGCGGCTGGACCACAAAGCATTGAAACTCTTTTTTTCTTTGATTGTTACGCATCAAGCCTGACTACGCCTTTTTGCTGCAACTCTAGTGAGGCTTCCTGGCCGCGAACAACTTTGTCACTCCTAACAGTAAAGTTATTCCTCCCCCTCCATATTTTTCTCACAGGAATTTCTCCTTTCCATTGGTTTCCTCTTACACGTCAGATGCTAGTGGCTTCGGGCACTTAATTTTTTTTTGTTGAGTAAAATTTATTAAAAGAACGCTCATGAGGGGAGTGAAGCTAAGTACATGAAAGATGCATATATAAAAGGTAAAATAAAATAAAAAGGAAAACAAAAGAATTTAACGAAGTTCATGCCACTCAAAAACTCAACGAAAGACTGGACATAACGCACCAAAAAAAGAAAGACTGAACATAAAGCAAATAATTCCAAGCTATCCAAAACTACAATGTATGCAAAAACCAAGTCTGGAGTTCATTTGAAGACCTCTCTACTCCATCAAAAACCCGAAGATTACAGGTCCTTCCATACACACCACATCAAACATAGAGGAGTCTTAAGCCACACCTGCCTATCCTTCCCATACCGCCACTTTCCCCTCCACTGCAACAGTAAGTCATAACTGACTGAGGCAACACCCGCTGAATACTAAATAATAAGAAGAGAAAGCTCCACAAATCAGCAACCACAGTACAATGCAACAACAGATGGCTCACAATTTCCACATTTGAATAACACATTGAGCAATGATTTGCCAAATAAAAAACCACGCTTCTGCAAATTATCAATAGTCAAAATAGAATCAAGAGAAGCTGTCCACACAAAAGAGCCAAAAGTAGAGGGAAAACAATTACCCCTCCCCCCTGGGTTAATAAGAGCCAAAAGTAGGACCGCACAGAGAACAAACCAGTGCTAGAATGCCTCCAACAAATAGAATCCTTTTCCCCTATACTTGGCCAAGAACTCCATCAAAGCGACTACCAATTTTATCAGTTATTACTCATGTACTAGACACATCCCATACATTTTTCTTTATGATGATGGCACACATACCTTGGGTTAGTGGAAACATTTAGGAATAATTGCACACAAACTGCAATAATCACTTCCTACACATTGATGTCTTCAACCAAGCATAAAGGTTTGATGAGCCAACTTGATATTTTGGCATTATAGCCACTAAGAAGAGCTTTAGGATTTTTCTATTCGTTCTTATCTTCTGAGAAGATAAGTTTCACACTCTCTGTTACATATCCGTTGCAACTAGTATTCGTGTGTTTCTACTTGAGCTGTACGAGATGAAATTCTCACATACAATTCTGCTCGAACATGTACTTGTTTTGAGTGCCTATTTATTTTCTATCGGTATCTATGGATTGATCACGAGTCGAAATATGGTTAGAGCCCTTATGTGTCTCCCATATCAATGGGGTTAGCAGACAAGTTTGGGAACAAATATTTTACATAATACTTGAATAATCATTTCTAACAGATTGCTTTCTTCAGTTATGCATGAGGATTTGACCCTAATTTTCCATTTTCATGCCTATTTGCCAACACTTGTATAAATTCTTTTATCCTCCCTATATGTTTTTTTTTTCTTTTTATCTTTTATCTATCAACATGACATCTGTGATGGAAAGAGGACTCTGCCTGATTAGTTGTTGTTTGCTGGTTTTTAATTTATAATTAGGTCATTGTCCTCTTCTTGTTCTCTGCCTCCACCTTCTTTTCCCCTCTCCCTCTCTTTAGAGGATAAAATACATATTCAAGTCATACATTGCTTTTTCTCATGTTCGGTAAGGTGGTTCTTAAGGATATGCACATCTATGTTTAGTCAAGTAGATCGATGTATTTTAAATCTTTAGGTAATAAAAATTCAGGTCTTTGTATTTTCATTTTACTTGTTTGGCAAAACGGTTATTTTATTAGTAAATATTTGAACAACTTTCTTTTCTTTTTGTCACTTATCATGAGCATATATGTCCAACCATATACGGTCCTATTTAGTGGCTCTCATGTCAAAGTAGTCTGTCTTTTAGTGTAAAGAAGCTTAATGTTGAAACAGAAGCTTGATATTTTTTTAAAACTTCTGTAGCCCTCAAATCCACAGTTCAAAGAAACAAGTATATAAATGCATCCTTTCTAAATTTCTTTGTCCTATTTACTTTTCCTAATTCCCCTTTCCTCATGACTTGGGTGAAAACTATTGTTTATTGACTTTCTTACTTTTCATTTTGGTTCAGCTACCACAGCAGAAAAACCCTTTTGATTGTGGCCTCTTTTTGCTCCATTATGTGGAACGTTTTCTGGAGCAGGCTCCTGCTAATTTCAGCCCATTCAAAATAACAAAGTTCTCCAACTTTGTAAGTGATCTCATCTCATTTACAAAACCTCAGACTTCTTGATAAGAACTGAAATATATATTATAAAATAGAAAACCTTGAACTTTCAATGGTTAAAATCCTCAACGCAACTATCTTTATGTGATCTTTGTTTGACTCCAATGTATTAGCCTTGAGGTTATTGCTTAACCAATGTGTTGGGTTCCCTCTTTATGTGACCTTTGTGTTCCCAAGGTTATTAATTATGGTTGGAAGAAGTTGCTATATTAATTACCTTGAAACTAACTACTTTGGGACTAATACAAGACTTAGGTGAACATCATAAATTTGGATGGTTGGAAATGGTGGTCAAAGTGTGTCCTCTGGCTTTCCAAGATGCTATTTTTCAAGTTGACATTGAATCTATATATATTATATACTAACTTGTTTGGTGAAGGGAAAGTACACTTGAGAGCCATCAGTATTCCTTGTTCAGCCATTTTGGTGAAGTTTTTTCTTCTTTTTGTGTTGTAATACATCTACAAGTGTTTGTGAGATCTTTATGTCTCCTTTGTAACCCATTTGTAAACATTTGGTGATAGTGGAATCGGAGTACGGTCCCGTGGATGTACAGTCTAGTTTGAGGGAACCACATAAAATTTCTTGTGTCTCTCATTTATATCGCTGCAATGTTTTTATTTATTTGTGGGAAATCTCCATTTTTCCCAACACAATGTAGGACCAGTGCCATGGTTTTGATTTTCAATTTTGGTTTGAACTTCACCTGCTTTTAGAATCAGGGGTTCAATTATTTCATGATTTCCTAGGTTCAACTCCCCACCCCAAGGGCCACTTACCTATAAAAAAAAGGTTCTATTTAACCCCATAAGTTTATAGAAACCTTGAAACTCGTTAATATGAATACGTTTTGTCTTATATAATATAAACTCGGGTCCTCGCTATATGTAATTTCTTTTGTTGAGTTTTTGGGAGGATTTAAGCTCTAAGTTGAAGCTGCCTCCTTTTTTGTATATGGGTTCACTCTTAGTTATTCAATATACATACATCTTTACTTATCAGTGTATATATATATATATATATATATATATATGTATGTATGTATGTATGTATGCATGTGTATAGAAATATTGAAGATATACAAATGGACAGTGCCTATCAATAGCAATGCTTGTGAAAATTAGTCTGCCCATTATAAGAAGATAGCCTTATTTATAAAATGATCTTTACTTATTATCTAAACTCTAAATTATACAACTAGGAAACATCTTTATGCTCTACCTTGCCTCAAGGAATTAATACATGGACATCTTTGGTTGACTTGATGGTTGACCATGACAACAGTTCCTCCTATAATTAGCTCTAGAAAATTTTCATTTCTTGTTCTTAGCAACAAAGAAAAACATGACAATAGTTCCTCTGAAACTTTGTTACTGTTGCTGTTTGTGAATTTCTGCTAATGCATAATAACCACATACATACTGGTTTGTTCTTCTTGTATTTTTTTTCCTTTATCTGCTTCTTACCTCTTCCATGTGGAATTGCATTTTTGGGAGTAACAAATTTGTCCTTTTCAGCTTAATAAAAATTGGTTCCCACCTGAAGAGGCTTCTCTCAAACGTACTCATATAGAGAAATTAATCTATGAAATTGTTGAAGATAGTTCCCAGAAGGGTCCTCCCGCTATTTGCAATTACAATTATCCTTCTGAATTACCCAAAATAAATGAAAGTGACGCTGGAATAGAGTTTCTTCAGGAGATATGGCACTCAACAGATACATTTCATGGCAATTACTCCAGTTCTACTGCTGATCAAGAACTTGAAATTACACAATTAGTAGCATTCCCCTCCAAGCGGTGTACAATGTTTTATAGAATCGGAATTGGTTTTCAGGGAGTTAGAGCCAGGATCTACTTGCAGGTCTGCTTACTGATGAAAATTATCAAACTTTCAAGCAGATAGCATCACTTAAGAGGTTTAAGAATCTATTGTCACCAATAGAGGTAATTAATTTGTTTATTGAACTCACAATGAACATTTATTTTCCTTCTACTCAAAACATACTTTATTGCAATTTGGAGTTTAAAGTTATGATTATGACTGTTTTACTTTGAATGATAGATCCTCAATAAATTCATTACAAAACAGCCTTTATAGTTTTTTATCGAGTTGAAATTCTGTTCTTTTCTTATGGGATTTTGACCAAAAACGGTTGGGTGGCATTGTGTCCCGGGGACATGGCCCCTACAAATATTGAGCTGATTCTTACTACTAATCCATGGTGTTTCCATCTAGACCTTATGTCCCAAAATCAAGATTTTATTATGCCATTTGACATACGAGCATGCTGAGCCGAAAGGTTCTTTCAACACATTTGTCATGCTTGTTTGGTATTGCCACCTCCATCTTTGACTATAAAATGCTTACCGGGCAGTGAAAGAGTATGCATGCTGAGAGAAACCTCATTTATATTTCCCTATTATTACTGGTTATTACTGGCTAGGAAGAACAAGAAAGCTGTCCACACGGACAGAATATACAATTGAAATTCCAATCGATATTATGACTTCAGTCCTTGTGAGAGAATAAATATATAGTTTCCGCCTGGCATAATTTACTGACACCCATTACCTTACAGCATGAGTAGGATTTTCTACTTATTCCACATCTTACCACATACTCGGGGTTGATCTTTTTTCGTCGTCCTCTTCTTGAAAACAGGAAGGTGAAGAAACTGGGGAGCAAACTGCCTATTCACCAGCAGATGAAGAAGATGGCCAGCAAGTGGCTGAAAAAAATGAACCTTCCTCACCCTCATATCCTGCCAAAGATTTTAGAGCATCGAAGACATCTTTGTTCTCAGGAACTGTGCATCTTGAGGAAAATTATGACATAGACTCATCTGGAACAGATGTTCGGGAGGATGAACCAGTTTCATCAGAGGTAGGGGTCAATGAAGATCACCCGCCTGAAGAAATTTTGGGTTCAAATCCTGAGGAAGAATCTGAATCTTCTTCAGAGTCAAGTGACAGGTTTGCAGCTTGCGTTGTTGAGGATTCTCTAGAGGCAAATGAGACAGATGATGACAATGAGAATGAAGACTCTCCTTCCTGTGAAGTAATAAGTTTTTCCCAGTTCAATCAAGAGATTGACTCTGCAGAAACTGCTGAACTTGAAACAAATAATATGTCAGTGGTTTCAGAATCAGAGCAGCAGGCTGCAAAAAGGCCGAGGTTTATGCCTCCTGAAGGGAGGAGATGACTGACGAGAAGCCTGTCAAAGGATTTGCATTGATGAAGTTTGTTGTGAATAGTGTTAGGAGTGCCACAGTTGATAGTTTCAAGGCTTTTGAATGGGGTTAGGCAGGGAAAAAAAAAAACAGAAACTCCACAGCCTTCTCTATCCCCAAAGCAAATCAGAAAAGCTGGGGAGAGTGGAGGAGGATTTTGTCATTGTAACTTTGTTTCTCTATCCTCCACCCTCTATACCATAGGATATTCTTGTAATGTGTTTTTGAAAATGTAGTTGAGAAATTATTCACACGACGTCATTGTGTGATAGTGTTTCACTAAATTTGTGGGAAAGTTACTTCCCATGATTCATGGGAAATAGATGTGGAGTCCTTTTTAAGATTTTTTTTTTTTTTGCTCACTTCAAAATCAACTTAACAATTGACCAAAATTCATGAATATTGTGTAACAGGAACAGTTAATATGTTGTAAGAGACTCTTTGTTTTTTTGGTAAATGAGATTGTATTATAAAAAGGGAGCAAATATACAAACTACAAGGGGCATTTTCCACGAATACAAAAGAACCAAGCACTGCAAACAAAAGAGACTCAAAAAACAACCTGCCACTGAGCATTACACAAAAACTTATATAGCAGGAATATCAGTAGATAATCCAAGGCTAAGACACAGCTCCTAGTTTCTGCATTGTGCTTGGAATGCCTTTCCATTAGAGAATCTTCATTTTGTCATTTGTAATGTCCTCAGCAACATACTCAGGCACCCTTTTTCGCCTTTAAAGACTTGTTTTTTCTTTCTAACCAGAGATGACAGACACAAGCTGCCAGAGCTAGAATTCTAACATCATTGGAGAAGCACTGGCTCAATGGTGTGGCCTTCACACCATAAACACAAACGAGTCCCACATATCTGGGTTGTGATCATCAATGCAAGCATTCAAAACAGTATTGTGGTTGGGCCGAGGTCCAGGTACTTAGAAATATAGACATGGGATCACTTATACCCAAAGACTGGTTCCATGACTGGGATTAAGAGGAAAAGTGTAGGCCAATATATGCATACTAGTCCTTGCTTAGCCACGATTATGCCATAGCTTACTTGCATAAGGGAAATTAAAGAATAATTGGATTGTGTTCTCAGTGTTGGAATTGCAAAGGACAGAAGTTGCATAAGAAATTATGCTCCAGCTTAAGAGTTTTTCTTTAGTTGTTAATCTCTCTCTAATTACTAACCATAGGATGAATGAGTGTCTAGGAATGCCTTTCCAAAGCCACACAAACTTGTGCCTGAAAACCGTCAAGAAGAACTCTTCTGATTGTTGCCCAGGCAGACTTGATAGAAAACAAGCCATTTGAATTTAAAGTCTAAATTGCAGCACCAGCAATTAGAAAGGTTGCAGAGGAAATCTGATCTTTAACATCATTTAACAAGGCCATCTCCAATTTGACCCTCTGATGATGAGGAAACCTTTGTGAGGTCAGGTGTTCTCAAGTGTAGTTCGAGCAAGTTTGCTTTGTGTTTCTTGGGATCCTCTAGTCTGTGCTCGGATTCTTTGTATCGGTATCTTGCATGTTTCCTCTTTTGTTTTGGTCTCTTGTATATACTATCGCCTGGTGCCAACCTAGTTGGGGACTGAGGTTTCTTAGTGTTGATGCCTTCTTTTTCTTTAGTTTGCTTGATGTATTTTGATTGAATCCCTTGTACACTCTTAGTTACATCAATAATATTTCTTTTTCGTCGATCAAAAAAAAAAAAAAGGGTCAGAGCTACTGATAATAAAAAATGATCAGCCTACCATGCCTTACTACTAAAGGATCATTAAGGTGCCAATTGTCATACCATAAGAAGGTGGAACAACCATCCCTAATATTCATTTTGATGAAATCCCTGGCTAAGATCCTTTAGTTTCAAGATCTTTCTCCAAGACCAGCTATTGTCATTTGGTACGGGAAGAGCCCAAAAGGATATGTTTTTAATGAAGTGAATATGACACCATTTTATCCATAATGAGTCTTTCATAGCACATATATTCATAGCAATAGTGTTGCAATCAATAGATCTTCTGATGCCCAATCCACCTTCTGTTTTTTGAGGTACAAATAGTATCCCAGTGTACTTTAGCACCAATATGGCATAGTTCTTGTCCGATCCAGTTCAAAAGTTCTAAGAAGACCATCAACCTTCCTAATTTTCTTCTTGGTTAGTAATGAATATACTGTTGGTAAAGTGACCAGTTTTACAAATACAAACAGAATGATTATATATCAATTAAAGTACTACAGAAATAGATTTTGACATATCAGAACCAAAACCAGAACTTACAGAAATAAAAAGAAAATAGAATATTGTTTCTAAAACAGAATTCACAGTAAAACAAATTCAATAATTCGAACAAAATATAAAATTATAAATCAGAAATTATGCAAATTTGGAAAGAATAGAGAAATAATGTAGATCAAGACCTAGTGTTTGACAATATGTTCTTAAGACAAATTTTACATCTCACAATGGTTTTTACGAGCCCTTTAGACGTTTTTCTCCCGAGATATAATGATCTGAATTTTCATACAATAGAAGTACTCCAAACTGTGTGTCTGACAAACCACAACCGTGTTTGTACTCACACTGACTCTATGTATATGAATTGACCTGTGCATGAATGCAAACATTGATCAACCTATGCAATGAGGGGCGGATTGATTTGTATAATACTCTTCATGATTGTTTGGTATAAGCACTGAAGGAAAAAGTCAGCCTCAGTTCATGGTGAACAGACAACCACAACTGCTCAAATAGATGCATCTATTTGGTGCTAACAATCACATGAAAAATATAGCATTTTGGTAACGTTCTAAAAATTTAAATTAAAATATTAAATAAATTTTTTTCAAAAGATATATATACAAGCATGTCAAGGCTCAAGCCCAACCCAACCTGGCCCGAGGTGGTTGTGTCTGGGTGTGTTGAACCCCATGAGCCTAGGTTCTCTTCTTTGTACCAAAGTGGGATGTCCCTTGGAACCCAAATAAGATAATTGTATATATACTCACTTAAAATTTTGTGCTCAACTAATATAGGACACAACCTTTTCGCAAACTTATGTTACAATGTTCAAGGAGTAATGTTTAGAATCAATTTTCTATTCACTTCTTAATGGTTTTAAACAACGTAATATATGTTATTAATCTACTCATGAAGAGAAAATATTTCATTATGAACCCACCTCAAATAGTGTGTGGGGCTCACTTTTATTTTAGCCAAAAGTTGGCCAAAAAGCCATGCTCAACCCCATTTCTTCCAACACATATTGTTCCAGTATTGTTGAATACTCTGCAAAAAAATATATATCACCAATAGAATTATGCTTGCATAAGAAAGTTTTTTTTTGACAATCTAACTCTTATTTCCTTTTTTTTCTTCGATACAACGATGCAAGGAGGGAAATCGAACTCACGCCAATTACATGAAGAGTGAGTACTTACATCACTTGAATAGACCAGAATCCTTATCCAAACTTTTAACTCTGTTGACTATTCTGTCCACTAATTCCTTACAATGAGTTACTTTGAGTCTATTGGTTATTAAAGGCACCCCAAGATCAAGTAGAGAACCAGCTTGCTTACCCATTTAAAGGCAGGAAACTCCCCTTTGATATATTCTATATGTACTTGTACATTTGGTTTCTATCAATAAAGAAAAAAAAGGCAGATATCACTTTTAAGAGTATCTTAGTAGCCAGAGAAAAAGATTGTGCTCTTTGACAAATTAAGTTGAAGTCTAAACATCCCACTAAGAGTCGTTTGGGGAGTTGTTCCACCCCAATCGTGGTTTTGGTGCATAAAAAAAGGTGTAAAACTAGTTTTTATAAGATGTTTGGCTAATTTTTTAAAACAAAGTTTTACAATGAGACACACAAAATCCCAGTTGCAAAACTATAGTTTGAAGAAGTTAAAAAAACTTGCTTTCTCAAAATAAGTTAGAATTTTTACAACTTTTATTTGTGGATCCACTACTTATACATTATTCAATATATACAATATAAAAGATAAAAAAAATTAACTGTTAGAATCACTTTTACATGATTTTTACTGAACACCTAAATAAAAAAATTAATTATATTTTTCAGAATTAATTTCCTAATAAGTTCTTAATAATCTTTTTTTTTAACAGAAAATATATTGTACAATCATCAATCATTACTTAATAAGCTTACAAGAGTCTCTCAATTCTAGGACTGAGAAATCCAACACGCTAACAAATTGTAACAAGTACAGAAATAAAGAACAATCCAAACTTGAGAGAGAGAAATTAAATAAACTACACATCTCTTCCTAATGAGGAAGTGAAAGTTGAACTCAAGAGATCATGAGTTAGCCAATCAGGGTAGTCCTAATTCGCTAATTCTTTATAATTTATTTTTCAAAATTTAAAACTCCTCCAAATGGATTCTAAGAAGTTAAATCTTATTTCTTGAGTACAAAAATCAATGAGGGAGAACTATTCTAAATGTGTGTAATATGTGACTCGAATTTTGAGTTATCGTGTGATCAAGAGAGATTTTAACCACCTCATATTCATATATTTTCACAAGTTAAATCTTATTTTTATTTGAGAATGAAAAAATAATACTAGGGCCGGATTCGACTCCTGTTGTCAACAAATTGAAAACGTGGAAATGGAATTATCATATTCTTGAAATTGGATGAGGCTTTCAATATTTTAATCAGGCGTACCAAACTGATAAACTTCTCCAACTGAATGAAATCTTATAATCTTATCTACTGCACTGACCGAACGTGTACATTTAAGTGGTGGAGCCGTTGGATCAGTCAGAGCTAATTGAAAAGTTGCAAAGACTTGGAGTATCTTACCACTTTGAGGATGAAATAAAGAAAATATTGAAGAGCATATATGACAATTATAACAGCCATGATAGCTTATTTGCTACAGCTCTTGAATTTAGGCTCCTGAGACAGCATCGATATGATGTATCTTAAGGTACTATATATATATATATATATTGTGTGTGTATCTATAGGTTGAATTGAACCCATGTCATCTATTTTACTTGAATTATATTGAAGTTGATTTTTTGGGCCTGTTGCCATCATAATTTTTAACAAAGAATAATTCTTGGATGCAGAGGTATTCGAGTGTTTTAAGGACGAGACAGGCAATTTCAAGGCAAGCCTTTGTGAGGATACAAAGGGACTGTTATATTTATATGAAGCTTCATACATGTTAATGAATGGTGAAAGTAACTTGGAATTGGCAAGAGAGTTCACAACCAAACACCTTAAAGAGAGCCTTGAGCAAGACATAGATAAAAATGTTTCGATACTAGTACAACATGCCATGGAGCTTCCTCTGCATTGGAGGATGCTAAGGTTAGAGGCAAGGTGGTTCATAGACGTATATGAGAGGAGACCAGACATGAATCCAGTTTTGCTTGAGCTTGCGAAATTGGACTTCAACATCGTGCAAATAACACATCAGAATGATCTAAAATACACAACAAGGTATGAGCTTCCCCTGTTCTATTGTGATATAACCGAGCACATGTCTAAAATTGTATTGCCTTCTAAAATTTCTTTAATTTCTTCTTACACAGCTGGTGGAAGAGTACATGTCTTGGAGAAAAGTTGAGCTTTGCTCGGGACAGATTGATGGAGAATTTCTTATGGACTGTGGGAGTAATCTTTGAGCCTCAGTACGGATACTGTAGGAGAATGTCTACAAAGGTCAATGCACTAATAACAACAATCGATGATGTATATGATGTGTATGGTACTTTGGATGAACTGGAGCTCTTCACTAATGCTGTTGAAAGGTTGGTGCTACTGGATATATATTGGTAATTTTTTTGTAAGCTCCTTATCAGCTATGTATATATAATAATAATAATAATAATAATATGTTGTTTGTATTTTCAGATGGGATATTAATGCAATGGAGCAACTTCCAGACTACATGAAGATATGTTTTCTTGCTCGTTACAAATCCATCAATGAAATGGCTTATGATGTTCTCAAACATCAAGGGTCTGATATCATTTCATACCTAAAAAAAGCGGTACATTCTTTATTCTTTGTCAGATTCTTTGGTTTTCCAAGCCTTCTAAATTCATGTAGTATATTAATTATTGCTGTTTTTCTAATTCATTATTTAAATGATTTCAATATCAGCTCCTGTAATACTAGTTCATGCTTATTTCTTCGTTACAAATCCAATAACAAACGAGGCCTTGGAATGCCTAAACAAATATCACAATATAATCCGCTGGTCATCTATGATTTTACGACTTGCAGATGATCTAGGAACTTCATCGGTATGCAAAGATATATAGTAGTATATATTTTTATCATCATGCTCTTTCAGTGTTGCAAAATGTTTGTTTGTTTTACAAAACATTTCTGTTTTTTCTTGACTCAGGATGAGTTGAAAAGAGGGGACGTCCCTAAATCAATTCAATGTTACATGCACGAAACTAGTGCTTCTGAAGAAAATGCACGAGAACATATAAGATTTTTGATTAGTGAGACATGGAAAAAGATGAATGAAGATCGAGTTGCAGAGTCCCCGTTCTCAGAGACTTTCATTGGAATTGCAATAAACCTAGCTAGGATGGCCCAATGCATGTACCAGCATGGAGACGGACATGGTGTTCAAGATCGTGAAACCAAGGATCGTGTACTATCATTACTCGTTGAGCCTAATATAGAGATGCAAAGGAGCTAATTAATGTTGCAGTGCTAGTAGAGTTTCAAATTAGTAATGTATTAGTTTCATTAGACCCAACTTTTTGTATTGTTCCAAATTCTCGTTCATATTCCTATTTCATTTGTAGAATTTCGAAAAGAGCTTAAGTGAATGATTATGTTTTCATAATTATCATCAAATGATAGTAATTTCATTAGAATCGTTTACCAGTTTCCAATGAATCTCATTTTTTCCCTAACCCTGAGAAAGATATGATGAGGGAACTTTAGAGGGAGGAACAATATAGCTTTAAAAATCTGAAATATATATAGCACCAGTTTGTGAATGATTGCTTGACACAACATGAGACATATACTCTGATGTCTGGGTTGGTTGGTTGATGAAAAATCAAACCTCTATACCAAACAAAAATATAGAAAAGTACTGGTGGGTTGTTTTTTTTCCTTTTTTCTTTTTGAAAAGAACTCGTGTATAAGTTTAATAAACAAAAGAGTAAATTACACTGATTTTTCATGGATTATTTAAAAATTACAAACAAAATTTATGGCGTTTTTGCAATTACACTGCACTCTTCTGCTAGAGCTATTTTTGTAACACTTATTCTCCCACCGTGAACCTTCGTCAATGACAATTTATTGATGACAACAACACAATCAATTTTATTTTTCATTCTCAAAATACCCTTACACAAAAGAAAAGAACAATTAATAAACCCTTAACTTTATTTTAAAATTCGACTTTACCCTTGAACACAATATATGACTCTCCCCATCTCTCCCATCTCACAAAAGCCTCCCAACTGAAGTCTAGTAACCCCTTTTTGCCTCTTTGTTTTCCAATGACTTATCTTATGTAAATAAAAACACACACACTAATACACATGTAAAATTTTTTTTGAATCAAATATAAAAAAATAAAATGGTATATGCATACATGCATGCACACGCACATACATGATATATATACACACACATAAAAATTAGAAAACTTTTCATAATTTAAAACAGAATCACATATTAAACATATGTCAAGTTTACCGTAGCTAATAATAGAACAAAAATAAGCTTGAGCATGTATGCACATAGAATCCAAAGGGAAAACCAATGATTATTTTAAGCTCGTTCCTTTTTGTTTTAGTAATAGATGAGTTAACTAAGTATATTTAGGATGATGTTAGATGGTGTATACTTTTTTCTAATGATATTATTTTAATTGATGAAATTAAAAAATAGATAAATGATAAATTAGAGTTTTGGATAGAGACTTTAGAATCAGAAGGATTCAAAATAATTAAGACAAAAATTGAATATCTTGAATGTAATTTTAGTAAAACTGGTAATACAAATGAAAATGGATTCAGAATTGAAAATCAATAGTTAATAAGAAGTGAAAATTTTCATTATCTAGGTTCACTTATTCATCAATAGGGAGAAATTAGAGATGATAATACTCATTGAATTAAAACAATATATGTTAAGAGGAGGAATGCATCTAGGGTATATTGTGCGATCAGCGTATACCTTTAAAATTGAAAAGTAAATTTTATAGAATAGTTATACGAGCCATGCTGTATGAAATAGAATGTTGGACAGTTAAGAAATGACATGTAAATAAGATGAGTGTAGTTGAAATGAGAATGTTAAAATCGATGTGTGGCAAGATAAGAAAATATAGAATTAGGAATAAACATATTCGTAAGATGGTCGGAGTAAAACCTACAATAGATAAAATGAAAGAACATCGGATAAGATAGTATACAATGCTGGATAGGGGGGCCATATATGGTCCCTCCAAAAAATTTGATATTGTTTTTTTCCCCACTAATTTTGTTAGAAATTTTTTTAAAAATAGGATCCCCCCCCCCCCCCCAAGAATTTAGATATTGTATTTTTTACCACTAATTTTGTTAGAATATTTTTAACAAAATAGGACTTAGCCCCCTCAAAATTTTGGATATTCTATTTTTCACCACGAATTTTCATAGATTTTTTTTTAAAAAATCAGACTTAACCCCCTCAAATTTTGTATATATTTATATGAATCTCCCAAAATTTTTATACGTATTATTTGGCCATCCTAACTAAAATTTCTAGATCTATCACTACAGTATGGCCATGTAAACCGAAAATTAATAAATGCATCAATAAAAAATAACTGACATGATTAATATTAAGAGTCTATATTGAAAAGTTTTGAGAGTATTTTTGAGTTGAGATAGTTGATTTTAATACGCTCACCTTTTCTGTAACAATATCAAACACTTTGATTCTTTTGTTATTTTGTCACTGAATGGGTTTTGTATGTAAAGAAAGAATTTTTGGAATATAGAATTTTTAAAATAAATTGATGATAATCCATTCACAAGTAAACCGAATAGAAAAAAGAGAATTCTTAGGAGAGAAGGCAACGATTTGAGCAGCTCCACTCATAAAATATACTAATGGTAATGGCGCCCCTTCTTTGCTGACATGGACGTGGACTTTCAGTGCTTTGAAAGTTCTATCGTTGATAATGGCGACCAGGGAACTAGTATATTAGTTTCATTCAAAGCTTTGTGAAGTTAACAGACATATCAACACTTGGCACTGTACATATCTAGCATTTGGCAATAAGGCTGAAGCCATTGCTCAAAGGTAGCATCTAGTTTGTGTCTAGTATCTATGATTGGTTCACAGAATGATGAACTTCTAAGCATTCAGTTTTTGGGTTGATGATCCAGATTCTATGGGTAATCTTCCTTTGATTTCTTCTATAAGAATGAAGAGTCGGTACTAATTTCTTCTTCTATGAATGCAATTGCGGTAATTGGTTTGTACAAATTTCGAGACTCGACGATTTCAGGCATGTTTCAATTTTTTTCTAACTTAGGGAGGCGAAATTTGAAATATTTGGGGTTGATGTTAGATTTGGGTTATTGAGAGGCTATTCAAGATTCATGAAATTTGAAATATTTGGGGTTGATGTTAGATTTGGGTTATTGAGAGGCTATTCAAGATTCATAAAATTCTCCAAATTTTTGGAGTTCCTTTTGCAGAGAGTCTATTCAAGATTCACAAATTTTCCCATCTTCTTTAAGGAATTCGAAAGCAACGGTGATGGAATTCTAGGCTCCGAGGTAATCAGTTTGTACTACATAAATAAAAGCTGCAGTATCTCTTTTTTGTGATGTTTGTGGAGTTTTCTTGTACTTCACCCATAGACAACCAACCAACCAACCAACCAACCACACATACATCTATCTATCTATCTATCTATCTATATATATATATATGATACGCCAAAAAATATCCCACCACTGTAGACACGACACGTGTACAGAGTACTCGCGTATACAGACCGAGAAAGGCTTTCCTATCCAGGACAAATAGGCACGGGGGTCCAGAGCTCTGCGCCTCCAGAGCTAGCAGAGCTAGGCCTTCAGAGCTGGCAGAGACAGGCCTCCAGAGTTGGCAAAGATAGGCCTCTAGAGCTAACAGAACTAGCACCTCCTAGAGCATAAGGGTACTGAGGGGTGTACTACAAACTTCGTAGTAAGGACAAAAATAAAATATGGAAACTGTCATCTCCGGACAACAGTGAATCCCAGATTTCACGGTATCAACTCCTACCAACTCCTACCTACTTTGGCAGAGAATCATCCTATAAACACAACCATTAAGGTACGCAAAGAGGGGAATCCATTATCTTCTTTTTCAGTTTTTACTGACTCTGGACTAACTTCTTCATCGGAGTGGCTACCGCTGGGGCCATCCCGGCGGCCCTCTAACCCCCTTTTTTCAGAGTTTATAGTGACGAGGAACAAAGCTCCTGGCAAGTCAGAAAAATGCAGCATCAACTTGGCGCTGTCTGTGGGAACGACAGTCAAACATGCTTCGTTTCCTAAATTTTTTCTCTATATTGCTTGCTGATGATTCTTTAAGTTCTCTAAAATTCAATATAATTTCATAGATGTTAAACAAGATTCTAACCTTTTGAATATTATTACTGATATACCACAAAAGAGCAAAGACCAACCAGCACTTGACACGTATACCTATAAGTCTAGCTCACGCTCGGCTAACTCAGCTTGCGCTGAGCTAATGGCTAAGTGCTCGAACATTCAGGACAGGCTAAAAGATCGGAAGTGGCTGAGTATATGCCTCCAGAGCACATACATATCCGGATAAGGATCACGGAGCTAATTACAGGACTCCAGACCAACACTCCAGAGCTCGTCACCTCCTTAGCAGCTACCGAGCAGGGAAAAAGGAAGCAGTCTTCGACAAGGAAACTACTATACATATTCATCTCTATCTATGGTGCAATATCCAACAAGGAAACTATTATCTCCAATGATCAAATCCCTACTTTCATGGCTCCAAATCCTAATCAACTTAGGAAAGCCACGGCCTATAAATTAAACCCTAAAGGTACACTTTATTTTCATGCTCATTCTTTGGCTTTCAATACAGTCTTTTTAATTCCGTTCACTTACTTAAGCATTGGAGCGGCTACCGCCGGAGCCAATCTGGTGGTCCTCTAATCCCTTTTCTGAGTGTTCTACAGGTCGCGGAGCCCAGATTTATTGCGAGTCGAAAAGTGTAGCATCAGTTTGGCGCCGTCTGTGGGAAACGACTAATCTCCAAGTGCTCTATTTACAAACTTGTCTTTTTCCTCACTGGAAAAACCATGGCCCCAAATCTCCGACCGCGACAGAATGCTCAGAATTCGCAAAACTCTCAACGTCGGCCGCCCGCTCCAAGAGTAAGGGGGCCAACGGTTGATCCCATGCGACTAGAGATCGAATCAATCAAACGACACAACGAACTGGTGCAGGAACAGTTGCTTGCCATAACAAGAACACTGGCAACGCTCACACAGAATCAAGGGACGAACCCCTCTAATCCGCCGATCAACATTGCCGCGGGAGCACAACCCCCTATTACCACTGAAAATGAAGAGCCCCATGAGCAGGCTCTAAATAACCAACCCGGGCACCCCCAGGGTGTTGCTCGCGTTGGTAGAGATCCCTAGCCATCAGCAACCCCAGGCTGGGGAACATCAGCTTTCGTCCCTGACGTCTATTACCGAAGCACTACTAGAGCTCCAACTCTAAGGGCTTCGAGAGCACCTCCGGTTGCACAGGAGCCTCATCTCCAAGCAGCGCCAGTCCCTTCCAGTTCAGAACCCGCTTCCGTCTGAAAAGCGTACTCAGCCCGACTACCTTGAAGCCGAGGCTATGAGACAAGGTTCACAAGAGGTCTGATTCAGAGACCCACGGAGGGTAGAAGAAATTGCCGAATCTATGGACCGAACAATTACTTTGAGACGTGCCCAGAACCCTCCAGAGCAGGATGAGTTGGCCAGGCTGCTCGGAAGACTTGCCACTCCATTCACTCACGCCATTATATCAGAAGAAAGGCCCAGGAAGTTCATAGTGCCAAAGTTCACCCTATACGATGGGACTGGAGATCCAAGAGACCATCTCTCGCACTACCAGCATACGATGGCCCTCCATGGGGCCGCTGATGCTTTTATGTGCTGAACGTTCATTACCAGCTTAAAAGGAACTACTCTGAAATGGTTCCACCACCTCCCTCCGGACTCAATTACAAGCTTCTATGAGCTCGGTAGGCAATTCTTGGACAGATTTATGACCAACAGAAGGCTCAGAAGGGGACCGAAATTCCTGTTAAATGTCAAGCAGACTAAGGAGGACTCCCTCAGAGCCTACATTGTGCGTTTTAATGCAGAGCTTACGGAGATCACCGACTGCAACCCAAGATTCCTTGTAGCTACCCTAACTGCTGGACTTGCTCACGGTGGCTTCAGAGATTCATTGACCAAAAGTACTCCTGCCGAAATGGCGGCATTAATAGACCGGGCTAGGAAGTACATCAACTTGGAAGAAGCCAACCGCACATCCCAAAAGAGCAAAGAGCAGAACCAGAAGGATAACCCGAAGAGGGAGGACCACAAGAAGGAGGACCACAGAAGAGACTCTAGCAAGAAGAGGACCAGGAGTCCAGAAAAGAGAACAGCTCCCAGGGCTGTTTATAACTCTGGACCAAGGGAGTTCACTAACTTTACTTCTTTGAACACTACACCGAACTAGGTACTCCGGCAGATCCGAGATTAGGGAAAACCTGAGATGGCCAGAACCAATCAAAGGAGATCCCAGCCTTCGAGACCAAAGTAAGTATTGTAATTTTCATAAAGATCATGGACATACGACTAACTCATGCAGGATCCTTCGATATGAGATTGAGCAACTCATAAAGAAAGGACGTCTTCAGGAGTTCGTCAAGCAAGACGGAAGGTAGAACCCCCAAGAAAACAAGCCTCAACAACGGCCAGAGCAGAGGCCCGAACAAAGACAGGAGCATAAGGAAGGACGAAACGAGCCTCAGAGGTAGAACAACCAAGTCATATAAGTCCTCCATGCTGACTCCCTAATTACAGGAATGTCTAATAGGGCGAGAAAGAGATACACTCGGGAGGCCAGGGCTGCCCCAGACGTATTGCAGATCTCCAACGTTGAAAAAAGGCTCAAGCCAGAGTCAGAGATTCAATTCACAGAGCAGGACCTGGTTGGGGTACGCTGTCCTCACAGCGATGCCCTAGTCATCACCCTCAAGATTGCCAACTTCGAGATCAAAAGAGTCCTGGTTGACACCGGCAGCTCTGTGAATATACTGTTCTATGAGCCACTCGAACATATGAAGCTTGACCACCACAACATCAAGCCTATTACGGCCGTAATGGCAGCCTTTGATGGCAACCTCAATACCCCATTGGGAAGAATTGACCTCTTTACTACTGTAGGAGAGGGAGAAGGGCAGAAGGCCACCATCTCAGAATACATGGTGTTGAATATGAAGTCTCCTTACAATGTCATAATTGGGAGACCATGGTTGTACCAGATAGAGGCAAGTCACCTCGACCCTCCATCAATGTCTGAAATATGTCCACAATCAGAATGTTCACTCTGTCAAAGGGTGTCAGCCGACCTCTAGGGAGTGCCATGCCATTGCACTCAAGGAGAGGACTGCCAAATAGCAATTACAGTATACTCGGGACTGTGTTGATCTGGTTCCCCCCACACTCCCAAGGAGCAAGATTGCCCATCCAGCATCGAAGAACCCCTGAGCCCAAGGGGACAAGAAGCCGAGCCAAGCCCATTGGCGAGCCGATCAAAGTATTGGTCAGTTCAGAATCAGAGGGGTGTTATTTGTACATCGGCCCAGATCTGACATACACCGAGCAGGAGAAGATAGTCAGGTTTCTGAAAGACAACCTCTCCATGTTTGCTTGGGAAACCAAAGGTATGAAAGGTATAGATCCTAACCTCATAACTTACAAGCTGATGGTGGATCCAGATCACCCACTAGTTAGACAGAAGAGAAGGCCGATTGCTCCAAAGCGGCATCGGATCATAAATGAAGAAGTCCAGAGGCTACTTGAAGCCAGGATGATACGAGAAGTGTTCTACCCCGAGTGGCTGGCCAACACTATCCTGGTTAAGAAGAAAAATGGCAAGTGGAGGGTCTGCGTTGATTATACAAACCTCAATAAGGCGTGCCCCAAAGACAGCTTTCCACTACCAATGATAGATCAGTTGGTTGACGCCACTGCGAGGCACGAGCTCATGAGCTTTATGGATGCCTATTCTGGGTATAACCAGATTCAGATGTACCCTCCAGACTAGGAGAAGACAACCTTTATAACCGAACGAGGTCTCTACTCCTACAGAGTAATGCCTTTCGGTCTAAAGAACGCTGGAACCACATACTAGCGGTTGGTGAACAAAATGTTTAACCCATTGCTCGGCAATACCATGGAAGTATACATTGATGATATGCTAGTCAAAATTCTGTAGAAAGGTAGTCACCTCCAGCATTTAGCCCAGACCTTCGATATCCTAAGACAGCACAAGATGAAGCTCAGCCCCTCGAAATGTACCTTCGGGGTGACGAAGGGAAAATTCTTAGGATACATTGTCTCTCAAAGGGGTATCGAAGCAGACCCCACTCAAATCCAAGCTTTGATTGGATTGAAGTCACCAAAAACCAAAAAAGACATTCAGGCACTGAATGGCAGGATTGCAGCTCTAAGCAGATTTATCTCCAAATCCACTGATCGCTGCCTACCTTTCTTTAAAGCTCTAAAGGGCAACAAAGCTTTATAGTGGACGGAAGAGTGTAAGAAAGCTTTTCAAGAGCTGAAGAAGTATCTAGCCTCTCCAGAACTTCTGTCAAAACCAACAAAGAGAGAAAAGCTACTCTTGTACCTCGCAGTCTCTGAAAACACGGTCATCTCCGCATTAGTCAGACAGGACAGAAGAGTACAAAGGCCCATATTCTACGTCAGTAGGGCACTACTCGACGCAGAAAAGAGATATCCAGAAGTGGAAAAGCTAGCTTTCGCTTTAGTGATATCAGCTCGGAAGCTCCGACCTTATTTCCAAGCTCATCCAATTGAAATCCAAACGGCCTATCCTCTGAAGTCAATATTGAGGAAGCCAGAGGTATCGGGAAGGTTAGTTAAGTGGTCTGTGGAGCTAGGGAAATTTGACATATCATATGTGCCACGAAACTCCATAAAGGGACAAGCCTTGGCAGATTTCGTTGCTGAGTTCACCCTAGCACTTCAAAACAAGGCACAGCTCATCGAAACTACAGGAACCTAGCTGCTGTATATTGATGGGTCATCAACAGATTAGGGCTCAGAAGTGGGCCTGGTATTACAGTCTCCTGATGGGCTTTTGTTAGAAAAAAGCAGTAAGCCTGGGATTCAAAGCTTCCAACAATGAAGCAGAATATGGAGCCCTAATCCTAGGCATCAAATTGGCTTTGGAATACGAGATTCAGAACCTTAAAATCTTCTCAGATTCCCAACTGGTGGTAAGCCAAGTCCTGGGAGAATTCTCCATTAAAGATGACAAGATGCTTCGATATTCCGAATTGGTGAACTACCTAAGGCACTCCTTCCCGACGTTCACTATCCAGAAAATAGAAAGAAGCCAGAACTATAGAGCAGATGCTTTGGCAAATATGGCATCCCGCCTTAAGTCTGAAGCAAACTCCACTGTAAAAATTTCCTACCAGCCAGGACCTAGCATAGAGGAAGCCCAAGTGGCCCAGATTACTGAGCAACTCCAGAACTGGATGACCCCAATCCTCCAGTACCTAGAATCCGGGCTCCTCCCAGAAGACAAAAACAAAGCGAGGAAAATCTGAATCAGAGTGACTCGGTACCTGATCCTGAACAACAAGCTTTACAAAAGGTCTTATTCTCAACCTTTGTTAAAATGCTTAGCTCCAAAAGAATCACAATATGTCTTGGCTGAAATACACGAAGGTATTTGCGGGAATCATAATGAGGGTAGAACGATAGCTTACCGAACTCTGACTCAAGGTTATTACTGGCCTAGCATGCTAAGGCAGGCTAAGGAGTATGTCTAGAAGTGCGACAAATGCCAAAGATTTGCCCCATATCAACACCAGCCTCATCATGAGCTCATCCCGATTACTAGTCCTTGGCCCTTCGCTCAGTGGGGGATGGACATCGTGGGTCCGTTACCCAAAGCCCCACCAAACAGGAAGTATCTTTTGGTAGCCATTGACTACTTCTCTAAATGGGCCAAAGCTGAACCTTTAACACACATAACAGAGAAGGAGGTTGAGAACTTCACCTGGAAGAACATTGTTTGCAGGTTCGGTATACCACGTGTGATTATCTCTGACAATGGGACGCAGTTCACTGGTAAAGGCTTCAAGAAATTCTGCGAAAATCTCAACATTAGGCACCATTTCGCCTCTCCAGGGCATCCACAAGCAAATGGGCAAGCAGAGGTCACCAATCGAACCATCCTTGATGGATTAAAGAAAAGGTTGGAGCAGGCCAAAGGGAAGTAGGCAGAAGAGCTCCCTAGAGTTCTTTGGGCCTATAGAACAACCAGAAGAACTCCCACCTCTGAAACTCCCTTCTCACTAGCCTACGGTACAGAAGTAGTAATCCCGGTTGAGATCGGTATGCCAACTCTGAGGACTGAAGCCTTCGAGCAAGAATCCAACGATCAGCAGCTGATGAAAAATTTGGATTTGCTTGAAGAAAAAAAGGATCAAGCCAACATCAGGATGGAAGCTTATCGGCAAAGAATGGTTAACAAATCCAAGGTGAGACTCAAGACGGTCAGCTTTCAAGTCGGAGACTTTGTCTTAAAAAGAATCTTTCAAAACACCAAGGATCCCACTATGGGAAAGTTATCACCAAACTGGGAAGGCCCCTACAGAGTAACGAAAGTTGTTAGGCCTACCACCTACTGGCTAGAAGACATGACTGGGAAGCCTTTTCCTAGGCCATGGAACGTGGAACACTTACTGAAGTATTATCAATAAAGACGTTTCTTTCTTTTTTAATACCTCCATGGAATGACCATCTTTTAATGCACAGGCCTCCAGAGCCTGGTTCATCTATAATGTACAAACCTTAGTGCTTGGTTCATCTCTAAATGCACAGGCCTTCAGAGCCTGGTCCACCCATAATGTACAAGCTTTAGTGCTTGGTCCATCTTTTAATGCACAGGTCTCTAGAGCCTGGTCTATCTATAATGTACAAGCTTTAGTGCTTGGTCCATCTTTTAATGCACAGGCCTCCAGAGCTTGGTCCATCTATAATGTACAAGCCTTAGTGCTTGGTCCATCTTTAAATGCACAGGCCTCTAGAGCTTGGTCCATCTATAATGTACAAGCTTTAGTGCTTGGTCCATCTTTTAATGCACAGGCCTCTAGAGCCTGGTCCATCTATAATGTATAAGCTTTAGTGCTTGGTCCATCTCTAAATGCACAGGCCTCCAGAACCTGGTCCATCTATAATGTACAAGCTTTAGTACTTGGTCTATCTTTTAATGCACAGGCCTCCAGAGCTTGGTCCATCTATAATGTACAAGCCTTAGTGCTTGGTCCATCTCTAAATGCACAGGCCTCTAGAGTCTGGTCCATCTATAATGTACAAGCTTTAAGTGCTTGGTCCATCTTTTAATGCAGAGGCCTCCAGAGCCTGGTCCATCTAACAATGCACAGGCCTTCCGAGCTTGGTCCGTTTTCAATATACAGATTCTATGATCCAGTCTATCCAAAGATGGAGGTTCCGGATATTTTCAACTAAAAGTTTCCTAGATCGGAATACCTCAGACCTGATACTCATTATTTGGCTTATGTATCAGCAAGCAACAAATACTACAGTACCGAGTAGGTGTAAAGCACTTCGATTCAGAACTTCAAGTTTTGTACAAGTTTCTTTGATCTACTCTTAAAACATACAGAAAAGTTATTCATCAAAAATGCATGAGAAGGTGTTTTAAAGAAGGGCACATTCGAACAGGAAAAACATCAGATTTGAGAAAAATGAACTCAATTTTATTGATGATTCATAAAAGTTTACATCAGTACAAGAAGACTGGAAATAAAACGAGTACAGAAAAGTTACAATAAAGATATCACTATGCTCTGCAACATCATGGCTTTCTTCCTCGGATCGGAAAGAGGCCCAAGCTCCAACCACCATTACCGTCGCCACCGGCTTCCATTTGAAAGGAAAGAACCCTGAACCCCAATCTGCATCAAGAAGCACCCAGGCCATTTCATCATCACTATCACTAATCTCAACACCAACGGATGATGAGGGCTCTGGGTCTTAGGAGACCTCCATTCTCCACCTTCGTTTCCCTCAAAATCGGCATGACCCCCCGGCTGGCTTGAGCAAGGGTCTCTGCCAAGACACAAAGGGAAGGAGGCATCCCACCTTCGTCTTCATCACCAATGCTCCAAGCCTTGGTTGAATCAAGGAGAGTTTACCTCCAATCGGAGAAATCTCGATTGGATGCCAAGATGGACAAGAGGACTGGTGCCTCCTCTAAACCTTCCTTGGAAACTGAATCAAAGGAAAGGTTAACTCTCGGCCACAGTTTAATCATTCCTAACTTAAACTGAGAATCGTTAATCATCTCCAAGCGAACGACAAGTTTTCGGCAACATCTAAATTCTCTCCAACGGGGGAATAATTTGGGAATAAGAAGATTGGGCGCAACCCTTTCTCATATATATATAGACCCTTAAAGACCAAAAGCCACCCAACTGGACCGTCGCAGCGGTTAAAGGAAAGGTTGGCCTCGAAAACCCAAACGACAATCGTATAAATAAACGATGCATTAAACTTACCTTTTGGAATACCGAAGGACAGGGTATAGAGCCTTCCTGTACTAACAACCGCAGTTCGATACTAAAGCTTCTGAAATGATAAAATAAGCAGAGTCTAGTATACAGGCCTCCTATTCGATATACAAACCTCCCAGTCTTATCTATTCCTTGACAGGCCACACATATGACAAAGGCCAGCAAGCTCTAATATAACCTGATCCTAAGGACTCAGAAACAGGAGTTTCGATCATCAGAATGATGGGCACAAGCTGCCTAGTTATTTTCACAAGACTTTGGTTTAGAATAATTTGCTTTAGAAGTCTGCAGAATTTACTTCCACTCTATGTGATACAAAATCAATATCGGGTTCCTATTTATCTGATTATGTTTGCTTTCTTATCTTACTATAACGAGACAATCGAAGTTAATCTGCATTCATTGTTCTATTACAAATGCTGAAGCTTAGTAGGAAACTATTAACTAATGGAAAGACTGATCTAACGTGCAATGGGTTTAGAGTAGGCATACTCACAACAAATTTTGCAAAAGAAAGAACACGAGAAGAATTTGAAGAAAATTCAATTTTATTGACCACAAGGTATTTATTACATCAAGAAGCTGGCAAGACAAAAAAGTAAAGCTAATGGAAGCCTCAAGCCTTGTCGGAAGGGCTAGGATCTTCTACCGAAGGAAAATCGGTAGCCACGACCTTTTTGCTCGGACCAGCACTAGATGAAGCAGCTCCAGGAGCAACAATTGACGACACGTCAAAATCTGGAAACTTAGCCAGAAATCTAGATCGGAAGCTCTCAAAGCCGAACCGGATCAGTTTGTCCCCCATCTGGTCAACTTCCTCTCTTAATTCCGTCTCAGTCTCAATTCTGGCATGATCAACTGCCTTTTGAACCTTCTGATCAAAGGTGCTCCGAAGGTCGACCAACTCGCTCTGAAGTTCTGCAAGCTGCCGAGCATAGATGTCCCTTTCAGATTCCGCCACGGCAAGGTTGGTGCTAGCTTCCTTCAAATTCTCTTCGGCAGCATGAACCTTGGACTGAGCCGTTCCAAGCTCCAGCCTCACTTCATCCAGCTCGGCCTTCAGCTTATCAGCCTCCTCAAGGCTCAGAGGAGTCACCATTAGAGCAGCTAAACTATGCATGCTCTGCACAACACAAAGGCAGACAAGTTAGGCTGAACAAGTAAGCAATCAAGAAGAGACTAGAAAAAAGCTTCAGAGGTTACCTTCATTTGAAGATTCATCATCTCATTCATCAACTTCGAAGGGTTATCCCCCTTATACCGATGAGGGCCCTGGGACCATATTTGGTCAAAAGCCTTCTTGGCAATCTGGTAGTCCGACTCATCAGACGGCTCGGACGGCGCAGTAAGCGCCTTCCCCTTCCTAGTCCGTTTGCTCAGAACGGAAGGGGCAGAAAGAACGGCCGAGACCGAAACAGCAGGTTCGGCCTCCTTCTCAGCTTCGGCAGAAGGTGGCTCGGGAAAGACAGAAATCAACCTCCTCTTTTTTACTTGAAGAGGGGACTCAGGCTCAACTAGGGAGGAAGCCTCCCCCGCCACTTGGGCCTCCGCCTCTGCCCATCTTGATGTCAGCCTTTTCTTAAGCTCATCAGTACGAGAGGCCATCAAGTTCTCCGGGGTGACAATGACGGTGTGAGCCCGGTTGGAAGTCGAAAGAAGCACGCGGTACTGATCTTGAAGCTCGTCAGTAAACTCAGATCTCCTCTAAGCACTCTTGACTGCACATAAGCAAGAAACGGCATATCAGATTATTAGTTCGGAAGGCATAGCAAAGGTAAAACAAACCTAAGGAAATAAGCCTCACCCTTATGACCCGTGGTACGAGGGAATATTGAGACATTATCTTGGAAGTCTTCATGCTCCCATCCTCCTCCAACAAAGAAGTACCACTTCTTCCACGTTTTATTAGAAGTGAGAACAGAAGACAGAGGTCAAAACCTCTTCTCAAAAGACATGTAAAAAAGGCCTTCTGCCTTCTTATATTTCAGATCCATATTACTATGGATCAAATCTATGGATACATCTACATTATTTTTGTGCCCTAACACTACAAACCCTAAAAATTTCCGCCAACTATTAAGATTAAGGTCGGTAGGACAAAGCTTGTACCAACAGAAAAACTGCCTAACCAAATCAGGCAATGGAAGTCGCAAACCCATTTCAAACCAGGCAAGATAAACACATATCTCCCCGACTTCAACATTATCAGGCCGATCCATTGGGCCTGGTACCCTGCAAGTAACATTTGAGGGGAAATTGTACTTCACCCTCCACTCGTCCAACAAGCTTTGGGTAACAGCACTTTTGCCCTCTTCTCTACTGGGAAGACCTGCTAGCGGTCTCCCCAGCCCTGTCTCGGAGCTCTATGAAGGCATCGACTATCCTAGTTTCAGGACTGTGGGGGGGCTCAACAAACCTCTCCTCAACATCTTCTGCGGCGAGACCACCTACATTCTATAAATGAGGCGGCATGGCCATCTCTGAGGGATTTCCTACCCCCTCACTAGCATTTGAAGATTCAAGAGGAGTAGACATTACTCTCAAACTTAAAGAGGAAGAAGCAAAAGAAGAGGAAGATCGGTCGAACCTGTTCTAGACCAAAGCCTCAGACAAACAGTACTCTTCGAAGTCACACAAACCAACAATGGCGAACAAGATCTTCTGGCACAGTGAAAATGACGGGGAAAAGGTCATTTCAAATCTCTCCCTGTATTTATAAAGCGCAATATCAGAAGGGGCCCACTAAGCCCAAACGCCATGACGGTTCGGAACAATGATGACTTTGAGAAACCCAACCATCGGTTCAGTACAATGATGGCCTTGAAAAGACTCAATCTCCGGCTGTGCAATAAATGACGCACCAATAATCGCCTTGAAAGGCAAACAGACAGGATACATGACTCTCCGAAAAAGGCCTAGCCCTAGTTGCTTGTTAACATCAAACTAGGACTTGGGGGGGGAGAGTAACTGATATACCACAAAAGAGCAAAGACCAACCAGCACTTGACACGTATACCTATAAGTCCAGCTCACGCTCAGCTAACTCAGCTCGCGCTTAGCTAATGGCTAAGTGCTCGAACATTCAGGACAGGCTAAAAGATCGGAAGTGGCCGAGCATATGCCTCCAGAGCACATACATATCCAGATAAGGATCACGGAGCTAATTACAGGACTCCAGACCAACACTATAGAGCTCGTCACCTCCTTAGCAGCTGCCGAGCAGGGAATAAGGAAGCAGTCTTCGACAAGGAAACTACTATACATGTTCATTTCTATCTATGGTGCAATATCCAACAAGGAAACTATTATCTCCAATGATCAAATCCCTACTTTCATGGCTCCAAATCCTAATCAACTTAGGAAAGCCACGGCCTATAAATTAAACCCTAAAGGTACGCTTTATTTTCATGCTCATTCTTTGGCTTTCAATACAGTCTTTTTAATTCCGTTCACTTACTTAAGCATCGGAGCGGCTACCGCCAGAGCCAATCCGGTGGTCCTCTGATCCCTTTCTGAGTGTTCTATAGGTCGTGGAGCCTAGATTTATTGCGAGTCGAAAAGTGCAGCATCAATTACAAAGAAATCCTATCACGTTTTCTTCTATAGGGTTCTGCACTTGAATCGAGATGAAACTCTCTCTCTCTCTCTCTCTCTCTCTCTCTCTCTCCTCCATGTTGACTTTCTCTAAAATATCTAAATGATATATTTCTTTCTCTAAAAACAGGAGAAGACTACCAAACAATGAGATTTGACCCACTTGAGATTTGCTTCTCTCGGATGGTCCTGTCAAAGGGGTTTCCTTATGAAAATCTTTGGGAGCCTGGTACAACGGAGTCTTGCTGATTAATTTGGCGATTGCGTTATTTGCGTTGGTAGCAATTAAAAGTGGCAGTTAAAGGCTCGGCCAGACCTATGTTGTTCTTCTCTTCTACACGATTTAGCTTGACATTCTGTTCTCGGTGAGGTTATTGTCTTCATTATTATGGATTCAGATGTACAAATTGGGTTTTTTGGCCTCCAAGTCGACGTCCCACTTCTCTCTCATCTGGATTTTGGAATTCTTGGCTTGGGTTTTCAATGGAAGAAAAAGCTTGATATAATCCTATTTGGGTTTTGATTTCTTTCTATTTCACCAATTGGGGTTTCTTTAATCCATTGTTGAAAGCTGGGTTTTTGGTATTCACTCAAATTAAATATAGATAGTGCTGTTTAAATCCTTGAAGATGTATCATATTAGGCGAACTGGATTTTCATCCCAGATTGTGGGTCGCACCAATTAGATGGCTATGAAGATCTGTCGCTCGACAATTGCAGCTACTCCAAGCCCTTTGTGGTTCTTGACGTCATATGAAATCTAGCCTTTGTATTGGTGTCAGTGTTTGTATTGTTGTCTACAATTCGTGAGAAACCTTCAACCCTCTGGGGGGTTTGGATTGGTGGGTATGCTTTATAGTGCCTAATGCATTTGGGTTTTGTATATTCTGATTACCAGAGGAGGAATCAAGCTGATCTTAGTGTTGATGATGGCCTTTTATTGTCTAAGAGTCACAGCAGAAAAATCCTAACTGGAAGAGAGCCCTCGCCTTCCTCGCGCTCTCTCTCTCTCTGTCATCAAAGTTCAGCGATTTTGTTGATTTAAATGTTTTATTATTTTAATTGTTATTAATCGTCACCGTATCTAGTGCCTTTGGGTCTTGATACTTTGAGATTTTTGTTTAATCTCTGCTTTGTTTATACAGAGACCTATATTTATAATTCTTGTTGACCGTCAATAGATCCTCAACTAGAACCAGTGAGCTACATATGTGGAGATTGCGAGCAGGAAAACACACTAAAGCCTGGTGATGTGATTCAATGCCGAGAGTGTGGTTACCGGATCATGTACAAGAAGCACCCTGTGATTTTTATTCTTTCAGAAGCGGTGAATTTTATGGTGCTGGTTCGTACAGTTCGAGAGAAGGGCTTAGCACGAGACCTGCGGCTAGTTTCGATGAAATCCAATTACGGATTGATCCGATGCACGCGGACTTGGACGAAGAAATTACTTGAAGATGCATCATATTAGGGAACTGGATTTTCAAGCAAAAATAAATGGTCTAGTGTTCTGAAATCTTGCAATGGATTGTGTTCTTTCATGGGGTATGTGCCTAGAAAGTGTGTTCTTTCATGGGCTCTGAAGTCAGGATGCCCATTAATAACAGAATTGTCCCAGCAAGTTCTCTACACTTCGGCTCTGGCAAGTATACTGCATCCTCCAGAGGTGGCTCCCCAGGCACTGGTGCCTCCAGAGCTCCTCTAGAGCTGGCTCCACAAGCATTGGCTCCTCCAGAGCTGGCTCCCCAAGCACTGGCGCCTCTAGAGCTCCTCCAGAGCTGGCTTCCCAAGCACTGGCACCTCTAGAGCTCCTCCAGAGCTAGTTCCCCAAGCACAACACCTCTAGAGCTAGCTCCTCAAGTACTGGCACCTCCAGCACTGCCTCCAAAGCAGTTGGGTTACCGAGGTGGAACCCTATTCAATACATTCAAGGCCAGTAACATGTATCCTAGCTCTGCCGTTACCATACTCGCAATTGCATTGAGCCATCATGGCAGCTGATGAACTATTAATGAAGTATCAACATATTTTGGATTTCTTTATTGCACTTGCTTATTTTTCCATTCTGCTAGAGCTTATCTACTTTGTTAAGAAATCAGCGGTGCTTCTACATAGATGGGTGCTTGCGCAGTTTGGTGCTTTCATAGTTCTATGTGGAGCAACACATTTTATAAACTTATGGACCTTTCGCATGCATTCGAGAACTGTGGCAGTAGTAATGACTACTACAAAGGTTTTGATTGCCATGGTGTCATGTGCAACGGCTCTTATGCTAGTTTGGAAGCGTGTCGTTAACACTCCAAAAATAAATTAATCTCACTTCATAACATAAGAAACACAGTAGCTAAACGAGTAAGGGTCGAACTCACAAAGAGTGTCCACAATTTATTTTCTACTTATTCTAATCAATTCTAAACTAAAATTCAATTAATAACAAAACAATAAATGAGGGGTTGAAATTCTGATTAAATTAATCACGACTGAAAATTAAATAAATAACAAAAATCAATGAATTAAAACCTCAGTTCTTCGGTTCAATCTTACCCTCGTAGTTAATGGAACAATTAATCAATTATAACATTATTCTACTCTTCAATGAATCTAATAATCCTAGGTAACAACAAGCTCTGCTACATGAAATTTTTCTTAATTCTTCACTAATGAAACAAGCTCTCCATTAGATTCTAACCATTACACAATTTAGAACAAGCTCTCTAAATTTAATATAATGACAGCATTAATATCTAGGAAATTAGATTATTCTAAGCAACGATCACACAAGCTCGGATTGTTTAACTTAGGACATGATAATCATAGCAATAAACAAAAGCTTGTCCAAAATCATCTATTACTATTTGTTACAATTGATTAGGAACCATATCAATTACGTAATATACTTCCTGATATACCACAAACAGACACACCAATCACCTTGAGACACGTGTGCCTACAGAGTTAATAATCTCGATTATACAGAGCTGATAATCTCAATCATACAGAGCAGTCACAGCCTTCAGGGCATTCTCATATACATATCCTACAGAGCCGATAAACTCAGTCATTCAGAGCAGGCGGAGCCTCCAGGGCATTCTCATGCACATATCCTCCAGACCTTAGGCTCTGGGCAATACTCATTCAGTATTTCGTATGGTTCCGACCTTATGGTTTCTTTAACAACTGCCAAGCAGGGAATAAGGAAACAGTCTTTAACACGGAAACAGTCTTCAACAAGGACACTACTATCTATGATTATCTCTATCTATGACACAATACTCCACAAGGTAACTGCAATCTCCGATGATCAAATCCCTATATCCATGGCTCCGAATCCTAATCAACTTAGGAAGGCCAGGGTCTATAAATTAAACCCTAAAGGTACGCTTTATTTTCATGCTCATTCTTTGGCTTTCAATACAGTCTTTCAATTCAGTTTACTTACTTAAGCATCGGAAGGGCTACCGCCGGAGCCAATCCGGTGGTCCTCTGATCGTCTTTCTGAGTGTTCTACAGGTCACGGAGCCCACACTTATTGCGAGTCGAAAAGTGCAGCATCAGTTTGGCACCGTCTGTGGGAAAGACTAATCTCTAAGTGCTCTATTCATAAACTTATCTTTTCCTTCATCAGAAAACCATGGCACCAAATCTCCGACAGCGACAGAATACTCAGAATCCGTAAAACTCTCAACATCAGCCGCCTATTCCTCGTGCAAGGGGACCAGCGGTTAATCCCATGCGACAAGAGATCGAATCGATCAAATGACATAATGAACTGGTGTAGGAACAGTTGCTTGCCATCACTAGAATGCTGTCAACACTTACACAGAATCAAGCAACGGGTTCTCCTAACCTGCCGGTCAATTTCGCTGCAGGAACGCAACCTCCTCTTACTAATGAGAATGAGGAACCCCATGATCAGGCTCCAACTAACCAGCCTGGGCACCCCCCGAGCGTTGCTTGCGTTGGCAGAGATCCACAGCCATCAGCAGTCCTTGGCTGGGGAACATCCGCCTTCATTCCTGACTTCCATTACCGGAGCACTACTCGAGCCCCAACTCCAAGGGCTTCGGGAACACATCCGGCACCACAGGAGCCTTATCCCCATGCAGCACCAATCCCTCCGGTTCGAAACCCTCTTCCGTCCGAGTGACGTAATCAACCCGACTACCCTGAAGCTGAGGCTGTCAAGCAGGGTTCACAAGATATCAGATTCAGAGACCCACGGAGGGTAGAAGAAATCGCCGAGTCTATGGACCGAACAATTGCTTTGAAAGGTGCCTAAAACCCTCCAGAGCAAGACGAGTTGGCCAGGCTGCTCGAAAGACTGGCCACCCCATTCACTCACACCATCATGTCAGAAGAAAGGCCCAGAAAGTTCGTAGTGCCCAAGTTCACCCTGTACGATGGGTCTAGAGATCCAGGAGATCACCTCTCGCACTACCAGCATACGATGGCCCTTCACGGTGCCTCTAATGCTTTCATGTGCCGAACCTTCATCACCAGCTTAAAAGGAACTGCTCTAAAGTGGTTCCACAACCTCCCTCTGAACTCAATTACCAGTTTCTATGAGCTCGGTAAACAGTTCTTGGACAGGTTTATGACCAGCAGAAGGCTCAGAAGGGGACCAGAATTCCTGTTGAATGTCAAGCAGACTAAGGAGGAATCCCTCAGAGCCTACATTGCGCGTTTCAATGCCGAACTCACGGAGATCACTGACTGCAGCCCAAAATTCCTTGTAGCTGCCTTAACTGCTAGACTTGCCCACGGTGGCTTCAGAGACTCCTTGACAAAGAGCCCTCCAGCCGACATGGCGGCGTTAATGGATCGGGCCAGAAAATATATCAACTTGGAAGAAGCCAACCGCACGTCCCAGAAAAGCAAAGATCAGACCCAGAGGGATAATCCGAAGAGGGAGGACCACAAGAAAGAGGACCACAGAAGAGACTCCAACAAAAAGAGGGCCAGGAGCCTAGAAAAGATAACAGCACCCAAAGCTGTGTACAATTCCGGACTAAGGGAGTTCAATAACTTCACTCCTTTGAACACTACACCGAACCAGGTACTCCGGCAAATTCGAGATCAGGAAAACCTGAGGTGACCGGAACCAATCAAAGGAGATCCCAGTCTTCAGGACCAAAGTAAGTATTGTAATTTCCATAAAGATCATGGACATACGACTAACTCATGCAGGACCCTCCGGCATGAGATAGAACAACTTATAAAGAGGGGGCGCCTTCGGGAGTTCGTCAAGCAGGACGGAAGGCAGAACCCCCAAGAAAACAAGCCTCAACAACGGCCAGACCAGAGGCCCGAGCAGAGGCAGGAGCAGAGGGAAGGACGAAACGAGCCTCAGAGGCAGAACAACCACGTCATCTACGTCCTCCATGCTGACTCCCCTATTACAGGAATGTCCAACAGGGCAAGAAAGCGATACGCTCAGGAGGCCAGGGCTACCCCGAACGTATTGCAGATCTCCAACGTTGAAAAGAGGCTCAAGCCAGCACCGGAGATCCAATTCACCGAACAAGACCTAGCAGGGGTACAATGCCCTCACAGTGATGCCCTCGTCATCACTCTCAAAATTGCCAATTTCGAGATCAGGAGAGTCTTGGTCGATACTTGCAGTTCCGTCAACATACTATTCCATGAACCATTCAAACAGATGGGAATGGACCACGACAACATCAAGCCTACTATTGCTGTGATGGCAGCTTTTGATGGCAATCTCAGCACCCCATTGGGGAGAATCGACCTTCCTACTATTGTAGGAGAAGATGAAGGGCAGAAGACCACCATCTCGGAGTACATGGTGTTAAATATGAAATCTCCCTACAACGCCATAATCGGGAGACCTTGGTTACACCAGATAGGGGCGGTCACCTCGACCCTCTATCAGTGTCTAAAGTACGTCCACAACCAGAGTGTTCACTTTGTCAAAGGGTGTCAGCCAACCTCTCGGGAGTGCCATGCTATTGCACTCAAGAAGAAGACCTCCAAATAGTAATTACAGTACACTCGGGACTGTGTAGATCCGGTTCTCACCCACACTCCCGAGGTGGAAGGTTACCTGTCCAGCATTGAAGAACCTCTGAGCCCAAGGGGATGAAACAACTGAGCCAAACCCATTGGTGAACCCATCAAAGTGTTGGTCAGTACAGAATCAGAGGGGCGTTATTTATACATCGGCCCAGACCTGACACACACCGAGCAGGAGAAGATAGTCAGGTTTTTGAAAGACAACCTCTCTATCTTTGCTTGGGAGACCAAGGACATGGAGGGAATAGATCCCAATCTTATAACTCACAAGTTGATGGTAGATCTAGATCACCCACCAGTTAGACAGAAGAGAAGACCGATTGCTCCTGAACGGCATCGGATTATAAATGAAGAAGTCCAGAGGCTGCTGGAAGCCAGGATGATACGAGAAGTGTTCTATCCCGAGTGGCTGGCCAACACCATCCTGGTCAAGAAGAAAAATGAAAAGTGGAGAGTCTGCATTGATTATACAGACCTCAACAAGGCGTGCCCCAAAGACAGCTTTCCACTGCCAAGAATAGATCAGTTGGTTGACGCCACTGCGGGACACGAGCTCATGAGCTTCATAGATGCCTACTCTAGATACAACCAAATTCAGATGTATCCTCCAGACCAAGAGAAGATAGCCTTCATAACCAAACGAGGTCTTTACTGCTATAGAGTAATGCCCTTCGGTCTGAAGAACGCTGGAGCCACTTACCAACGATTGGTGAACAAGATGTTCAACCCACTGCTCGGCAGTACCATGGAGGTATACATCGACGACATGCTAGTCAAAAGTCTGCCGAAAGGTAGTCACCTTCAGCACTTAGCCCAGACCTTCGATATCCTAAGACAGCACAAGATGAAGCTCAACCCTTCGAAATGTACCTTCGGGGTGACGAAGGGAAAATTCTTGGGGTACATTGTCTCTCAGAGGGGTATTGAAGCATACCCCACTCAAATCCAAGCTCTGATTGGGTTAAAATCTACAAAAGCCAGAAAAGACATTCAGGCATTAAATGGTAGAGTTGCGGCACTAAGCAGATTCATCTCCAAATCCACTGATCGTTGCCTACCTTTCTTCAAAGCTCTGAAAGGCAACAAAGCTTTGCAGTGGACGGAAGAATGCGAGAAAGCTTTTCATGAACTAAAGGAGTATCTAGCCTCTCCAGAACTTCTGTCAAAACCAGTACAGGGAGAAAAACTACTTTTGTACCTTATAGTTTCTGAAAACGCGGTCAGTTCCGCATTAGTCAGATAGGACAGGGGGGTATAGAGGCCCATATTCTACGTCAGTAGGGCACTACTTGACACAGAAAAGAGATATCCAGAAGTAGAAAAGCTAGCCTTCGCTCTGGTCATATCAGCTCGAAAGCTCCGACCTTATTTCCAAGCCCATCCAATTGAAATCCCAACTACCTATCCTCTGAAGTCAATATTGAGGAAACCTGAGGTATCGGGAAGATTAGTGAAATGGTCTGTGGAGCTAGGGGAATTTGACATATCGTATGTACCTCGAAACTCCATCAAAGGGCAGGCTTTGGCTGATTTTGTTGCCGAGTTCACCCTGGCATTCCAAGACAAGGCACAACTCAATGAAACCTCAGGAACCTGGCTGCTCTACATCGATGGATCGTCAACCGATCAAGGCTCAGGAGTAGGCCTGGTATTACAGTCCCATGATGGACTCACATCAGAAAAAGCAGTCAGTTTGGGGTTCAAAGCTTCCAACAATGAAGCAGAATATGAAGCCCTAATCTTAGGCATCAAATTGGCCTGGGAATGCGAGGCTCAGAACCTCAAAGTCTTCTCAGACTCCCAATTGGTGGTAAGCCAGGTCTTGGGAGAGTTCGCCATCAAAGATGATAGAATGCTCTGATACTCCGAACTGGTGAACCACTTGAAGCATTCCTTCCAGACATTCACTATCCAGAAAATTGAAAGAAGCCAGAACTGCAGAGCAGATGCTTTGGCTAACATGGCATCCCGCCTAAAGTCTGAAGCAAACTCCACAATAAAAATCTCCTATCAGCCAGGATCTAGCATTGAGGAAGCCCAAATTGCTCAAATTGATGAACAGCCCTAGAACTGGATGACTCCAATCCTCCAGTACCTAGAGTCCGGGCTCCTCCCAGAAGACAAAAACAAAGCTAGGAGAATCCGAATCAGAGCGGCTCGGTACCTGATCCTGAACAATAAGCTTTACAAAAGGTCGTATTCTCAACCTCTGTTAAAATGCTTAGCTCTAGAAGAATCACAATATGTCCTGGCTGAAATACACGAGGGAATTTGCGGGAATCATAATGGGGGCAGAACTATAGCTCACCGAGCTCTGTCTCAGGGCTATTACTGGCCTAACATGTTAAAACAGGCTAAGGAGTTTCTTCAGAAGTGTGACAAATGACAAAGATTTGCCCCATATCAACATCAGCTTCATCATGAGCTCATCCCGATTCCTAGTCCTTGGCCCTTTGCTCAGTGGGGGATGGACATCGTGGGTCCATTACCAAAGGCACCTCCGAACAGGAAGTATCTCTTGGTGGCCATTAACTACTTCTCTAAATAGGCCGAAGCTGAACCTCTAACACATATCACAGAAAAGGAAGTTGAGAGCTTCACCTGGAAGAACATTGTGTGCAGGTTTGGCATACCACTTGTGATTATCTCCGACAATGGGACACAGTTCACTGGTAAAGGCTTCAAGAAATTCTGTGAAAATCTCAATATTAGACAACACTTTGCCTCTCCTAGGCCATCCACAAGCAAATGGGTAAGCAGAAGTCACCAACCGAACAATCCTTGAAGGGTTCAAGAAAAGGTTGGAACAGGCTAAAGGGAAGTGGGCAGAGGAACTCCTAGGAGTTCTTTGGGCCTACAGAACAACAAGAAGAACTCCCACCTCTGAAACTCCTTTCTCATTGGCCTATGGTACAGAAGTAGTAATTTCGGTTGAGATCGGTATGCCAACCCTGAGGACTGAAGCCTTTGAGCAAGAATCCAATGATCAGCAGCTGATGGAAAACTTGGATTTGCTTGAAGAAAGAAGGGATCAAGCCAGCGTTAGGATGGAAGCCTATCAGCAGAGAATAGTCGACAAATCCAAGGTAGGACTCAAGACGGTCAGCTTTCAAGTCGGAGACTTAGTCTTAAGAATAGTCTTTCAAAACACCAAAGATCCCACTATGGGAAAACTCTCGCCAAACTGGGAAGGCCCCTACAAAGTAACGAAAGTTATTAGGCCTACCACCTACTAGCTAGAAGACATGAGTGGGAAGCCTATTCCTAGGCCATGGAACGTGGAACATTTACGGAAGTATTATCAATAGAGATGTTTCTTTCTTTTACTTCCACTGGAATGTTCATTTATAATGCACAGGCCTCTAGAGCCTGGTCCATAATGTACAAATCTTAGCACTTGGTCCATCTTATAATGCACAGGCCTCTAGAGCCTGGTCCATAATGTACAAGTCTTAGCACTTAGTCCATCTTATAATGCACAGGCCTCCAGAGCCTGGTCCATAATGTACAAGTCTTCGTACTTGGTCCATCTTATAATGCACAGGCCTCTAGAGCCTGGTCCATAATATACAAGTCTTAGCATGTAATAACCCGAAATTTTTTTTTTATATATATATATATAAATTTTCGTGGTTATTTATTTCATTATTAGAATTATTATTGTTATTATTATTATTATTGTTATTGATATTATTGTTATAATATGAAAGTAATGTGTGTATTGTATGTGTATAATTATGTGGGTATGATACATGTGCATGTATATGTATATTGTGTACATTTACAAAGCTGATTTGGAGAATATATATATATATATATATATTTATGTGTATATATATATATATAACAGTGCACAGTGCACTGTGGGTGTACCCGGTTGTGTGTGTGTGTGAGTTTGAGTGTAACACACTCAAACAAGTATGGGAGGGGCATGAAGTGTGTAAGAGGGGTGGTTAGAAGTGTATGGTGTAGTCAGTGTATATGTGTGTGGTGAGGGCTGAGAGAGGGACAGAACCATTGTGGGATTTTTAGAGAGAGAGAGAGAAGTATAGAGAGAGAAAGTGAAAGGAAAAAGAGGGAGTGATGTGTGTATGCTCTGGTTTTTGAAAGGGAAGCAGAAGGAGGGAAGCTAAGGAGGCGAAAGGGGAGAACAGAGGCAAAGCAAGAGGAGAGAAGCACCATCACAAGGTTGAGAACCCATAACCGTAAGCTTTCTCTCTCTAGAAAAATCTCTCAAATATCCAACTTGTTTAGTAGCTTATTGTTTAGATTTAATTCTTGAGACTTATAGTGCATGAAATATGGAGTAATTAGGAAGAATAACCAAGTTAAATGGTTGAGAAATAAGGGAATAAGACCCAGTTGTAGGTCACGGTCATGGGGTGTTGGGTTTGATATTCTATGTGTAAAACTTAGTTTAAAAAGGGGGAAAAACATGGGCTGAGGTGCAGAAAATGAATGGAAATGATTTAGGTTTAAAACAGTAGGGGAAGGTGTCGGAAAATGGGTTGGCCGGAATGTTGACCGAGGGCTTGACCCTCTATTTCATGAAAATCCAATGATCTAAGCCCAAAACCGAGCCCATATATGGAATCCTTGGGAGAAAACGGAGAGAATCACATTTTTAAAAACTGAAAATCTCGCCGGAGACCAGTCGCCGACGCCGGAAAGGACGCCGGAACCCTACCGGTGTCTCGCCGAAAAATCGGGGAAGAAGGGGTACTGTTCGGGTCAGGTTTCGGGTCGGGGTCAGGTCCGGTTCGGGCGGGGCTGAACCGCCCCTGCCACGTGTCGCTCCCACAGTTTTAAATAAAAAGGGGCTGGGGGGCTGTTTGGCTACAAAGTTAAGAAATTAGAAATTGAAATTAAATGGGAATAGGGATATCTTATCCCTGTTTTGGATTAGCCACTGTTTGGCTATCCAAATTGAGAATAAGGGTTTTTCAAATTACGAAATTGCCCCTGAACTTTCTGAAAATTACAATTCTACCCTGTACTTTTTAAAATTCTGATTTGACCCCTCAGATTACGAAAATTACACTTTAACCCTAAACTTTTAAGTAATTACACTTTAACCCACCAGAATAAAATATTAATAAAATAATAATTAAATTAATTAATTAATTAATTAATTTAATTAATTTAATTATTTAAATATTCTAAAATAACCCGGAGTCCAAATGGGACAAATGATTAGTGTATTTTGACTATCTCGGTCATTCTGAGGCCAATGGTGAGGTCCGTTTTACGAGACGGGATCCCAAAAAATGAAAGACCCGTAGTAACCTTTAAAATTACCAAAATGCCCCTGAATTGAAACACAGTCGAACGAACTCCAAATTCAGTAAACAAATAGTGAAACTTTATTATCTCGAGCATTCCGGACTCAACCGTGGAGTCCGATTTGTGGAAAGAGGTCTCGAAATGTAAGGACCCGTGAAAAGTGCAAATGACTATTTTACCCTTTTGAGCCTAGATGTCCGAATTGAATTCCACGAGAGCCTAAACTTATTTTATTCGACGTTCCAGACTCAATAGTAGAGTTTAATTTAGCAAAATAAAAACTTATAAGATAAAGACATAAAATTTGATGAATAGCATAATTCAAGTGACAATTGAACTGAGTCTCATGTTATGATTTTAGGGACACGGAAAGGCAAAGAGAAGGTGACCTGACCTTCAGTGTTCTTACAGTGATTTCACTTTACTACAAGTATACTTTCCTAGTTTGAGATCGATTATTAGGTACGATATATTGTGCTAAGTAAGAAATAGAATTGAGATTAGGAATACTTGTTCTGCTGCCTTGATTGTTCACATGTTTGCTCGATTGTTCACATGTTTATGTGCTTCATGCTATCTTGTTGTATGTTGGGTGATGACATAAATAATGATTGTATGTATATCGCATGTGTTAGTATGTTGTATGTGAATTGTATTCCTTGAGAACTATTGAGATTATGAGATATGTGATTGAAAGCATGCTTCATGTATGAATGAGATGCATCATTGAGATTACATTGTGGCATGAATGAATCAGAGCATCTTGGCATAGTGTGGTTCTTTGTGCATGGCGTGAGTTGAGCACGTGGTGCTATGCATTATGAGGGTGCAGATCCTGTGGTGAAAAACCCAAAATCGGCCATTAGGTACTCGCCTGCCTGATGGGTTCCAGACCGTGAAGCGAGACATAGTTGGCGGTACTCATGCCAGTGGGGAAGGGCCGTATCATGAGACATGGGTGGGCATAGAGTTGCATGGGTGTGTCACGCATACTGCTCATTTACTATATACTGTTCATATACTACCATCATGATATCGAATGCCATATAGAAATAACTGTACACTTGCACATGCCATGCCCTTAGTTTTGTTTCTTGCATTAGCATTATATTGTACCAGCATGTTGAGCTGACCCCTTTAGTGGGGCAAACATTTCAGATAATGCACTAGCTGTGCGAGACGTGGAGATGATTTGATTGGGGATTTTGTTTAGCCCAAGGGGCACATTTGATATTGTATAAGGGCATAAGTCCGAGACTGTATCTTATTTTGGATGTTGTGAACAAGTGGACTAGACCTTATGTAGTGTATCAGAACAGTATGTAGAATGTATGTGATTGTCCTTAATTATCTTTCATTTCTTTATTATTTTATTTCTTTTTGTCTCGTAACTCGTGCCTCAGGTTCGCTAGAATTCGGGGCGTGACATAGCACTTGGTCCATCTTATAATGCACAGGCCTCCAGAGCCTGGTCCATAATGTACAAGTCTTCGTACTTGGTCCATCTATAATGCACAAGTCTCAGAACTTGGTCCATTTATAATGCACAGGTCTCTTCAGCCTGGTCCATCTTTAATACACAAATTCTATGATCCAGTCCATCCAAAGACAGAAGTTCCGAACATCTACAAACTAAGGTTTCCTCAAATCTGATACTTAGATTATTTGGTTTATCTGTCAACAAGAAACAAGTACTATAGTACCGAGCAGGTGTGAAGTACTTTGATTCAAACCTTCTACAAAGTTTCTTTGATCTATTCTTAGAACATTCATATATCAGAAGTGCACGAGAAAGTGTTTTAACTACAGAAGAGCACATTCGAATACAAAGAACATCAGATCTGAGAAGAAGGAACTCAATTTTATTAATGATTCAAAAGATTTACATCAGTACAAGAGGACTGGAAACAGAACAAGTACACAAAAAACTATAACAAAGGCAAACACTATATAACATCACGGCTTTCTGCCTCAGATGATATAAAGGCACAGGATCCAACCTTCCATTACCGCCGCCGCCGGCTCCATTTGAAAGGAAGGAACCCTGAACCCTAATTTGCATCAAGGAGCGCCCAGGCCATTTCATCATCGCTATTAATGATCTCAGTACCAACGGATGATGAGGGCTCTGGGCCTCAAGAGACTTTTCATTCTCCACCTTTGAAATCGGCATGACACCCCAGCAGATTGAAGTAAGGGTCTCTGCCAAGTCACAAAAGGGAGGAGGCAGCCCGCATTCATCTCCCTCAAAGCAGTTGTCACACCCCGGCCGATTTGTGCAAGGGTCTCTGCCAAGATACGGAGGGAAGGAAGCATCTCACCTTCGTCTTCATTACCGATGCTCCAAGCCTCGGTTGAATCAAGGAGGGTCCACCTCCCATCAGAGAAATCTCGACCAGATGCTAAGATGGACAAGAAGTTCTTAGCCTCCTCTAATCTTTTCTTGGAAACTGAATCAAAAAGAAGGATAACTCTCGGCCACAGTTTAATCATTCCCAACTCAGACTGAAAATCGTCAATCATCTTCGAATAAACGATAGTTTTTGAAAAACATCTAAAACCTCTCCAACAGGGAAACAGTCCGAGAGCAAAGTAAGAAGATGGGGCACAACCGTACGCTCCTTTCCCACATATATAGGCCTTCGAGGCCCAAGAGCCGCCCAGTTGAACCGTCGCAATGGTTAGGCAAAGAGTTAGCTTCAAAATCCCAAACAACGGTGGTGCAATAAATGAGGCATTAAACCGCCCTCTCGGGAGAAGCAAAAGGCAGAGCCACGCACGCAATATATAGACTTTTCAGTCTTATCCATGTATATGTAGACGTGACAGTTTCTCCAGGTCATTAACGCCTGATAGGCCATGTATACAACGAAGGTCCATCAACTTTGATGTACCTTGACTCTTGTCTTAAAAGACCTGGAGACAGAAGTTCTGATCAACCGAACTATAATCACAAGATATCCACTTATTGTTATAAGTCTCTGAATTCAGAACAGTTAGCTTCGAAATTTTTCAAAAGAAGTCTTCAATTACTGCCTTATCACAAGTAAAGCAGCTCGGAATACAACTACCTACAGAAGAAAATCTGGTCTAGTATATACTAAGCTCCAGAGCAACGCTATTTGCAACGGTTGCCACAATCAACTACGAGTTAAAACACTACAGAGCAGTATAACTAAGGTCATGCACAAACGAAGAAGACAAGAGCATCAAGCAAAAGACTGTTCCATTAACAAATGTATATTTCAGTACATTGAAAATTAAAAATAGCAAAATATACATCCTAAGCCTGATCAGTAGGAGCAGGGTCAACGACGGGAGAAGGATCGGCAGGAGCAGCATCAACCACCTCAGTTAGTACGACCACTTTAGTAGGATCGGCAGGAAGGATATCAGCCACTTCATTCTAGATAACAACCTCTGAAGGTTCAGATCCAGGTGGCACAATTGAGGAGACATCAAAGTCAGGAAACTTGGCAAGAAGCCGGGATCGGAAGTTGTTGAACCCAAACGTAATCAAGCGATTGGTCATTCCTTCCAGCTCCGACCTCATTTCCACCTCATTATCCATCAAGGCCTGCTCCACGGCGTCGTCAAGATTTTGACGGTATTGATACCGCATGCCATCAATCTCCGCCTACAACATCTTGGCCTGCTCAACGGCAAGGTCCCTCTCCGACTCCATCACAATCAAAGAATTCTGAGACTCCTTCAGCTTCTCTGAAGAGTCGTGAGCCTCCGACCGAGCAGTACCAAGCTGAAGCCTGAGATTGTCCAACTCGGACTTGAGTTGATCGACCTCCTCTGAAGGAGGAGAGACCTTCACCAGAGCAGGAAAGGGTATGCAGGGTCTGCAATATACAAAGTAAAAAGTTCAATACCAGCCAAAACACTTGGAAAAAGAAAAAAAAAAGGGAAAAAAGATAAGGGCCCGACGAACTCACTTTAACCTGAAGAGTAGTCAGATCAGCAAGAAGCTTCTCTGACTTCTGGGGCTTGAGTTTAATTGAGCCTTTGGCCCAAAAGTCCCTTAAAATCTTCTTGGCCCCCTGATCAGCAGCATCAGGAGCCACCGAGGACGATGCCCCCTTGCCCGCTCGTCGAGACGGGGCTGGGGGGACCACCGAAATGGGGACAGGAGCCTCTCTCTCCCCCTCAGTGGGCTCAGGAGAGGACAAAACTAACCTCCGCCTTTTTTGGACGGGAGGGACCACTAGGGAGGAAGCCTCCCCCGCTGCTATAGACGAAGATCGCCTGGTCTCCCACCGTGCCATCATATTATTAGCAATCTCCTCAACACTACCCCTGGCAGCCATCAATTTATCAGGGTTAACAATAGAGGAATGGTCTCGATGGCTAGGCTTTAAGAGCTTCTTGTATTGCTCCTGCAGCACAGGAGAAACAACCGGCCTCTTCCACGCACTCCTGACTACAAAACAAACACAGAAATTGACCAGTTCAGCAATTGGTGTACAAAACGAAATCAATACAGCCACGAAAAAATTGGGCCTCACCCTTTCGCCCAGTGGTTCGAGGGAATGATGAAAGTTGGCCTTCGAAGTCCTTGAATTCCCATCCTCCTTTTATGAAGAAATACCACTTCTTCCAGGTCTTGTCGGAGGAGGGCACAGAAGTAAGGGGTCTGAACTCACTATCAAAAGACATATAATAAAGGCCTTCCGCCATATTACTACGGATCAGGTCAAGGGACACCTCGACATTATTCATATGCCCCAGCACAATGAAGCTCAACAGATGTCTCCAACTGTTAAGGTTCAAGTCTGCGGGGCAAAGGTCGAACCAACAAAAGAATTATTTTATAATACCAGGAAGGAGGAGTGTTAGTCCCATTTCAAACCAGGCCAAATAGGCACAGATTTCCCCCTCTCTAACATCGCTTGGGCGATCCTGAGAGTCTGGGACCCTGAAAGTAACGTTTGTGGGAAGTTTGAATTTCGCCCATAACTCCTTCAACATTTTTTCGGTGATTACACTCTCACCCTCCTCCCTGTAACTGGATCGACCAGAGGTCTCACCAGCCCTATTTGGGGGCTCATTAAATGCATCAACAATCCTAACCCCCGGACTAGAGGGGGGCTTTACCGGTCTATTCTCACCATCATCTACAGAAGGAAGATTCACTAACTGCAGTTGAGGAACGGTCCCAGAAGGACTGCCCGAACCAGAGGGTGACTCAAGGCTAGACATGGCGAACAAAAGAAAGAAATGAAGCAAACAAGAAGGAATGTAGAAGGGGACTAAAATCAAACCTGAAATCAAGAAAGGACTATGAACACCGGATATCCTTCAAACTTCAAAATATGTCAAATGGCGGTGGCAACCTCTGGTACTGTAGAAGCAAGTGCAGAAGAAAGGTATGAAAGACCTTTCCCTCTCTTTATATACACATTCGAAATAGGAGCCTTCCAAGACGAGTCAACACAACGGTTGAAAATAATGATGGATTCTCAAGTATCGGCTACGCAATAAATGACTCATTAAACCTACGTCTCGAGAAATAGAGAAACGAAACGTATGACTCTTCACAAAACCCATAACCCTAGTTAAGCCCTAGCTTCTAACTAGGGCTCCGGGGGGGGTGTAGCTGATATACCACAAACAGACACACCAATCACCTTAAGACATGTGTGCCTACAGAACTGATAATCTCGATCATACAAAGCATTCACAGTGTAATATCCTGACCCGGGATATGGCACGTAGACCGAGGTAGACCCAGCTGAGTACACGTAAATCGAGGTAGATTGGGTCGAGTAACATAATACCGGTTGTAACCGAACATGAGTTCCGAATAAATAAAATAATTTCATTTTATCTAAAAAGGTCAAATAATAATACCGAGCTTTAACCAAGCTATGATTATAATATCAAGAGTAAACCGAGATCGCTTCAAACCGAGAATAGTGGACCCCGAGATATACCGAATTATTTTAATGAGCAATATACGGTGACGGGTACGATTATCGAGGGAATTAGCCAAAGTTTATAATCTCCTAGAATTACGAGATAAAAACAAAAAAGGTACGAACAGACCGGGTTAATAAAAATAATACCCGACATATGCCCGAAGCATCGCAATAAACAGTATACAGTAACTGACACTAGATCGAGACGAATAGCGAGAATCACAAATAAGAATAAAAAACGATATCTGATATACGGGAAGTGGTTACGGGAAATCCCGATTGTCCAGTAGTATCGTACGATAAATCTGAGCAGTACGGAGACTCGTGTACGTAGCCAGTATATGCCCCGTTATATGTACACAGTGTATTTTAATAAATACAAGGATATATATATATATAAATGAGGTTATATATATATATATATATATATATATATATGCACGTATATAAATAAATATAAAATATGTATGCAAGTATAAATATATATATATATATACGGTTACGTACCTATATGTATTTTATAAAAATAGGTATTGGTATAAATAGATATAGTATAGATATATTTATATATAATAAAATACAATTTTATTATATATATAGAGGCATGCAAAAGCATGTAATTGGAAAGAAAAAAATAAAATAAAATAAAAATAAAGAATAGAAAAGAAAATCAAGGGAAAGAAAATAAAGCAAGTATATATATATATTAATATGTGTGTGCAAAAGTGCAACGTGTATATGTGCTGTATGGTTTGTGTTTTAAAAAAGTAGAAAAGGAAAGAATGGAAAAAGAAAAAGAAGAAAAGTAAGGTCAAATAAGGTGGATAGGTATATATATATAGTATCTCATGTGAAAAAAAAAAAAAAGAAGAAGAGGGGGGGCTGCCGTAGGTGAGGCGGCGCGATGGGATAAAGAAAGAGAAAAAGAAAAGAGAGAAACAGAGGAAGAGAGCAGCCGAGAGGGGGGATGGAAATAGCAGCAGTAGTTGCTGCGATCCAGTAGCAGTAACGCTGCGTAGTGCGCGGTGGTAGCGGCAAAACAGAAAAAACAAGTGGCGCAGCAGTGGTAGCGCTCCAACAGCAGGAAAATTGGTACAGCCGTGAGTGCAACAGGGATTGGTTTTGGAAGATCAGATGCGGCTGTGCTGATCTGTATGATGCGTGTTTGTGGGTGTTTATGAAGCAAATGGGGACAGTTATATATATATATATATATTCTGTGTTTGTTTGTGGTGGTGCTGTGTAGCTGTGGAGACGGCAGTAGCGGCAGGGGGATCAAGGGTGCTGTCCGGTGTAATGGTGGCTTAGAGAGATGGCCGTAGGAGCACTGTGATGGAGGATATTTAGATATATATATATATATATATATATATTATATTGTGTGTTGGTTTGGATGGTGCAAGAAAAGAAATTGAGAACAAATAAAGAAGAAGATGACTGTTGCGTGATGAAATTTGGAGAATTTCTAGCGGTTGCGAAAGGCTGCTGTGATGAAATTTGGGGTTAATTGGAGGTTAAATGAAGCTGATGTTGTGAGGTCAGAATGAATTGTTGAGAGTTTCAATTGGAAGCAGTGTGCAATCAAGGGAAATTAGCTGTTTGGAGCAGCAACGATGGGTGTTCAAGAAATCCATGGAAATATATAGTTGTATATGTGAATGCGTATGGTTTTGGCAGTGCAAGAACAAATAAATATATATGTATACTTGTATTGTGACAATAGCAGAAACAATAAATTAGAAGAGCAGCAGCAGCAAAACCGAATGGATATCGGGTTACTGTTAGGTGCAGAAATTCACAACAGATTGGATTAAAGGAACGCGAAGCAACAGGGTAAGATACTGACCTTTAGTCTTGAATTTTTATAAGTATGAATAATCAGATTTATTTTGGGATATCATTAAACATAGAAATTATTTTAAAATTTCAAATTGGAATCAAGAAGAGAAAATAATCCAGGAAGGGAACACAGCCTCTAGGCTGAGTTTCGTAATTTTATTTGGGCCAAACCGGGTTGCGTCTGACCCAATTCACCCATTCAGATAGCTGCCTAACAATATTACTGTACGGGTAAAATTTTAGATTTGAGTTCGGGAAGTGTTTAGTTGAAGAGGAGAAGCTGTCCAATGATTGGCTTAAAATGGAAACGTACGGAAAAAATAAGGGAAACTTACAGGAATTGGAAAAATTAAGGGCAGTAAATAGAACCTTGTGAGATTTTAATTATACCCAGAAATTAGGGTTAATTGTGAATTGACCCAAGTGAATAAATAATATTTAATTAAATAATTATTTAAAGGGAAAATTACCAAAATGCCCCTAAGTCAAAAAGTAGTCCAACGGACTCCGAATAAATTAATTGAATAGTGGATTTTTATTATTTTGAGCATTCCAGACTCAACCGTGGAGTCCGATTTGTGAAAAGAGGTCCCGAGAAATACGAACTCGTAAAAGTGCAAAATGACCGTTTTGCCCTTTCTAGTACCAAAGCCCGAATTGAATTCTGCGAAAGCCTAAATCGACTTTGTTCGACATTTCAGATTCAATAGTAGAGTTTATCCTAGTAAAAGAGATATAAAGAATAAAGAGACATAAAATCTGATGAATAGCATGAGTTAAATATATATACCTAGACTGAGATTGAGCTTCCTGAATTATAGGAATACCGAGATACAAGAAGAAGGCGGTTTGACCTTCTAGACAGATACAGTAAAAAGTGTAAGTAATCTCCGATCTCTGCTTATGTTACATTCCAAGTCATGTCAATAGTTTTTCATATATCACTTGTTGTATTCCATATATACCAGAGTTTATTGAGCCACATTGATATTGCCCTATCATGTGGGAAGCATTTATCGATTTTCATATATATATTGATCATGATTGTACATTTTTGCATAGAGTTCTTGTCGTACACTTGTACCTAGGGCCGTGGAGGCCAGACAGTATATTCGAAGCGGTCTAGTAACCATAGTTCAGATAACTATCGTTACGTCAGATTTCCTAGAACAGTTATGTTCCACATTTATACTCTTCGTGGAGGTAGCATGATCCTGATATATTATTAGTACCGGATTTGTGCTCAGTCACATCTCCATCTGATGCTATTTATGACCTTCGGGTCCAGTTATGACCTTCGGGTCTAGTTATGACCTTCGGGTCCAGTTATGACCTTCGGGTCCAGATTATTATACAGTGTACACAGAGCCGTATTCAAACAGCCCGTAGCGGATCTGAATACGAGCTCAGAGCCGTATTCAAACAGCCTATAGCGGATCTGAATACGAGCTCAAGGGGTAGCCGGGCCCCAGCCGAGTGCATCAACCAGTTTTGATATCACTATCATTTATTGATTATCATAGCTTGATCATATTATATCATTATGAATGATCATGAGACTTCACAGCTTTCATTTGAGTGCGTATGATTGTGCGTATGATTGTAGTCAGACATATTTCAGTACTTTATCATTTGAGTTCTATCATTTGTTATTGAGTTCTATATTCATTGATTGGCTAGCACTTCTGCACTTATCCTAGTTTTATGGATAATGCTTTCTATATTCATGTACACATAGCAGAGCAAAGGAGAATTACTTATTGGGCTTTCATTAGCTCACCCCAAACTTACCACCCCTTTCAAGAAATGAAGCTGTAGAAGAGCAGTAACAGTAGCAGTAGCAGTCAGCTAGATAGCAGTGGACATTTCTTTTGAAGTTGTAAGTGTGATACTTAGTACAGACAGTCTTGTAGCTCTCCCATGTTATCCACGTCTTGGGGATGAACAGTTGTAATAAGAAATTTTATATTCCGCATTTTGCAAACGTTATTTATATCATATGCAACTTTTAATTATTTATTTTCGCATTTTAGTTGTTGCATGTTAGTAGCACTGATCGTATAGCAAGTTGAGACCCTTGGTTCGACAAGCAGCGTCGGATCGGGTGCGCGACACGAGATCCGCATAGGGTGGGTCTCGGGTCGTGACACACAGCATTCAGGGCATTCTCATATATATATCCTACAGAGCCGACAAACTCGGTCATACAGTGCAGGCGAAGCCTCCAAGGCATTCTCATGCACATATCTTCCAGACCTTATGCTCTGGGCAATATTCATTCAATATTTCATATGGTTCCGACCTTATGGCTTCCTTAACAACTGCCAAGCAGGGAATAAGGAAACAGTCTTCAATACGAAAACAGTCTACAACAAGGAAACTACTATCTATGATTATCTCCATCTACGACTCAAATGCTCCACAAGGTAATTGTAATCTCCGATGGTCAAATCCCTATATTCATGGCATCGAATCCTAATCAACTTAGGAAGGCCACGATCTATAAATCAAACCCTAAAGGTACGCTTTATGGTCATGCTCATTCTTTGGCTTTCAATACAGTCTTTCAATTCAGTTTACTTACTTAAGCATCGAAGCGGTTACCGCCGGAGCCAATCCGATGGTCCTCTGATTGTCTTTCTGAGTGTTTTACAGGTCACAAATTTTACATTTATTACGAGTCAAAAAGTACAGCATCAAGAATAAATAATATTACTAAATTAATTTAACCATCAAACTGCTATCAAAGATTTGAAAAATTAAAAAATTAGCCTGACATTCTTAAAAGGAAAGAAAAACCTAATAGATTAATTTCCCCACGTTTCGTAGCCACCCGTACAGCACCGCACACCTTTTTTTTTTTTTTTTTGTCTGCTTCTCCCTTGCGCCGCCCCCAAAAAGACCAGAAGAAAAACCTGTACTGCCTCCGTTTCCCTTTAAATACGTAGACCCTTAAGGCGCAGAAGATCACACAATGGTATTGAAGGTGGGTCCCTTAATTGCTTCCTTTTCTTTCTTTAGCTTTTTCCTCTTTGACTTTTCCTTCCTTTATTTTTCTGTTCTTTCTTCATTCGGCCTTGCTGCAGCCGTGCACTTCTTCATGGTCAGCCGTACTTGTCAAGCCCACAGCCCAATCCAGCCACTTAAAGACACAGCCCACTGCTCAGAACTGGTTTACTGATTTCATCAAAACTGTTGAAACTTATAAGCTGTTTTTACATTCAAAAACGGCTAAATCTTATTCGGGCTCTTCACAAAAGTTGTAACCCTGGATGAGTATATAATTTTAGGCTTTTGAATCACTTAATTTGGATTTCGAAAACTCAAGTTATGACCTGTTAAAGTTAGCTGGTTGGACAGGATTCTACTGCACAGAACAGCTTCCCAGAACTGATTTCGAAACAATGTTTGGAGGCCCAAACGAACTCGGATTTTTGCAAACCAGACCTTTTTGAAAAGCCCAAGACGTCCTCTAAAAACTTTATAAAGACTACTTTCTAATTCTTGAATTCTAACACCATCCAAATCTCAAATGAAGCTCCATAAGTAAAATTTGTCCAAAAACTAAAAATTGCACATAATTATTCTTTTACCATCGATGCTTTTCTAATTGAATAAATTAATTAATTACCTCACTAAAACAGAAAATATACCGCAAAACTAAATATAAAAGAATTAAAAATACTAAAAATTATGCTCCTATCACAGTTCATGTTATTCCTGATTTATTGAATGTTAAAACTAGGGAAATATTTTTTGAAAAATAAGGCAGCAGAACTTGATCGATAAATGGGCCTTATTTGTACGCAGGAAGAAACGGGTCGACATATTAGAATGCTAACTCATGAGATCAGGAGCACCCTTGATAAGGCATACTATACTAAAAACTACTCCTGTTGAATTGGGTAGAACTGTGGCATTGGAAGAGTGTGCATTGTGGATGCCAACACATACTGGGTTAGAGCGTCAACTTTTCTACACTCTTCGTCATCAGAATCCTGTAGAATTTACTGTACCCATTCAGCTTCCTGTAATCAATCAGGTGATCAGTACCAACTGTGCTGTAAAAATATCTCCAAATTTTCCAGTGGCAAGACTACGACCGCTAGTAGGAAAAAACATGCCTGGGAAGGTTGTTGCCATGCGTGTACCACTTCTACATCTCTCTAATTTTCACATTAACGGCTGGCTAGAGCTGGTTTCCAGTCTAGTAATCTTTTTGTGCATCCCGTAAAGAAAAATAAAATAATATAAAGACAGTGAAAGGTATACTGAATAAATTGACCCCAGAGAAGTTTGATGTTCTCAAGGGCCAATTGATCAACTCCGGAATCACAAACCCCGATATTTTAAAGAGTGTTATCTCACTGATTTTTGACAAGGCTGTACTGAAGCCAACACTTCGTCCTATATATGCTCGTCTTTGCTCTGACCTGAACGAGAAGCTTCCTCCTTCTCCATCTGATGAACCTGATGGGAAAGAAATTACGTTTAAGAGAATTCACTTGAATAACTGCCAGGAGACATTTGAAGGTACTAACAATCTGAGATCAGAGATGATTGCCCCTGACCAAGAAATGGAGGGATGAAGAAAGAATGATCAAACTGAGAACTTTTGGGAACATCCGACTTATTGGAGAACTTCTGAGGCAGAAGATGGTACCTGAAAAGATTATCCACCACATTGTTCAGGAGCTTCAAGGACCTGATCCTAAAGCTTGCCCAGATGAAGGAAATGTGGAGGCAATATGTCAATTCTTTAATACCATTGGTAAGCAGCTAGGTGAAAGTCTAAAATCTCGGCAAATCAGTGATATTTATTTCAGCAGGCTGAAGGAGCTAACAACGAACACCTAACTTGGTTCAATCACACTTGATTTGAATATCTTTCTGGAAGCAGTTCAAAACATATTGATTATGGAAAGCCTCTTTCCTTTGGAGAAAAAATATTTTCAGAAATATGGATGAAGGTGATTCGGACGAGACAAACAAAAGATTAGCGAGGGTACCCCAGATGATAAAAGAATTTGCAAGAATTTTGATTGAAACCAGCCACGAAATGTATAGAGATACTGATCAATATGATGGGTTTTAACCTTGGCACTTATGTTCTAAACTTATGGTTCTCCTCATGCATTGTATTGATAAAGAATCACTCTAGGATAAAATTGTGGAAATCTTGGAAGAACTCGTGTTTGAGAACAAGGATATCCTAAAGCAACATATCAGCGGAGTTTCTCTAATTATGTTAAAGAGATAATTGCCCCCTGCTTGACCTCAAGATTTCAGCTTCCAAATGTAGCAGATTCTGTATCTCCTGGTCCTATCTACTGGCCTTCTATGTCATAGTACAGGTAATATAGTTTCTGTGCTTTGTGGATTTATAACCGTTATTTCAGGTACTATGATTTCATATAGTACTAGAGGACCAGATCTACCTCATATAGCAGAGTGTTCATCACTTTCTCTCCCAAAAATCCTGGCTTATTCATGCCAATGGTGGAATATGGGGGCAGAAAGACAATGATAAGTTGCATCCGGAGTTTATTGGAATTATTCGACAAGGTCAATTCAAATAAAGCAAGAAGTAATTGGGCTATCTATATTTTCTCTCTCTCAGCCCAATGTTGGTACTGTAAATTAGTGTCTAGGATTTGCAATAACTTATGAAGTGCTCCAGTGGTGATATTGATAATAGCATTTCTGGTCTCGGGATCCACTATGGTTCATCAACTTCACATTTGGAGGGCTATCGACAATGTTATCTTTATTCTTTGCCCTTACTCAATTAGAGCTGGAGCACGAACAGCTACCTATATTGAAATTGCTCATTTTCCTTTCAAAATGGAAAAGCAAGAATGGATATTACGTTGGTAAAGCTGCACGTCATTTGAAAGAAGAGCTTTTATCGACTTTTCTGTCATTAACCTCATGACATCATCTTCTAAGACCATTAAACAAGTAATAATTGATTTGCTTTCCATTTTGGAAAAGCTATTAAGAAATTTGTTGGTTTCACCAAAGAAAGAGTTGGTTGCGCAAGGGGGATTTCCATCTATAAGTGGTCCTGAACATATTATTTTTAGGCTCTTACAACATTTGCGGTTTCGGGATCAATCATCATTGCTTGGTTCTTTAATCTAAATTTTGTTTCTACTAAGGGTGCATAAATATTACATCCAACAATATTTCCAACCTCGTCAGAAGGGGACATCTCAAGCCAATTGACAAGAAAGATAGAGGTACCACTACTGGCATACTTTTATCAGTTTAGCCATTAATGCATAGATCCTCAGATCTGGTCCATTTAAAAAGGCCCCTACGAGCAAGAGTGTTGTAGGCATGGTCTCAATCCAATGCATAGGTTTCTAGACCTAGTCCATTTAAAAAGGCCCCTAAAAACAAGAGTGTTGTAGGCATGGTCTTAATTCAATGCACAGGTCTCTAGACCTGGTTCATTTAAAAAGGCCTCTACGAGCAAGAGTGCTGTAAGCATGGTCTCAATTCAATGCACAGGTCTCCAGACCTGGTCCATTTAAAAAGGCCCCTATGAGCAAGAGTGTTGTAGGCATGGTCTCGATTCAATGCATAGGTTCCCAGACCTGGTTCATTTAAAAAGGCCCTTACGTGTAAGAGTGCTGTAGGCATGGTCTCAATTCAATGCATAGGTCTCCAAACTTGGTTCATTTAAAAAGGCCTTTACGAGCAAAAGTGCTTGTAGGTATGGTCTCAATTCAATGCACAGGTCTCTAGACCTGGTCCATTTAAAAAGGCCCCTACGAGCAAGAGTGTTGTAGGCATGGTCTCAATTCAATGCACAAGTCTCCAAACCTGGTCCATTTAAAAAGGCCCCTACGAGCAAGAGTGCTGTAGGCATGGTCTCGATTCAATGAACAGGTCTCTAGACTTGGTCCATTTAAAAAGATCCCTACAAGCCAAGTGTTATAGGCATGGTCTTAATTTGATGCACAGACCTCTAGGTTTAGTCCATTTTTCCCACTTTACTGACCTTTAGAAAAACCTTGTTTCATTTGTAAGTATTATATGTCGGTATATTATGAATCATCAAATACGCGTGACTCTTCAGAAATCTTAACCTCAGTTCTGCACGGATACCACAGAACTGAGGCTCGGGGGTGAGTAGCTGATATGCCAAAAAATATCCCACCACTATGGACACGACACATGTATAGAGCACTCGCGTATATAGACCAAGAAAGACTTTCCTATCCAGGACAAATAGGCACGGGGGTCTAGAGCTCTGCGCCTCCAGAGCTAGCAGAGCCAAGCCTTTAGAGCTGGTAGAGACAGGCCTTCAAAGCTGGCAGAGACAGGCCTCTAGAGCTAGCACCTCCAGAGCATAAGGGTACCGAGGTGTGTACTACAGACCTCGTAGTAAGGAAAATAAAATATGGAAACTGTCATCTCTGGACAACAATGAATCCCAGATTTCATGGTACCAACTCCTACCTACTTTGGCAGACAACCATCCTATAAACACAACCATTAAGGTACACAAAGAGGGGAATCCATTATCTTCTTTTTCAGTTTTTACTGACTCTGGACTAAGTTCCTCATCGGAGTGGCTACCGCCGGAGCCATCCCAGCGGCCCTCTGACCCATTTTTTTCAGAGTTATAGCAACGAGGAACAAAGCTCCGGCAAGTCAAAAAACTGCAGCATCAATATATATATATATATATATATATATATATATATGGATTCAAGTTTTCCAAACATGGCAGTTGAAGTCAAAAACTGCTCAATCCAAACTTGGCCAAATTTTGCGCTGTGAGTGAAAATCTAAACCCTCGTTAAAGGTGTGAATCCAAAATTTGGCGGATTATTATCACTTGTTTCAGTCCTTCATGTTGTATTTTGGTAAATTTAAAGAATAATTAAAGGTGGGCTTTAATGAGAGTTAGGTATTAATTGAAGCAATAAAATCAAATCTCCATGGGCTGTTTTCAAGTGCAAAATTGTTTCACTCTTGTTTTGGTTGTGCAATCCACAATTTTTGGCTCGGCAAATTTTTTCAATCAGCCAATCTATGTGGTGTGTATGTATCTATGTGTGTGTGTGTGTGTGTTTATATGTATACTTATTTTTCAATCTTTGTTAAAAAAATCAGCAATTGTTCAAGCTTTATTTTACTGAATTTTAATGGCGGAAACTCTATATTTTAGAGAGAGAATTTTATTTAAGATAATTTTTAAAGAGAATATTTTTTATAAATATAAGAATTTTAGAGAGATTTTCCATAATTTTAGAAAGAGAAAAAAAAGAGAGAACTTGATAAAAATCATTAATTTTGAAATCGGCCGGTAGAAAAAAAGAATTAATCAAATGGTAAATATTATTTTTTATTTTTTTAAATCACTTTTTATCAATCCTTGTTAAGATCATATTTATCAACTTATATTATCATTTAGGGTTAATATAATCATTCCACAACTTTTAAGGATATTTCGAATATTTAATAAAAATTTTATGTTTATATCATCAATTTTCACTCTTATCAATAACGTCAATTGATGGCCGAAGGCTTAAAACAGAAGAGAGACAGTATATGTTTTCAAACCATATGAGAGACATTCGTAATTATCAGAAATTATATGAAAGGAAAGTGTAATTAATCCATATATATATATATATATATAAATTTCTTGAATGAGTCCGGTATAGTAACGTGACAAATCATTCTTCTAATAGTATTCTATCATGTAAGATATGGTCAACTTTTTAAAGTGAGACATAATACATGTAGCAGAGTATCATCAAAATGATACATTATCATGTAATATCCTGGACTCATAAAAGAATATCTTGTATGTGTGTGAGGGGGTGCAAGCAATAGCAATAGCAATAGCAATAGTGACAATGACGACTGATTGTTTAAATTAGAATTAGGAATATAATTAAGAAAAGTAAAGTGCCAGAGTTCATTGAAGAAAATCATAAAAATTTCTCAGTTGGTGCTTTTAATAATTTTTTTTGGACATATCTTCAAGAAATTCTCGCAATTTTTTTTTTCAAACTAAATTTCTTGAACAATAGTATGAGAAACAAAATTTCCCTGTTCAAAAAATACAATTTTTCTTAATAAAATTTCACATACAATATAGATCTTGTTGGATAAATCTCAAAATTTAGAGTCCAAATATAATAATTTTTATGAAAAACATATTTATATACTTCAAGTTATTTAATTTTGGAATTCATAAGAAAAAAGAGATGATGATGTGGCAGTAGGAGATGTCAAATGTGTGAAGAGTTACAACCATTTTGAATTTTTACACTAGAGAGACATTTTTATCAGCAAACTACTTGAAATTTTTTGAGAGATTAAATCTTGTGCTAATTAAGCACTTTTATGCGAGACCTGTAACTAGATTCTCCTAATTTAATTTATAAAAATTTCACTAAATGAGTTTTTTTCTCAAAAGAAAAGGGTCATCTAGACTCTTCCCTCATTGAGTGACCCTAAGAATCCAAGTTAAAAAGAAAATCTACCGGTGATTCTCACTCAAATAATTTCAAATTTGAAGTAACATTCTCTCTTTATAGTGCATGTGGAATTTGATACGCCCAAATGTATGCTAACTAATCAAAGACTGACACGTGTCTAGCTTTGTAATACGTAGGTCCTTAAGCAATGAGATATACCGATGCCGTATATGCAAGCTCGAAGACCTGGATTCTTGGGGGTACCGAGATCTTGAGACGCATCGGACTACCGAATGCATCGTCATCATCACCTTGCCCTACTGACCTCGGAATGACGAGACAGACGGCGACGTGCAATAGTCAATAAGGCAGGCAGCTCTGCGGAACAGGGAGGCAGTTGGTGACAGTAAGACTGGTAGTCATGATAAAACTGTCACCATTAGGTAAACAGTGAATCCAGGCCATGACAGTACCAACTTTTACCCACTTTGGCAAGCGTCCAGCCTATAATTACAAACCCTTGAGGTACGCTAGGGGGACAACCCTTTTTTCTAGTATTATGATTTTGAGTTTCTATTCATATACTATTTAACTTAATTATCGGAAGGGCTACCGCCGAAGCCATCCCCGGTGGCATTCTGATCCCATTTCTTCTCAGGTTTCATTATAGCGGGGAACGGAGCTTAGACGAGTTAAAAAGTGCAGCAATAACTTGGCGCCGTTTGTGGGAACGACAATCGCTCTTGCTAATTCCGTTATTTCAAGATTAACTCCTTCGTCATGGCTCCGAATCTCCATTCAAGACAAGTTTCTCGAAGCCAACCTCTGATTAGACAAGAGGAGGGGGAAACCTCCAATCCTATACAACGGCAGCTTGACCAGATACAAGAACAACTCTTAGCCATTTCTCAGGTTCTGGCTTCTTTGACCCAGAATCTGCCAAATCACCCTAACTACTGCCCATCAGGTTGCCCTGAAGGAGGGACACAGCTTCTTTCTACCCCGCGCAAAAGGCGTCAGGGAGGCAAGGATCCCATTGCCCATCCATCACACCCCCAAGGCGCTAGCCATACGAGAGATGATCCTCACCAATCGAATGATCGTGGAGTAGGGATGCCAAATTTTCATCCTACCATGTATTACCAAAGCAGAACAAGGGTCCTGAGCCTTGCAAATTTAAGGGCCAACCCTACGCGACCAGTTTTCTAGCCGCAACAAGCATCAATCCCACTCCAGAGGCAATCGAGTCACTGATAGTCTCGGCCAGGAACATCCCCTACACACGGGACCCGAGGTTGTCATGCCAGGACAGCATCATTCAGCCCCATCCAGAGTACCTTCAAGGGCAGAAGAAGTGGCGGACTCAATTGAACCAGCAGCCCCAGCCAGGGAGGGTAACCCCCACAAGCAGGACGAAATAGCAAGGCTATTCGGCAGATTTTTCACTCCATTCACCTCAATCGTACTGGCGGAGGAACGTCCTCGGAAGTTCATCGTCCCGAAGTTCACCATTTATGACAGGTCAGAGGACCCAAGAGACCATCTCTCCCACTATTAGCACACCATGGCACTACATGGGGCCACCGACGCCTTCCTATGACATGGTCCATTTAAAAGGCCCCTACGAGCAAGAGAGCTGTAGGCATGGTCTCAATCCAATGCACAGGTCTCCAGACCTGGTCTATTTAAAAGGCTCCTACGAGCAAGAGAGTTGTAAGCATGGTCTCAATCCAATGCATAGGTCTCCAAACCTGATCCATTTAAAAGGACCCTACGAGTAAGAGAGCTGTAGGCATGGTCTCAATCCAATGCACAGGTCTCCAGACCTGATCCTTTTAAAAGGCCCCTACGAGCAAGAGAGCTGTAGGCATAGTCTCAATTCAATGCATAGGTCCCCAGACTTGGTCCATTTAAAAAGGCCTCTACGAGCAAGAGAGTTGTAGGCATGGTCTCAATTCAATACGAGGGTCTCTAGACCTGGTCCATTTATTCATTGCCTTGCATTAGTGCAAGTATTTCACCTTTGGATCCAAAAAGGATGGTTTCTTTCTTAGATCTGAAGATTCATCAGTTATTAGGTCAGAATATTCATTACACTAACTTGTTTCGTTACAAGTATTTTGCCTCTGGATCCAAATAGAGGAGTTCTTTTAAATCTGAATCAAGTTTCAGGTCAGAAGATTTGTTACACTAGCTTGTTTTGACACAATTAGTTTACTTCTGATCTGTAGTCCTTTTTAGATCTGGAGCCTTATTCGGTATCAGATCTGAGGTATTATTAAGTTACTTGACAAGTGTTTCATTTCTGGGTAATTCATTTGTATCTGGATCACAACTACACGCACTGCTAAAATACAGGTATCTGAGGTCCATAGAAAACTAGAGTCCTTCGTAAAAAAAATAAGAGATAAAAGAATATTCGCTTTTCATTAACAAAAATCCCGAAAGGGCTAAAGGTTACAAAAAAAAAAAAGAGATCTAATCTATATTGACAGGGGGAATGGCAACAAGAGGGACCGCATCCTCCTGCCACTACGTTCTCGGATGGCTGAGACGGAGCAGGACTAGGAGAAGCTAGATTGGAATCTTCAATCTCTATATCGTCGACTCCCGAGATGTCCAAATCCGGGTAGAGCTTCTAGGTCCTTTGCTTGAAATTGTAATACCCGGCATCCATAAACTCATGCCCCATTTTCTTTACTTCTTCCATCATCTTTTTCTCTATTTTGGCTCTGGCCTCCTCTATCCTCCGAGCTGTCGCTATATCGGCCTCCTTAATCTGGTTCCTCAATGTTTCCAAGCTCCGGATGTGCTTACTCCTCTAGGCGTTCATTGATTCCAGAGTAGCCATCGCATGCTTGAGTTTCCCATCAAGAGTTCCACATTTCTCTTTTAGGGAGGCAGCTTTGGATCGGGAGGTGGCAAGTTCGGCACGAGCGGTAGTAAGCTCGGCAAGAGAAGTGGTTTGCTCAGTACGGGAGGTTGCGAACTCAACATGAGCTACATCTAGCTTGGCCCATAGAAGGTTGGCCCTTTCGGCCTCTTCGATGCTGTCTAGAATGGCGGCTACCGCCTGAGTTGCCTACAGACAATAAAAGGGTTAGTAAAGATATGGTACAAATAAGTAATGACAAAAATCTCTATGTAAAAATGCTTACTCTCGCGTGTCCCACAATGAGGTCAACCACCATCTGCCTCCGTGACATGCCTTGGAAGGACGTCGACCTATGATGCCTTAAAAGCATTTCGTACGACGTCGGCTCCCAAGGATGCATTGGCAAAAACGGGAGGGGCGGCATCCGATTTGCCCGAACCTCGAGCGGCTGGGTTGGCCTCTGAAGGAGGGGGTGGTACGGTTTTTCGAGGTTCAGAAGGAGGCGCAACTGTAGGTGAAGGCGCTGTGGCTAGTTCTGAATAGGCCGCCTCGGCAGCCTGGGCGGCTCTGGAAGCCTCGGCCTCTGCCCTCCTCTTTTTCTGAGGTGGAGGGGCTACTGTGAAAGACGAGGGGCCCCTAGTTTTCTTCCTTCCACCCGGGGCATAACTAGAGATCATTGTCTTCTTCATGGCCTCAGCCTTGTTCTTCACCAGGTTAGCCTCCATCAGATTTTGAGGAAAGAGAATAATGTTGTGAGGTCTGTCAAGGGGATGAAGGAGTTTTTCGTATCTTTCTCGGAGTTCCAGAGTAAAAGCTGACCTTTTCCACTTCTTTTTATCTGCAAAACAGAAAACAATGATGAGTAGATCAGAATGAGAAAGGAATAAATAAGGATTATCAGCTACAGATCTAAAGCCTTGCCCTTGAAACCAGTATGCTGAGGAAAAATACTCAACCAATTCTCGAAATCTTCATGTTCCCAGCCTCCTCCGACGAAGAAGTACCACTTCTTCCAAGTCTTATTGAAAGTAGGTATCGAGGTCAGAGGCCTAAACCGTTTGTCGAAGGTCATATAATAAAGCCCCTCCGAACTGAGGTACCTCATGTCTATATTGCTCCTAATGAAGTCCAGATCTACCTAGACCCCGTTCTTATGACCCAATACTAAAAAAGCAATGAGTTGCCTCCAGCTGTTTATGTTTAGCTCGGCAAGACAAATATTAAACCAGGTGAAGAATTCGACCAAGAAAGGATGCAAAGGAAATCTAACACCTATCTCGAACCACTCGAGGTAAGTACAGATCTCCCCTCGCTCAATGTCAGAGGGGCGATCCGACGGTTTGGGAACCCTACATGATACATTTTCTAGGAACATATACTGTTTTCTAACGGATTTTAGTACCCTCTTGGTGATGAAACTCTCTCCCTCTTCCCTATGGGATCGACCGGATGTGCCGGCCTCCCTACCTTCGGATCCTCGGTTAGACTCAGAAGAAGAAGAAGAAGAAGAAAAAGTGCTACTGTTACCCACTTCTATGTTTATACTTTCCCCAGTTTCTTTACTGTCAGAGTGAGAGGTAGGGTCTGACATGATGGAACATAGAAAATGGAGAGATAAAAGAAGAAGAAAATAATAAGTGAAACAAAGAGAGAAGAGAAATCACCGACTCACAGGAGTAAAAAAGGATCCGATAACAACAGTCATTAGATGGTTGCCAAAAATTGCACTAGGACGCCGAAAATTATAGAGAAACCGCTCACTATTGCCTTGAGAATGCTTGAAAATTCTAAACAGAAAACGAATGGCCCCTTACCCTATTTAAAAGAGGCGGCAAAGGCATTATTTAATGTCTTGAAAGCCGAATGACGGCTGAATAATAATGACCTCGATTATTAAAATGATAATGCGCGTGGCAGTTATGCCAGCACGGCTCTTGTCCCCTCAAAATACGGATATATTAATTATTGTGCTCGTAATTCTACAAAAACCCTAGCCCGAGTTCTGTACACATTCTTAGACCTCGGTCTTGGGGGGAGAGTAGCTGATACGCCCAAATGTATGCTAACTAATCAGAGACTGACACGTGTCTAGCTTTGTTATACGCAAGTCCTAAAGTAATGAGATATATCGACGCCGTATATGCAAGCTTGGAGACTTGGATTCTTGGGGTTACCAAGATCTTGAAACGCATCGGACTACCGAATGCATCGTCGTCATCACCTTGCCTTACCGACCTCAGAATGACGGGACAAACTGCGACGTGCAATAGTCAATGAGGCAGGTAGTTCTGCGAAGTAGGGAGGCAGGTGGTGGTAGTAAGACTGGTAGTCATGATGAAACTGTCACCATCAGGTAAACAGTGAATCCAGGCCATGACAGTACCAACTCTTACCCACTTTGGCAGGCGTTCACCCTATAATTACAAACCCTTGAGGTACGTTAGGGGGACAAACCTTTTTTCTGGTATTATGATTTTGAGTTTCTATTCATATACTTTTTAACTTAACCATCGGAGGGGCTACTGTCGGAGCCATCCCCGGTGGCATTCTGATCCCATTTCTTCTCAAGTTTCATTATAGCGGGGAACAAGCTTAGATGAGTCAAAAAGTGCAGCAACATAATTAATTTTTTATGTTGATCTATTATTAGAATGGTAGATTGTGTACCTACAACAATTTACTCTAGAAAATGGTGACACATGGAAACGCTATTCGATGATTAGATCTGAACATCGAAACTCATAGGTCAAATAAGAGAAACGATACTGAATGAAGTCATGTGACAGTCACATGTACTTCACATCCATGTGAGTATATGTGCTAAATTGCATGTATTACAAAACATTACTAAAAAAAAAATCACATCAATTTACTTTCAACAATCTTGAATTGTCATATAGTCTTCCACTTTGGTCATTCATGCCTCTCTCTCGAGTAATGTTTGGTAACACATGTATTTATGCATATATGGTGCACATATATTCATGTAGGCGTCGGACTCATGTGAGTATCATGATGACGAGTTTCGCATCCATGTGAATATAAATGCACAATTACATTTACTATAAAATATTACTCCGATCAAAAAGAGAAGTCTAGCATATATATTCTTAGAGCTTCTCTAATGTTAAATGTCATTTCATCCATGCCAATTTTATATTTTGGCATTGCTAAAATACAAAAATGTGAAATTTTGGCTACTATGTTCCTATACTAAAATGTTATTATTTAGCACAACATATGGCATTGTAAACCCCACCTCTCATATAGCTGAAAACTAACAATCAAAATGAGCCAAGTGTGACTAAGTACAGAAAACTAAAATAGTTCAAGCGTGGACCCCATCTTAAAACTTCTCCATTTTGCCAACTTAGCTAATGCAACATGAGAAAATGTAAACCCCACTTCTCATACAAGTCTAATCCATTAAAATAGCTCTAACCATAGTTATTAGAAGCGGACCGAATCGACCAATTCAACCGGTTGAATCGGGAACCGGGCATTAAACCGATTCGATTCGATTAAAATACCGATTTTGCTAGATAACCAGAAAAAATGGTTGAACTGACCGGTTTTTTAAAAAACTGAGTAAACTGGCAGATTTTTTTAAAAAAACTGGTTGAACCACCTTTTGTCTTTTTATCACCTACAACTTTTTTTTTTCTCACAAAACTTCTTATATTTGATGATTAAATGATGAAATTTAGTACAAAATAAAATATTTTTGTATTTATTTTTGTTATATATACAAATATATTAAACCTATATATTCAGATAATTTCAATGATTATGCTTATATTTTGTTATTTATCATTAGATAATATAAAAAAATATTTTTTTGTTCTTTTCTTAATTTTTAATATATTTATTAATATTTTTAATATATTAATTATAAAATCGGTTGAATCGATTGAACCAATGAACTATGAAAAGGCCCTTTCACCGATTTATCGTCCGGTTTAATTCTGATAACAATGACTCTAACTATTTCCAACACCAAATATGATATTAAAAAATGACATTAGAAAATGACATTAATATTTTTTGATAAATCAAATAACATGTCATTAGAATAATATTTTTTACAAGTCTTGCCAAATTTTAGAATTAGCATAGTATTTAGCACATGCATGGAGGAGCTCCTACAAAATATGCATTTAACTAAGAGTTATGACTTTTCAAGTGACCCTTGATTTTTCCTCTTCTCTAAATTTATTAGGAGCAAACTCTTTCGTGTGAAAGACAATTACTAACTTAAAGCTATTTCTGAAATGTCTCTTTCATCTATTCTACTTTTGTAGCTACTTGTCACGAAAAAGAATGACTTTACATTAGATTCAAATGTGCAATTTATATAGATATAGTGAGACAGTACTGTCTATATAGTACAATGATTACAGATAATTTCACAATAGATTCAATTGTGCGATGTATGTAGATATAGTGAGACAGTACTGTCTATATAGTACAAGAATTAGAGATAACTTCACAATAGATTCAATTGTGCGATGTATATAGATATAGTGAGACAGTACTGTCTATATAGTACAAGAATTCGAGATAATAATTTATAGTATCTAATTATTGTCATAGGTGAACTTTATCATAATTATTGTCTATATAGTACAATAATATCTCTATAGAGTACAATAATTAGGATGGCCCAATGCAATTTTTAGTTTTCTTTTTGATTTATGTATTTTTTAAAGACGTTTCTTAAAAAATTATTTGTGTATTAATTTTTCTAATAAAAATATTTTTTTTAAAAATGTATTTAAAAACATCTCTTTAAAAAGTATATTTTTGTTAAATAAGTTTTAAATGTTAAAGAATTCATTATTAATTAAAGTTTCATACATCAAGTCAAACGAGTATTTTAAAAAGACGTCTTTAAATAAAATTTTTAAATTAAAAATATTTTTTTGAAATATGTTTCTAAAAATTATATGAATCAGAAATTTAATCAAAAAATTGAATGAGTTGTGAAAAATTAAAAAAAAAATTCAAAAGTGACATAAAAAATTCCTATTAATAGAAACATGGGGCCATAAAATTGAGGTTTTTGTAACTTGTGAGGGTACTTGTGTCTTTGCATTAAATACGTGTAAGCAAGGCTGGAAGAAGAAAAAAAATTAGAGGAGGCTATAAATTCTTTGGAAACACGTGATAAAATGTTATTGATAGAGAAATGATCATGTGATAGTCCAATGTCACTAAATAATGCCTCCAATAAAGTTGCATGTTTATATTTTTTTTAAATTTTGATAATAATGCCTCTTTTTTTGCTGGAAAGTAGACCCATACACTTTTTCAAATGGTGCATGGCGTGCAGCCAAGAATCTTGGAGTGAAATCAAGTTTCACAGTAAAGCGGTTACAAAAACTGCAATCTACACCTTGCTTATTGTCATAGGGTCAATTTCAAGCACCAAATTGCATCTGCCTTGCCAAAGGCAACTCATGCACCAAACTGTTCACCAGCCAGCCCTCCTTTCCAACACCCTCAGCCCCTTTGCTGCCGTCCCTAGTGTTTGCCTGCGACTTGTAGTCCACCAAGGCATCGACTGCTGCTATGGCTGCTGACAAGTCTTTTTCCTATTCCGCTGTGCTAAACACTGTGTGTGTGTTTTGTGGGTGATTTGAGTGGCTGGTTGTCCGGTGACAACGCCATCACAGGCAAAAATTTGGTGCTTGAAATTCACCCTGTGACACGAGCCCTTGGATTAATGTGCCACTTGTGAGAATCCGTGCCTCCCTTTGCCGCACGCAATCTAAGCCCTTGGATCGATGCCAACACAGCAGGAGGTTACCCTTGGCTGCCTTAGTAAGGGTCTAATACTTATCCACTAAAAGAGGTCCTCCAAATGATGTGCCAACTACCAAGTGATTCACTCTCAAATGATGTGCCTGTGATGGACTACCTAAATCATGTGCCAAGTTGCCAACAGTCAAGTGATGACTTTAAGAAAATGTGCCAAGTGTTACACTTGGTGTAATGCACAACATGCAACAGATTAAAAAAATGTCCAAGTCAACAATTACGTACTTATGTATTATGCAATTATTGGTCCAGATTCATTGAACAAGTGATCAATGACTACCAGTTCCTTACATTACCCAGTCAGTTATGTATTGCACATTTATTGGTCCAGATTAATTGCACAAGTGATCAACGACTACCAATTCCTTACGTTACCTAGTCAGTCTATATATATCTAATCTCACCTTTATCCACTAAAAGAGGTCCTCCAAATGATGTGCCAACTACCAAGTGATTCATTCTCAAATGATGTGCCTGTGATGGACTACCTAAATCATGTGCCAAGTTGCCAACTGTCAAGTGATGACTCTAAGAAAATGTGCCAAGTGTTACACTTGGTGTAATGCACAACGTGCGACAGATTAAAAAAGTGTTCAAATCAACAATTATGTACTTATGTATTACACCTTTATTGGTCCAGATTAATTGCACAAGTGATCAATGACTACTAGTTCCTGACATTACCCAGTCAGTTATGTATTGCACATTTATTGGTCTAGATTAATTGCACAAGTGATAAATGACTACCAGTTCCTTACGTTACCCAGTCAGTCTATATATATATATATATATATATCTAATCTTGGCTTTATCCACTAAAAGAGGTCCTCCAAATGATGTGCCAACTACCAAGTGATTCACTCTCAAATGATGTGCCTATGATGGACTATCTAAATCATGTGCCAAGTTGCCAACTGTCAAGTGATAACTCTAAGAAAATGTGCCAAGTGTTATAAAATAAAAATAAATTATTCACATTAAATTTATTTTTAAATAAAATAATTTAAAAAATTTAAAAAATTAGGAAAATTAGGCAAATTTGAAAAAAATACAAAAATAAATAAATAAAAGATAAAATTTTATCATTTTGAAAAAAAAAAAAATATTAACTAAAGGAAGGTATCTGTATATTATCAGGTAAAATAAACAAGATCAGTGTAATTTTAAAAGATATTAGTATAATTGTCAAAAATTTTCAAGAATGTCAATATAATTTACTCATATACATGCATATATATATATATATGATAGTCATGACACCAACTTAATTTATGGTCTATTTATTTTCAAAATACCAATATGTCATTGATCTCAAAAACCTTACCTTGATCATGCTAGGAATTTTTGGACAGTGTCATAAATCAAATCATAGGTTTGTATTATCTTGCTTGGGGTATTTAGCCGTGGGCATTAAGTCCCTCGATGTCCCAAAATTGGGTCAGATTTTATACCCAGTATTCGTTTGGATGCGCGGTGAAAAGAGACATTTAAGACAAGAGCATTTTAAAATAGTTGTTTTGAAAAAAAGTTATTTATTGACATTTTTTCAAAAAATCTATTTTGATCTTGAAAATATTCAAACGGGTATTTTAAAAAGTTCAAACAAATTCTCATTTATTTCAAAAATTTATTTAAAATGTAAAAATAACCAAACAAGAAGTAAAAACTGCCCATCTAAACACAGCTGAAGTGTTGGTTTTTGATTTCAGGAAATTACGTAAATCACGTACCAAGTTGCCAACTGTCATGTGATGACTCTAAGAAATTGTGCCAAGTGTTACACTTGGTGTAATGCACAACGTGCGACAGATTAATAAAATGTCAGAATCAACAATTACGTACTTATGTATTACACATTTATTGGTCCAGATTAATTGCACAAGTGATCAATGACTACCAGTTCCTTACATTACCCAGTTATGTATTGCACATTTATTGGTCCAAATTAATTGCACAAAGGATCAATGACTACCAGTTCCTTATGTTACCCAGTCAGTCTATATATATATATATATATATATATATATATCTAATCTTGCCTTTATCCACTAAAAGAGGTCCTCCAAATGATGTGCCAACTGCCAAGTGATTCACTCTCAAATGATGTGCCTGTGATGGACTACCTAAATCGTGTGCCAAGTTGCCAACTGTCAAGTGATGACTCTAAGAAAATGTGCCAAATGTTACACCTGGTGAAATGCACAACGTGCGACAGATTAATAAAAAGTCCAAATCAAAAATTACTTCCTTATGTATTACACATTTATTGGTCCAGATTAATTGCACAAGTAATCAATGACTACCAGTTCCCTACATTACACAGTCAGTTATGTATTGCACATTTATTGGTCCAGATTAATTGCACAAGTGATCAATGACTACCAGTTCCTTACGTTACCCAGTTAGTCTATATATATATATATATATATATCTAATCTTGCCTTTATAAACTAAAAGAGGTCCTCCAAATAATGTGCCAACTGCCAAGTTATTCATTCTCAAATGATGTGCCTGTGATGCACTACCTAAATCATGTGCCAAGCTGCCAACTGTCAAGTGATGACTTTAAGAAAATGTGCCAAGTGTTACACTTGGTGTAATGCACAACGTGCGACAAATTAAAAAAATGTCAAAATCAACAATAACGTACTTATGCATTACACATTTATTGGTCCAGATTAATTGCACAAGTGATCAATAACTACCAGTTCCTTACATTACCCAGTCAGTTATGTATTGCACATTTATTGGTCCAAATTAATTGCACAAGTGATAAATGACTACCAGTTCCTTACGTTACCCAATCAGTCTATATATATCTAATCCTGCCTTTATCCATTAAAAGAGGTCCTCCAAATGATGTGCCAACTGCCAAGTGATTCACTCTCAAATGATGTGCCTGTGATGGACTACCTAAATCATGTACCAAGTTGCCAATTGTCAAGTGATGGCTCTAAGAAAATGTGCCAAGTGTTACACATGGTGTAATGCACAACGTGCGAAAGATTAAAAAAATGTCCAAATCAACAGTTACATACTTATGTATTACACATTTATTGGTCCAGATTAATTGCACAAGTGATCAATGACTACCAGTTCCTTACATTAGCCCAGTTAGTTATGTATTGCACATTTATTGGTCCAAATTAATTGCACAAGTGATCAACGACTACTAGTTCCTTACGTTACCCAGTCAGTCTATATATATCTAATCTTGCCTTTATCCACTAAAAGAGGTCCTCCAAATGATGTGCCAACTGCCAAGTGATTCACTCTAAAATGATGTACCTGTGATGGACTACCTAAAACATGTGCCAAGTTGCCAAATGTCAAGTGATAACTCTAAGAAAATGTGCCAAGTGTTACACTTGGTGTAACGCACAACGTGCGACAGATTAATAAAATGTCAAAATCAACAATTACGTACTTATGTATTACACATTTGTTGGTCCAAATTAATTGCACAAGTGATCAATGACTACCAATTCCTTACATTACCCAGTCAGTTATGTATTGCACATTTATTGGTCAAAATTAATTGCGCAAGTGATCAATGACTACTAGTTCCTTACGTTACCCAGTCAGTCTATATATATGAAATCTTGCCTTAATCCACTAAAAGGGGTCCTCCAAATGACGTGCCAACTGCCAAGTTATTCACTCTAAAATGATGTGCCTGTGACAGACTACCTAAATCATGTGCCAAGTTGCCAACTATCAAGTGATGACTCTAAGAAAATGTGCCAAGTGTTACACTTGGTGTAATGCACAACGTGCGACAGATTAATAAAATGTCCAACTCAATAATTACGTACTTATGTATTACACATTTATTGGTCCATATTAACTACACAAGTGATCAATGACTACTAGTTCCTTACATTACCCAGTCAGCTATGTATTGCACATTTATTGGTCCAGATTAATTGCACAAGTGATCAATGACTACCAGTTCCTTACGTTACCCAGTCAGTCTATATATATCTAATCTTGCCTTTATAAACTAAAAGAGGTCCTCCAAATAATGTGCCAACTGCCAAGTTATTCACTCTCAAATGATGTGCCTGTGATGGACTACCTAAATCATGTGCCAAGTTGCCAACTGTCAAGTGATGACTTTAAAAAAATGTGCCAAGTGTTACATTTGGTGTAATGCACAACGTGCGACAGATTAAAAAAATGTTCAAATCGACAATTACGTACTTATGTATTACACATTTATTGGTCCAGATTAATTGCACAAGTGATCAATGACTACTAGTTCCTGACATTACCCAGTCAGTTATGTATTGCACATTTATTGGTCCAGATTAATTGCACAAGTGATAAATGACTACTAGTTCCTTACGTTACCCAGTCAGTCTATATATATCTAATCTTGGCTTTATCCACTAAAAGAGGTCCTCTAAATAATGTGCCAACTGCCAAATGATTCACTCTCAAATGATGTGCCTATGATGGACTACCTAAAACATGTGACAAGTTGCCAACTCTCATGTGATGGCTCTAAGAAAATGTGCCAAGTGTTACAGTTGGTGTAATGCATAACATTCGACAGATTAATAAAATGTCCAAATCAACAATTACGTACTTATGTATTACACATTAATTGATCCAGATTAATTGCACAAGTGATCAATGGCTACCAGTTCCTTACATTACCCAATCAGTTATGTATTGCTCATTTATTGGTCTAGATTAATTACACAAGTGATCAATGACTACCAGTTCCTTACGTTACCCAGTCAGTCTATATATATCTAATCTTGCCTTTATCTACTAAAAGTGGTCCTCCAAATGACGTGCCAACTGTCAAGTGATTCACTCTGAAATGATGTTTCTGTGATGGACTACCTAAATCATGTGCCAAGGTTGCCAACTGTCAAGTCATGACTGTAAGAAAATGTGCCAAGTGTTACACTTGGAGTAATGCACAACATGCAACAGATTAATAAAATGTCCAAATCAACAATTACGTACTTATGTATTACACATTTATTGGTCTAGATTAATTGCACAAGTGATCAATGAGTACCAGTTCCTTACATTACCCAATCAGCTATGTATTGCACATTTATTGGTCCAGATTAATTGCACAAGTGATGTCACGCCCCTGAATTCCAGCGAACCCGTGGCGCGAGTAACGAGGCAAGGGAAAATAAAATAATAACGAAATAAAGTACAATCAAAGACATTCCAAACACTAACCAAATTCCCTATTCTGTACAATCCCTAGGGCCTTGCCCCTTGTTTTTCATAATAAACAAGGTGTTTTACACACTTAACAGTCCTTTAATTTTTCAGAAAATTTTGACAAAACCTCCTTTGTTTTTTGAGCCTTTTTCCCCCTGATAATCACAATACATCAGGAATATATACAAACACGTCACAATCCATCCTCACTCGATGGCCACAAATCTCATAGAATTTAAATGTACATCGTCTAATTATACAATCCATCATATATGGAGCTATACTTAAACTAAAGAATCATCGACTCCCAATTCATTACACTATACCAATATCATTCCCATTCTTTTCACAATATACAAATTTTCCACGAGACAAGAAGGAAATAAAGTAAGGAGCAATCTCAACGGAATTGACTAGACATGCATCATTTCCCATCAATACATGTAAAGACATAAATTACATCCCATGAATACATTGTTCACATGTCATTTGGGCTTAAGTCCTTACATTTCAAAATATGCCCCCTGGGCCAAAAATACTCTAAGTGCAGTCTCCTATCAAAGTGTCACCAAGTCTTAGGTAGCAGGGGCATCCTCATCTGTAATATGGTATCCCACGAATGGGTCAGCTCAACTGCTGGTATAATGAAATGCTAATGCAAGAAATAAAGCTAAGGCGTGACATGTGCAAAGTGTACATTTATCTCTAAATACTTTCCAAATACAATGCAATGAAAGTATACATGACACACCCATGCACTCGATGCCACACCCATGTCTCATTTACAGGCTTCTCCCCGATGGCTCGAAGTACCAATGCAATGGCCAATTTTGGGTTTTTCACCACAAGGATCTGCACCCTCATAATGTAAAAAGCACCACGTGCTCAACTCACACCATGTTCTCAAAGGATTCATCATATGCCAATATGTCAATGCAATCTCAATGAAACATGGTTTCAACAATATAGCATGCTCGAGACAATAATATAAATAAATCACCAGCTAATTCCACAGGTATGCATATCTCACGTAATCAATTTAAACACTTGTCCCAGTTCATATCCTTCACTTCACTAAATTCTTAAAGAATACAAGTAGCACATGAGCATGTGAACAATCAACTCCAAGTTATCAAGTATACACATTCCAAATAAACACATAAGTCATTCTAGTCATTCACAAAATATTCCTAACTTAACTTCATTTCTAACATTAGCAAAACACCATACTTGACGAGTTGGTCTCAACCCAAATAGACCGCGCTCGTAGTGTAGTGGCTAGCAGTGAGAATGTGGAAGGATCAGAATGCCTTCTCTTTGCCTTTTGATGCTCCTAAAACCACAAAATGTAACTCAGTCAGTTTGTCACTTGAATGATGCTATTCATCAAATTTTATGTCTTTATTTTATAAGTTTCTATTTTGCTAAGATAAACTCTACTGTTGAGTCCGAAACGCCGAAGAAAGTTGGTTTGGGTTTTCACAGAATTCAATTTGGACATCCGAACTAAAAAGGGCAAAACGGTCATTTTTGCCCTTTTACGGGTTCTTATTTCTCGGGACCTCTTTCCGCAAATCGGACTCCACGGTTGAGTCCGGGATGCTCAAAATAATAAAATTTCACTATTCTTTTATTTTAATCGGAGTCCGTTGGACTACTTTCCGACTTAAGGCATTTTAGTAATTTCTCCTTTAATTAATTATTTAATTAAATATTATTTTATTGCTTGGCCAATTCACAACTAATCATAAATCCTGGGCCCTCTTGGAATCATTATAAATTTAGGTTTAGATCTCAACTCAATAACTATTGGGCTAAATCAGAATTGCCAACCAATGGTTAACTACAAAACTGGATTAGGTTATCTTACTCTAAAACTAAAAACAATTGAAATGGTAATTTAAGCACAACTCACCTGTTCTTGAACAGGAACTTCAACCCATCCTCAAACTTCTGTTGAATCAGCCCTTTTCTTTGACCAATTCGAATCCTCCCAAAATTATTGTTTCCATTGAAGAAGAAATAAAGGATTTACCACCCAAATCTTGAGCCGACGTTAGTTGTAGTGTGTTGCTTCAGCTATTGGTGTTTTCTGATAGAATAAAAGTCTCCCAGTATATCTCAGAAAGACATGAAGCGAAGAACTATGGGATTCTTCTTACTGCCGCCCCAATAGCATCCTAGCCGCTACATCAGGTCTTGCAACCTTAGCTTCACTAAATATCAAATTAACCCCCAAGGCTCTTCACCACTTCTGCTGCAGCTGCTGCTGCTTTATTTCCTTTTATTTAACACTCCTCATTTCCTCTGTACTGCAGCTACACAACCACACACATACATACACATACACTGACCTGCTGCACTTCCATTCCCTTCTCTACACCGCTACACACAAATATATATATATATATATATATATATCTACATTGATCTGCTGTCCTTCAAAACTCAATGCACATGGAAATCAATGGATCCAAAAAAAAAAACACAACTCGTCTCTCTAGATTCAACCCTTCATTCCTATAATCTGCCAAACGCCCAATCTGCTCCTCCCACCGTCTCACTCCATGTGGCTGGAGCACTGCCACTGCTGCCATCTTCAGTCCTCAAGCCAACAGCTCCCTTATTACCAATTGCATGCCCAGAACCACACGGAACTGCGGCACCATCCCATCTCTTCATAACTAATCCTTAATTTCCAATGACATGAGTTGTAGCAACCCTTATATCTCAGTTTCTACTATGGAAATACTGTGATGGTTCAGCTCTGCAACAATCTCTACAGAAGATGGGTAAAATCAAATTGAAGTAATGCAGGCCAGTCATCCATGCGAAGCTGCCAAGTGATTTGATCACGCTCCTTGCATCGTACTACCATACACACAAATATCCGTCTTCAACATTCGGTCCAAGCCCCCGTACCTTCAAAACCAACACACCAGCCGCGGAATCTGATTAGCAAATCCCACTGACTCTGCTGCAATCCACACATCCAACGTGATTCAGCCCCTGACATATCCCCAATTTAAATTCTCAATTTTTTCGATCTATACCTGAACCATCTCACAAAGCCGCTACAACCATACCCAGTTCCAAGCCGCACCAAAACCCCCCTGCTCCAACGCCACACAAACACACACACACACACACATATATATACAGATCTGCTCCATAACCCCAAAAATCTGAGCAGTGACATTAATCTCAGTGAATCAAATACCAATCTATAGATCATTTGAACCAAACCCAACAGTGCGAGGATTCCCAACCTCACCTCCAAACAGGGATACGGCTAGATCAGTAAATCCAATCTGCTCGATCTCAACCCGATGGACCGCTTCAGCCGTAGAGACCTCAGCTTCGAAATCCAACTCAGCGACCAAGCACTGAACCCGAGATCCCACCTTCACGTCGAGCTCGTCACGTTCCTCTCACTTTCTCCCTCTCTCTCGGTTGCCGGAGCAACGCTGCCGCAGCTGGCCCATTTTCCCTTCCTCGCAATCTCTCCCTTTTCTTTCTCCCTTTCCTTTTCTCCCCCTGTTCTGCTTCTCTCCCTAATGTTTTATATATATATATATATATATATATATATATATATATATATATATATAACACACACCACACGCTCCACACCTTTTTATTATTATTATTATTTTTTTTTTTCATGTCGCTACAAGTGATCAATAACTATTAGTTCCTTATGCTACGCAGTCAAACTATATATATATATATATATATATATATATATCTAATCTTGCCTTTATAAACTAAAAGAGGTCCTCCAAATAATCTGTCAACTGCCAAGTTATTCACTCTCAAATGACGTGCCAGTGATAGACTACATAAATCATGTGTCAAGTTGCCAACTGTCAAAGTGATGACTTTAAGAAAATGTGCCAAGTGTTACACTAGGTGTAATGCACAACGTGCAACAGATTAAAAAAATGTTCAAATCAACAATTACGTACTTATGTATTACACATTTATTGGTACAGATTAATTACACAAGTGATTAATGACTACCAGTTCCTTACATTACCCAGTCAGTTATGTATTACACATTTATTGGTCTAGATTAATTGCACAAGTGATAAAGGACTACCAATTCCTTACGTTACCTAGTCAGTCTATATATATCTAATCTTGGCTTTATCCACTAAAAGAGGTCCTCCAAATGATGTGCCAACTGCCAAGTGATTCACTCTCAAATGATGTGCCTGTGATGGACTACCTAAAACATGTGCCAAGTTGCCAATTGTCAAGTGATGGCTCTAAGAAAATGTGCCAAGTGTTACAGTTGGTGTAATGCACAACGTGTGACAGATTAATAAAATGTCAAAATCAACAATTACGTACTTATGTATTACACATCAATTGGTCCAGATTAATTGCACAAGTGATCAATGGCTACCAGTTCCTTACATTAACCAGTCAGTTATATATTGCACATTAATTGGTCCAAATTAATTACACAAGTGATCAATGACTACCAGTTCCTTACGTTACCCAGTCAGTCAATATATATCTAATCTTGCCTTTATCCACTAAAAGTGGTCTTCCAAATGACGTGCCAACTACCAAGTGATTCACTCTAAAATGATGTGCCTGTGATGGACTACCTAAATCATGTGCCAGGTTGCCAACTGTCAAGTGATGACTCTAAGAAAATGTGCCAAGTGTTACACTTGGTGTAATGCACAACGTGCGACAGATTAATAAAATGTCCTAAATCAACAATTACGTACTTATGTATTACACATTCATTGGTCCAGATTAATTGCACAAGTGATCAATGACTACCAGTTCCTTACATTACCCAGTAAGTTATGTATTGCACATTTATTGGTCTAGATTAATTGCACAAGTGATAAATGACTACCATTTCCTTACGTTACCCAGTCAGTCTATATATATCTAATCTTGGCTTTATCAACTAAAAGAGGTCCTCCAAATGATGTGCCAACTGCCAAGTGATTCACTCTCAAATGATGTGCCTGTGATGGACTACAAAAAACATGTGGCAAGTTGCCCACTGTCAAGTGATGACTCTAAGAACATATGCCAAGTGTTATAGTTGGTGTAATGCACAATGTGCGACAGATTAATAAAATGTCCAAATCAACAATTACGCACTTATGTATTACACATTAATTGGTCCAGATTAATTGCACAAGTGATCAATGGCTACCAGTTCCTTACATTACCCAGTCAGTTATGTATTGCACATTTATTGGTCCAGATTAATTGCACAAGTGATCAATGACTACCAGTTCCTTACGTTACCCAATCAGTCTATATATATATATATATATCTAATGTTGCCTTTATCCACTAAAAGAGGTCCTCTAAATGATGTGCCAACTGCCAAGTGATTCACTCTAAAATGATGTGCCTGTGATGGACTACCTAAATCATGTGCCAAGTTGCCAACTGTCAAGTGATGACTCTAAGAAAATATGCCAAGTGTTACACTTGGTGTAATGCACAACGTGCGACAGATTAATAAAATTTTCAAATCAACAATTACGTACTTATGTATTACACATTTGTTGGTCCAGATTAATTGCACAAGTGATCAATGACTACCAGTTCCTTACGTTACCTAATCAGTCTATATATATATATATATATATATATCTAATGTTGCCTTTATCCACTAAAAGAGGTCCTCTAAATGATGTGCCAACTGCCAAGTGATTCACTCTAAAATGATGTGCCTGTGATGGACTACCTAAATCATGTGCCAAGTTGCCAACTGTCAAGGGATGACTCTAAGAAAATATGCCAAGTGTTACACTTGGTGTAATGCACAACGTGCGACAGATTAATAAAATGTCCAAATCAACAATTACGTATTTATGTATTACACATTTGTTGGTCCAGAGATCAATGACTACCAGTTCCTTACATTACCCAATCAGTTATGTATTGCAGATTTATTGGTCCAGATTAATTGCACAAGTGATCAATGACTACCAGTTCCTTACGTTACCCATTCAGTCTATATATATATCTAATCTTGCCTCTATCCACTAAAAGAGGTCCTCCAAATGATGTGCCAACTGCCAAGTGATTCATTCTCAAATGATGTGCCTGTGATGGACTACCTAAAACATGTGCCAAGTCGCCAACTGTCAAGTGATGGCTCTAAGAAAATGTGCCAAGTGTTACACTTGGTGTATTACACAACGTGTGATAGATTAATAAAATGTCCAAATCAACAATTACGTACTTATGTAGTACACATTTGTTGGTCCAGATTAATTACACAAGTGATCAATGACTACCAATTCCTTACATTACCCAGTGAGTTATGTATTGCACATTTATTGGTCCAGATTAATTGCACAAGTGATCAATGACTACTAGCTCTTTACGTTACCCATTCAGTCTATATATATCTAATCTTGCCTCTATCCACTAAAAGAGGTCCTCCAAATGATGTGCCAACTGCCAAGTGAATCACTCTCTAATGATGTGCCTGTGATGGACTACCTAAAACATGTGCAAGTTGCCAACTGTCAAGTGATGGCTCTTCGAAAATGTGTCAAGTGTTACATTTGGTGTATTACACAACGTGTGATAGATTAATAAAATGTCCAAATCAACAATTATGTACTTATGTATTACATATTTGTTAGTCCAGATTAATTACACAAGTGATCAATGACTACCAGTTCCTTACATTACCCAATCAGTTTTGTATTGCACATTTATTGGTCCAGATTAATTGCACAAGTGATCAAAGACTACTAGTTCCTTACGCTACCCAGTCAGTCTATATATATCTAATCTTACCTTTATCCACTAAAAGAGGTCTTCCAAATGATGTGCCAACTGCCAATTGATTCACTCTCAAATGATGTGCCTGTGATGGACTTCCTAAATCATGTGCCAAGCTGCCAACTGTCAAGTGATGACTCTAAGAAAATATGCCACGTGTACACTTGGCGTAATGCACAACGTGCGACAGATTAATAAAATGTCCAAATCAACAATTACATACTTATGTATTACACATTTATTGGTCCAGATTAATTGCACAAGTGATCAATGACTTCCAGTTCCTTACGTTACCCAGTCAGTCTATATATATCTAATGTTGCCTTTATCCACTAAAAGAGGTCCTCCAAATGATGTGCCATCTGGCAAGTGATTCACTCTAAAATGATGTGCCTTTGATGGACTACCTAAATCATGTGCCAAGTTGCCAACTGTTAAGTGATGTGTTGAAGAAAATGTGCCAAGTGCTACACTTGGTGTAATACGCAACGTGCGACAGATGACAAAAATGTCCAAATCAACAATTACGTACTTGTGTATTACACATTTATTGGTCCAGATTAATTGCACAAATGATCAATGACTACCTGTTCCTTACATTACCCAGTCAGTTATGTATTGCACAATTATTGGTCAAGATTAATTGCACAAGTGATCAATGACTAGCAGTTCCTTACGTTACCTAGTCAGTCTATATATATCTAATCTTGCCTTTATCCATTAAAAGAGGTCCTCCAAATGATGTGCCAACTGCCAAGAGATTCACTCTCAAATGATGTGCCTGTAATGGACTACCTAAATCATGTGCCAAGTTGCCAACTGTTAAATGATGACTCTAAGAAAATGTGCCAAGTGTTACACTTGGTGTAATGCACAACGTGCGACTGATTAATAAAATGTCCAGATCAACAATTACGTACTTATGTATTACACATTTATTGGTCTAGATTAATTGCACAAGTGATCATTGACTACAAGTTCCTTACATTACCCAGTCAGTTATGTATTGCACATTTATTGGTCCAGATTAATTGCGCAAGTGATTAATGACTTCCAGTTCCTTACGTTACCCAGTCAGTCTATATATATCTAGTCTTGCCTTTATCCACTAAAAGAGGTCCTCCAAATGATGTGACATCTGGCTAGTGATTCATTCTCAAATGATGTGCCTGTGATGGACTACTTAAATCATGTGCCAAGTTGCCAACCGTCAAGTGATGTCTTTAAAAAAATGTGCCAAGTGTTACACTTGGTGTAATGCACAACGTGCGCCAGATTAAAGAAATGTCTAAATCAACAATTACGTACTTATGTATTACACATTTATTGGTCCAAATTAATTGCACAAGTGATCAATGACTACTAGTTCCTTACATTACCCAGTGGGTTATGTATTGCACATTTATTGGTCCAGATTAATTGCACAAGTGATCAATGACTACCAGTTCCTTACGTTACCCAGTCAGTCTATATATATCCATGCTTGTATATATATATATATATGTGTGTGTGTGTGTGTGTGTGGTACCCACAAGATACTTTATGTTCAAAGTTTCTCAAATAGCCTAACTATAGAAAAACTCAAGTTTTGATAGAATAAAAATTTCAGTGCAATGGCCATTATCAACTTGGTTCCTTGAACTGGAAGAACTCTTCTGGACTTATACTAGACAGCTTCCGAGACCCAGTGTCCCGGTGCTTGCAAGTGCAGCCGGTGGTGGCGCATCTCCCCGTCCCGTCTAGTGCGGTGCCATGGCAGCCAAACCTTCTAGGCGATCAGCAAACTACCAACCTTCCTATTTGGGATTATAATTATATTCAGTCACTGAGCAGTGATTATGCAGTAAGTAATTATCCTTATCGTGATTAATGTCGTATTAAATTATAAAAGTATAGCTCTAAATCCATGCTTGCTTGCTAATGCAACATTTCATTTCTTTTTGCAGGGAGAGACATACAAAAGACAGCTTGAGAAGTTGAAGGAGCAAGTGAAGATGATGCTTGACAAACTGGTGGAGCCATTGGATCAGTTAGAGCTAATTGATAAATTGCAAAGACTTGGAGTATCTTACCACTTTGAGGATGAAATAAAGAAAATATTGAAAAGTATATATAACAATTTTAAAAGCCATGATAGCTGGAAAAATGAAGATTTATATGCTACAGCTCTTCAATTTAGGCTCCTGCGACAGCATGGATATGATGTGTCTCAAGGTACCATTTTTTGTGTGTGTGTGTGTGTCTATAGCATGGATTAAACCCATGTTGTCTACTTCACTTGAATTACATTGAAGTTGATTTTTTGGGGCTATTGATCTTACTTTTTAACAAAGAAGCATTCTTGGATGCAGAGGTATTTGAGTGCTTCAAGGATGAATATAAGGGAAATTTCAAGGCAAGCCTTTGTGAGGATACAAAAGGAATGCTATATTTATATGAAGCTTCATACATGTTAATTAATGGTGAAAATAACTTGGAATTGGCAAGAGAATTCACAACCAAACACCTGAAAGACAACCTTGAGCAAAACATGGATCAGAATCTTGCCATACTAATACAGCATGCCTTGGAGCTTCCACTGCATTGGAGGATGCTAAGGTTAGAGGCGAGGTGGTTCATAGATGTATACGAGAGAAAACCAGACATGAATCCCGTTTTGCTTGAGTTTGCTATATTAGACTTTAACATCGTGCAAATAACACATCAGAGTGATTTAAAATACATAGCAAGGTAAGAGCTTGCCATGTTCCTAAAAGAAATAAAGTTTGCATGGTCTAGTTTTATATATCAAAATTGTGTGTTGCATTCTAAAACAGCTAACTTCTTTTTCTAATTCATACACAGCTGGTGGAAGAGTACATGTCTTGCAGAAAAGTTGACCTTTGCTAGGGACAGATTGATGGAGTGTTTCTTATGGACTGTGGGAGAAATCTATGAGCCTCAGTATGGATATTGTAGGAGAATGTCCACAAAGCTCGTTGCACTAATAACAATAATAGATGATGTGTATGATGTGTATGGTACTTGGGATGAGCTCGAGCTCTTCACTGATGCTGTTGAAAGGTTGATGCTATTCCTATATATTCGTAATATTTTGCAAGCTCCTTGGGTATCTAGTTATAAATATAATAAAATGTTGTTTGTATTTTCAGATGGGATATCAATGCAATGGATCAACTTCCAGACTATATGAAGATATGTTTCCTTGCTCTCTATAATTCCATTAATGAAATGGCTTATGATGCTCTCAAACAAGGGTCTCACATCATTTCATACCTCAAAAAAACGGTATATCTTTTTTTGTTTCCCAAAAATCGCTCTCCTTTTTATCATATATTTATTGAAAAATGCTAGAAATCTTCAATTTATATCTGGTGATGCAAAAAAGACTCGCAGGCTTACTGGAATAGGCCATTGCGGCTCTTGCCATAATAGCGGGCCAAGCCAGGCTTGGCTCTTGGAAAATAAGGTCTTAGAGTGACCCTAAACCCAAACTCCTAAGATAGGCTTCGTAGGTCCAAGAGTTCTTTTTTGTTGTGAAATTATAAGTAGTAGAAAATTTATGTATTCTAAAAAAAAGTATAACAATAAAAAAATGCATGAATTTCAATACTAGCTCCTGTAATTTTTATTACATACTTCACGGGATCTCCAGCAATACCCTTCTTTATTACATATTTTATTTTTTTCAAACCTTCTAAATGATTTGTATTATTATCGTTTATCTAATTCACCATACTATTTTAAATGTTTCAGTGGGCGGATGTATGCAAATCTTACTTAAAAGAGGCAAAGTGGTACTTCAATGGATACACACCAATTCTGGAAGAATACCTAAACAATGCATGGATTTCAATATCAGTTCCTTTAATACTAGTTCATGTTTATTTCTTTGTTACAAATCTGATAACAGAAGAGAGCTTGGAATGCCTAGACAAATATCACAATATAATCCGTTGGTCATCAATGATTATACGACTTGCAGATGATTTGGGAACTTCTTCGGTATATAAAGATACACTAGTATATATTTATCATGATTCTCTTGCACTAGTTTTCCTATAAGTTTGATTAAGCTAGCAACATTTTTTTTTTTTTGTTTTACATAACATTTCTACATTTCTTGACTCAGGATGAGTTGAAAAGAGGGGACGTCCCTAAATCAATTCAATGTTACATGCATGAAACTGGTGTTTCTGAAAAAGATGCACGTGAACATATAAGGTTTTTGATTAGTGAGACATGGAAAAAGATGAATGAAGATCGAGTTGCAAAGTCCCCCTTTTCAGAGACTTTCATTGGGATTGCAATGAACATTGCTAGGATGGCCCAGTGCATGTACCAGTATGGAGACGGGCATGGTATTCAAGATCGTGGAACTAAGGAACGTGTTTTATCATTACTCATTAAGCCCATTCGCCTTGTGTAAAGAAGCTCTGCAACTAATGTTATAGTGCTAGTTGTCTCATATTAGTTAATGTATTAGTTTCATTGGACCCAACTCTTTGTAATATTCCAAATTCTCATCTCTTCACCTATTTCATATGTGAAAAATCAAAGAGAGCTTAACTGAATTATAGATCTTGTTTTTGTAGTATATATCTTGAATCTTCTATGCATGTTTTTCTCAACTGTTGGGAGGTCTAGAATGTGTGGACGGATTGTATCAACTGGTAAGGTATCCAATGGGTGGCCCTAAACTTTGTTAGAGTAGTTTTTGACTAGTGGCATAGCTTCAAGTTTAAAAACTTGAAAAAAGTAGTATAGGAATCCATCTCGTTTGCTATTTTATGGTCTGTTTGGAAGCTTCGGAATGATTGTTTGTTTAATAAATCCATTCCAAGATGGACTCTGCTATCAGATATGGTGAAAATTAAGGTGGCTCTTTAGGTAAAATCTAAGATGAGTAATGTTAACTGTCACATCCCGAACCCCACCCTACACAGATGTTGAGGACGTGATGCCAGTCAGTCGCCACGCGACCAACCGAAGGCAAATTCTGAACTTACCGATGAATTGCATTCCGACCGTAGGGTCAAATGCAGCGGAATTTAAAACTTTTTTTTTATCACGGGAATGCAACTCACTTATCCACCGTAAGGGTATGTACCACAGAGCAAGTCAAAATCCAACAGCTAATAATTCTAAGTTCAGAGCATATCTATAAGCAGGCATATAACAACAGGGCAGATCTAATATCCCTAAAGTACCATTCATTCCCAAGAGCCATGTCTATATCTAGTGCATATCAATCAAGTCGGTCGTATCATATCACTCACCTGAATAACCAGATTCAGTCCACAATAATCCAGTCTCTACGAATCAGTGTCGTCAGATCCTTACTTGCAATGTCACTCGGCCTATCTACGTCATATCATAGTGCCTCCTCATCCAATAGAGATAATTCCTGAAAAATGTTAGGGAATGAGGTGAGCTTCGAAAAGTCCAGTGAGTAACACAGGTTCCCTGTCATGGGTTTCAAACCCGGTCTTGTTTATAAATCACAAGGATAGTTCAATCACTTTAGAATGGCAGTTTTATAAATCTACTTTGAATGCAGTTTAAGTAGAGTAAAACGAGACTGAACTAAACGGAACAACAAATCAGGACGGACGGAACAGTACACGATGCCAATATATCAACAAGAGTATAGGCAAGTAAATCAAATATTAAAACAGATCAGTACTGAGCGAAACATAACAGAGCATAACAAACAATATGTCAGTTAGGCACATAATCAAGCCTACTTATACCAGACCGCTCATAACAGGAATGGTACCCAGAGTCAGACACAACATAACAGAACAAAACCAGACAGACCATATAACGGGACAAGACAGACCGAACAAAACAATAGAGTAGGACAGGACAAAATCATGCCACGTGTAATGCAGTGCAAGAGTTTACATTTAAAAACATGCATTCAGACAGTATAACATTCAAAACTGTACAGTGCATCAAAATACAATATCTAGACAGCAACTTATATACCAAGTCAGAAGTTCCAAATTACTCATACGGTATAGTATACAAAACAGTGTAGTACATCAAAATACAATAGCTGGATAGTATAACTTATACACCAAGTCAAGAATTCGGACAGATCATAACGGAACTTGGACCATATATCAATCAAGGCAGACACAATATTAACAGACGGAACATAACGGAATCAGACAGAAAAAAAATCAATCAAAGACACAGGCATAATCAAGGACAGAGGCATAACGGGACGGAACACAACAGAACAAAGCGGAGCAATACATCAATCAGAACAAGGCATATCGGAACTGAACGTTACGGAACAAAGCGGAACAATATATCAATCAGAACAAGGCATATCGGAACTGAACATGACGGAAACAAAGCGGAACAATATATCAATCAGAACAAGGCATATCGTCAACGAATAGATCATAACAGAACTGGACCATATAACAATCAAGACAGACGGATCATTAACGGACGGACATAACGGAATCGGGCGGAACAAAACATCAGTCAAAGACACAGGCTTATGATCAAGGACAGAGGCATATCGCTAACGGGTAGATCATAACGGAACTGAGCGAAAACCCTATATCCATTAATTCAAGGACGAAATCATATCATGTATGATATGGTACAAAAGGGACATATATTAAGTACGTGTATTTAAACAATGTAGCATTTATAACGGTGCAGTGTAACAAAATACAGCACCCATACAGTGTAACTTATATGTCAAATCAAGAGTTCCAATTTACTCACAAAAAGACAGACAGTGAATCAAAATACAGTACAGTGTCAGAAGTTACTCACAAACTGTTCGCTTATCTCCTTGCACAATTAATCTGAAAACCTCCAGGTAGGTCAGGCATCTCCATGTATGTCCTGAATAATAATCATCAATCATAGACAAATCAGAATTTATCCATTCGGATCTTATTCGTCATCTTAGGCGTCTATCAGATTACCTAAGATAGCCTAGTAGCCTATTGTCTTTTCATCGGTTTTCATCCGGGGCTATTTCATTCTTTAACTAGGCTTAGCAGTTATCAGGATTATAACCTAAGTCATTTAGACTTCAATCGTTATCGGTTAAGTACTTATTAGCCCTTAGGGGCAAAATGGTAATTTTGCCATTCTTGTCCTGGACCCTGTCATGGTCCTCAGGATAGCCTACATATCTTATGTGTGAAGTTCTAAGTCTCTTAGACTTAAATCGGTATCAGATATGTATGTGTTTAATCCTAGGGGCAAAATGATAATTTTTTCATTCTTGTCCCAGACCCTATCGTGGTCTTCAGAATAGTCTTTATATCTTAAATATAAAGTTCTAGGTCCTTTGGACTCCAATTGTTATCAGTTAGGCTCTTTATTAACTCCAAGGGCAAAATGTTAATTTTTCCATTCTTATTCTGGACCCTATCGTGGTCCTCAAAATATCCCATATATCGTATATATCAGGTTTTAAGTCTTTTGGACTTCATTTGGTATCTGCTTTAACTCATCGGGACACATCAGTCATTTTTTATTTTACATGTTGACAGTTTCGGAGTCTTATTCAGTCATTCAATGTTCATAATTATGCTTACGATAATTTATCAGATCAGATTGACCTTTATTCGACCTTTACTTTACACTTAATGTGCTCAAAGGTATTTTGGTCATTTTATGTTTCGTAAGATTCTGACTCCAATTCGTCATTTAATCGAGTATACAGTCTCACCAGTATCTGGGCTCCTACCGGTATCAGTTTTGTCCCAATCGGACTTCATTTAGGTCTCGTATAGCATTAGGGGCATTTTGATAATTTCACACTTGGTGAGATTCTGACCCCGATTCGTTTTTTAGTCATGTATACAGTTTCATGGGTGTCTGGGTTCCTATCGGTATCAGTTTCGTCCCAATCGGACGTCATTTGGGCTTTGTACAGTGTCAGGGGCAATTTGGTAATTTTTACATGCGTCATTTTTTTCGGCACTTCAGTTCATAAAATAGACCTTACTGTTAGGTCCAAAGTGTCCGACATAATTAAATTGGACTATTTTTTATGTCCAATTGGCTCTGGGAGTCATTAAGGGCAATTCAGTCATTTACAATTTATGTGTCTGTATTTTTCGGGACTTCAGTTCATTAAACGGACCTCACCATTGAGTCCAGATTGCCCGACATAGTCAAAATAGACTGTCTTTTATTCTTATTTGGGTCTGGGTACCATCAGAGGCAGTACAATCATTTGTCACTTACGGGTCTGTATTTTTTGATACTATATTTCCAAAATCGGACTCCGCCATTGAGTCCAGAATGCCCGAAATAGTGAAAATACACTATTCATTTAATTTATTTGGACTCTGTTTGACATATTTAATGCCCAGGGGTAAAATTGTAATTTTACCTATTTAATAAAATAATTAAATAATTATTTTATTATTTAATTATTTTTCCAGGGGCTTAATTGCACAATTTTCCCAAAATCTGGGCCACTGTATAATATTCAGAACTGTTGGGGTTAATCCGTAATATCAGAAAACATTTGAGGGTCAAAATAGAATTTTATAAATTTAGGGTTCAGACCCATTGGTTTTAGGGTTCAAGAATTTGAACCGGTCCAAAACACTGTGAACCAACCGGTTCACTGTCCCTCAGAAAACCGGGATAAGATATCCCAGTTAACCTTAATTTGGCCACTATCCGTATTCTGGTTAACCAATTTCCTGATTTTAATTTATTATATCCGTATCCAAACAGGCTGAATTCAGTTTTTAAATTTTTAAATCTTTCAAACCCAAAACGGCGTAGCATCAACATAGTAGCCGTTCCTCAACTCGACCGAGTCGACTCCGTCTTCCCCATCGCGCAGGGCACTGTTACCCTAGTTGCAGGGGAATTTCTTTTCCATTTTCGTGACATTTCAAGTACCGATTCTCTCTGTTTTTGCTTCTAAAACATTCCTAGAAGCTTATCCAAACTTTTGGCATGAGTTTAGAGCCTCGAATCTAAGGATTGAGCTCTGTTTAGGCCGATTATCGTGAGGAGTTTCAGTTCGGTCATACAGCCTCATTTCTCAACCAAATCGCACGAGGTTTGGTTTAAAATGATCCTTGAGTCATGGGGTTTGAAGTCCCATTATCAAAATCCATTTTAAGAGTCGATCTTTGGGTCTGGGTTTCAAACCCGAGACCTGCAACTTCAGTTTTGAGGGTCCTCCTATGTGTTTCCAGATCGCGAATCAGTATTTATGGGATCCTAGAAAGGTCTAGGTCAGGTATTGACATGCAGAATGTCATTTGGTTGAGGTCGTTTCAGACCTGCAACTTGAGGTCCATCCATAGCGGTTTGGTCACGGCTTTGGGGTTCCAAGCCTTACTCGACCCTCTCAGTTATTCCATAACAATCCTAAGCCTCGCAGTAACTCTTACATGCAGTTTATATGGCCTCAAATGACTGAAACAGTAAGCAAAAAAGAGAAAGGAAAAATTCTGGGTTTTTGGTTTTATACCTTAAATCTGATCCTCCTTCTCCTTGGGCTCAGTTCTAATCTTTGGTAGTGCTGGCCCAGTTCCAGTTGTGTTCCTCAGGTCAGTGTCTTCTCCTCCTTGATCCTTCAATGGTCACGCCAATGCACACTCTTTGTGTATGTCCTCTCACTCTAAGGTTCTCTCTCTCTCTAACCCTCCAAATGGAGACTTGTAACATCAGATTTCTTGTTCAATAAGTCTGATTTGTACAAGTGTTGGTTGGGAGCAGATGTACTCATGGGGTGAGAGGCATGGTGGTCTATGGGGCATAGGGTGATGCATGCTGATTGTGATGTATGCTTGGGGCAATTTAGTGTTATATACAATTAAGTTGTGTATATAGGCACAAAGGTGCTGGTGGCCACTTGGTTAAGTTTTTGGGTGAGATTTCTTTCCACTCAAAGGTCAAGGGTTCAATTCCCTTAACCCCCCCCTCCCATTTAGCCATTTTTCTACATTTTGGGTTAAGGCCCTGTTTGGTTGACACCAAATTCTGTTTTGGCTATTTTTATGATATCTCCTTATTCGGAGCTCTGTTTTCGACGCGGTTTATTCCGAGAGTTTCGTATTTCAGTTATCTTCAGTGTCAAGGTTCCGTGTCATTTATCATTTATTTTGGATTTCTGTAGTTAGCTAATTTGAGTTCTATCAGTGTTAAAATGGCATTATTTCACATAGTTAATTGATAATTAGGTTCGGGCATTGTACCCTATTCTCAGACATGTTTAATTATTTTCGGTCCATCGTGACCGCCGAGATAATGATTAATTCCCTTAATTATTCCTTAAATCGAAACTAATTAATAATTAGTAAATTAATTATTAATTAAACAAGGTCGGGGTGTTACATTAACTATATGTATTATACATATATATTACGGTCTATAAGTAGGGTTAGGGGTTTCTTTTTTCTTTGCCTTCCTTATATGTCCTTTCTGCTCCTGTATATAAAGGGGTCTCCTCTTGTAATATGGACACACACAAGAAATATATACAAACATATTTCATTCGTTTATTTCATCTCTGTCAACATGGTATCAGAGCCATATTGATCAGTGACCCATCGCTGTCGTCATTCGCCCGACCCCTCACTGCTGTCGTCTTCTTGCGCGTAGTAGTGCTACAAATGGTTTCCATTCTAGCATCTTTCACCTCTTTTTTGCCGTAGCCTTCACCACTATTTTGCCGTCACACCCAATCAACCTTCTGTTTTGCTGATATCAGCATCCATCACACATGCCATAACCCTTGCTGCCTCACCCATACAAGTCATAACCCTTGCCCTTCACCACTGTTTTGCCATCACACCCAATCAGCCTTTTATTTTGCTGATATCAGCATCCATCACACAAGTCGTAACCCATGCTGCCTCACCCATACAAGTCATAACCCTTGTCGCCTCACCCATCCCTATCACCTCACTCGGATTCCCTCTATTTTGCTAATATCTGAATCCCTCAACCAGTCAAAACCCTTGCCGCCTCACACATCTCCATCGTCCAGTCACCGATCAACAGGCCCCCACTGAGAACCCACGTCCTTGGCCACGATACCCACCATCTTGCCCAGCCACCTCCTTGATCATCATCACTGTTTCGCAGCCCAACTTAAGTCCTAAAATTTTTAGATTTCATCAATTCTACACTATGGACCGTCTTGACGCTTCCCATACAATCAACCTCACTCTCGACGGCTCAAACTATATTCCCTGGTCTCAAGCAATGTCTAGTTTTCTACGAGGGCGCAAGTTATGACGCTATCTCACTAGCCATATCACTAAGCCTCAATAAGGCAAGGAAGAATCTAATGAAAAACTTGAAGATTGGGATGGCAAAAATCATCAAATAATCACGTGGTTTCGTAATACCACTATCACCTCCATCAGTTTTCAATTTGGCCATTTCCCCACAGCCAAATCCGTTTAGGACTTTCTCGCAGCCCGTTACACCACAACTGACCTCGCTCACCAGTATCAGCTTCTCACTACACTTCATTGTACATGCCAAGAATCTGAACAGTCCATTAATGATTTTCTTTCTCAAATGTACAAGCTTTGGGATCAATTAACACCTTCTGAACCTCTATGGCGTTGTCATCATGATGCTGAGCAATTTGCCCGTCATCGTGATCACCAGCGACTGATTAATTTTTTGATGGCACTCAACGATCACTTTAAACCTGTTTGGGCATCTCTCCTTCACCGGCATCCTCTTCCCACGCTTGAGCAAGCAATTTCTAAACTTTTTTTATGAAGAAACTCATCTTGGCCTTCTCAAGAGCTCCTCTACAAACACGATTCTTGCCACCTTCCGGCCTCCCCCACCCAAAAACAGTCAGTTTACCCAGAAGATCTATAAGTATTGTCACTCCTCCGAACATTTCTTCTTAAACTGTCCTTCTTGACTATGCAAGTTCTGTCACAAATTAGGACCTAAACATTATCAGAATGACTGTTTCAAAAATCCTAATCGCCAGGCACACAACCACTGACAAGTGAGAAAATCTGGGAACCAATCTACCTTTGGGTTTGGTTCTGCTGTCGCCACCACTACTACTACTGACAACTCCCTCACGTCTGCTTCTCCCTCATTCTCTATTATTGACCTTGAATTAATCCTTAAACAGGTTCTTGGTTCTTCACCTTCTGCCGCTATGTCCGCCACCTCTGGTAAGACCTCTTGGTACTTTGATTCTGCTTGTTATACTTATATGACTTCAAACTCTAGTATCTTCTTTCCCCACTCCTCTGGTTCCCATATTCCTCCCATTCGCACTGCAGATGGCTCACATATCTCTTTAGTCACATTGGAGAAGTCTCTACCCCTTATGTCTTTCTCCTTCATTCCTATCTCATCCCCAAACTTACATTAAATCTCATCTCTGTGGGTCAATTATGTGATCTTGGACTTACTATTACTTTTTCCTCTTCTGGTTGTTGTGTGCAGGATTCGTAGACGGGGAAGACGATTGGGATAGGCTGTAAGGTTGGGCATTTGTTCGAACTCATTCATTTCTGCATCCCTACTCAGCCCATCACTCCTCCTTTGTCCCCTATTTCTACCTCCAATATGTCTCCTACCAAGTTTTGGCACTCTCGTTTATGTCATCCCTCTTTTGAGCGTTTGCAAACTTTAACATCTAGTGGGTTGTTAGGTTCAATTACACTTGATTATATTGACTGTAGGTTTTGTCAACTTGCAAAACAGCCTGCTTTGTCTTTTAATAAAAGTCTTTTTGTTTCCATTGCTCCATTTGATTTAGTTCACTCTAATGTTTGGGGACCTGCTCCTCATCCCACAATGGGAGGATCCACGTATTTTGTCATTTTTATTGATGATTACTCTCGTTTTACATAACTATATCTCATGAAAAAAATGCTCAGAGTTACCCCAAATCTATTTGGATTTTGCTCGTATGATTCAAACTCAGTTTTCTCGCTCTATCAAAATGACAATGCAATGAAATATAAAGACAACAGTTTTTTAAACACCCTTCGTCAACATGGTACGCTTCCTCATCATTCTTGTCCTGGCACATCTCAATAAAATGATCGTGTCGAACGCAAACATAGACATATTCTGTACACTGTTCGGGCCTTTCTTATTTCCTCTTCTTGTCCTGAACGTTTTTGGGGTGAGGTTGCCCTCATTGCTCTTTACACCATCAATCGCATTCTTTCTTCGATTACCAACAACCAATCACCATATGAACGCCTTGAGGGGGGGGGGGTGTTAACTATTATATATGTTTTATACATATATATTACGGTCTATAAGTAGGGTTAGAGGTTTCTTTTTTCTTTGCCTTGTATGTCCTTTCTGCTCCTGCATATAAAGGGGTCTCCCCTTATAATGTGGACACACACAAGAAATATATACAAACATATTTCACTCGTTTCTCTCATCTCTATCAACAAGTAGATTGGACTACTCTGTTAACGATTTGATTTACCATCTGCCCCAAATCTAAAGGGCTCCTTGAGCCTCGGAGCTTTCTGAGTTCTGTTGTGGTCTTTTTGATGAGCGTTGTCTTGGTTGTGGGTTCTCTGCCCCTTCTTCTTTGGTTTGCTGATTTGCTTGGGTTAGGCTGCTCTCGTTTTGGTGGCTCTTGGCTGTGGTGTTCCTTTCGTTTGTTTCCTAGCTGTTTGGGTAGTGAGAGCTCTTGTCATCCTTTTTGCTGTCTAGAAGCTAGCTTCTCTGCTGGAATTTCGCTCTAAGCCTTCTGCCTGCTACTGCTTGTGTTCTGCTTGGATTTGTGTGTGTTGCTCTATTCCTTGGGGTCTTCACTTTCCTTGGGGCTTTCTTTTCTTCTCTTTGCTTTACTTTCTTGATGTTTTAATTTTGTACTCCTTGTGTTTTTTTATTCATTAATGAATTTTTTTTCTTTGCCGATTAAAAAAAAATTATGATGTTTCAATAATTATTAGCAAAACATAATAATTTACTTGTAATTTCTTAAACAAAATCTTGGGAATAGTGCATGACCACACATATCTGTAAGAGGTTATGCATGTAGACCTAAAAAACGAGCCACCATGTGCCTTGGTTGCTGATATTGAAAAGTTTTGAGGGTATTTTTGAGTTGAGATAGTGGATTTTAATACGCTCAACTCTTTTGCAACAATATCAAACACTTCGATTCTTTTGTTGTTTTGTCACTGAATGGGTTTTGTATGGAAAGAAAGAATTTTTGGAACATAGAATTTTTAAAATAAATTGATGATAATCCATTCACAAGTAAACCGAATAGAATAAAGACAATTTTTAGGAGAGAAGGAAACGATTTGAGCAGCTCCACTCATAAAATATACTAATGGTAATGGAGCCCCTTCTTTGCTAACATGGACGTGGACTTTCAGTGCTTTGAAAGTTCGATCGTTGATCATGGCGACCAGGGAACTAGTATATTAGTTTCATCCAAAGCTTTGTGAAGTTAACAGACATATCAACACTTGGCACTGTACATATCTAGCATTTGGCAATAAGGCTGAAGCCATTGCTCAAGGGTAGCATCTAGTTTGTCTCTAGTATCTATGATTGGTTCACAGAATGATGAACTTCTAAGCATTTAGTTTGTGCGTTTGATGATCCAAAATTTTTGTCTTTGTGTGATTAAACCTCCCACTTCTAATTTTTAAGCATTTAACCTCATTTTAAATGAAAGTGATTAGGAATATGTCACTTTTTCTTTCTGGATCAGAGAGTTTATATATGTGTGTGTGTGTGTGTATATATAAAGTTAATTACCCATTTTTTTTATAATTTTTGATAATTGTAAATATTTCCACCGCTCATTGACCCATCTCCACCTTCCCTCTCTTCCGCTCATCTTCACCGCCCCCTCCCTGTCACTTGAAGAGGTCTCAAATTGTAGTCCAGATTCAATGGGTAATCTTCTTTTGATTTCTTCTATAAGAATGAAGAGTCGGTACTAATTTCTTCTTCTATGAATGCAATTGCGGTAATTGGTTTGTACAAATTTCGAGACTCGACGATCTCAGGCATGTTTCAATTTTTTTCTAACTCAGGGAGGTGAAATTTGAAATATTTGGGGTTGATGTTAGATTTGGGTTATTGAGAGGCTATTCAAGATTCATAAAATTCTCCAAATTTTTGGAGTTCCTTTCGCAAAGAGTCTATTCAGGATTCACAAATTTCCCCATCTTCTTTAAGGAATTCGAAAGCAACGGTGATGAAATTCTAGGCTTCGAGGTAATCAGTTTGTACTACATAAATAAAAGCTGCAGTATCTCGGCTTCGAGGTAATCAGTTTGTACTACATAAATAAAAGCTGCAGTATCTCTTTTTTGTGATGTTTGTGGAGTTTTCTTGTACTTCACCCATAGACAACCAACCAACCAACCACAGATACATATATATATATATATATATATATATATATAGATTCAAGTTTTCCAAACATGGCAGTTGAAGTCAAAAACTACCCAATCCAAACTTGGCCAAATTTTGTTCTGTGAGTGAAAATCTAAACCCTCGTTAAAGGTGTGAATCCAAACTTTGGTGGATTATTGTCACTTGTTTCGGTCCTTCATGCTACATTTTGGTAAATTTAAAGAATAATTAAAGGTGGACTTGAACGAGAGTTGGGTATTAATTAAAGCAATAAAATTAAATCTCCTTAGGCTGTTTTCAAGTGCAAAATTGTTTCACTCTTGTTTCGGTTGTGCAATCCACAATTTTTGGCTCGGCAAATTTTTTCAATCAACCAATCTATGTGGTGTGTATATCTCTGTGTGTGTGTGTGTGTGTGTGTTTATATGTATACTTATTTTTCAATCTTTGTTAAAAAAAATCAGCAGTTGTTCAAGCTTTATTTTACTGAATTTTAATGGCGGACACTCTATATTTGAGAGAGAGAATTTTATTTAAGATAATTTTTAAAGAGAATATTTTTTTATAAATATAAGAATTTTAGAGAGATTGTCCATAATTTTAGAAAGAGAAAAAAGAAGAAGAGAGAACTTGATAAAAATCATTAATTTTGAAATTGCCGGTAGAAAAAAAGAGTTAATCAAATGGTAAATATTATTTTTTATTTTTTTAAATCACTTTTTATCAATCCTTGTTAATATCATATTTATCAACTTATATTATCATTTAGGGTTAATATAATCATTCCACAACTTTTATGGATATTTTGGATATTTAATAAAAATTTTATGTTTATATCATCAATTTTCACTCTTATCAATAACGTCAACTAATAGCCGAAGGCTTAAAATAGAAGAGAGACAGTATATGTTTTCAAATCATAGGAGAGGTATTCGTAATTATCAAAAATTACATAAAAGGTAAGTGTAATTAATACATATATATATATATATATATAAATTTCTTGAATGAGTCCAGGTATAATAACGTGACAAATCATCCTTTTAATAGTATTCTATCATGTAAGATATGGTCAACTTTTTAAAGTGAGACATAATACATGTAGCAAAGTATCATCAAAATAGCACATTATCATAGTAATTTACCGAGCTCATAAAAAAATATCTTGTATGTGTGTGAGGGGGTGCAAGCAATAGCAATAGTGACAATGACGACTGATTGTTTAAATTAGAATTAGGAATATAATTAAGAAAAGTAAAGTGCCACAGTTCATTGAAGAAAATCATAAAAATTTCTCAGTTGGTGCTTTTAATAATTTTTTTGGACATATCTTCAAGAAATTCTCACAATTTTTTTTTTTCAAACTGAATTTTTTGAACAATAGTATGAGAAACAAAATTTCCCTGTTAAAAAAATACAATTTTTTTAATAGAATTTCACATACAATATAGATCTTGTTTGATAAATTTCAAAATTTAGAGTCCAAATATAATAATTTTTATGAAAAACATATTTATATACTTCAAGTAATTTAATTTTAGAATTCATAAGAAAAAAAGATGATGATGTGGCAACAGGAGATGTCAAATGTGTGAAGAGTTGCAACCATTTTGAATTTTTACACTAGAGAGACATTTTTGTCAGCAAAATATTTGAGAGTTTTTGAGAGATTAAATCTTGTGCTAATTAAGCACTTACTTTATGCGAGACCTGTAACTAGAGTCTCCTAATTTAATTTACAGAAATTTCACTAGATGAGTTTTTTTCTCAAAAGAAAAAGGGTCATCTAGACTCTTCGCTCCCTGAGTGACCCTAAGAATCCAAGTTAAAAGAAAATCTACCGATGATTCTCATTCGAATAATTTCATATTTGAAGCGACATTCTCTCTTTATGGTGCATGAGGAATTTTTTTTTTTGTTGATCTATTCTTAGAATGGTAGATGGTGTACCTACAATAATTTACTTTAGAAAATGGTGACACATGGAAATGCTATTCGATGATTAGATCTGAACATCGAAGCTCATAGGTGAAATAAGAGACACGATACTGAATGAAGTCATGTGACAGTCGCGTGTATTTTATATCCATGTGAGTATATATGCTAAATCGCATGTATTACAAAATATTATTAAAAAAATAATCGCATCAATTTACTTTCAATGATCTTGAATTGTCATATTGTCTTCCACTTTGGTCATTCATGCCTCTCTCTTGAGTAATGTTTGGTAACACGTGTTTATGCATATATGGTGCACATATTTTCATGTAGGCGTCGGACTAGTGTGAGTATCATGATGACGAGTTTCGCATTCATGTGAATATAAATGCACAATTACATGTACTATAAAATATTACTCCGATCAAAAAGAGAAGTCTAACATATATATTCTTAGAGCTTCTCCAATGTTAAATGTCATTTCATTCATGCTAATTTTATATTTTGGCATTGCTAAAATACAAAAATTTAAAATTTTGGCTACTATGTTCCTATACTAAAATATTATTTTTTAGCACAACATATGACATTGTAAACCCTACCTGTCATATAGCTGAAAACTAACAATCAAAATGAGCCAAGTGTGACTAAGTACAGAAAAGTAAAATAGTTCAAGCGTGGACCCCATCTTAAAACTTCTCCATTTTGCCAACTCAACTAACGCAACATGAGAAAATGTAAACCCCACTTCTCATACAAGTCTAATCCATTAAAATAGATGTAAACCATAGTTATTAGAACCGGACCGAATCGACCAATTCAACCAGTTGAATCGGGAACCAGGCATTAAATCAATTCGATTCGATTAAAATGCCGATTTTGCTAGATAACTAGAAAAAAACGGTTGAACTGACCGATTTTTTAAAAAACCGAGTGAACCGGTAGATTTTTAAAAAAAATCTGGTTGAACCACCTTTTGTCTTTTTATCACGTACAACTTTTTTTTCTCACAAAACTTCTTATATTTGATGATTAAATGATGAAATTTAGCACAAAATAAGATATTTTTGTATGTATTTTTGTTATATATACAAATATATTAAACCTATATATTAAGATAATTTTAATGATTATGCTTATACTTATATTTTGTTATTTATCATTAGATAATATAAAAAAAAATATTTTTTTTGTTATTTTCTTAATTTTTAATATATTTATTGATATTTTTAATATATTAACTATAAAATCGGTTGAATCGATTGAACCAGTGAATCTTGAATAGGCCCTTTCACCGATTAATCGTCCAGTCTAATTCTGATAACTATGACTCTTAACTATTTTCAATACCAAATATGATATTAAAAAATGACATTACTATTTTTTGATAAATTAAATAACATGTCACTAGAATAATATTTTTTACAAGTCTTGCCAAATTTTAGAATTAGCATAGTATTTAGCACATGCATTGGTAGCGCGTTCTTAACACTCCAAAAATATTTAACCTTACTTCTAAACACAATAAACACAGTAGTTAGACGAGTAAGGGTCGAACCCACGGAGAGTGTTCACAATTTATTTTTTTATTTATTCTGACCAATTCTAAACTGAAATTCAATTAATAACAAAACAATAAACGGGGGGAAGGGGGGTTGGAATTCTGATCAAACTAATTATGACTGAAAACTAAATTAATAACAGAAATCAATGAATTAAAACTTCACTTTTTCGGTTCAATCTCACCCTCACAGTCAATGGAACAATCAAACAACTATAACATTATTCTACCCTTCAATGAATCTAATAATCCTAGGTAACAACAAGCTCTACTACCCGAAATTTTTCTTAATTCCTCACTAATGAAACAAGCTCTCCATTAGATTTTAACTATTAGACAATTTAGAACAAGCTCTTTAAATTTAATATAATGGCAACATTAATATCCAAGAAATTAGATTATTCTAAGCAACAATCACACAAGCTCAGACTGTTTAACTTAGGTCATGATAATCATAGCAATAAACAAAAGCTTGTCCACAATTATCTATCACTATTTACCCCAATTGATTAGGAACCATATCAATTACGTAATATATTTCTTGAATCTAACAATTGATAATGATCTGATCAATTAAACAGGCCCTGATTAAATCAATCAAATTAAATAATATCAATAAACAGTTAAAATAAATTATCATGAACAGATTCATAAAAAAAAAAAAAAAAGAGAAATAACGTTACTGAATTAATTCAACTATCAAACTGTAATGAGGGTTCAAAATTCCCTTGAACTGAATTGAAAATCTGGCCAGACATCATTGAATAAGAAAATAAAACTAATAATTTAATTTCTAACTCTATGCACTGCTTCAGTGCCACACCCCCCTTTACTGCTTCTGTTTTGCACCTTTTTTTTTTGTTGCACCGCATGAACTTCCTTTTTATACCCAAAACCTGTTGCCCTCTTTTCCCAGCCTCACGCCAGCGCCTAGGCCCCACTTTGGTTTCTTTTTATTCCTTCATTCATCAGCATCTCCAACGCCCAAGCCCACTGCTTCTTTCTTTCTCTTTATTTTTTCTTTTGTTCATAGGCCCCACAACAACATCTCTTTGACTTTTCCTTCTTTTTCTTTCTTGTCTTTTTCTTCTGCTTTTTCTTTCAGCCGTCCCAGTGCAAGCCCAGCCGCACAAACCAACCCTAGCCCATGAAGGATGCAGCCCACTGCACAAAACTGATTTACTGAAATTACCAACATTATTCTAAAACTTGCAAGCTGTTTTTCTATCTGAAAAAAAATTGATTCTTGATTCGGGCTCTTCACAAAAGTTGTAGCTCTAGATGTGTAGATAATTTTGGAATTTTGAATCACCTAATTTGGGCTTCGAAAACTAGAGTTTTTTCCCATTGAAGTTGGCTGGTCGGATAAGATTCCATTGCACGAAACAGCTTTCCAGGCCTGATTTCGAAACAATGGTTGGAGGCCCAAACGAACTCTAATTTTTATAAACCAGGCCTTTCTGAAAATCCCAAGACGTCCTCTACAAACTTCATGAAAATTACTTCCTCATTCTCAAGCTCTAACACCTTCCAAATCTCAAGTGAAGCTCCATAGGTAGAAATGCATAAAAGCAGAAAATTGCACATTATACTCCATATCTATCCTTTTGCCTTCAATGCTTTCCTAATTCAATAAATACATTAATTAGCTCACCTAAATAGAAAATGTGTCATAAAAATAGATATAAAGGAATTAAAAATATTAAATATTATTCTCTTATTAAATTTTCTCACACTTAGTTTTTTACACGTCCTCGTGTAAACAAAAACTGAGAACAAAACAAAAAGTTTTCTTGAATCCATTCAACCAAACTTTCAAAGGTCTTAAGTTCAATAGCTCACCCATGAAAATTAATGCAAAGACTAGTAGGAATTTGGTTAATACTTCATCAATCAATTCACAACAACAACCTTGTTATTTCCCACAAAACAATTTCACAATTCAAATGTATACATGCAAGTACCTTTCCTATGATCAACATGAATACACAACTAAGTCCATATGGGAGAACAACTATGCACACTATTTCAAGACTCGAAACATAGCTTTTCCACTACTACTTTTCACACAATTACTTTTTTTCCCTTTTTTAGGTGAGTGCATTTTATGCTCCCTCTCACCTTGTTATTGAGTGAGTGCGTTTTACGCTCCATCTCAACCCACCAGTGAGTACGTTTTACGCTTCATCTCACTTTATGCATGTGTTTATGAGTGAGTGCGTTTTACGCTCCATCTCAACCTACCACATGATTTTACTTGCTTTACTCTTTTTTTTCATTTCTCTAACACAGTTGCATAATTAGAAAACAAAATGAGCAGTTAAGCAAGTTCTAAGTCTTGAAACCAATGCACATAGTTAGACACCTATACAACTTAACTAATAAAGCATGTATCTCGTATTCAAACATTCATGCATATAAAAACAAATCAGTTTTCAACAGTTCAAGTGTGGATTATCACTTGGTTATCATTATGCATCAATTAATTAAACATCAACCAAAACCTACAAGCCAACATTAATTCTCACACATTCATTGGCGACCTTCAAGAGCTTAGCCAAATAAAATTCAAACAAAATCATTCAATTCCATACACAAATATTTATTTTTTTAATTTTTTTAATTTTTTTTGGGGAAACAAAAAATAAAAATTCAGCAACACTAAAAATAAACAAAGTGTCAAATCCTCTCCCCCACACTTAAACCTTACATTGTCCCCAATGTAAGATAATTATGCAAAGAAGGAAAAAATTGACAAAAAATAAAAAAGAAAAAGGGAACGAAATTCAAATCTAGTTTCTTGGGTTGCCTCCCAAGCAGCGCATTTGTTTCACGTCGTTTGCCCGACAACTTGCTCCTCAACCAACCTCCAAATTTGCGTTACTTGTTTGGTCAAAAACTTCCTGTACTAAAAGGTTAATAACATCAACAGCAAAAACATGATTAATATCACTAGGATACCTCATGGCCTCATAAATGTTGAATTGAATCTTTTCACCATCAAATTCCATGGTCAAGGTACCATTATGCACATCAATCATTGTTCTAGCTATTTTCAAGAATGGTCTCCCCAATAAAATATGTGCAGGATTAGGAGATGTATCATCATCCATATCCACAATGTAAAAATTCGCAGGAAATATCAATTTATTCACCTGCACTAAAACATCTTCAATCACCCCTTCAAGGTAAGCATTAGTACGATCAGCCAACTGTATGATAACACCAATCTTTTTTAAAGAACCTAGATTCAAAGAAGTATAAATAGATCGTGGCATGACATTAATAGAAGCTTATAAATCTAACATTGCTCTTTCAAATCTAGTATTACCTATTCTACATGGAATGGTGAACATACTTGGATCTTTACATTTAGGGGGGAGCTTTCTTTGAAAAACTGCTGACACATTCTCCCCCACACTTACCTTCTCATCATCTCTTAATTTCCGCTTGTTAGTGCATAATTCTTTCAAAAACTTTGCAAGCCTTGGCACCTGCTTAATTGCATCTAGTAAAACCTCTACCTTGCAGAATGTCTCTAAAATTTCTTTCTCTTGCTCTTCCTTCTTAGACCTTGCACATCTGTATGAAAAAGGTAGGGGGTTAGTCTTAAGTTGACTAGAAGGACTAGGAATTACCTTAGATATTTCTACCTCCTCCTTAGTTTCCTCCTCAACAATTACAGTAGTGGATTTTGGTACTTCCAATTGTTTGCCACTCTTCAATGTTATAGCACTTGCATTCTCTCTTGGATTAATAATAGTTTGAGAAGGTAACTTACCTGAGCCTTGAGAATCCAATTGACCAACTGTGGTAGCAAGCGGACTTACCTGATTCTCCAAATTTTGTATGGAAGTCCTTGTCTCTTGTTGGAATTGTTGTGTATGGGTCATGAAAGCTTTAAACATATCCTCAAGAGATGTTCTAGAATTGGAAGGAACTGCTTGTTTAGGTGGATACTGCTGTTGAACTTGTTGAAAACTGGGTTGCTTATTTGGAAAAGCATTCTGCATTGGCTACCTATTTCCTCCGTAGCTCAAATTGGGATGATCCTTCCATCCTGGATTATAAGTATTAGAGTAGGGATCATATCGACGCTGAGGTTGTCCTGGGAAATTTCCTACTGCATTAGCTTGCTGAACAGTTTCATCTTCTTGCAATGTTGGACACACATCTGTATTATGTCCTGACAACGAACAAATTCCACACACTTTTGCTACTTGCATGTTCCCTACAACCATTTGACGAACCAAAGCAGTTAAATTATAAATTTGACATTCAATGTTAGAAGTACTTACCTCATTCACATTTTTAGGTGTATGCTCTATTTTGGTTCCATACTGCTGTGAATTAACTGCCATGTTTGAAATCAAATTCCTAGCATCATCTGGGGTCTTATCAACTAGTGTTCCTCCACTAGTAGCATCTATCAGATTTCTATCCATTGGTAATAGCCCCTCATAAAAATATTGAATTAAATGTTGATCATCAATTTGGTGTAGTGGACAAGCTCGAACATAACTTTTTGTACCTCTCCTAATACTCGTAAAGAGATTCTCCATTATATTGTCTGATGCTACATATCTCTTTCCTTATATTAGCAGCCCTAGAAGCAGGAAAGTATTTCTTTAAAAATAGCCTCTTCATCTCATTCTATGTCTGGATCGATCCTAAAGAAAGGTAATATAACCAGTCATTTGCCAAGTCTGTCAATGAGAATGGAAAAGCTCTAAGCTTTATCTGCTCCTCTGCTATTCCTTGAGGCTTCATGCTAGAACACACCACATGAAATTCCTTTAGATGCTTGTATGGATCTTCACATGTAAGACCACGAAAGTAGGTAAAAGATGTATTAGTCCTGATTTCAATTCAAAAGCAGCATCTAAATCAGGATACTCAATACACAATGGTTGTTGATTTAGATTAGGGGTAGCCAACTCCCTTAAAGTCCTAGCAGCCCTATTGTTATTAGGAGCAGCCATATCTTCCCCTTCTGAATCACTGTATGAACTATTAGAAAATAACTCAAGTGCTATGTTCAAGCCAGGTGATGCTACAATAGCTTTTTCAGAGTTTGCAGTTACAATTCAAGCTTGCCTGAGTCTCTTTTTCTCAACCTTCGTGCTGTTTTTTCAATTTCTGGATCAAATCTTAATTCATCAGATTGAGAAGATCAAGTCATAAACCAAAAATAAATAAAAAATAAATAAAAATAAGCAAAACTAAATTAGAAAAAAAATCAAAAATAAATAACCAAACAATAAATTGTAAATTTCTAAATGAATAGTGCCACCTAGAAAACTCCACCAAACCTATAAAAAAAATAAAATAAAAATTAGAATTTGATAATAGAAATTAAAACACAAATTGACTTAAAAGCAACGAATTAAAAAAATAAAAAAAAAAATCAGCCAGAATAAATAAAGAAAAAAGACAGAAAATACTCCCCGGCAACGGCGCCAAATTTTGGTAGCGCGTCGTTAACACTCCAAAAATATTTAACCTTACTTCTAAATACAATAAACACAGTAGCTAGACGAGTAAGGGTCGAACCCACGGAGAGTGTTCACAATTTATTTTTTTATTTATTCTGACCAATTCTAAACTGAAATTCAATTAATAACAAAACAATAAATTGGGGGGGGGGGTTGGAATTCTGATCAAACTAATTATGACTGAAGACTAAATTAATAACAGAAATCAATGAATTAAAATTTCAGTTCTTCAGTTCAATCTCACCTTCACAGTCAATGGAATAATCAAACAATTATAACATTATTCTACCCTTCAATGAATCTAATAATCCTAGGTAACAACAAGCTCTGCTACCCGGAATTTTTCTTAATTCCTCACTAATGAAACAAGCTCTCCCATTAGATTCTAACCATTAGACAATTTAAAACAAACTCTCTAAATTTAATATAATGGCAGCATTAATATTCAAGAAATTAGATTATTTTAAGCAACAATCACACAAGCTCAGACTGTTTAACTTAGGTCATGATAATATAGCAATAAACAAAAGCTTGTCCACAATCATCTATCACTATTTATCACAATTGATTAGGAACCATATCAATTACGTAATATATTTTCTGAATCTAACAATTGAAAATAATCTGATCAATTCAACATGCCTTAATTAAATCAATCAAATCAAATATCAATAAACAGTTAAAATAGATTATCATGAACAGATTCATAAAAAAAGGAGAAATAACATTACTAAATTAATTCAACCATCAAACTGTAATGAGGGTTCGAAATTTCCTTGAACTGAATTGAAAATCTAGCCAGACATCATTGAATAAGAAAATAAAACTAATAATTTAATTTCTAACTCTGTGCACTGCTTCAGCGCCGCACCCCCCTTTACTGCTTCTGTTTGCACCCTTTTTTTTGTTGCGCCGCACGAACTTCCTTTTTATACCCAAAACCTGCTGCCCTCTTTTCCCAGCCTCACACCAGTGCCTGGGCCGGCTTTGGTTTCCTTTTATTCCTTCATTCAGCCGCATCTCCAACGCCCAAGCCCACTGTTTCTTTCTTTCTCTTTATTTTTTCTTTTGTTCATGGGCCCCACAGCAACATCTATTTAACTTTTCCTTCTTTTTCTTTCTCGTCTTTTTCATCTGCTTTTTCTTTCAGCCATTCCAGCGCAAGCCCAGCCGCACAAACCAACCCCAGCCCATGAAGGACGCAGCCCACTGCACAGAACTGATTTACTGAAATTACCAACATTGTGCTAAAAATTTCAAGCTATTTTTCTATCTGAAAACGTCTGATTCTTGATTCAGGCTCTTCACAAAAGTTGTAGTTCTGGATGTGTAGATAATTTTAGAATTTTGAATCACCTGATTTGGACTTCAGAAACTCAAGTTATGACCCGTTGAAGTTAGCTGGTCGGACAGGATTCCACTCCGCAGAACAGCTTTCCAAGCCTGATTTCGAACCGATGGTTGGAGGCCCAAACAAACTCTAATTTTTATAAACCCTTTCTGAAAAGCTTAAGACATCCTCTACAAACCTCATGAAGACTACTTCCTCATTCTCGAACTCTAACACCTTCCAAATCTCAAGTGAAGCTCCATAGGTTGAAATGCATAAAAGCTAAAAATTGCACATTATACTCTATATTTATCATTTTGCCTTCAATACTTCCTGAATTCAATAAATACATTAATTAGCTCACCTAAATATAAAATATGTCATAAAAATAAATATAAAAGAATTAAAAATATTAAATATTATGCTCTTATCATGCATGGAGAAGCTCTTACAAAATATGCATTTAACTAAGAGTTATGACTTTTCAAGTGACCCTTGATTTTTCCTCTTCTCTAAAATTATTAGGAGCAAACTTTTTCGTGTGAAAGACAATTATTAACTTAAAGCTATTTCTGAAATGTCTCTTTCATCTATTCTACTTTGTAGCTACTTGTCACGAAAAAAAAAGACTTTACATTAGATTCAAATGTGCAATTTATATAGATATAGTGAGACAGTACTGTCTATATAGTACAATAATTAGAGATAGCTTCATAATAAATTCAATTGTGCAATGGATATAGATATAGTGAGAGAGTATTGCTATAACGGAAGCATTCTCAAAGCAAATTCCACAAATCAAGTCACTAAAGTGACTGTCGATTTTTAGCCTCAATTCATGGATGTAACAGCTAGCCTTAATTCTAGGATGCTTCCTTAGAATAGTCTTTGTAAAATATGTATTTATTTTGATATGATATGTAATGATAGTCATAAGATTCTTTGTTTGCATCATAAATTTTCTCACATTTTTAAAAGAGTAATGTTATACATACCTATCATGATGTGATGTATAATTAATATCATACTATCATGTTAACGTGTAAACATTTTTTTGGTTAACTTAAATAATAAGAATAATTTTATCTTTTTTAAAATGCAGTCTACAAAGTAACAGTCTTTTTTTTTTGTCTTTTTCTTTTTAGGTTTTGGTGAACTACAATGTTATTGTGACCATGGCTTCAGGCATCACTGACGTTTTTAAGTGGCAGTGGACAAATAGATCATTGTGACCATGACTTGTGGCATCACCCATATTTTTAATTTGCAGTCCATCAAAATCTTGTCACCATGACTTTTGTGTTGAATGGGTCTTATAATAATTCTTTAATAATATTTTATTATATATATATATATATATATATATATTATAATTAATAAAAATAAATAAACAAATCATTACACACATATGATATGACATTATTGTAAAGGATACATGTTTTTTTTTACATCAATTATTGACAGTTAAAATTTAAAGATGAATGTGACTGTTACAAAAAAGAAAAAATTAATTTAATATATATAAAATAACTCAAAATAACCCTTGACCAATCAACTTTTATGGTGATCTCTTTTAGAGTAAAATTGCTTCTTTAGTGGAGACTTTGTGAGAAAGTGGCTACTGTGAATGGAACATAGTGATATTATACATAATGCATATATTTTTATTTCTAAATACAAGATTGTAAGGTTTTGAAATCTCTAAGGCTAAAAATCATTTGATTAATGTTAAAGTTAAGTTTTAATATATTTTGATATTTTTACTTCAATATTAAAATATTCTTTTTGGACAAAGAAATCATTCATCATCCTAATTACCAAAATGTTTTATGATTTTGAAATATTTTTTGTCATTGAATTGAGAAATTCTAACCATTAATGTAAATAGCAACTCCTGTTCTTCTGATTATATTTGACAGAAGATTCGAGAAAGTCAAAATATGAATCATATTTTAACATGTCATTGAAACATGTATAATTTTGCATTGCTTGCTATTTTACGGAGATAATCACTTCCTTGAGAGTTGCACTGGAGCTACTCTTGCATGGATTGTTTATAGTAAATCCCATTATTATGTTCAGGTGTGAAAAAATAAAATGAAGAAACCAAAAAAAAAAAAGTGCGTACATATATAATGTGTTTTTCACTCCTAAACACAATCTTGTGAGATTTCATACACTATTTATAGTATATTCCATTCTCATGTTCTAGTGTAAGAAAATAAAATGAAAAAAGACCATTATATATAGTATATTTTGTGAAAAATAATATCTCAAAAAAATCTCAATAGAAATAAATATTTCCTGACTCCTTGAACTCATACTCTCTGCAATAACTTAACATAGTTTCTGTAATAATATTTTTAAAATTTAGGATAAAATATACTGACTTTTTTTTAAGATTTTTGATAATTACAAAAATTTTCTCTTATATTTTTGAGATTGCATTGCCAATTCCTACTTTTATTGACAAACTATACACACCTCCCCGCCTCTCTAATATTTTTTCTAAATGATAAAACACCATTTTCATGTTTTTTTTTTTTCCATTTTTTCAATTTTGACTAAATGTTTTTAACTTTTTTTAAAAAAAATTATTTTATATAAAAATAAATTTAAATTAATTAATTAATTATATTTTATTTTTAACCAATAATGTTTTAATTAATATTTATTTGAAAATAAAAAAGAAGTTAAAAAATAGTCAAAATTGAAAAAATGCAAAAGAATAAAATAAAATGGTCACTTTTGTCATTTTAGAAAAAAACGAACCAGGGTGGAGATATGTTTAGTTTGTTAATAAAAATTGGAAGGACAATTATTTTCAAAATTTTCAAAGAAAATTTATGTAATTATTAGAAATTACAAAAGAGGTGAGTGTAAGCTTCTATAGTTGGTTCCCTGTTACTTAACTTTAAATTATTGTACTTGTTAATTAAAAGCATAGTTATCAAAATCGCGATCCGAAATAGTATGAAAATCGTTCAAGTTGCAAGATTGTAGCAGGATCGTGGTAAGATCATTTCACTTGTTGAATCAAAAAATCACCTAAATTATCTGGTTATTTAATAATTCAACACTAAATTTTAACAAGTATTGATATATTTAACTAGTTAGTTAGAGAATTTTTTAGTTTATTTATTTAAAACGTTAATTTGTATTATTTTAGAATGATGAAACTTACATTTTATAAGCAAATACGAATAAAAAAATTATAAATACATACACTTCAATATATTGTTAGAATATTTTATATTATTTATTTATCTCAAACTTATGTATTATTGATTTTTAACAGCTTTGACCATCTTTTAAAATTTTTTATAAAATCTTGCAATCCTTAGTTCGATCGTATAAATTCTCAAAATGATCCAACGTAAGATTTCGATTTTATAAACCTTGAATAAAAGATAACAGCTTTATGAGTATAATAATTTAAGGTTAAGCAACAGGGAAGCAACTTGTCAGTTCCTATAGGAGAACTAATCTTGCCTTTATCCACTAAAAGAGGTCTTCCAAATGATGTGCCAACTGATAAGGATAAGATCAATTCAGATTCAAAAGATTAAAATGACAGCAGCAGCTTCGAGTTCAACTTCATCCCAACGTCTTCGAATACCGTCATCCCAAGCCCAATTTTATAGGAGATAACTTTATCATTTTGTGAATATTAAACTCTGTAACCAATTCTATCTTGTAAACAATTTTACTATATATATATAACCCCTCATCAGCCATTAAGAGGCTATGATAACAACCCAGAAATTCATCTTTTGTTTTATGGTATCAGAGCCAACGTGACTCACGTCAATGGCATCCTCTCCCGTTCCTTCCGTCGCACCCGTTACTCCTCCTAGCATTCACAGCTTGGTCACTATCAAGCTCAGCAGTGAAAACTACCTATTGTGGAAAGCTCAAATAATGCCATACCTTAGAGGCCAACGTCTTTTTGGCTACGTCGATGGGAGTTGTCTTCAACCCTCCCAACATATCCCAAACCCAGAGGCTGATAAGTCACCTACAGCTCCTCGTCTGCTTCTTAATCCAGAATTTTCTCACTGGTTCGATCAAGACCAGATTGTCTTGAGTATTCTCATGTCATCTTTATCCGAAAGCATTCTTGCCAAAGTAATTGGCGTTACTACATCTCGAGAGGTCTGGTGTGCGCTTGAAAAAATGTATTCCTCTCACTCTCGAGCTCGCCTCTCAACAACTCGGCGTCAACTTTCTACTGTCACGAAGGGTGGCATGTCCATCTCAGATTATTTCCAGACTGTGAAGTCTCTTGCTGACACTCTAGCAGCCATCGGACATCCACTTCCTGACACGGAGATTGTCTCCTATCTACTTGGTGGTCTAGACTCTTCCTATGATCCCATTGTTACGTCTATTCAAACAAGAGAGGATCCAATAGAACTTGAAGATATATTTGGGCATCTTCTCACTTTTGAGTTGCGTCTACAGCAACATACTCAAGTCCTTGAAGCTACTATCGGTTCTGCTAATGTTGCAACCCGCACTGATTACTCTCGTGGTCCTCATGGTAAGACTCAATACTCGAATCGTGCTTCATCTTACTCAGGTTCACGTGGTCGTGGTAGGGGCTGAGGCGGTCGTCATGGTTCTCCTGGTGGTAATCGTCCCATGTGCCAGATCTGCGGCAAAGCTGGCCATCTCGCCATCAAGTGTTTCCACCGCTTTGATCAGGCCTATCAAACCATGCCAAACACCATGTCTGCATTTTTTACAGCCCAACAAGCTCCAGCTGATACCAATTGGTATCCCGACACCGGTTCCACCAATCATCTTACTAATGATCTTCAGAACTTGAATCTTCATGCCGAAACCTATGCTGGTTCGGATCAAATTCAAGTGGGTGACGGGGCAGGTTTGGCTATTGCTCACATTGGTTCATCTGAAATTAAATCCTCACAATCTGCTTTTAACCTTCGCACTATTTTACATGTCCTACAAATTAAAAAGAACCTCATTTCTGTGAGCCAATTTACCAAAGACAATAATGTATTTGTTGAATTTCACTCATCTCATTTTTTTGTGAAGGACGAGGTCACGAAGAAGGTTCTTCTGCAAGGCACGCCTAAAGATGGACTCTATCCCTTTCCCTCATCCATCTCGACTTCGTCACCATCTCAATCTTTTTTCAGTCAGCGTGTCTCTTTAGGAAGTCTGGCATCGCCGTTTGGGACATCCCACCTATCAAACAGTCAAGCATCTTGTGTCTAAATTTTCGCTTCCAGTCTCCTCAAATAAAATACCAAGTGTTTGTTCAGCATGTCAACAAGGGAAAAGTCATCGTCTTCCCCTCTCAGTTTCCCAGTCTATTTCATATTCTTCTCTAGAATTAATTTTTTCTGATGTATGGGGTCCATCCCCTATTTTATCTATCAAAGGCAATAAATATTATGTTTCTTTTGTGGATCATTTCAGCAAATTTATTTGGCTCTATCCTCTTGCTAATAAATCCGACGTCTTAACTATTTTTACTCAATTTCAAAAAATGGTTGAACGTCAATTTAGTTGCCAAATAAAATATGTCCAAACAGACTGGGGTGGTGAATTTCAAACCCTTAATCGATTTTTTCGCAAAGTGGGAATCCAACATCGTGTTTCTTGTCCTCACACCTCTCAACAAAATGGCTCTGTTGAGAGAAAACATCGCCATATTGTTGAAATGGGTTTATCTTTATTATCCCAAAGTTCTACTCCTCATTGTTTATGGGATGATGCTTTCCTCATGGCAACTTATCTCATTAATCGTCTCCCAACTGCTCCTCTCGGCATCTCCCCATTAGAAAAATTATTTAACAAAGCACCTGATTTTTCTACCATGAAGATTTTCGGTTGTGTTTGTTACCCTTATCTTCGACCCTTTAACAAACACAAGTTGGATTTTAGGTCCAAAAAATGTGTCTTCATCGGCATCAGTAATCTCCACAAAGGTTACAAATGCCTTGATCCTGAGTCTGGCAGAGTGTTTGTGTCTCGACATGTCATTTTTGATGAATCGGTGTTTCCGTTTTCATCACCCACGTCATCCTCTGTTCCTGCCGCAACTCCCTCTATAGCGTCGTCTACACTACTACCTTTTTTACTCCCCTCACACGACCATTCTGCTGCTGCCGTTGTCCCTCATTCATCCCCCCACATTCCGGCATCACATACGGAACCGACAACTACGTCCGCATCTTCCTTATCTTTTTCCCCTGCTGCGTCAACTGCATCTCCTCCCCTGTTTTCGTCCTCACCGACAATCTCTCCAGTTCTTGCTCCATCCGACGCCGCCTTGCCGTCTGAATCGCTTCCATCTCGTTCTCACCCGATGACCACCCGCTAAAAGAACAATATTGTGAAGCCCAAGCAATTTTTTGATGGCACTACCCGGTATCATCTGCCCACTGCTCTCCTTAGTTTTTTCCACCATTCTCACTGATCCCACATGTTACTCTGAAGCTCAAAATTTCTCAAAATGGCGTGAGGCCATGGATGCAGAATTTTCTGCTCTCATGAAGCAAGGTACGTGGTCTTTAGTTCCTTATCAAGCTGGCATGAACCTGGTTGGCAACAAATCGGTTTACAAAACAAAACTCACCTCTGATGGTACTCCTGAACGACGGAAGGCCCATCTAGTGGCGAAGGGCTATCATCAACAGCAAGGGTTAGACTATGAAGATACTTTCAGTCCAGTCATTAAGCCTACAACCATTCGGCTTGTTCTCAGTCACGCCGTATCTAACAAATGGCCTGTTTGTCAGATTGACATCAGTAATGCTTTTCTCCATGGTTTTCTCTCTGAAGTTGTACATATGCAACAACCAGTGGGTTATGTTCATCCTCAATATCCTACTCACGTTTGTAAGCTGCACAAGGCATTATACGGATTAAAACAGGCCCTACGGGCATGGTTCTCACGTCTTAGTGATAAACTGGTGGATCTCGGCTTTATTAATTCTCAGTCCGATAATTCTCTATTTGTCTATGTCTCGGCCTCCCTTACAATGTATGTACTGGTGTATGTCGATGATATTTTAATCACCGGTTCAAATGGAGATGCCATCCCTTATATTCTTGCTCAGCTCAATTGTGACTTTGCAGTAAAAGACTTGAGGCCACTAAATTATTTTTTGGGCGTGGAGGCCATCTCTGTTTCAGGAGGCTTTCTGCTTTCTCGAAGACAATATATTCTTAATCTCTTGAAACGCACCAACATGCTAGAGGCTAAGCCAGTGTCCTCTCCGATGTCCTCCTCCCAACAGTTATCACTTTTTGATGGCAACCCTTGTTCTGACGAGACCTTATTCCGCAGCGTGGTAGGAGCTCTTCAGTACCTATCTCTCACTCACCCAGATATCTCCTTTGCAGTGAACAAAGTGTGCCAATTCATGCACAAGCCAACGGATATCAACTGGACTGCCGTTAAACGGATCCTAAGGTACCTTAAATTTTCATTAATTTTGGTTTACTCATCACACCGAGTCCCTCCATACAACTCTCAGTCTATTCCAATACGGACTGGGCTGGCTCACCTGATGATCGTAAATCAACCTCTGGCTATTGCATCTACTATGGTCACAACCTCATCTCATGGAGCTCCAAAAAGCAGCCCACCGTGGCTCGATCAAGCACCGAGGCAGAATATCATGCTGTTGCTCACGCTACTGCCGAGACTTTATGGCTATTATCCTTGCTTCGTGAACTTCAGATTTTTATTCCCTCTCATCCGATCCTGTGGTGTGACAACATAGGAGCAACTTATTTGGCGGCTAATCGGGTATTTCATGCTCGTACGAAGCACGTGGAAATAGATTACCATTTTGTCTGAGAAAAAGTTCACAATAAATCATTGGATGTTCGGTTCCTATCCAATAAAGATCAACTTGCAGATGTACTCACTAAACCACTGGTTTCTGTTCGTTTCTCTCATCTGCGAGACAAGCTCAACGTGAGATCTCCCCCGTTGAACTTGCAGGGGCGTGATAAGGATAAGATCAATTCAGATTCAAAAGATTAAAATGACAGCAGCAGCTTCGAGTTCAACTTCATCCCAACGTCTTCGGATACCGTCCTCCCAAGCCCAAGTTTATAGGAGATAACTTTATCATTTTGTGAATATTAAACTCTATAACCAATTCTATCTTGTAAACAATTTTACTATATATATATAACCCCTCATCAGCCATTAAGAGGCTGTGAGAACAACCCAAAAATTCATCTTTTGTTTTACCAACTGCCAAGTGATTCACTCTCAAATGATGTGCCTGTGATGGACTACCTAAATCATGTGCCAAGTTGCCAATTGTCAAGTGATGACTTTGCACAAGTGATCAATGACTACCAGTTCCTTACATTACCCAGTCAGTCTATATATATCCATGCTTGTATATATGTGTGTAGTACCCACAAGATACTTTATGTTCAAAGTTTCTCAAATAGCCTAACTGTAAAAAAACTCAAGTTTTGATAGAATAAAAATTTCAGTGCAATGACTATTATCAACTTGGTTCCTTCAACTTGAAGAACTCTTCTCTGGACTTATACTAGACAGCTTCCAAGAACTAGTGTCCCAGTGCTTGCGGGTGCAAGCCGGTGGTGGCGGATCTCCCCGTCCCGTCTAGTGCGGTACCATGGCAGCCAAACCTTCTAGGCGATCAGCAAACTACCAACCTTCCATTTGGGATTATAATTATATTCAGTCACTGAACAGTGATTATGCGGTAATTAATTATCCTTATCATCATTGATCTCGTATTAAATTATAAAAATATAGCTCTAAATCCATGCTTGCTAGCTAATGCAACAGTTCATTTCATTATGCAGGGAGAGACATACAAAAGACAGTCTGAGAAGTTGAAGGAGCAAGTGAAGATGATGCTTGACAAACTGGTGGAGCCATTGGATCAGTTAGAGCTAATTGATAACTTGTAAAGACTTGGAGCATTTTACCACTTCGAGGATGAAATAAAGAAAATATTAAAGAGTACATATAACAATTTTAAAAGCCATGATAGCTGGAATAAAGAAGATTTATATGCTACAACTCTTCACTTTAGGCTCCTGAGACAACATGGATATGATGTATCTCAAGGTACTATAATTTTTTCTTTCTTTCTATCTATATAGCTTGAATTAAACCCATGTCATCTACTTCACTTTAGTTACATTGAAGTTAATGTTTGGACCTATTGTCATCATAATTTCTAACAAAGAAGCATTGTTGGATGCAGAGGTATTCGATTATTTCAAGGATGAGATGGGCAGTTTCAAGGCAAGCTTTTGTGAGGATACAAGGGGAATGCTATACTTATATGAAGCTTCATACCTGTTAGTGAATGGTGAAAGTAACTTGGAATTGGCAAGAGAATTCACAACTAAACACCTTAACGAGAACCTTGAGCAAGATATGGAACATAATCTTGCCATACTAGTACATCATGCCATGGAGCTTCCTCTGCATTGGAGGATGCTAAGGTTAGAGGCAAGGTGGTTCATAGACATATATGAGAGGAGACTACACATGAATCCAGTTTTGCTTGAACTTGCGAAATTGGACTTCAACATCGTGCAAATAACACATCAGAATGATCTAAAATACACAACAAGGTATGAGCTTCCCATGTTCTATTGTGATATAACCGAGCACGTCTAAAATTGTATTACCTTCTAAAATTTCTTTAATTTCTTCTTACACAGCTAGTGGAAGAGTACATATCTTGGAGAAAAGTTGAGCTTTGCTAGGGATAGATTAATGGAGAATTTTTTATGGACTGTGGGAGTAATCTTTGAGCCTCAGTACGGATACTGTAGGAGAATGTCTACAAAGCTCAATGCACTAATAATAACAATCGATGATGTAGATGATGTGTATGGTACTTTGGATGAACTAGGGCTCTTCACTGATGTAGTTGATGAAAGCTCTAGAACGATTCATAATGCAGAATGATTAATTGAAATGAATCGTAAAACCAAAATATATGATCAAATCATACCTCCGGCTATTGATGCTATTCTCTATTTTCCACTGTTTTTCTTCCTCTTTTGGCATTTCCAGACTCTACCAAACTCTCTTTGATGGTGTAAAACTGAAGGAAAAATGAGTTCGACAAGTTTGGGGACCAAACGGTGATATTTATAGCCAAAGCTTCCATCAAGCTTTGGCAACGCGTGTCCCACGTTCACAGATCATCATGGAGACAGTTCAGTCCCACGTTCGGCAGTTCAGTCCCACGTTCTTAGGTGGAGGCAGTTTCAAATGTGGAGTGGATCACTTCCGAGAGAAACGACTAACATTCTCCCACTTGATCCACACTTCACATCTTAAACCCATCGATAATCTGTATTAAGTAATAAGTACATGAATCATGGTGATAAGTCCTTTTATAATGTGTATTATCTTCCATGTATTACCATATATTTATTTCTTAAAATTTATGTGGCAACGATTTCTGAATGAATAAACCCTATGTTTATTCTTGGTCCAACACATATAAATTTTTCTCAAATTAAATTAAGGTGCACATGAATATGAGAAAAATTACATTAAGTAAGAGTTTCAATAAGGAAACATAGTCCGTACATTGAATGAACTACATAATGGAATTAAGTCCCATTGACATTACATGATCCTAGAATTTAGATGGTGGCAAGCCCTTAGTTAAAGGATCAACAATCATTAATTCGGTGTTGACGTCTTCAATGACGACTTTTCCTTCATTAACACGTTCCCTTATGGCTAAGTACTTAATGTCGATATGCTTACTTCGACTACCACTTTTGTTATTCTTAGCCATAAAAACAGCAGCTGAATTGTCACAAAATATCCTCAATGGCTTATGAATAGAATCCATGGTTCTAAGCCCTAAAGTGAAACTCCTGAGCCATACATCATTTGATGTAGCCTCAAAACAAGCCACGAACTCAGCTTCCATAGTGGAAGTAGCAGTTAAGGACTGTTTGGCACTCCTCCATGAAATAACCCTACCAGCCATCATAAAGATGTAACCTGATGTTGATTTACGTGAATCCACACAACCAGTAAAGTCTGAATCAGAATAACCAACTACTTCCAAACTGTTAGTTCGTTTGTAGGTAAGCATGTAGTCCTTGGTGCCTTGAAGGTACCGCATCACTTTCTTTGCTGCTCTTCAGTGGTCTAAACCTAGATTACCTTGATATTGTCCCAACATACCCACAACAAAAGCTATGTCAGGTCTGGTGCAAACTTGAGCATACATTAGGCTTCTAACAGCTGAGGCATATGGGATGTTCTGCATTTGTTCCATTTCCAAGTCATTCTTTGGGCATTGGTTCAAATTAAACCTATCACCCTTCACAATGGGAGCTATACTTGGTGAACAATCTTTCATACGATATCTCTCTAAGACTTTATTGATATAGGTTTCTTGAGACAGACCTAAGATGCCTTTGCATTTGTCTCTATGGATCTTAATGCCAATGACATAAAATGCCTCACCCATATCCTTTATATCAAAATTTTTAGAGAGGAATTATTTCACCCCATGCAACAACCCCTTATCATTAGTTGCAAGTAGAATATCATCCACATTTAAAACAAGAAAACATATCTTACTCCCACTGACCTTTTGGTATATACACTGATCCATGATGTTTTCAACAAATCCAAATGAAGAAATAACACCATGAAACTTGTAATACCATTGGCGGGATGCTTGTTGTAAACCATATATGGATTTATTGAGTTTGCAAACCAACTGCTCACCATCACTAGAGAGGAATACTTCAGGTTGTTTCATGTAAACCTCCTCCTCTAAATCACCATTGAGAAAAGCCGTTTTCACATCCATTTGATGTAACTCCATGTCAAAATGTGCTACCAATGCCAAAACAATCATTAAAGAATCTTTCTTAGATACAGGAGAGAATGTCTCCTTGTAATCGATTCCTTCCTTTTGAGTGAATCCTTTAGCAACAAGTCTAGTTTTGTATCTCTCAATGTTGCCCAATGAGTCCCTTTTGGTCTTAAAGACCCATTTATTGCCAATGGCTTTGGCTCCATTTGGCAACTCTACAAGACTCCAGACATTGTTGTCCCTCATAGAATTCATTTCCTCTATCATGGCATTATACCAATATTCAGACTCTTTGCAATTAATGGCTTGTGAAAAAGATTCGGGACAATCTTCAGTTTCTATATCATAGTCAGTTTCTTGTAGATACACTACATAGTCACTAGGAATAGCTGACTTCTTTGTTCTAGTAGATCTTCTTAACGCTGCACCAATATCTTTTTGAGGAAGATGTGGTTCAACTGGTTGTTCAGGAATTGGTAATTCTTGAACTCCCTGACCTACTTGAATGTTGTCAGCCACTTGTGGAACTTTAATGATTGGTTGTTCAATACCAATTTGTACTGAAGGGGTGTTATGAACAACAATCAATCTATTACTTGAAGTGGAAGGTTGATTATCTGAATGATCATTTTCAGAAATTGTGTTCCTTAAATGATCCCTCCCACTAATCAAGTCATTCTCAAGAAATTTGGCATTCCTTGATTCCACAATCCTAGTGGTATGAGATGGACAATAAAATCTGTGACCTTTGGACCTTTCAGCATATCCAATGAAATAGCCAATAATGGTCCTCGGATCCAATTTCTTCTCTTGTGGATTATAAATCCTCACTTCAGACGGGCATCACCAAACACGTACATGCCTTAAACTCGGTTTCCAACCTTTAAATAACTCAAATGGTGTTTTAGGAACAACCTTGGTTGGGACCCTGTTTAAGATGTACACAGCCGTCTTAAATGCCTCAGTCCACAAGTTCTTAGGAAGATTGGAGCTACACTGCATGCTCTGCACCATGTCCAATAATGTTCGGTTTCTTCTTTCAGCTACACCATTTTGGTTCAGTGAACCAGGCATGGTGTATTGGGGAACAATCCCATTTTCCCGAAGAAACCTCGCAAAGGGACCACGTGCTTGTCCATCTTCTGTATATCTACCATAGTATTCTCCACCTCTGTCTGACCTCACGATCTTAATTTGCTTACCTCATTGTTTCTCTACTTCGACCTTGAAAACTTTAAAGGCATCTAACGCTTCATTCTTATTATGAAGCAAGTAAAGATACATGTATCGTGAATAGTCATCAATGAACGACATGAAGTATCTCTGACCATGTGAGTCCATGTCTGGACTACAAATGTCTGTATGTATGATTTCCAATATGTGAGAACTCCTTGTGGCACCTTTCGTAGACTTGTTGGTCTGTTTTCCCTTTATGCAATCCATACAAGTTTCAAAATCGGTAAAGTCAAGAGTACTTAGTACCCCATCATTTACTAATCTTTTAATACGCTCAATGGATATATGACCTAATCTCCGGTGCCATAATGTAGAGGAATCCTCATTTACAACACATCTCTTTATACCAGTGTAAACATGTATAGCATTATAAGTGGCATCATTTTGTAAATTAATACAAAAAAGACCATCACACATTGTACCAACTCCAAAAATTTCAGATTCATAAATTAAACTAAAAGATGTATCTAAAAATTTAAAAGAATATCCCAGTGGTACAAGTCTAGAAACTAAAATTAAATTCCTAGAAAAACTAGGAATATAAAAGGTCTTTTCTAAAATTAATACAAAGCCACTACTTCAAATCAAATTGCATGTTCCAACAGCATCCACATGTGGACACATCTTGTTTCCCTAATAGATGCATTGTTCACTTCCCACCGGATTCCTTAGGTTTCGCATACCCTGCAAGGAATTCGAAATATAGATTGTAGAACCAGAATCAATCCGCCAAGTGTTGTAAACAACATCAACCATATTGGATTCATAACAAACTAAAGATAGTTGATTACCTTTCTTCTTAAGCCATTTCTGGAATTTGGGACAATCTTTCTTAACATGTCCCTTCTTCTTACAGAAGAAACATACAGGATCTTTCTTTATGTCAGCTTGTGGAGCCAACTTCTCTTTCCCTTTCCCTTTCTTATTGGCTTGAGATTTATTATTTCCCTGTGTAGCCAGCATTGCACTCTCTCCCATTTCCATAATTAATCTCCCTTTCTCTGAACACACATGGTCATAAGTTCACTAATAGACCATTTATCCTTATGTGTGTTATAGGAGATTTTGAAAGGACTGTATTGAGGTGGGAAAGTATTCAGAATATAGTGCACGAGGAAAGAATCTGAAATTTCAACCTCCAGTTTTTTAAGTTGAGTTGCAGTGTCCCTCATCTTCATGATATGCTCACGCACACCTCTCACAGTGTCGAGCCTTGTGGAACAAAACTTCATAATTAGGGTACTAGCAAGCGCCTTATCTGAAGTGACGAATTGTTCGTCAATGGCCTTGAGTAAATCACGGACTTTGGTATGCTGATCGATTGAACCACGAATACCAGCAGAGATTTTGGTCTTTATGAACATAACACTGAGTCGATTGGATCGCTCCCAATGTTCATATAGAGCAATCTCAGCTTCAGTGCTGGTATTGGTAATAGTAGGTGGTTCATCTTTCCTTATAGCATAATCAATGTCCATCCACCATAAATGAAGTAAGACCATCTCTTTCACATTTTAAAGTTATCACCCTTAAGTTCGGGAATATCACAACCGACATCAGAAAATTTAACAGGTTGACTAGCTGCATAAATTAAACATACATGCTTACATTAAAATGAGGCATAAATAAAATTTCATGGTTTACCAATGTAAATCATGCTTAAAATTGAATCTAATGACATAAAAATTGCTTGTGAGCTAAATTTTTAATTCAAGCTGATTCAATTATTCTTTATGATAGAATTTATCAAATTATTTCCACAATAATCATGTATAAGGCCTATTTTACTACAGAAACAAATAGTACTACTAAATAAGTTCCCAGGAAAGATTTTTTTCTTTCCTAAACAGAACTTTAAGATTCCTAGGAAAGATTGGAGGGGTTACAATGGTCCCACTTAAAATCCAGTCTCCTAGACAGAACCTCCTTAGATGTACACATAAATAGTCTCACAGCAAATAGTCCATTAATGATTATAATTTGATATATATTCTATATATCTAATATTAAACTTTATGATAAAACTATCAAATGATTAAATTAATTCATAATTCTTGTAGGTAAGTTATGAATTATTTGATATTTTATCCTAATTAATCATATAATAAAAATTCTTGTGGGATAAAATTTATTTTACTAAATATAATTAATTACAATTAATGTCTAAATATTATTCATGTGATCCTAATTAATCATAATATATGATTTTTATTTAATTAAAGATGCTGTGGCTATTCTCTAATTAACCAAAAATCATATTGATCACTAGACATTATACCTCTTATACATAAGGATTAACTAAATATAAGAATAATTATAAATTGCATAATTTTAACTAAAACTAACATGTTATTATTATGCATATAATATTCTCACAATTTAAGCATAAACATTGCATAATTAAAACTATAATATTATGCATAACATTTAATTTCATGCCTTTTACTATATATATATATATATATATATATATATATATATATACCCATCCAAAAAATTGCATGTATTAATTTAGAGCATAAATAATCAACTCATGCAAACTAAATATGAGCATAATTATTAAATTTGCACAACAATCATCTAAATTGCACACAAATAAATCAAACAATAACTATATGCAAAAATTTATCTGGTTCATGTCACTGCCCAAACCAAATTTTTTATTTCCTATTGTTTTTTATTTCCTGTTCATTTATAAGCCAATCATTGGATAGCTTCTCCTTTCCAACCAAACGCCTCCCAAACTCAGATTTAAAATTTTACCCATAAAGTAACAATGTTGGGTAGCCATCTGAATAGGTGGGTCGGGTCGAACCCAACCCGGTTTGGTCCAAATAAAATCACAGAAACTCAGCCCCACAACAGGTTTCCAGTACCTGGCTGGTCACCTCTTCCGTCACGGCGACTCACCGTCAATGAATTTTCTCGCGGTTTCAACTGGGTCCGAACCTATAGGGGATGGGCAACTCAAATCTACCCTCGGTTTTCTGATTGGAGGGCCGGATCTCCGGCCAAAAAAATTCCAGAAATCTCAGCCCAAAAAAATTTCAAAAATCTCCGGCCAAAAAACAAAAACAGAGAAAAACAGAGCATTTGATAAAACACCAAGGTAGAAATGTAAACCATGCTCTGATACCATATGAAAGCTCTAGAACGATTCATAATACGGAATGATTAATTGAAATGAATCGTAAAACCGAAATATACAATCAAATCATACCTCCGGCCATTGATGCTATTCTCTGTTTCCCACCATTTTTCTTCCTCTTTTGGCACTTCCAGACTCTACCAAACTCTCTTTGATGGTGTAAGACTGAAGGAAAAATGAGTTCGACAAGTTTGGGGACCAAACGGTGATATTTATAGCCAAAGCTTTCATCAGCTTTGGCAACGCGTGTCCCACGTTCATAGATCATCATGGAGACAGTTCAGTCCCACGTTCTCAGGTGGAGGCAGTTTCAAACGTGGAGTGGATCACTTCCGAGAGAAACGGCTAACAGTTGAAAGGTTGGTGCTATTCCTGTATATTCGTAATATATTGTAAGCTCCTTGGGTATCTAGTTATAAATATAATAAGATGTTTGTATTTTCATATGTGATATCAATGCAATGGATCAACTTCCAGACTATATGAAGACATGTTTCCTTTCTCTCTACAATTCCATTAATGAAATGGCTTATGATGCTCTCGAACAACAAGGGTCTCACATCATTTCATACCTCAAAAAAGCGGTATATCTTTTTTTGTTTCCCAAAAATCGCTCTCCTTTTTATAATATATTTATTGAAAAATGCTAGAGATCTTCAATTTATATCTAATAGTGTAAAAAAGACTCACAGGCTTGCTGGGCTGGGCCATTACGGCTCTTGCCATAATAGCGGGCCAAGCCAGGCTTGGCCTAGAAAATAAGGTCTTAGATTGACCTTAAACCCCCTAGAATTCTTTTTTGTTGTGAAATTATAAGTAGTAGAAAATTTATGTATTCTAAAAAAAAGTATAACAATAAAAAAATGCATGAATTTCAATACCAACTCATGTAATTTTTATTACATACTTTGCGGGATCTCTAGCATTACCCTTCTTTATTACATACTTTAATTTTTTCAAACCTTCTAAATGATTTGTATTATTGTTCGTTTATCTAATTCATCATACTATTCTAAATGCTTCAGTGGGCAGATTTATGCAAATCTTACTTAAAAGAGGCAAAGTGGTACTTCAATGGATACACACCAACTCTGGAAGAATACCTCAACAATGCATGGATTTCAATATCAGCTCCTGCAGTACTAGTTCATATTTATTTCTTTGTTACAAATCTGATAACAGAAGAGACCTTGGAATGCTTAGACAAATATCACAATATAATCCGTTGGTCATCAATGATTTTACGACTTGCAGATGATTTGGAAACTTCATCGGTATATAAAGATACACTAGTATATATTTATCATGATTCTCTTGCACTAGTTTTCCTATAAGTTTCATTAAGCTAGCAACATTTTTTTTTTTTGTTTTACATAACATTTCTACATTTTTTGACTCAGGATGAGTTGAAAAGAGGGGACGTCCCTAAATCAATTCAGTGTTACTTGCATGAAACTGATGTTTCTAAAGAAGATGCACGTGAACATATAAGGTTTTTGATTAGTAGAACATGGAAAAAGATAAATAAAGATCGAGTTGCAAAGTCTCCCTTTTCAAAGACTTTCATTGGGATTGCAATGAACCTTGCTAGGATGGCCCAATGCATATACCAGTATGGAGACGGGCATGGTATTCTAGATCGTGAAACTAAAGGTCGTGTTTTATCATTACTCATTAAGCCCATTCCCCTTGTGTAAAGAAGCTCCGCAACTAATGTTATAGTGCTAGTTGTCTCATATCAGTTAATGTATTAGTTTCATTGGACCCAAATCTTTGTAGTATTCCAAATTCTCATCTCTTCACCTACTTCATATGTGAAAAATCAAAGAGAGCTTAACTGAGTTATAGATCTTGTTTTTGTGGTATATATTTTGAATCTTCTGCGCATGCTCTTCTCAACTGTTGGGAGGTCCGGAATGTATGGACGGATTGTATCAGCTGGTGGGGTATCCAATGGGTGGCCCCAAACTTTGCCAGAGTAGTCTTTGACTGGTGGCATAGCTTCAAGTTTAAAAACCTGAAGAAGGTAGTTTGGGAATCCATCCCCCGTTCGCTATTTTATGGTCTGTTTGGAAGCTCAAGAATGATTGTTTGTTTAATAAATCCATTCCAAGATGGGCTCTGCTGTCAAATATGGTGAAAATTAAAGTGGCTCTTTGGGTAAAATCTAAGATGAGCAGATTGGAGTACTCTGTTAACGATTTGATTTACCATCTGCCCCAAATCTTAAGGGCTCCTTGAGCCTCGGAGCTTTCTGAGTTCTGTTGTGGTCTCTTTTGTGGGCGTTGTCTTGATTGTGGGTTCTTTGCCCCTTCTTCTTTGGTTTGCTGATTTGCGTGGGTTAGGCTGCTCTCGTTTTGGTGGCTCCTGGCTGTGGTGTTTCTTTCGTTTGTTTCCTAACTGTTTGGGTCATGAGAGTTCTTGTCATCCTTTTTGCTGTCTAGACTTTGCTTTCTTGATGTTTTAATTTTATTCTCGTGTTTTTTTATTCATCAATGATTTTTTTTTCTTTGCCGATTAAAAAAAAAATTATGATGTTTCAATAATTATTAGCAAATCATAGTAATTTACTTGTAATTTCCTAAACAAAATCTTGGGAATAGTGCATGACCACGTATATCTGTAAGTGATTATGCTTGTAGACCTAAAAAAGGAGCCACCATGTGCCTTGGTTGCTGATATTGAAAAGTTTTGAGGGTATTTTTGAGTTGAGATAGTGGATTTTAATATGCTCAACTCTTCTGGAACAATATCAAACACTTTGATTCTTTTGTTGTTTGTCACTCAATGGATTTTGTATGTAAAGAAAGAATTTTTGAAACGTAGAATTTTTAAAATAAATTGATGATAATCCATTCACAAGTAAACCGAATAGAATAAAGAGAATTTTTAGGAGAGCAGGCAACGATTTGAGCAGCTCCACTCATAAATATACTAATGGTAATGGAGCCCATTCTTTGCTGACATGGACTTCAGTGTTTTGAAAGTTTGATCGTTGATAATGGCGACCAGGGAACTAGTATATTAGTTTCATCCAAAGCTTTGTGAAGTTAACAGACATATCAACACTTGGCACTGTACATATCTAGCATTTGGCAATAAGGCTGAAACCATTGCTCAAAGGTGGCAACAAGTTTGTGTCTAGTATCTATGATTGGTTCACAGAATGATGAACTTCTAAGCATTCAGTTTGTGGATTTGATGATCCAAAATTTTTGTCTCGTGTGATTCAACCTCCCACTTCTAACCTCATTTTAAACGAAAGAGATTTTTCTTTCTGGACCAGAGAGTTTATATACGTGTATATATATATATATATAAAGTTAATTACACTTTTTTTTTTTTTAGTTTCTAATAATTGCAAATACTATTTTTATAATTTGTAAACCTACACCTCTTATCGGTAACGTGAAATAAAGGGACGTCAACAGAATCAAGTCATTTACAAATTTGCCCTTCTATTTTAATACAGTAACATTTTTCAGTAAAAAAAATCAACCACATATCCTGCCCTTTATGTTTCTCTCTCCTATATATATATATATATATATATATATATATATATATGTTGAGGTATGGCTGCCGCACCACTCCTCCTCCCATCTCCACCGTTCACAGGACCCATTTCTACCGCCACTCTTCACTAGTTCACCGACAGTCTCCTCCACCCATTTCCACCACTCATTGACCCATCTCCACCGTCCCTCTGTTCCGCTCATCTCCACCGCCCCCTCCCCTGTCACTTGAAGAGGTCTCAAATTGTAGTCCAGATTCTATGGGTAATCTTCCTTTGATTTCTTCTATACGAATGAAGAGTCGGTACTAATTTCTTCTTCTATGAATGCAATTGCGGTAATTGGTTTGTACAAATTTCGAGACTCGACGATCTCAGGCATGTTTCAATTTTTTTCTAACTCAGGGAAGTAAAATTTGAAATATTTGGGGTTGATGTTAGATTTGGGTTATTGAGAGGCTCTTCGAGATTCATAAAATTTCTCCAAATTTTTGGAGTTCCCTTCGCAGAGAGTCTATTCAAGATTCACAAATTTCCCCATCTTATTTAAGGAATTCGAAAGCAACGGTGATGGAATTCTAGGCTTCGAAGTAATCAGTTTGTACTACATAAATAAAAGCTGCAGTATCTCTTTCTTGTGATGTTTGTGGAGTTTTCTTGTACTTCACCCATAAACAACCAACCAACCACACATACATACATACATATATGATACGTCATAAAAATACTCTGCTTAACTCAGATAACTTAAACACGTTCCGAAAAGCTAGTTTTTCTTATATATTACGGGGAAGGTATACCGAGGTAAACCTTGGTATACCGAGCTCGGAACAATTGAATAAATCGACAAAAAGAATGACGAAAGTCTCATGATTATACTGCTATAGCCTGACAGGCGGTGAGCCCTAGTCCTGTCAAAAGGAGCTACAGGTTTAGAAAACCATTCCTGCACGTACACGTGTAAAGGGAGCCATAAATTATATGAAAGGGATGTCCGCCGCTTGTCAGACAAGTTAAACCGCCTCCTCAACACTATAAACAAAAAAAAAGCAAGTATGAAAGAAAAGTATCTGCATCTAAATTACATTTTATTAAAGGGTTAAACCTTTGATAAAACAGAAGAATACTAACTTAACCATCGGAGAGGTTACCACCGGAACCTTTCCCGGTGGCTTTTTACAGATCATCTCTTTTCAGGTTCACGATGACGGATTATTCCATGACGAGCCAAAATTAGCTGCATCAGCTTGGCGCCGTCTGTGGGAACGTTTAAACGTTCTTCTATATCTCGTTTTCTCCGTTTAAAGTATTTGGTTGTCATGGCCTCCAACCGTCGCTCTGCACCACTATCAGCTCAACAGTTAGCTCAGGATGAAGAAGTTGCAACTTCTGATCCTGTGCAGCAACAACTGGATCAAATTCGAGCTCAGATGCAGAAACAATCTGATCAAACGCAGGCTCAGCTCTTAGCCATATCTCAAATCTTGGCCTCTTTGACACAAAATCCATCGGTTCTCCCTCACTCTGGAGTTCCTGAAAGCGGATATCCATTAGTGTATCCTCCGCAACGGAGGCAATATGAGGAGGGTGGCCCTAGAGCTCGTCCCTTTTCTCCCCAGGGTGTAACTCCAGTTCGACATGACGTTCTAGGGAGTGTACCCAACATGCAACCTAACAACGTTATTTACAGCAGGGGCCATGTTGTTAGCCCTGCGAATTCTGGAGCTAACTTGGTGCAATCCGGACCACCATTTCAACCGGCACCTGCGTCCAATCAAAGACAGCCCGAGCATGCAATCCCCAGTCAGAACAATCCTCAACCTGCTGGGCTTGAGGTTGGTATACCAGGATTTCAGCACTCTGTCCCATCCAGAGTACCACTACGATTAGAAGAAGTGGCAGACTCCATAAGACAAGCAGTTCCTGCTCGAGAAGGACTTCCACCTCCTCAACAGGACGAAATAGCAAAGCTTCTCGGAAGATTTACGACTCCGTTTACCCCAGTTGTATTAGCCGAGGAGCGTCCTCGTAAGTTCATTGTCCCGAAATTCACCCCGTATGAAGGATTGGATGATCCTGGCGATCATCTTTCGAATTACCAGCATACCATGGCCCTTCATGGCGCCACTAACGCATTTCTATGCCGCACCTTTGTGACGAGTCTCAAAGGGGCAGCCCTTCGATGGTTCCATAATCTCCCCCCAAATTCAGTCCCCAGCTTTTACGAGCTCAGCAGGCGCTTCCTTGATCACTTTCTAACCAGCAGGCGGCTCAGAAAGGGACCGGAATTTCTCTTGTCCATAAAACAACGAAAGGGAGAATCCCTCAGGGATTATATCGCTCGCTTTAATGCCGAGCTGACCGAGATCACTGATTGTGGTGCAGCCTTCTTGGTGGCCGCCTTACATGCTGGACTCTGGCCAGGGCGTTTTCATGATTCCCTGACAAAAAATCCTCCAGTCGATATGGCGTCATTAATGGAGAGGGCAAGAAAACACATCAACTTGGAAGACACCAGAACATCCCTTCGTCTTGCTAAAGAACAAGTACAAAATGAGGGGAAGTCACAAACGCAGAATACTGGCAATACCAGCAAACGGCGGAGAAGTCCTAAGACGAAAACATCTCGAGGTCAAAATCAGACAACATCGGGACGTTTCAGATCATATGCACCTCTGAGTGTGCCATTGCCTCCCTTGACTACTTCCATATCTGAGATCTATAGTCAGGTCAAGACACATGAAAATTTTAAGCGTCCAGATCCATTATATGCTGATCCGGACCACCGAGATCGTAGTAAGTATTGTGAATTTCACCGAGATCACGGACATACTACGGAAACATGCCGACATCTTCAACAGGAGATCGAGCAGCTAATTCGGAGGGGACGACTGAAAGAATTCGTTCAACGGGAATCTGGACCAAATAATCAGACTCATAAACCCCAACAACCTCGGCAGGAGCCTAAGTCTCAGCCACCAAGACAAGATCAGGGGTCCACTCTTGGGACGAATCAGCCATCACAAGCCAATACTCATGTTATCCTCGTCCTCCATGCCACTAATTCTCTCTCTGGCACTTCAAATCAGGCGAGGAAGCGCTATGCGCGAGAAGCAAAAATGGCACCAATTCCGGTTCAAATCATGACTCTGGAGAAAAAGCTGAAACCCTCACCACAAATCCAATTCTCTAAACTGGATCTAGCTGGCGTACATCACCCACACGCCGATGCGCTAGTCATTACTCTTCGTATTGCCAACTTCGACATCTCTAGAGTATTGGTGGACACCGGCAGTTCCACTAATATTTTATTTTTTGAGCCTTTCCAGAAGATGAGGTTGAACGTGTCCGATCTCAAAGAAACCTCGGCAGTAATGGCTGGTTTTGATGGACATCTAAGTTCTCCCATGGGCGGTATTGACTTCCCAACAACTATTGGAGTCGGTGAGGAACAAAGAACAGTGATATCAGAATATGTGATTGTGGATTGCCGATCTCCATACAATGTAATCATGGGAAGACCATGGCTGCATCAGATAGGGGCCGTCACGTCCACCCTTCATCAATGCCTCAAATATATACAGAATGATCAAGTCTGCACCATTCGAGGTTCCCAATCATCATCTCGAGAATGCCATGTTGTTGCGCTCAAAGGTAACAACCAGCAATAGCAATTACAGACATCTCGGAGGCAAATGATTCTCGACCTAGTCTGACCGAGGTGAAGATACGTATTGTCCTACCGAGATTGATGCGCCTTTGAGCCCGCGTGGCGTAGATAGCATGGCTGCTCCGGTCCAAGAGCCACTGAAGATCTCGGTAGGACAAGAGGAAGAAGGGCGTTATTTACAGGTGGGCGCCGACTTATCTCCATCAGAACAAGAAGTGATAATTGAGTTTCTGAAAACTCAGTTATCAACCTTTGCATGGGAAACTAAGGACATGGAAGGTATCGATCCCTCATGTATTTGCCATAAACTGACAACAAATCCTGAGTACCACCCTGTACGGCAAAAGAGACGAACATTTGCTCCCGAGAGACATAAGATCATTAATGATGAAGTCCAGCGGTTACTAGATGCACAGCTAATCAGGGAGGTATTTTACCCAAAATGGCTTGCTAACACAGTCCTGGTTAAAAAGAAAAATGGGAAATGGCGAGTATGCGTTGATTATACCGACCTTAACAAAGCTTGCCCTAAGGATAGTTTCCCCATCCCAAGAATTGATCAACTCGTTGACGCAACTGCTGGTTACGAGTTGATGAGCTTCATGGATGCATACTCAGGATACAACCAGATTCATATGTATCCTCCTGATCAAGAAAAGACCTCATTCATCTCTGAACGAGGCTTGTATTGCTATAAAGTAATGCCTTTCGGCCTTAAAAACGCTGGAGCCACCTATCAACGTTTGGTCAACAAAATGTTTGCATCTCTGATCGATGATACGATGGAAGTATATATCGATGACATGCTGGTCAAGAGTCAGCAGAAGAAGGACCACGTTGAACATTTAAAAAAGACCTTCGACATCCTGAACAAACATAAGATGAAGTTGAATCCATCTAAATGTATCTTTGGGGTGAGCCGTGGGAAGTTTCTGGGTTTTCTTGTCTCACAACGAGGCATTGAAGCCGATCCATCCCAAATTAAAGCTTTGGCAGAACTCGAGCCTCCGAGGTCTAGGAAGGAGATACAGACTTTGAATGGCCGGATTGCGGCCCTGAATCGCTTCATATCAAGGTCTACGGACCGCTATCTTCCGTTCTTCAAAGCTCTACGGGGGAATAAGATCTTGGAATGGACCTCTGAATGCGACAAAGCTTTTGTGGAGCTTAAAAAATATATGGCATCTCCAGAGCTGTTATCTACACCAATAAAAGGAGAGAAGCTGCTTTTATACCTCGCGGTATCTGAAAATGCCGTAAGCTCTGCGTTACTCCGAGAAGACAAAGGGATTCAAAAACCCATATTCTACGTGAGTAAAGCACTTCTTGGATTAGAAAAAAGGTATCCCGAGATAGAAAAGCTAGCCTTCGCACTCGTCATATCGGCCAGAAAACTCAGGCCTTATTTTCAGTCTCATTCAATCATAGTCCCAACTTCATACCCCTTAAAATCCATACTACATAAACCTGAAATTTCAGGTCGTCTCGTGAAATGGTCAATAGAGCTGGGAGAATTCGATATCACATACACACCTCGGACTGCCATTAAAGCACAGGCTTTGGCAGATTTTATTGCCGAATTCACCCCGGCACTAAAACAGAAATTAGACGCTAACCCAACCATGGCCACATGGCATTTATATGAGGATGGCTCTTCCACTGATAAAGGGTCCGGAGTTGGTCTTATCCTCCGATCTCCCGATGGTATTTCTACAGAGAAAGCAGTTACTTTGGGGTTTAGGGCTTCAAACAATGAAGCTGAATATGAGGCATTAATCCTTGGCATGCAACTAGCCCTAGAACATGAGGCTCACAACCTCGAAGCCTTCTCTGATTCCCAATTAGTGGTGGGCCAAGTTCTGGGTGAATTTGCTGTGAAAGATGACAGAATGATCAAATATGCTGAAATGGTAAGTTTTCTACAAAAATCATTTGCCACTTTCCGTATTCATAAAATAGAGAGAAGACAGAACGCAAGGGCGGACGCATTAGCAAATATGGCTTCTCACCTCGGTACCAAAGGGGATTCAGAATTGACTATCTCCTCCCGAAATCACCCCAGTATTGACAAAGTTCAAAAAATTCACATCTTGGAACAATGTCATGACTGGAGAGCTCCTATCTTCAGATACCTGAAAGAAGGAAAACTCCCAGAAGATAGGAATCAAGCACGTAAACTACGGATCAGAGCAGCTCGGTATCTGATTTTAAATGAGCAACTCTACCGTAGGTCCTACACCCAACCCTTACTGAGGTGCTTATCTCCAGAAGAATCGGAGTATGTACTAGCCGAGATTCATGAAGGGATATGCGGCAATCATAATGGTGGCAGGACCATCTCACATCGAGCGTTGACCCATGGTTATTACTAGCCCGGTATGCTGATTCAAGCCAGAGAGTATGTAAAGAAATGTGACAAATGTCAGCGTTTTGCTTCCTATCAACATCTACCACAACAAGAGCTTGTACCCATTGCAAGTCCTTGGCCTTTTGCCTAATGGGGGATGGACATTGTTGGACCTTTGCCCAAAGCTCCTCAAAATAGGAAGTATTTGTTGATCGCTATTGATTACTTCTCCAAATGGGCGGAAGCAGAACCACTGACTCACATTACCGAGGTGGATGTAAAAAATTTCACATGGAGAAATATCGTTTGCAGGTTTGGAGTGCCACGAACTATCATATCAGACAATGGCACCCAGTTTACAGGAAAAGTATTTAGAAAATTCTGTGACGATCTCCATATCAGCCATCATTTTTCCTCGCCAGGACATCCACAGGCAAACGGACAGGCCGAGGTGACTAACCGGACTATATTAAGTGGTATCAAAAAGAGGCTGGAACGAGCAAAAGGAAAATGGACAAAAGAACTTCCTGGAGTACTCTGGGCTTACCGAACGACGAGGAGCAGTGCTACCCTAGGAAACACCATTCTCACTCACATATGGTTCTGAGGCGGTCATTCCCGTAGAAATCGGTATGCCCACATGGAGAACAGAAGCCTTCAATCAGGAAGCAAATCCGCTTCAGTTAATCGAGAACCTCTACTTACTGGAAGGAAAAAGAGAACAGGCTTCAATCCGAATGGAAGAATGTCAACGAAGGATGGCCAAAAGCTTTAATAAAAAGGTGAAAGGTAAAAACTTTGACTTAGGTGATTTGGTTCTGCGGAGAATCTTCCCTAATACCAAGGAACCTACGATGGGAAAGTTGTCCCCAAACTGGGAAGGACCTTACCGAATTGTGAAGATTAACAGGCCTACAACCTACTGGTTGGAAGATATGGAGGGAAAACCGATTCCCAGACCATGGAACATCGAGCACCTGAGACAGTATTATCAATAAAATTATTTCTACCTTTCAGGTGATATATCTTCTCAACACGAAAAGTCTACCAACTTGTTCTGCATCAAAGGCCCCTACAAGCATAAGTGCTGTAGGTATGGCTCCAAGCAAAGAGACTGGTCTACAGACCTAATCTCAAAATTCATCAAGGCCCCTACAAGCGTAAGTGCTGTAGGTATGGCTCCAAGCAAACAGACTGGTCTACAGACTTGATCTCAAAATTCATCAAGGCCCCTACAAGCATAAGTGCTGTAGGTATGGCTCCAAGTAAAGAGACTGGTCTACAGACCTGATCTCAAAATCAAAAAAGCCCCTATAAGCACAAGTGCTATAGGTATGGCTCCAAGTGAAGAAACTGGTTTATAAACCTTGTTTCACGAGGAACAAAGGCCCCTACAAGCGAGATCGCTGTAGGTATGGTCCCAAATTCAATAATGGGTCTACCGACCTGTTCTATCTGAAGTGACCTCAACCTGTTTATATGCGCTATGAATCTGATCCATGTTCGTTGACGAGTAAGTATCCTGTATCTTCTGATATGCCAAAGACTGCATACTACAGAAAGTTCAGAACTTTCATTATCGTATCTTGTTTTATGGCAAGTTGCTGATCTCGGGATTCAGAAGTCATATTCTCGACATCAGTCTATAAAGTATTGATTTCAGCTTTTTTGACTACTGGAAATAATCTTGGTAAGTACTTTATTTAAAGTTTTGTCTTTTACATGTTTAGAAAGACATAAAAAAAAATAAATAAATAAACAAAAATCAAGTTACTCAAACTATTACTCAAACATTCCGAATTAGCATATATATATGAATCAAGGTTTCCAAAATACAAATCATCACCACCAAAAACCGCACAAATTTAAACACTATTTCGGCTTTGGAGGAACAGAAGACAAGGGAGGAACAGTTTCAACAAAAATCAAGTTACTCAAACTATTACTCAAACATTCCGAATTAGCATATATATATGAATCAAGGTTTCCAAAATACAAATCATCACCACCAAAAACCGCACAAATTTAAACACTATTTCGGCTTTGGAGGAACAGAAGACAAGGGAGGAACAGTTTCAACAAAACCCTCCATATCTGGTGGGTTAGGAGAGCTCGGTAGAGACTCTACCTCTACATCATCCAAACAAGAAATATCCAGGTTTGGGTACAATTTTTGAATTTTCTTCCTACAGAGGAGATAACCAGAATCTACCAGCTCTTTTCCCATTGAGTTCACTAAATCCATCATTCCAACTTTGGTAGCCTCCTGGGTAGCAATCTTAACTTCTTCAAGTTTTGTAGCCGCCGCCACCTCGGTATCTTTAACTTTTTTCTTTTGTTCCTCCATCTTCTGACGAAACGTATCTCGTTGATCAATCATGACTCCTAGCTTCTGGCTTAAAACTATGTTTTCCGACTCAATAGCTTTACACTTAGTCTCTAGAGACATGACCCTGGCTTGAGCCGCCCCAAGGTCAGCATCAGAAACCCTCAATTTGGTTTCTACATGAGTCAGATTCGATTTAGCCAAAGTGAGTTCCGTTTGAGTGTTCTTGACTTCAACTCGGGCCGTATTCAATTCGGCCTTCACCCTCTTCAGTTCTTCTTGAAGACTCGTTGCCTTCTGGGCTTCATCGAAACGATCCATTAAAAGTCCCATCGCTCCAACACCCTACCGACAAAACAAAATACATAAAAAAAAAAAAGGGGAAAAGAGGAAGCCTTACCCTCACATAACCCGTCATCAGCTCGCCCATAATCTTCCTTGTATCTTTCTTTTGAAAGCCAGAAGGCAGTCCCATCTTTAGAGCCGCTTTAATGGCCTCTGAACCATTGGGCGCCGCTGCAGGATTAGGTGGTCCTGAGCTTGACCCCCCTTGAGCACTAGGCGGGCGGGACGAAGTGGTTACGGGAATAGCTGGGGCAGCTTCGGCTTGTGGAGGTTGGACCTCAGCGAGCTGCGAAGGTCCGGGTTGAGTTGTCCTGCTGGCCTCTTGAGCCGATGTCTCGGCGCCCTCTCGAGCAGCCCTCGACACTACCCTCCTCTTCTTTTGAACTGGCCTCGGTACTTCCGATGACGTCGGGACCTCTGATGACGTCAGAATCTCAGCTGGCTCAGGCATTGAGGAGGTTGAACCTCCCACTTTCGACTTGGAGGGTGGGACGTAACCGGCCAAAATGGACTTCTTTACTTTAACAGCATCATCCTTGGTCAGTCCCGCAGCTATCAGATTTGCCGGTTAAAGAATCTGTAAATGATGTCGGTAGGGAGGTTGAAGAAGTTGAGTGAATTTTCTCTCTAGTTCGGGCGTGGAAGGTGCCCTTTTTCACCTCTTTTTGTCTGTAGAAAGATCATAAAACAAAGTAAAATCGTAAATATGAAGAGAAAGAAATTAACATATTATGATTTAACTGAGATCTAACAAGACTCACCAATGGAGCCGGTTTGCCGAGGAAAAAGACTCAGGTCGCCTTCATAGTCTTCTCGCTCCCAACCTCCCCCTACGAAAAAATACCACTTCTTCCATGTTTTATTGGAAGAGGGTACCACTGTCAGAGGTCGGTACCTCTGATCAAAACAGGTATAATAAAGTCCCTCTGTAGAGAGGAACTTCATATCCATTTTACTACGAATAAGGTCCAGATCTACTGGGACTTTATTCAAATGACCTAAAACGATAAAACCTAAAAGCTACCTCCAACTATTGACATTTAGATCGGCAGGACAGATATTAAAATAAATAAAAAACTCTCTAAGCAAAGGGTGTAAAGGGAGGCGTACGCCTAATTCAAACCATTCTAAATAAACACAGATTTCCCCCCGTTTAACATCAGAGGGACGATCTGATGGCTTGGGAACTCTACATGATACATTCTTGGGAAACCGAAATTGCCTCCTAAGGTTGAACAGCATCCCCTTAGTTATATGGCTCTCACCCTCTTCCCTCTGAGATTTTTTAACTTCCCCCTCACTAGATTCATGGGCGGAGTCATAAGAAGAAAAAGATGAAGTAGAAGATGAAGACAACGGATCCTCTTCCCCCCTCATTCCTGGCTCAACCCTTACTTCACTCGGGTTGGGAGTAGACATGATTGATTCGCAACACAGAGTGATTACGAAGAAAGAATAAGAAGAAGAAGAAATTAGAATATTACCGGTCACAAATTTCCAAACTCGATTTGAAGTCGCCGGAAATCGCCCTGAACTTACTAGAGATTATGCTTGCAGAAATTTGGAGATTATGCTTGCAGAAATTTCCAAAAAACTTCAAAGATATTCCGCAAGGTATAAATGGATTTGGTAAAAATAAACCCTCATTACACTTCAAACGTATCAGTTTACCCTTTTCGAGAACCGGGAAAGTGAATATTTAAAATTCTCGAGAAACTCAACATCAAAACGGCTGACATAATAAATGGTATCGATTTTCAAAGCGACAATCTGCGCATTAATTATACCGTGACGGCTATGTCTTTTCGAAATATAAAATCAATTAATACGCGCGTGTTTTCGATATACACGTGACTTTACCAAAACCACAACCTCAGTTCAAATACGTGTGTTTTTAGCACTAAGGCTTGGGGGGGAGTAACTGATACGTCATAAAAACACTCTGCTTAACTCAGATAACTTAAACACGTTCCGAAAAGCTAGTTTTTCTTATATATTACGGGGAAGGTATACCGAGGTAAACCTCGGTATACCGAGCTCGGAACAATTGAATAAATCAACAAAAAGAATGACGAAAGTCTCATGATTATACTGCTATAGCCTGACAGGCGGTGAGCCCTAGTCCTGTCAAAAGGAGCTACAGGCTTAGAAAACCATTCCTGCACGTACACGTGTAAAGGGAGCCATAAATTATATGAAAGGGATGTCCGCCACTTGTCAGACAAGTTAAACCACCTCCTCAACACTATAAACAAAAAAAAAGCAAGTATGAAAGAAAAGTATCTGCATCTAAATTACATTTTATTAAAGGGCTAAACCTTTGATAAAACAGAAGAATACTAACTTAACCATCGGAGAGGTTACCACCGGAACCTTTCCCGGTGGCTTTTTACAGATCATCTCTTTTCAGGTTCACGACGACGGATTATTCCATGACGAGCCAAAATTAGCTGCATCAATATATATATATATATGGATTCAAGTTTTCCAAACAGGCAGTTGAAGTCAAAAACTGCTCAATCCAAACTTGGCCAAATTTTGTTCTGTAAGTGAAAATCTAAACCCTCGTTAAAGTTGTGAATCCAAACTTTGGTGGATTATTGTCACTTGTTTCGGTTTTCTTGCTGCATTTTGGTGGAAACTCTATATTTTAGAGAGAATTTTATTTAAGATGATTTTTAAAGAGATTATTTTTTTATAAATATAAGAATTTTAGAGAGATTGTACATAATTTTAAAAAGAGAAAGAAAAGGAGTTAATTTTGGAAATCGGCCAGTATAAAAAAAGAGTTAATCAAATGGTAAATATTATTTTTTTAACTCATTTTTATGGATCCTTGTTAAGATCACATTTGTCAACTTACATTATTATTTAGAGTTAATATAATCATTCCACAAGTTTTAAGGATATTTCAGACATTTAATAAAAAATTTATACTCACATCATCAATTTTTACCCTTATCAATAACGTCAACAGATGACAAAAGGCTTAAAATAGAAGAGAGACAATATATATTTTCAAATCATGAAAGAAGTATTTGTAATTATCAAAAATTACATAAAAAGTAAGTGTAATTAATCTATATGTATATAAATTTTGTGAATAGGTCCAGTACAATGACGTGATAATACATCTTTTTAATAGTATTTTATTATGTAAGATATGATTTACTTTTTTAAGTGAGACATAATATATGTGATAAAGTATTATCAAATGGTACATTATTATGTAATATACTAAATTATAAAAATATATTACCACGTAATATATCGGACCTATAAAAAAATATCTTGTATGTGTGTGAGGGGGTGCATGCAGGCAAAAGTGACAATGACTTTCATTAGATTCAATTGTGCAGTTTATATAGATATAGTGAGACAGTATTGTCTATATAGTACAATAATTAGAGATAACTTTACAATAGATTCAATTGTGCAATGTATATAGATTTAGTGAGACAGTACTGTCTATATAGTACAAGAATTAGAGATAATAATTTATAGTATCTAATTATTGTAATAGGTGAACTTTATCATACATTATTGTCTATATAGTACAATAATATCTCTATATAGTACAATAATTACGATGACCCAGTGCAATTTTTAGTTATCTTTTTGATTCATGCAACTTTTAAAAAATTATTTGTATATTAATTTTTTAATAAAAGTAACTTTTAAAAACGCTTTTGAAGACATTTCTTTAAAAAATACATTTTTGTTAAATAAATTCTAAGTGTTTGAAGAATTCATTATTAATTAAAGTTTTATCTATCAAGCCAACTGAGTATTTTAAAAACACGTTTTTGAACAAAATTTTTAAATTAAAAATATCTCTTTGAAATACCCTTCTAAAAATTATATAGATCAGAATTTAATCAAAAAATTATATGAGTTGCAAAAAATTAAAAAAAATATATAGAGGTGACCTAAAAAATTCCTAATAATAGAAACACGGGGCCATAAAATCTAGGTTTTTGTGACTTGTGAGGGTCCTTGTGTCTTTATATTAAATACGTGGAAGCAAGGTTGGAAAAAGAAAAAAAATTAGAGGGGACTATAAAACTTTTGGAAACACGTGATAAAAAGTTATTGATAGACATATTATCACATGGTAGTCCAATGTCACTAAATAATGCCTCCAATAAAGTGCATGTTTATATTTTTTAAAAAATTTTGATAATAATGTTTTTTTTACTGGAAAGTAGACTCGTAAACCTTTTCAATGATGCATGACGTGTAACCTAGAACCTTCGAAGTGAAATTAGGTTTCATTGTAAAGCGGCGGCAAAAACGCAGTCTACACCTTGCGCAGTTGCAAGCGGTCAGAACACTCTTTAGTAAATCAGAAATATCTTCCTCTACCAATGTCGAAATCACGTACCATTTTTTTTTCATGTGTAAAAGTGACAATCTTATCTGATTCACATTCAACATCAACATTTTCTTAATATTGTCATCATCTAGTTGTCAATTTTCAAACCATGTCAAATAGAAAATTTTAAGCTAGCGTGATAGCCAATGAAAACAAAAGCACTTGGATTTAATAATTTATCACAATAAACTAATGTTATATTACATAATGTGTATTACTATGCCAATATAGATTTTAAATAGAAGAAAACACTATACCTGAAGTATTTTTAAATTTTATCTGCATGGCCTGGGTTATTATTTTTTAGACTTTTACAATTCCTTGGCAACTACTTAAAAAAACACATGAATTTTTTTAATAGAATTTCCTATGCAATATGAATCTTATTTGATAGATCTCGATTTTTAGAGTTTAAATATATAATTGTTATAAAAAAACAGACTTATAAATTGTAACTTATTTAATTTTAAAGTTTTAAAAATAAAAAGTGATGACATGACAGATTGGGTGTAGGTTTGATATAAAGAAGCACGGAAAGACGTTATTATTTTTGTAAGTGGGAAAGTAGAATAATTTTATCATTAAAAATAAAATGATGGTGTCACCTCATCACTATTGCACTTAAGACCATATAATTTAAAAACTATAGACTTTTGAGGCCAAAATATTTTCTGTTAGACCTTAAACACTTATTTTAAAAGATCTTTCACTAATTAATTCTAAATGCTAACCTAAGATTTTTGGTGAGCAATTGTCACTTTTCATGTTCTTTCTATCTGATTTCAATATAAATATAATTAGAAAATAGGAAGAAAAAAAAAAAAAACAAGACGGAAGAATAAACATAAAATAACATCCATGCACGTTTATCAGTTTAAAAAGGCGCGTTACATTTCGAGGTGACAAGATTCGATTAATCAATACTTGTTTCCAAAGTTTTGTCAAATCATATGAAATACTACAAAGAATATTTTAGATGTAATCAATTATTAAGGTTTTGTAACATGTGTTAAGTTTTGTCAAATCATATGAAATACTACAAAGATTATCTTAGATTTAATCAATTATTAAGGTTTTGTAACGTGTTTATGCACGCATATTTACGTGGGTGTGAGACCGTCGTCATGATTTACACTAATATAAATATACAAGCACTATCTTATCAATACTTGTTTCTCAAGATTTGTCAAATCATATTAAGTACGACAAATGATATATTATCACTCAAAAAATATTAAAGAGATATTGTAACTTCTTTTTTTTAAAAAAAACATATCAAAGGTGATTAAAAACTCTTTTTTATATCATAGGTGAATTTGAGTCTAAAAAAAATAATTTTTTTAAGACAGCTCTATCTCTACCCTCCTATTTTTTTAATTGAGCTCTAAAAAATATTTTTAATTATTTAAAACATAATATTTTAAAGTGCAAGTGCACAAAAGGAAGTGTAAATAACATTTTCCTTTTTTTTTGGAGAGATGTCTTCTTTCTTTGATATACATTAATTTTGATACTCATTTAAGAATGACTTATAAGATAACTAAGTCAAACTCAAACAAATTTTGAAACTTACAAATGAAAGTTTTCTCGAAGAAGAAGATGAGAATAAAAAAATAACAAGTTGGGTTGGGATTATGGTCGTCGTTAAATTAATGATTTATGCAACAAGAGTTAGAGAGAAAGAAAGAAATCGACACAATGCGGCTATCTTTTTTATTATATCTATATCTATATTTATATCTATATCTATACATCTATACAATCTATACATCTATACATCTATACATACAACCTATAAATATATGAATCCTTTTATGTGTTTTCTTTAAAAATGTTTTACACTGAGTTCATCAAAATACCCTCATCATACCACTGAGTTCACCTTAACACCCTCATCACACCCTCAGTCAAGATCAGTGAACCACTCCACATACCAACCGTTACAAACCGTTAAGCTCCCACCCTTCCTTCTCCCATACAAGCCGTTCAACTCCCACCCTCCCTTTTCCCCCGATATTTTTCCAGTCTTCTTTTCCGCAACTCCCACTCTCTCTTCCAATATTTTCCTAGTTAGCTTATTTGCCGCATCAGTTGTTGGATCATTTGTTTATAGAGTGGAATTTCGGTACTTCATTGGTGCAGATGATCGAAGAGCTACGTTGGGATTTGTCAGGAAGCAGTTTTCCAGTTTTTTGAAGTGGGTGGCGGAGATATGTTTACATCGCTGCATGTGATTGGATCGTTTGTTTAAGAAGGGGAATTACGGTGCTCTGTTGGAGCTCTGTTGGAAGATCAGCGGGAGTTGACGTGGCATAGATTGGCTGTTGCTGCAGCAGAACGAGGATGAAGGGTATGAATACGATTGAATTTATTACTTTGGGTGCATCTCAATCCACAATGATTGATGGATGAATATACTATTCTTGCCATCTTCCTCTAATTCTTTTTTCCTTTTTTTAAAAACTTTCTTTCCTGTTTCTATTTTGCAATCGACCATTGAAGCTGTCTGAGCAGTCGAAGGAAATATTCGAGGCTTCTGAGGAGATCGTCCAAATCAGAGCACAATGCAACACTGACCTGGTATTCTCTCTCCGCGCGTTTCTCATCCCTATCTCCTCTGTCTTCTGGTCTCCCCTTCCTCTTTTCCTACTTTCCATTTGTGTTCAACCAATAAATCAAACCATGGGAACGATTCTATAAGATAATTCAAATTCTAAGATTCACAAATCAATTGAAGGTAGGGATGTTTTCCAGAAATTCTAATTCTATTAAAACTTCAATCACAATATAATTATAAAATAAAAAAGAAACCAATTATTTCATAAGTCTCTATTTTCAATTTCTATACAGCTTATCAAGTATAATCGAGCTGCTTGATATGGACACACTATTTCGTTGATTGATTCATCTTATTGCCCTTTTGTCATTCTGTCCAGGGTATGTAGTCATTGCATTACAATTATTTTTTAAATTTCAAATTAGCACTGAGATATTATAGTGATTGTGCACCACTCCTTTGTTTTTCATGACTGTAAATGGCAGAAAAATGTTCATAAACCTGTATTAGGAACTCTTCAATTTTTTTAATATATTATGAGTAGTTGTAGACTATTGGATTATGTCAACGAAGGCATCCAATAGAAATACCATATGCATACCAAAGGTTGCTTTTACTTTTAGAAGCTACAGAAGGATAAAGCATATACAAGAAGAGGAATTTATACATTTCGAGCACAATAGAATTATAAAATAAAAAAGAAACCAATTATTTCATAAGTCTCTATTTTCAATTTCTATACAGCTTATCAAGTATAATCAAGCTGCTTGATATGGACACACTATTTCGTTGATTGATTCATCTTATTGACCATTTTTCATTCTGTCCAGGGTATGTAGTCATTGCATTACAATTATTTTTAAAATTTCAAGTTAGCACTAAGATATTATAGTGATTGTGCACCACTCCATTGTTTTTCATGACTGTAAATGGCAGAAAAATGTTCATAACCTGTATTAGGAACTCTTCAATTTTTTTAATATATTATGAGTAGTTGTAGACTATTGGATTATGTCAATGAAGGTATCTAATAGAAATACCATATGCATATCAAAGGTTGCTTTTACTTTTAGAAGCTACAGAAGGATAAAGCATATAGTTCATCAGAAGTGGACAAGACCTGGGTTTCAAATTTGCTTCCTATAGTTTGATGATTCGAGGGAATTATATAGGCCATAGAAGAGGGGCTTTAAAATATTTTAGACTGTTGCTTATTTCACATTTGTGATTGGATTTTACATGTAAAAGATAGACCTGATCTAAATAGAAAATTAGACATGTAGTAAACTTTGAAAACACATAAAAAAAATAATTAATAGACATTTGCATATATGCTTGAGTTATTTGTTTCAACCAAAAATTGCCCTTTACGTGAAGCTATGCAATATGCTGAGTTGTGAATCAGTTAGTCGGTCATGCAATCTTGGTGTGTTTTTTGAAAATTGTTTTCTTCATGTTGATAAAGTATCACAGTGGTGAAGATAAGGTCCTGCGGTTACTTGTGAATAATTTTGCTTTTTTATCAGAAAATTTTAAGGTGTATGCTTGTTAGATTTGCTTAGTTGTGTCATGCATGTGTATATTTCTAATTAGCTTGACATCGTAAGAGTCCCTTAGCTGGTGACTTTCAGGTTATATACTGAATCTATCTTAGAAATTTGTTTTGGTTGGATGTTGTCAATGAAGTAGTACTCTCATCATATGGTAAGATTCCAGAGTTTTTCTTTAGTTGAAATAAGTTCTGGTGTCTGCTCTCAATACCCAGCTGGGCTGCACTTAGAAATGTCAATTGTTGAGGTATCCAAGTGGTGGATTGAGTTAATATTTTGGTTCATATTCAGGTGCCTGGATTGTATATATTTGTACCATTACATTTTGGTATTTGAAATTGAAGCCAAAAAGTGATTTAAGTCACAAATGGAATCCGCGTATCCTGTGATGTCTAATATGAATTTAGTGGCATTGTTTTATGTTTTTTCCTCCTGATTTTCCTCTTTAATTTTCACATCCACCAGTAGAGTTGCTGAATTTATTTCTTTTGCAAGTTTGGAGGCCTTCTTAGTGGCACATCTGAATTCACATTTCATGTTGGGGCAATACCTGCCCACAATTTCCAATCCCATGAATTCTAGAGCAGCTTTACTTTATATGTACTGTGCAGTAGGATATTTGTGATCTTTTACAAGTTGCAAAACTGAATGTTGTGTAGAATTAAAGCTTTGTGTTGGTGGCTTCACATGAAAGATTTCCTGTTGGTTCTTTTCATGTAACAATCTTGAAATCACTTGTGTGTACTCTACTTTGTGTTTTAGTAGCAAGCTAGCATCATAAGAATTTTTACTCTTTTTATTTGAACGAATAATTGCATGTTCTTAAATTTCTCCAAACCCTCTAGAATTCTACTTGGACTATTGGAGCTTTGATGTTTGTTTTCATTATGAGCATCTTTGGTTTAAGCATGCAAGCCATCCTGGCACTAAATTAAGCTCATAAACTTGGTTGCAGAACCAATTCAACTTCCAGCTCTAGGAGTGCATTCCAGTCCGGACATGTTCATATCATATGGGCAGAGGACAATCCAAGGTTCAAAGATGTACGAATGTTTATCAGCAGGTTGAAATTGGAGAAAGCCACTGCCACACCACACTAAAACTGTGAATCACTGTTATGGTATTCTTGTGAACTTAAAATGCCCACTTCTGCCTGTTTTCTGTTATAATCAACAATCATTATTTATTTATTTTCCCCCGTATAACTTCCTTCTGTTCATTTCTTTTTCTCTATACCAGCTCATTTTGCAAATTGTTCTAGGTGGAATCTCTATACCAGCTCATTTTGCAAATTGTTGTAGGTGGAATAAATGCACAATAGTCCAAAGACAAAACCATCCTTGGTGTTTGTTTTGTTTTATGTATTCAGTGTTTTCTTGCTGAGCCATTTGTGATTGTTGGTATCTGTTCCCTTGGTTGTGAAAAATTAAAACTGATCCTCCTTTTGGTGCTTGCTGAAAATTGCGTTTGGAATTTTTTTTTTTTCTGTGGAAGGTTTGTTCTAAAAAATCCCAAGTAGCAATTTGACAGGGGCACTTGTGATTCCAATGGGATTTTGGCTGTCATTTTTTCGAGAAGTAAGGAAAAAGTTATTAGCTTGTGCAATGTTTCCTTTTGCTTTTGATGTCTTCTCTTTTAGTCTGTGTCTATACTATTTATAGAATAGGTAGCTTAGTAAACAATCTTAACTATTGAAGCTAGATCATCTTTTCAACTTCCAGTAAACCCCCATCATCAAAATAACTATAGATCAGATGTGCATGTATGCTTTTGTATGGTTTTAGTTCCGGTCTTGTTTTTTTCCACTCTTTTTATTGCATGTTTATGTTTTCAGAAAAATTGAATACAAATCCTTCATTTTATGTTTTCAGAGAAATTTAAGGCAGATCCTTCATTGAAGATAAAGGAGGGCTCTACAGATGAAGGGTCCAATCATATTGCAGCCCAGACCTTTACATTTCGTGAGTTGGCAGCAGCAACTAAAAATTTCAGGGGTGATTATCTTCTTGGAGAGGGGGGCTTTGGTAAAGTGTATAAAGGGCGTCTAGAAAGCTCTAATCAGGTTGGTCAAGTTTATCATATTTTAATTTTAACTTGATATAAAAGAATGAAGGGAAAAGGAGAGCAGTTGGATAAGTTTTCATAGGTTCTGCACGATCCCCAAGTTTTTAATCTCGTGATGGTTGGCTATTTTCTCACTAGCATTCTTAGTAGAATCTCTTGGAGAAGCTGACTAGATTTGGGATTTCAGTGGATTTCTCTTCCCCAAGCATTGAGCTTTTAACATATGTAGTACTCGGTAATTTGGTGATGAAATTAAAACCTTTTTATTGTTTTTGGTGTAGATTGTGGCCATCAAGCAACTTGATCGTGATGGATTACAAGGGAATCAGGAATTCCTTGTTGAGGTGTTGATGTTGAGCCTACTTCATCACCCTAACCTTGTTAATCTAATTGGTTATTGTGCTGATGGAGATCAGAGACTTCTGGTTTATGAGTACATGCCCCTTGGGTCTCTAGAGGACCATCTTCATGGTATTGACAATTTATAAAGCCCAGATCCTTTCTTTTGCCGTTTTTGTTTAACTCTTGTGACTGCATATTGGACTCATATGCTTATTTTACAGACATTTCACCTGGTAAGAAGCAACTGGATTGGAATACAAGAATGAAAATAGCTGCTGGAGCAGCAAAACGATTGGAGTATTTACATGACAAAGCTAGCCCCCTTGTAATATACCGGGATTTAAAATGCTCCAACATTTTGCTAAAATGAGGGGTATCATCCTAAGCTATCAGATTTTGGCCTGGCCAAACTTGGACCAGTCGGGGATAATACCCATGTATCTACAAGAGTTATGGGTACCTATGGGTATTGTGCTCCAGAGTATGCAATGACTGGTCAGCTGACTATGAAATCAGATGTTTATAGCTTTGGGGTTGTTCTTTTGGAGATAATTACAGGTAGGAAAACGATCAAAAATTCAAAAACTGCAGGAGAGCACAATCTGGTTGCATGGGTAAGAGATCTCCACCTGTTACATTGTGATCTTTGTTGTTGGTAAATTATTTTTATATATTTTTCTCTTTTGGTCATAACATATGGTGAACCAGCATCTATGTTTGTTTCACATGCACCATTGTTAGAATACTAGGCTAGCAGTCTGTCATATTGCTGATAGAATTTTTTGAAGTCATTCATGTTGCAGCATGTTTAACAGCTTGTTTACTAATTTGTTATTTGTATGGTATCTGGTTGATGGGACTCTTATCAAATAGGCTGCTAGCATCAGAACTTGTTTCTATTTCTTGCAATGCCAAATATACCAAGCGACCTACATGATACTTAAGGCTTTTCTTAAGATATACATGAAGGTTATTTCTTTTGGTTTGGGTGGAAACTATTCATTTTTCTCTCTCATCATTATCTTTTTAGGATTTGAACTACTAGCTGCATTACTATTGCTGCAAGACTTGATGCACACTATTCAACATAACTTGTCCTGGCTAGGCCATTTGAAGTTCGGGTTTTTGAAGCACATGGACAAGATAAGGAATCTAAGCTGTTTCTAAGTTTTCATTCTGCACATTTTACTATCGATCTATTTTAATTGTTGATAAAACAAAAAGTGGCACATGGATAAACTAAGAAAAAATCAGTCTTTTCAATTTGGGCAGCCGGCTAAGAGCCTAAGACAGAGCATCTTATGTTCAAAAGGACCATATGCTAATTGAATGGGGAGTGGAGACTGATATGTTTGACTTCAATATTACTGCTGAATTGATTGGGTTTTACATGCTTTGTTTGAAATATCCAGGCTATAAAAGTTGCCAATCTGGACCAGCAGACTACAATGGTTGCAGAGCTTGATGGTCACATCATGCACTGTGAAGCATGTGGATCCCAATGTCTTTGTTACTTTGCTTAGAGCTTCAATGTCACAATGGCCACAACAGGTAGCTCGCTGATGCATTTTTTTTCCTCCTTGAATTTAGAATGATTGATTTCTATGTTCTTGAGATAGCGAAAAACCTCTGGCTTGGAATAGAATTTAAGTCCATTTGAGGGATCAACATAACACTACAATAAACACAAGCAGTGATATTTAGAAACGCTAAGAAAATAGGACAAAATAAAGGCATTTTCAACTTATAGAGGTTTCCAAAATACTTCCAAATCTGACATATAATCTTCAATGAACACAATATAATCAATAAGCGCAGCATTCCCATCACAGAAAGTTGACGTTTGCAAGGCCATTTGGTAATACCTTGTCCCTAGCTAAAGAAATACCAACATAAGAATTCTCTTTATGTCCCAAAATTTAAGTTACCATATCCAACAGAGAGAAATTAAATTTGCATATGGTGAGCCATAACAGGATTTGCACTACAATATAATCATAGATGTTAATAATTTTTTTTGATAAGTAAGATTAGTACATTAAAGAAATCCCTGAGCAGGGTGAACACAAATGCAAGATAAAGGAGGAGGCAATAATTATAACCTCATATTTCCTTAAAACTCTAGAAAATAATGAACAAAAGTAGCATAAGATTCTACCACCCAAACATACAGGAATTTCAACAAGAAATCTTTCAATCAACAAGTAGACATGTCTCCCAAGAAGACATTTTGCATACAATGTGTACACATTATCTGAATTTATGCACATAGCTTATATAACAGCTATTACAATGTCATTCTAGCAATTTAAAAATGTAAAATATCCCAATACCATTATTAAGAATGTAATGATCAAGAAGTAAGAAATCTGGCAATCCAAACTCAAATCAGGGGCCTCTTTCATCTCAACTCATTCACCTTTTGTTAGGTTTTTGTGACATTTAGTAAAATAGAGTGTCCATGCTATGAATGTTGATTTATGCCTTTTTATTTTTAATTTACCTCTATTATTTAACGTGTTATAATATTTAGTGCTATGTATTTAAACATTTGTTATGTTACTGTACAAAAAAATTGTTTGGGAGGACTTAATTACTTCAAATGGTTGTTTTAATGTTTTTATATTCATGAGTTTTACGCTTATTCATTGATAAGTTCAAGATTCTTTAGGATTCATAAATGTTAGTTGGTATTAACTTTTTGATTTTGTACAATTAAAGGACCATCCCTTTGATCTATTGTAGGATCCTGATTTCAATTACAAAACTTCCAAGTATGATGAATCCCTAATGAATTCTGGTTTCTTTACCTTCTAGAAAGCTGCCAAACAGTGATTGGATTAGAAACTACACCCAGTTTGCAGTGAATGAACACAATGAGAAAGAGGTTTGAATGCTTCCTTTTATAAATCTCTCTTTCTCTCTGTTTTTTTTATCAACCATGATTATTCTCTACTTGAAGATAACTATGGGGTTTATTTGAATTTTACACTTAAATTTCTATCAATCCCCCCCCCTTTCGGTAGAAGTATTCAAATATTTTTCAATATTCTGAATAATTGATTTGCATGGAAATAGTAACTCCTTTCTAACCCCAAAAAGAATCTCTCTGCAATTCTCATGGGACATTTCAGTGTTTTGGCTACTCATATAATTGTCTAAATTCCCTTTCATGATTCTTTAGGGGAGCATAGAGATATACAGTCACAATTGGGTCTCTGTCATTGAAATTTGAAAAGTAAAAACTAATTATTTGTAGCTTCGGCTCTATCTGGAAACTGGAGAGTATGACATCATTTATGTGTACTAATTAATTTTGTGGGCTTTGTGTAGGAAGTGGTGATTATGCACTGGGCATGTTCAAAGATAACAGCATCCTTGGCAATTCCTAATGCCACTCTCCTTGAAATCTTACTTGATAAGGTTTGTGTTTTAGTTGCCAGGTTAGCTGGAAAACTTTGTTATTTGCTCATTGTTTTCCATGCAAATGCAATATCTGAAATGATGTTTTTGGAGTTTCAGCTGAAATTATGCAAAGGCATATCTTATGCCGCAGTTGCTGCTCATGCAGATAAGAATGGCCGCCTTAAGTTAGCTGCCATGCTTGTTGAGCATGAACCACGTTCCTCGAAACAGGTTTTTCCTTTCTCTTTACTTATTTCTCTCTCTCTATTTTTTGGGTTGATTTCATTTTAGTGTAGTATTATCTAGAACTTTTTTTAGTTCTCATTTCTTGAGACTTCTATTTTTTGTGAGTCCCCTCCTTTTTGTAAATGGGTTCACGTTCCTCCAATGGTTTTTGAAAATACAAATTTACTTATCCAAATAATAAATAAATTTTATAGTTGCCAAACCAAAAATAAATTACAGCTGCAGTCATTTCCAGAGAAGTTTATTATATATAATAATTATGAGTTTTCTTCAGGTTCCACTCTTACTGAGCATAGGAGAAGAAGATACAGCTCTGACAAAGGCAACTGAAAGTGGTGATACTGACCTTGTTTATCTTGTCCTGTTTCATATCTGGCAAAAGGTATTACTTCTAAGAAATTTGACTCTTTACGTATTACTACAGATTAAATCAAGTTAACATATACTTCAATGGGACACTGAATTTTGGTTAATTGGTCTGCTCTATGTAAATTTTCTTTTAATGCAGAGGCCATCCTTGGAGTTTTTTGGAACAATTCAAGCCAGACCATTGGCACGTGATTTATTTATAAGTTATGCACGGTAGGTGCACCCTGTTATAAGGTTTGGATATATGTTGGTTTTTGGAATGCCATTTTATGGGTTGGCTTGGAGTCTGGTGAATGCTAATACCCATGGTTTTTTGGCCCCGGCTAATGGACCGGTTGGTTCGGTGGATGGACCAATGCATTACCATCAGATTACAAAGTTCATAACACACAACAATGCCACAACTGTTAACAATGCTACTATTGTATCAAACTATTGCTGTGCTGGAACAACATAGATTGGTTATGATGGTCTCCAGACTAAAATATTGTGTATGCAGTGATGCGATTTTAAATTGTTCACGTGCAACGCACGTGCACTACCACTAGTAGAAAATAAGATTACAACATATTTATATTGCAACGCAATTAAATTCTAACCCTAATCGGATGCATTAAAATTCTCTAATATACCTTTACCGCACCTAGTTGCACTTGTTACATTGAAATTTTCCAACAAGAGTTCGCTACGCTCCGCACATAATATCTATATACTTAGTTTCACTTGTTATAAGAGTATAAGTCATATCTCTAACAATGATTAATATTAGATTGGGTTTAGTTAAAAATAAGGTTGGGTTAAAACTTATGGTGAGCTAAGTTTTACAAAATTTGTTCATGATTTTTTGAAATGAGGGATTATTGACAATGATTGAGTTAAGTTTATTTAAAAATAAAGTTGGGTCAAAACTTGTGATGTTTTAGGTTCAAATGGATAGGCTAGATTCATATGGACGAAAATATTTTGAATAAAAAAAATTAAAAGTTGAGGTGGCTATAACCCACCCCAGCCCCCACACAATTCCGCTCCTGGCCTCATTGACAAGAACAAAGGATGGTGCTTCATCGCTTGTCGACGATCGCGACCCAGGAGATCGAAGCACTGTTTGAGAAAGTGAGCATGGAGGATGAGAGAGAATCAGTGATTGAGAATGCTGGATGTCTAAAAATGAAGGAAAAGCAAGGAGTGAAGAAAAAGCAAAAATTTATTTTAGAAAAATTATAGATAACCTTAATTCCCAACTCATATATATATTGAATTTCAGAAGTTTGGGTAAAGTCCCCAGAAGATGCTCCAGTCAAAAGTTATCTTGCAAGGATGCTCACAAATTCACACTAAACCTAATTTATGGTAGAATGACTAAAGATCTCATGCCATAAGAAAACTACCTCAACCCAAATATCTAGCACCATTATCATTACGAGCAATCTCCATCTCTTCAATTTCTCGCATAAAAGATCTCCCTCTCTCTAAACCATTCATCCTTGTATTCCGATAAGTTTTACTGTTACAACGTAGAGGGAGAATTGTGGAGAGTGATTGAGAGAGAGTTTGATAGGGGAGGTAGTCAATTTTTCCAAACCCCTTGTGTTGTGTTGTGCTTGATAACATCACGCATTGCTTTTCCAGAAAAATTGGCGCACAATTTAGTTAAACAAATATGGTTTGAGGGATCACCCTCCACGATTCTCCCTCTGCATCATAATTGAATAGCTTATCAGAATACATGAATAAGTAATTTATAGAGAATGAGATTTTTTGGGCAAAAAATTAAGGAAACGTACGATCCCTTATAATCTAAATGGCGTTTAACATTTCGGCTGAAATATATTCATGTGGCAGGTTCTTTAGTCATTACACCATAAATATGGGTTGGGAGTTAAGGTTATGTATAATTTTTTCTAATTATTTTTTACAAAATCTAACGAATTGATGACATTCTATCTTCTTTAGAGGGAAAAAAATTAATATTAAATAAAAAAAATTACATTATAGAATATTAAGTGAAAATATGTTGAAAAATTATACATAAACTAATCTCCCACAGACAGCTATTTATAAAAAGGCTTAATACTTTAGGGAAAAGTCTCATTTCCCTCGTGCATTTCAAACTTATTTCCTTTGGAATTATCGATTTATAAATAAATAAATAAAAAGGAATCTCATGGCTCATGAAAAAACAAAAGCCCCCATGACACATGTTTTATTTTAATCCTTCCTGGCAACTAAATCACCCAATTTGTCTATCTCTTCTACTCTTCTCTTATCTCTAGGAATTTCCACCATGGAGCATTTTTATGAAGCATAGTTAGAGGACAACAACATTACATAAATGATTACATGCAATATTAACTAAGGATATTAGTCTACTGGGCAACATAATAGATTAATAATCAGTAATCTATTATTCCTTATATTGATTGGTTTTCATAGTGATATGTTTTATTACAGTTATAAGCTTTATTTTTCAAGAAGATTATTCATATAAGATCGATGTATCTTTTATTTTTGGACTTACTCTTTATTATTTTACTTGTTATTCTATTTTATTTAACCATTTGATCGTGTGGTTTATAAGACTTTAGAATGTAAATAATATTTCGATAATTTGGTTAATTAATCCATTTAAATTTACAATTCATGTCTAACTAATTGGACTAATTAAAAAATTAATTTGAACCTATGTGCATAACACTACAAATAATTAAGGGTAAATTACACTAATCTCCTCTGAGATTTCTGACAATTACATTAACTTCTTCTGAGATTTTTGAAATTATACTGAGCTCTTCTACTTTACCTGACAATATACAGATACCTTCCTATAGTCAATTTTTTTCTTCAAAATGACAAAAAATACCTATTTTCTTTATTTATTTTTGTATTTTTTTAATTTTGACCAATTTTCACTAACATTTTTTAAAGATTTTTTTTACTTTTTTTAAAAAATAAATTTAAGGTAAATAACTTATTTTTATTTTATATAAAAAAAAAAAGATAAGGTGTTATCAATATTTATTTGAAAAATAAAAAAATTGGTCAAAATTTAAAATATTGAAAGAAAAACCATAAAATTGATAATTTTATCATTTTAAAGAAAAAAATTAACTAGAAAGAAATATCTGTATATTATCAAATAAAACAGGAAAGATCAGTATAATTTTAAAATTTTCAAAGAAAATCAGTGTAATTTATCTAATAATTAATTGATTAAATTATTTTTTAATTAATTATAGACCTAAAATACCTCAACTTTATATTTTACACATTATTCATAGCAACAATTGCAACCTTATCATTCATGTATCTAGATGGACCTTAGCATGAAAACGAGGTATTAGAAAGCCACTTCAGCCATATTTTAAACATGTTGTCTACAAAGCCACTTCACCCATATTTTTATAATTATTCTTTTTAGGGGGTATTAGAAAGCCACTTCACCCATATTTTTATAATTATTCTTTTTAGGCGGTATTAGAAAGCCACTTCACCCATATTTTTAACATGTTGTCTACAAAGTCATTGCCACCATAATTTAATTTGTCTCATAAAAATCTTATTTAGAGAAAAATATATCTTTCTAAACATTTTTTGAAAAGACGTCTCTAAAAGACATATTTTTAAGTTGAATAAGTTTCAAGTGTTAAAAAATTCATTATTAATTAAAGTTTCACATATCAAGCCAAACGATTATTTCGAAAAGACATCTTTGAACAAAATTTTTAAATTAAAAATATCTCTTTGAAATAAGCTTCTAAAAATTACACGAGTAAAAAATTTAATCAAAAAATTGTATGAGTTAAGAAAAATTAAAAAAAAAAAATACAAAGGTGACATAAAAAATCATATTTTGTTAATGTGTAATATGATTCATCTTTTTTATTAGATATATAATACATATGATAGTGATGTTAAAAAGACGCATTATCACATATTGTACCAAAAAATATCATAAAAACATTGTCACCATGTTTTTATGATATTGTCTACAAAAATGTTGTCACGCCATAATTTAATTTGTCTCATAAAAATCTTAGTAAGAGACAAATATAATTGGGTTCCCTTTCTAACCTTTTAAGGAATAAATGCTGGGGTGATACAATCATAAGTCTCCTATAAATATTTAATTAGTATAAGATCCAACCCAAAATAACTTAATCTAAAAAGTTCTTACGAATTGTGTTGACAAAAATGTCTTTTCTTGTAAAAACACGGATGAAAGAACTTATTTCTACTCCAACCTGCTCCAGTGATGTCATGTCATAACTTTTTTGTTTTTGAAACTTTAAAATTAAATAACTTATATCATGCAGAATAGAAAATTTTAAATCTGCGTGGGAGCTAATGAAAACAAAAGCACTTGAATTTAACAACTAGTATCTTTTTATCACAATAAACTGAAGCTATATTACATAATGTGTATTACTATGCCAACATGGAATTTTAAATGGAAGAAAACATTATACCTGGAGTATTTTTCAAATTTTCTCCGCATGGCTTGTTTTATTATATTTTAGAGTTCAACAATTCCTTGGCAACTACTTAAAAAAAACTATGAATTTTTAACAGAATTTCTTATGCAATATGGATCTTATTTGATAAATTCTCGATTTTTAGAGTCCAAATATATAATTTTTTATTAAAAAATAGATTTATATAATTTAAGTTATTTAATTTTGAAGTTTTAAAAATAAAAAGTGATGACTTGACAGATTGGGTATAGGTTTGGTATAAAAAAGCGCAGAAAAAAGTTATTATTTTTGTAAATATAAAAGTAAAGTAATTTTGTCATTAAAAATAAAATAATAGTGTCACCTCAACACTATGTTACTTGGGACTACATAATTTAAAAACTAAAAACTTTTGAGATTAAAGTATTTTCTGTTAGACCTTAACCTTTGAACATTTATTTTAAAAGACCTTTTACTAATTAATTTTAAATTATAACCTAAGATTTGTCGGTAAGTAATTTTCACTTTTCATATTCTTTCTATCTGATTTCAATATAAATAAGATTAGAAAAGAGAAAAAAAAAAAAAAAAACACGTAACCTTTATCATTTTAAAAAGACACGTAACATTTCGAGGTGATAAGATTCGAATTTTGATTAGATTTAATCAATAATTCTTTACAAAGTTTTGTCCAATCATATGAAATACTATCAATAATTGTTCCCACATTTTTAATATAGAATTTCCCGCATTTTTAAAATGCAATAATAGCCACAAGATTCTTTGTTCCCACCATAGATTTTCCCACATTTTTAATATAGAATTTCCCACATTTTTAAAATGCAATGATAGCCACAAGATTCTTTGTTCCCACCATAGATTTGCCCACATTTTTAAGATAGAATTTCCTACATTTTTAAAATGTAGTCTACAAAGTAACAGTCTTTTTCTTTTTCTTTTTCAGGTTTTGGTGAACAACAAAGTCATTGTCACCATGGCCGGAGGCACTACCGACGTTTTTAATTGGCAGTGGACAAATGGATCACGATGACCCATATTTTTAATTTGCAATCCATCAAAGTCTTGTCGCCATGATTTTTGTGTTTAATGGGTCTTTGTACATGTGTATTTTTTTAATAATATTTTATTATATATTATAATTAATAAAAATAAATAAATCATTAGACACATATCATGATATTATTTTAGAGAATACATGTTTTTTTTCGTCGATTATTGATAACTAAAATTTAAAAATAGATTTGATTGTCATGAAAAAAAAAAAAAGACTAAATTTAATATGTATAAAATAACTCAAAATACCCCATGACTCATCCATCCAAAAAAAAAAAAAAGCAATGTCTCATTTCTATTTTTAAACAATCAACTTTTGTGGTGATCTCTTTTAGAGTAAAATTGCTTCTTTAGTGGAGACTGTGAGAAAGTGGCTACTGTGAATGGAACTTAGTGATATTATACATAATGCATATATTTCTTATTTCTAAATCTAAATACAAAATTGTAAGGTTTGGCAATCTCTAAGGCTAAAAGTCATTGGAGTCATATTAAATTTAAGTTTTAATAACGTAACAATACTAAAATATTATATTTTGACATTTTTACTTTAATATTAAAATATTATTTTTGGACAAAGAAATCATTCATCATCCTAATTACTAAAATGTTTTATGATTTTGGAATATTTTTAGTCATTGGATTGACAATTTCTACTCATTGATGTAAATAGCACTCGTTATTCTTCTAATTATATTTGACAGAAGATTTGAGAAAGTCAAAATATGAATCATATTTTAACAAATCATTAAAACATGTAATTTTGCATTGCTTGCTATTTTACAGGAATAACACTTCTTTGAGAGTTGCATTGGAGGTACTCTTGCTATTTTACAGGAATAGTAAATCCTATTATTATGTTCAGGTGTGAAAAAATAAAATGAAGAGACCAAAAAAAAAAAAAAAGCGTACATATATAATGTGTTTTTCACTCCTAAAAACAATATTGTGAGACTTCATACACTTTTTATAGTATATTCCAGTCTCATGTTCTAGTGTAAGAAAATAAAATGAAAAAAAAAAAACCGTTATATATAATATATTTCGTGAAAAATAAGTATCTCAAAAAAATCTCAATAGAAATAAATATTTCCTAACTCCTCGAACTCATATTCTCTGCAATAACTTAACATATTTTCAGTAATAATATTTTTAAAATTTAGGATAAATTATACTGACTTTTTTTTTCTAAATTTTTTTATAATTACAAAAATCTCCTCTTATATTTCTGAGATTGCACTGTCAATTTCTACTTTTATTGACAAACTATACACACCTTCCCACCTCTCCAATATTTTTTTCTAAATGACAAAACACCCTTTTCATGTTTTTTTTTTTTTCCATTTTTTCAATTTTGACTAAATTTTTCAAACTTTTTTTTAAAAAAAATTATTTTATATAAAAATAAATTTAAAGTAATTAATTATATTTTATTTTTAATCAATAATGTTTTAATTAATATTTTTTTAAAAATAAAAAAGAAGTTAAAAAATAGTCAAGATTGAAAAAATACAAAAGAATAAAATAAAATGGTCACTTTTGTCATTTTAGAAAAAAAAAACGAACCAGGGTGGAGATATGTTTAGTTTATCAATAAAAATTGAAAGGACACTTAGTTTCAAAATTTTCAAAGGAAATTTTTGTAATTGTCAAAAATTACAAAAGTAGACTTCTATAGTTGCTTCCCTATTGCTTAACTTTAAATTATTGTACTACTAAAATAAAAGCATAGTTATCAAAATCACGATTAGGATCGTATGAAAATCATTCAGGATTATAACAGAATCATGGTAAAATCAGTTTCATTTGTTGAATCAAAAAATTACCTAAACTATCTGGTTATTTAATGATTCAACACTAAATTTTGATGAGTATTGTTATATTTAACTAGTTAGTTAGATAATTTTTTAGTTTGAGAGTTTTTTAATTTATTTATTTAAAACGTTAATTTGTGTTATTTTAGAATAATGAAACTTAAATAAAATTATAAATACATACACTTCAATATATTATTTGAATACTTTATATTATTTATTGATCTCATACTCATATGCTATTGATTTTTAATAGTTTTAACTATTTTTTAATGAATTTTATAAAATCTTACTATCCTTAATTCGATTCTATGAATTCTCAAAATGATCCCACGCATGATTAATTTTATCAACCTTGAATAAAAGATAACAATTTTATGAGTACAATAATTTAAGGTTAAGCAAGAGGGAAGCAACTGTAGATCACCTTGTAAGTTCCTATATCAGTAGAACTAATCTTGCCTTTATCCACTAAAAGAGGTCTTCCAAATGACGTGCCAACTGCCAAGTCTCAAATGATGTGCCTGTGATGGACCTACCTAAATCATGTGCCAAGTTGCCAACTGTCGAGTGATGACTCTAAGATGGTGTGCCGAGTGTTGCACTTGGTGTAATGCACAACGTGCGATAGATTAATAAAATGTGCGAATAAACAATTACTCACTTTATGTATTGCACATTTATTGGTACAGATTAATTGCATTCAGTCTATATATATCTATGCTTGTATATATATGTGTAGTACCCACAAGATCCTTTATGTTCAAAGTTTCTCAAATAGCCTATCTGCAAAAAAAACTCAAGTTTTTATAGAATAAATATTTCAGTGCAATGGCTACTATCAACTTGGTTCCTTCAACTGGAAGAACTCTTCTCTGGACTTATATTAGACAGATTCCGAGAACCAGTGTCCCGGCGCGTGCAGGTGCAGCCGGTGGTGGCGGATCTCCCAGTCCCGTCCAGTGCGGTACCATGGCAGCCACACCTTCTAGGCGATCAGCGAACTACCAACCTTCCATTTGGGAGTATAATTATATTCAGTCACTGAACAGTGATTATGTGGTAATTAATTATCCTTATCATCATTAATGTCGTATTAAATTATAAAAATAGAGCTCTAAATCCATGCTTGCTAGCTAATGCAACAATTCATTTCATTATGCAGGGAGAGACATACAAAAGACAGTCTGAGAAGTTGAAGGAGCAAGTGAAGATGATGCTTGACAAACTGGTGGAGCCATTGGATCAGTTAGAGCTAATTGATAACTTGCAAAGACTTGGAGTATCTTACCACTTTGAGGATGAAATAAAGAAAATATTGAAGAGTATATATAACAATTTTAAAAGCCATGATAGCTGGAACAAAGAAGATTTATATGCTACAGCTCTTCACTTTAGGCTCCTGAGACAACATGGATATGATGTATCTCAAGGTACTATAATTTTTTCTTTCTTTCTATCTATATAGCTTGAATTAAACCCATGTCATCTACTTCACTTTACTTACATTGAAGTTAATGTTTGGACCCATTGTCATCATAATTTCTAACAAAGAAGCATTGTTGGATGCAGAGGTATTTGAGTATTTCAAGGATGAGACGGGCAGTTTCAAGGCAAGCCTTTGTGAGGATACAAAGGGAATGCTATACTTATATGAAGCTTCATACCTGTTAGTGAATGGTGAAAGTAACTTGGAATTGGCAAGAGAATTCACAACCAAACACCTTAAAGAGAACCTTGAGCAAGATATGGAACATAATCTTGCCATACTAGTGCAACATGCCATGGAGCTTCCCCTGCATTGGAGGATGCTAAGGTTAGAGGCAAGGTGGTTCATAGGACGTATATGAGAGGAGACCAGACATGAATCCAGTTTTGCTTGAGCTTGCGAAATTGGACTTCAACATCGTGCAAATAACACATCAGAATGATCTAAAATACACAACAAGGTATGAGCTTCCCATGTTCTATTGTGATATAACCGAGCACATGTCTAAAATTGTATTGCCTTATAAAATTTCTTTAATTTCTTCTTACACAGCTGGTGGAAGAGTACATGTCTTGGAGAAAAGTTGAGCTTTGCTAGGGACAGATTGATGGAGAATTTCTTATGGACTGTGGGAGTAATCTTTGAGCCTCAGTACGGATACTGTAGGAGAATGTCTACAAAGGTCAATGCACTAATAACAACAATCGATGATGTATATGATGTGTATGGTACTTTGGATGAACTGGAGCTCTTCACTGATGCTGTTGAAAGGTTGGTGCTACTGGGTATATATTGGTAATTTTTTTGTATGCTCCTGATCAGCTATGTAATAATAATAATGATATGTTGTTTGTATTTTCAGATGGGATATTAATGCAATGGGGCAACTTCCAGACTATATGAAGATATGTTTTCTTGCTCTTTACAACTCCATCAATGGAATGGCTTATGATGCTCTCAAACATCAAGGTTCTGACATCATTTCATACCTTAAAAAAGCGGTACATTCTTTATTCTTTGTCAGATTCTTTGGCTTTTCCAAGCCTTCTAAATTCATGTAGTATATTAATTATTATAGTTTCTCTAATTCATTATTTAAATGATTCAGTGGACAGATATATGCAAATCTTACTTACGAGAAGCAAAGTGGTACTTCAATGGATACACACCAACTCTGGAGGAATACCTCAACAATGCATGGATTTCAATATCAGCTCCTGTAATACTAGTTCATGCTTATTTCTTCGTTACAAATCCAATAACAAATGAGGCCTTGGAATGCCTAGACCAATATCACAATATAATCCGCTGGTCATCTATGATTTTACGACTTGCAGATGATCTGGGAACTTCATCGGTATGCAAAGACATATAGTTGTATATATTTTTATCATCATGCTCTTTCAGTGTTGAAAAATGTTTGCTTGTTTTACAACACATTCCTGGTTTTTCTTGATTCAGGATGAGTTAAAGAGAGGGGATGTCCCTAAATCAATTCAATGTTACATGCACGAAACTGGTGCTTCTGAAGAAGATGCACGTGAACATATAAGGTTTTTGATTAGTGAGACATGGAAAAAGATGAATGAAGATCGAGTTGCAGAGTCCCCATTCTCAGAAACTTTCATTGGAATTGCAATGAACCTAGCTAGGATGGCCCAATGCATGTACCAGCATGGAGACGGACATGGTATTCAAGATCGTGAAACCAAGGATCGTGTATTATCATTACTCATTGAGCCTATTCCCCTAATATAGAGAAGCAAAGGAGCTAATTAATATTGCAGTGCTAGTAGAGTTTCAGATTAGTAATGTATTAGTTTCATTAGACCCAACTCTTTGTATTGTTCCAAATTCTCGTTTTTATTCCTATTTCATTTGTAGAATTTCGAAAAGAGCTTAAGTGAATTATTATGTTTTCATAATTATCATCAAATGATAGTAATTTCATTAGAATCGTTTACCAATTTCCAATGAATCTCATTTTTTCCCTAACCCTGAGAAAGATATGATGAGGGAAATCTAGAGAGAGGAGCAACATAGCTTTAAAAATCAGAAATATATAGCACTAGTTTGCTTAATGATTGCTTGACACAACATAAAACATATACTCCGATGTCTGGGTTGGTTGGTTGATGAAAAATCAAACCTCTATACCAAACAAAAATATAGAAAAGTATTGGTGCGTTGTTTTTTTTTCTTTTTTTCTTTTTTGAAAAGAACCTATGCATAAGTTTAATAAACAAATGAGTAAATTAAATTGATCTTTCATGGTTTTTTTGAAAATTATAAACAAAATTTATGGCGTTTTTAAAATTACACTTCACTCTTTTGTTAGATTTATTTTTGTAACACTTATTCTCTTGCCGAACCTTCGTAAGTGACAATACTGTTATTGATAACATCAAGACAATCAGACTGCGCCTGGATAGTGATTCAGATATGATTTTCTGAAAAATATATTTGAAATGTGTTTCAGAATTTTGTAATTGATTTTTTGAAAATTGCGAAAATACGTTTAGATATAATATTTAAATTTAAGTTTTTGAGAACAAAACTATAAAAATACATTTTGATCTGAAATTTGATTTCATATTTTTTAAGATAAAAAAATAATGAAAATGCATTTAGATAAGTTATTTTTTAAGATAATTTTTTATTTTTAAATTTTTAAAAAGTAAAATTACTGTTTGTGGCTTCTTAAAGAGAGACTATAATTATCAGAGTTTTTTTTTTGAAAATTCCTTTTCAAGTGAATTTATGTTAATATTTTTATGTTTTCTGTTTTTGAAAAGAGAGAGAGAGAGAGAGAGAGAGAGAGAGAGAGAGAGGCATGGCTTTGGAACTTTTGCCACTATTTTTCTATTCTAATGAGAGAGAGAGAGAGAGAGAGAGAGAGAGAGAGAGAGAGAGAGCATTTTTTTTTGTTCTTAAAAATGAGAATGAAAATGATAATGTTCTTATAAAACCTGCCTGCTTGGATTTGTTTTTGTTTTTAATTTTTGTGTTTTCAACCATGAAAATGATAAAAATAAAAATAAAAATAGATGTGTGTTTTCGGTTTATTTCATTTTTTAATGAATTTAAATTTAAAAAATTAAAATAACTATTAGTTGTTTCCTAAAGAGAGGCAACTATTATCAGATTTATTTATTTTTTTAAATTCCTTTCCAAAAGAATTTATGTTAATGTTTTTATGTTTCCTGTTTTTGAAGAGAGAGAGAAAGAGAGAGAGATTTTTTATTTTTGTTCTTAAAAATGAAAATGATAGCGTTCTTGTAAAACCCATGTACTTGGATTTGTTTTTATTTTTAATTTTTGTGGTTTCAACAACAAAGATAATTATAAAAAAAAATTAAAAATACATGTGCGTTATCTAGTAATTTCATTTTTTAATGAATATAAAATTTTAAAATTAAAAGTACTGTTAGTTGTTTCCTAAAAAGAGGCTATTATCAGTTTTTTTTTTTATTTTTGAAAATTCCTTTCCAAAGGAATTTATGTTAATATTTTTATTTTTTAAAAACAGAAAGTAATTTTTTAAAAAGTACTCAATTCTTCTTTAAAACGTGTCTTTTAGAAACATTTTTTCATAGATATTTTCAAAAATGGGAAAAATTATAATCTATCTATTAATTATTATTTTTATTTGATTTTACTTAATTGAGATATTATCAACAAAATATAGATATAAATAACCAAAAAAGTATGGATAAAACGTCATCAATTCTAACCATAAATAAATGAGATGTAATCATTTTTTTTTCAATTAATACTAAATAGAAATATTATTATTATTATCATTTCATATTTTTCAAGATCAAAGAACAATTTAATAATTACTTTAAAAGTTTTGAAAATGTTATGTAAAAAGTAGTCAAATTATTTTTAAAAATGAAAAGTGGGATGCAAAAGATATTTAGAATACTTTTAAAATAATGTTCAGAATTTTGTTTTTGAAACATGACCTAAACCAACAGGTTTTCAAATATGATTTTCAAAAAATCTGTTTTTGGATTTATAACCAAACATGACCTCAATTTTCTTTTTCATTCTCAAAATACCCTTACACAAAAGAAAATGACAATTAATAAACGCTTCCTTTATTTAAAAGAATTTACATTTTACCCTTGAACATAATATATGGCTCTCCCCATCTCTCCCCATCTCACAAAAGCCTCCCAACTGAAGTCTAGTACCCCCTTTTGCCTCTTTGTTTTCCAATGACTCTTATCTTATGTAAATAAAACACACACACACTAATACACATGTAAAAAAATTTGTGAATTAAATATAAAAAAATAAAATGGTATATGCATAATTGCATGCGCACGCACATAAATGATATATATACACACAAATAAAAATTAAAAAACTTTTCATAATTTAAAACAGAATCACATATTAAACATTTGTCAAGTTTACAGTAGCTAATAATAGAACAAAAATAAGCGTGAGCATGTATGCACTTGGAATCCAAGGGGAAAACCAATGATGATTTTAAGCTTGTTCCTTTTAGTTTTAGTAATAGATGAGTTAACTAAGTATACTTAGGATGATGTTAGATGGTGTATACTTTTTTCTGATGATATTATTTTAATTGATGAAATTAAAAAATAGGATAAATGATAAATTAGTGTTTTGGAGAGAGACTTTAGAATCAGAAGGATTCAAAATAATTAAGGCAAAAACTGAATATCTTGAGTGTAATTTTAGTAAAACTAGTAATACAAATGAAAATAGAGTCAGAAATGAAAATCAATAGTTAATAAAAAGTAAAAATTTTCATTATCTAGGTTCATTTATTCATGTAATATCCCAACCCGGGATACCGGGTCATATGACACGTATTACGAGATTAAAGAAAAATTAGTGTAAAAATATTTACACTCAAAGAGAATAATTAATTAATTAATTAATTATTTATATGAAATAATTAGTTTTAATTATAATAAATATTTTAAACACACATTTACATTACATGTGGGGTGTGTAGTATGTATGTATATGTGACAAAGCATGTATGTATGCATGTATGTATATGAATAAAGTAAAAATAAATAAATAAATATATGTGAATTGTGAACAGTAGTGTGAATGGGGGTGAGTGTGTGTCGACAGTGTGTGTGTGTGTGTGTGTGTGCTTATATATATATATATATATATATATATATATATATGTAACTTACAAAATATCAAGCATGAATTAAATGTAAAGTGGAAGTTGGGAAGAAAAAAATTAAATGGAAGAACAGAGAGATTGATGAGATGTGAAGGTTAGTGTAGGGCTACGAAATCACAGAGAGAGAGAGAGAGAGAGAGAGAGAACAGTAGAGAGAGAGAGAGTAGAGTGAGAAGGGTTGGTGGAGAGAGTTTAAAAAGTCGAAGCATGCAAAGCATGCTTGGTTCATAAGGAACTGACCCTGAAGAGCATTAGGAAGCTTAAGGAAGAAGAACTAGAGAACCAGAGAGAGAGAGATACAAAACATCAAATACAGGTATTTTCTCTTTCTAAAAATATAGCATGGATATGAACTGTTTTAGAGTTTATTTTCTTCATATGGTGTTCAATATATGTTTAAAGTTGAACCATGCATGAAAAATTTAGTGTTATAACACTTTAAAATAGAAACCCAGAACAGCAGCCATGGTAGGACCTGGGTTAATACAGGTCTGAAACGTTGGCATTTAAATCAAAAATAAAGCATAGGGGCTTCAAAGTGAGGTTGTAAGGGTCATGAAAAACCCTAGCCGCGATCACAAAACCATAGAAACACCCCTGCAAATTATCAGGTTGCAGGATACGGGTGGTTGAACACTTTCTTCAAACTTGTACCAAAACTTAAAGAAAAGATTGAGAAATGAAACCCCATGAAGAGGGGATCATAACAGGACAAATCCCAAAGGATTTGGCTAAGAAACCAGTATTTACGACGCATTTACAGGTTTGATTATCAAACCTTGAAACGAGCTAAAGAGATCAGTTTGATCTTCCAAATGAATGTCAAACTCTTAAATGATGTTCCAGAAGTAAATTAAGATCAAAACAGGGAGAAATCATTGAGTAAAAACGCACGAAATTGAAGGGGAATGAAACCATGCAAATTAGGGCAACGTAGGGGTTAAATGAAGAAGATGACGATGAGTTAACTCGTTTTAAAATAATCGAGTTGACTCAGGACACGTGGCAGCATCAGAGCTTGCCACCAAATAAATGAAACGGCAACGTTTTAAATGTTTTAAACGCTAGGGCTGACGTCATCGTGACGTCAGCCACACGCATGAAAACCACTAAACGATTGGTTTACAACCAGACCGGATCGGTTCACTTAAAGTTGGACCGAACCCACTGGTTTTCTAGTTTTAATTTAATTAACCAAACCAAACCTTTTGTTATTTATGGATTGACCCCAACTGTTTTGGAAAATCCCACTGTGGCCCAACTGATGAAGATTTTATGCAATTAAACCCCTGAAAAAATAATTAAATAATTAAATAATTAATTTAATTATTTAATAAATAAAGCAAAATTACTAATTTGCTCCTGAGTCATATATGAAGCAAATGAAGTCCAAATTAAACATATGAATAGTGTATCCTTACTATTTTGGACATTCTGAGACTAATGGCGGGGTCCGTTTTACGAGACCGAATCCCAAAAAATAAAGACACGTACAGGGGCAAATGACCAAAATACCCCTTGTCTAAAATTAACAAGTTATTAGTGTATTCTTACTATCTCGGACCTTCTGAGTCCAATGGTGAGGTCCACGACACGAGATGAGATCCCGAACATAAGGATACGTAAAGGGGATAAAATGACCAAATTACCCCTAGTATCCTCAAAAGCCAAATTAAAACCAGGGAAGGTCTGAATTGACTTTTTTTGACATCCCGGACTCAATAATGGAGTCCAAATTACGAAACGAAGTACAGAAAAATGAGACACGTAAAACTGATAAATGTCCATTTTGCCCTTTTACATATAGAAGTCCAAATTGAATTCTTGGAAAGCCTAAACTGACTTTCTTCGACGCTCCAGACTCAATAGTAGAGTCTAATTTGATCAAAAGAGATGTCCAAAAATAAAGCGACATAAAATTTTTTGAATAAGCATCTATCAGATGACTATAAATTAAAGTAATGCCAAAGTACAAATACTAAGGCGTATACGAGGAAATGAATTACGAAAAGATACGACACATAAATATGTGAAGTAAATAACTTTAAAGTTAATGGAGCTACTAGAAGAGTATAAATTGAAATGAATTAAATTCCTAACACGTTAAATTGTGTCATAGGTTAAGAGTACGAGTTAAGTTAAGTACATATGAAATTATGAAATAGTTTTAGGATCTAATACGATGTAAGCATAAGTTAAGGAACATTGAGATGATTTATAATGAATGTGAAGTTAATGAGATATTTATGAATTGTTCTTAGGAACTACAAGGAAAGTGAGAAAGCGCATTATTAGCACTAACCCTAAAGGACCAAGGTGAGTAACCCTATATTCGAAGTGGAGATTTAACTTCACGGATTTCAAAGAAGTTTTGAGTTCAAGTCATGAAAAGTATTTGAATATCGAATTCAGTTTTCATACGTCTTCTGTTTTAAATTATTCTGTTCAGATAACAGATTTACTTACAGTTTCCTTTAAATATGCCTTAGCATGTTTGAGTTTTAAATTGCAAAATCTCTGAGATATATTCTGAATTCGTATATTCTGAGTATTGAAAGTTCTATTATGAAGTTATATACTTTGTGTTGAATACTTTTAAATAGTATTTATGAGAAGAATTCATGAGATAAAAGTAGTTTCTTGAAATACAAGATAACTGTGCATAAGCACGAGATAGGGTATTGGGTTCGCAAGGGACTCCATTATCCTGTGGAGCCGACAAGCTTTTGGGTTCTATGGAATTCAATGGATTGTCAAATGTCTGGTAGCAGGATCTAATCCCACAAGCAAAGAGATATCTCGACAAGAGTAAAACGGGAGTCTAGTTCGAAACAGATTCCAAGAGTAAAAGTGAGAAGAAAAGATATTTGAAAATGAAAGCAGATGTTAATCCTCATTTTCATATTTACATGTTTGAGTTCACATATACTCTATTTAAAGAAGAACACATTTTTAGCTTGAATACTTTACATGTTTCAAAGCTATGAGTTTTATGGAATGCATATATTTGTATTCAAAGTTACAAGTTTTATATGAAAAAGCATATGTTAGCTTGAATACTTTACATGTTTCAAAGCTATGAGTTTTATGGAATGCATATATTTGTATTCAAAGTTACAAGTTTTATATGAAAAAGCATATGTTAGCTTGAATACTTTACATGTTTCAAAGCTATGAGTTTTATGAATGCATATATTCTGTGTTCAAAAGATACGAACAATTGACAGTGATTGATTTATAAACCTTTATGAGCTAAAACCACTGTTGATTGAAACCCCATGACGAATGTTGGAATTGCTCACAAGCTTAGATTAACTTACCCGGACTTTGTTCGGATCCCCCTTTCAAGTGACTGACAGCAGTCGAGTTTTGAAGACGGTGAATCTGCCGGCTTATGGAGATGTGATTAGATGGTTCCTTTTTGGGAGTTATGTAAATTTTATTAGCACTTATGTTTAAGATACAGTATGACAATATGTAGAAACCCTATGGGGTAACTAACGTTGATGGCTGTATGATAATAGTCTGTAATATTTTAGTTATGCTTTGATTGTATAACCATGTGTATGCATATGAGTAGAGCGGCAGTACCGGGCGGTGTGCTTAAATTTTAAATGAGAAAAGAAAAAAATTTCACGCTTCCGCAAAACACGAGTTACACCGCCGTCCGATACTGCTGCTCACAGACCGTTCTGCCCAATGGCCCCCGGGTCTGAGGGTGGCGAGTCGCGATCCGGAGATCCACACAGGGTGGATTTCGGGTCGTAACAATTCATAAATATGGAGAAATTAGAGATGATAATACTCATAGAATTATGTTAAGTGGAGGAATGCATATGGGGTATTGTGCGATCAGGCATATACTTTTAAAGTTGAAAGGTAAATTTTATAGAACAGTTATACGAGCCATGCTGTATGGAACAGAATGTTGAGTAATTAAGAAACAACATGTAAATAAGATGAATGTAGTTAAAATAAGAATGTTAAAATAGATGTGAGGCAAGATAAGAAAATATAGAATTAAAAATAAACATATTCGTGAGATGGTAGGAGTAAAACCTATAAGAGATAAAATGAGAGAACATCGGATAAGATAGTATGCAATGGCGGATGGGGGGGGGGCCATGGTCCCTCAAAAAATTTTGATATTGTTTTTTTCCCACTAATTTTGTTAGAAATTTTTTTAAAAATAGGATTTCCTCCCCCCCCCCCCCAAAGAATTTAGATATTGTATTTTTTACCACTACTTTTGTTAAAAAGTTTTAAACAAAATAGGACTTGGCTCCCTCAAAAATTTGGATATTCTATTTTTCACCACGAATTTTCATAGATTTTTATAATAAAAAAAAAAAAAACAGACTTAACTCCCCTCACATTTTGTATATATTTATATGAATCTCCCTAAATTTTTATACATGTTATTTGGCTCTCTTAACTAAAATTTTTGGATCTATCACTTGATAGTATGGTTATATAAAACGAAAACTAATAAATACACTAATAAAAAATAACGACATGATTAGTATTAAGGATCTTACTGATATTAAAATGTTTTGAGGGTATTTTTGAGTTGAGATAGTGAATTTTAATACGCTCAACTCTTTTGCAAAAATATCAAACACTCTGATTCTTTTGTTGTTTTGTCACTCAATGGGTTTTGTATGTAAAGAAAAAAATTTTGGAACATAGAATTTTTAAAATAAATTAGATGATAATCCATTCACAACTAAACCGAATAGAATAAAGAGAATTTTTAGGAGAGAAGGCAACTATTTGAGCAGCTCCACTCATAAAATATACTAATGGTAATGGAGCCCCTTCTTTGCTGATATAGACGTGGACTTTCAGTGCTTTGAAAGTTCCATCGTTTATAATGGCGACCAGGGAACTAGTATATTAGTTTCATTCAAAGCTTTGTGAAGTTAACAGACATATCAACACTTGACACTGTACATATCTAGCATTTGGCAATAAGGCTGAAGCCATTGCTCAATGGTAGCATCTAGTTTGTGTCCTAGTATCTATGATTGGTTCACAGAATGTTGAACTTCTAAGCATTCAGTTTGTGGGTTTGATGATCCAAAATTTTTGTCTTGTGTGATTCAACCTTCCACGTCTAATTTTTAAGCATTTAACCTCATTTTAAATGAAAGAGATTGGGAATATGTCACTTTTTCTTCTTGGACCAGAGCGTTATATACATACATACATACATATAAACTCTCTGGTCCAAGAAGAAAAAGTTTCCTCTTTGATAATTATAAATACTATCTTTGTAATTTGTAATCCTACCGTCTCCTATCAATAACGTGAAATAAACAGACGTCAACAGAATCAAGTCATTTACAAATTTGTCTTTTTATTTAATAACATTTTTCAGTAAAAAAAATCAACCACATATCCTGCCCTTTATGTCTCTCTCCTATATATATGTTCAGGTATGGCTGCCGCACCACTCCTCCTCCTCCCATCTCCACCGTTCACAGGACCCATCTCTACCGCCACTCTTCACCAGTTCACCGACACTCTCCTCCACCCATTTCCACCGTCCCTCTCTTCCGCTCATCTCCACCGCCCCCTCCCCTGTCACTTGAAGAGGTCTCAAATTGTAGTCCAGATTCTATGGGTAATCTTCCTTTGACTTCTTCTATAAGAATGAAGAGTCTGTACTAATTTCTTCTTCTATGAATGCAATTGCGGTAATTGGTTTGTACAAATTTCGAGACTCGACGATCTCAGGCATGTTTCAATTTTTTTCTACTCAGGGAGGTAAAATTTGAAATATTTGGGGTTGATGTTAGATTTGGGTTATTGAGAGGCTATTCGAGATTCATAAAATTCTCCAAAGTTTTGGAGTTCCTTTCACAGAAAGTCTATTCAAGATTCACAAATTTCCCCATCTTCTTTAAGGAATTCGAAAGCAACGGTAATGGAATTCTAGGCTTCGAGGTAATCAGTTTGTACTACATAAATAAAAGCTGCAATATCTCTTTTTTGTGATGTTTGTGGAGTTTTCTTGTACTTCACCCATAAACAACCAACCAAGCCACACACGCATAAACATACATATATATATATATATATGGATTCAAGTTTTCCAAACATGGCAGTTGAAGTCAAACTGCTCAATCCAAACTTGGCCAAATTTTGTTCTGTTAGTGAAACTTCACTTTCCATCTCTTCAAATATTACAATCTCTCTTCAACAGTAGTATTATATTGTCATGCTCTGAGAGTGTTTCTATAAGTTTAATGTTATAAAACATTAATGTTTTTCATTCTTGACTCGGGATGAGATGAAAAGAGGTGATGTTCCCAAATCAATTCAGTGTTACATGCACGAAATCGGTGCTTCTAAAGAAGGTGCACGTGAACACATAAGATTTTTGATTAGTGAGATTTGGAAAAAGATTAATGCAGATCGTGTTGCAAAGTCCCCATTTTCAGAGACTTTCACTGGAATTGTAGTGAATCTTGCTAGGACGCCCACTGCATTTACCAGCATGGAGATGGGCATGGTGTTCCAGATCGTGGACTCGTTGAGCCCATTCCCCCATATGTAAACAAGTTATGCAACTAATTTTACAGGTGCTAGTTTCATTGGACCCAACTCTTTGTAGTATTCCTAAATTCTCATCTCTTTACATGCTTCATTTGTAGAAATTGGAAAAGAGCTCAAGTGAATTATGATGTTTGCGGTTTTCAAAAAAAAAAAAAAAAAAGAATAATGAATGTTTGCATAATTATCATCATAATATAGTAATTTCAGTAGAATCGCTTACCAATTTCCAATCAATCTCATTTCTTTCCCAAACCTAGAGAAAGGTAGAGGGGAAATTTTAAAAATAAAATAAAATGAGGAGAAACAGTATAGCTTTAAAAATTAGAAATATATATATATATATATATATATATATAAACTAGTATTTGATTAGTTGTTCCACAACATGAGACAGATACTTCAATGTCTGGGTTGGTTTTTTTTTTTCGGTTAAGAAAGAATTTATAACACAAAAAAAAAAAAAAAAAGAGTATACAAGTATAAAGTGCATACCTCCTGCTATACAAGCTCAAAATGAAGGGGAAAAAAAAACCTGAAGGGAGGCAATAAGGACTGAGGCCTGGAGACAAAGCCTAAAGAGTAAAGACATAAAGCAACAATGAACAGATCGAGGATCCACCCTGGCATGCACACAAGTATTTAACAAAGAAAAAAAATTATTAAAATTGAATTGCAATACACAAAAAGAATGGAAAATGTAATTCCAGCATAAGAGATATATGAATTCATTGCAATGGCCACAAAATGTGGAAGAAACAAAGTGTGCATTCATGCATGGTACCCAAAACCACATATGCAGATGCAAATTACAAGCTTTGTAATAGAAGAGTTTAGAAACAAGTGCCATCATTTACAAAAATGGACATTCAATATTATCCTATTCCTCACCCTAAAAGCAAATCCCAAAGAACTCCACAAAATTAAAACAGTTCGTTCAGGTAAGAACATGAGATGCAAGTCAAAGAGTTAACAAGAAAATAATTTATGACATAAGGCAGCACATATTGCTGCAGACAGGGTCTATACAACTAGAAAATACAAATATACAACTACATTACATTATTATGAAAAACATTTACCTTTTATAGTACAATCATAAAAAAAAAAAAAAAAACATAACAAAACACAATCAGATCAGATGTGATTGTTTCCATACAAATATTGAAAAGATAGAGACAATAGATCATCTCTTCATCCATTGTAAGATGGCGAGGGATGCTTGGTAGCAAAATCTAGACCTAAATAAATCAACGACAGTAATTTAAGTATCTCCAAATAGTCCTATATAAACCATCTTCTCTTTGTTGTTGACTATTTTATTGGAAAAAATATTAAAATGTCTCTAAAATAAATTTCTCAATCCAAAAAATTCATGATACATTTTTTTCTATCTAAAAAGTCCAAAAAAATAAATTTTTAATATAAAAAAGTTCAATTGTTAACTTTCATCTTAACGCCGTTAAAAAATATTACTGATTATACTTAATGACATTCAAGTTACATTTTAGAAAAAAAAATACTAAAAAATATATAAAATAAAATTTTCAATCCCAAAAAATCATAACATTTTATAGAGTAAAAATTTATTTTTTAGGCATTCTAGATAAATAAAAAATGTTATGTTTTTTTAATTGAAGAATTTTTTGTATCTATTATTTAATATTTTTTAAAATATATCTTGAATGTTATTTTGATCTAATCAATAATATTTTTTATCTGTGTTAAGATATAAGTTAATAATTGAACTTTTTTGTATCTAAGGGTCGGATCCGCATTAGTCTAAGGATGCTTGCTCTTTTGAGTTGGACTTAGAGAAGAGAAATGCCCCTTGAAAGACTTGAAATCTTTCTTGAGGACTCTGTCTATGTTCATACGGCCTCTATAGTTCAATCCTGCCAATAAACTTTCCGGCCTCATATGAGAATGGAAAACTGGAGCATTTTCTGCATCGGTGGATGAAGAATCGCGAACATAATAATTTCTAAAAAGATACCTACTCCGATTTTATTGGTGGAGATTCTAATTTTAGGCCATGACTATGGCTTTCTATCTGAAGCTCACTTTTTGGGTGGTGCCTGTGATTGTGCTCCTGGACGAAAGGTAATCTTAATTGGGCGAGGCAGTGGAATAGTTTGTTCAATGTTTAGAGTGCAAGGTCGGGCAGGCATCAGCTCTAAATGTTGTATTCCGCCTTTGTCTTTATTACCATCAATCGGTTATGCCTTACCTATGATGCGGAGATAGCAGCTACTTACCTACAGCGGATCGGCGGTTTCGGAGACCGAACTGCCCTAGCTCCAAAAGAGGTTAGCCAGTAGGAGATTCAAACCTTAACCTTCTCTTTTCTTTATGAAGCTAGGAGAAATTAGCCGGAGGGACATCTCTCCATATAAGATATGGGCTATTCCTCACGGGCAAGCCAACTCCCTCAAGGGGCTCCAAGTGCACTTAAGGTTTGAACAACCCCTTTATTCAATGGGAGAGGACTATAGGGGAAAACACTTGGGGATCCCTAAGGTTTTTGAAAGCACAAAGGGAGAAGGGAAAAAAAAAATGGATCTCAGCATAAAGCTTAATCTACTATCAAAAGTAGGATAAGTGGCTCTCATCAAATTAGTACTCTCAATTATCCTTATTAGACATTTCAACAGGAATCTGTAAGTCATCCTTTTTATCGAATGCAAACTTGTAAGATATTTCTACTGTTTATCTTTAAGATCCCTAGCTCCCCCCATACCCTATGGATTGGTTAGGATTATAGCTTAAGAGAACCTTCCTTTCCCTCTCCCCTAGGATAGATAAAATGATAATGTTCATACTGTGTCCTTGTGTTTGGCCTTTAGATTGGAAGAAATAATCCATGTGAAAAGAATCCCTCAACCCCCCCTCTTTTAAATCTTTATCTATGTACTATTGTAAGGGAAATTGGTAGAGTAGCCTCTTGAAATCCAAGTAATCCTTTTTGTTCAATCCCAACCTGATTATGTTCTTACATCTAATCCATCTCAAGTAACTATGCCAAATATTTTAGCACAAGCATACAGGAGTTTTGACTTGAATAGAGAAGTGTTTGTTGTGGAATGATTAGAGAACAAGCTTTCAATATTCGTTATGCTTCAACTAGAAAACTTTACACCCACGGGGTAGCTTAGATGAATTAGTAGGTGTACTATAGACCTGGAAGTCGCCAAATTGAGCCCCTCTTTTTACGTCTCATGGGACTTGTGATGTGAGTCTGGGACTTGTGATGTGAGTCTGAGATTAGTTTGTTGACAAATTAAATGGCTGAGATATTCCTATACTTGAAAGAAGAAAAAAAACTAGAAAACATTGGAATTATCATTGTCTTTACAGGAACTGGACCATAAAAGTAAATAAAGGTATAAAAAAAAACATTGGAATTATATCAACATTAATGTGAACCAAGGAATTATCATGAACCTTATAAACTAAAAAGGATAAATTGACAATTTAATAACTAGAAATGACAAGTAGATTATATATATATACCTGCTCCTAGGTTTGGTCATTCTCAAACTGTCCATGGCTCTAATGGTGAGTAATGTGCTGATTGTCCTGTAGTATTGGTATAATTTAAAAATCAGGTCTTGATGAACTCAAGAAAATAGAACAAGAGTTGAGGAACGCAAGATATGAACAAGAATTGAAGAATGCAAGATATATCTCACCACACTAACGAGCGTGGGGTTATCAGAAAAGCTTTCTTGGCCATTGTGAAATCCAAAATCAAACACAATTCATATCAGATTAGGGAACTTGGTATCTGTAATCAATGCAAGAAAAAAAAAAAAAAAAAGGTAAATTGTAAAAATGCGTTACTGTTATGAGATTGCCAATCATGACCAATGTGGTGCTGCTTTCACACCCGGCAGTGGGAGGGTTTGTATCGCACTGTGGGTAGAATCTACGCTGGAAAGCATACGGTGCGGAGTGCCTGTTCTTCAGCTTCTTGATCGGCAATGACTCTTTTGGGTATCTGAAAGAGAAACGGTGGTAGTGCTCGGGACGAATTAAGAGGAGCCTCACTCAAGGGCCAAAAGCCAAGGGAAATTTTCTTTTGGGGGGGGTGGAATTCTAGGAATTTAATTTTTTAAAATTGAAAATTTATATATATATATATATATATTTTTTTTGTTACAGAGGAAGATGGTTTTGTTTCTCAAATTTGATAAATTTTATATGTAAAAGAAAATTTTCTCTTAGGAGAAGATGGTAGGGAAAAATTATAAAGATTATCTTTTTTTCAGAAAAAATAATAAGTTGGGTTGGGATTATGGTTAATATCGGATTGAGTTTAATTAATACTAGGGTTGCGTTAAAACTTATGGTGAGTTATGTTAAACAAATTTTGTTCATGATTTTAGAAAATAAGGAATTATTGATAATGGTTTGGTTAAGTTTAGTTAAAATTAAATTGGACCAAAACTTGTGATGTTTTGGGTTCAAATGGAGATGAGCTAGATTCATATGGGTGAAAAAATTACTGAGTAAATTTTTTTTTGAAACTTTAGGTGGCTATAACCCACCCCAGCTCCACACAGTTCTGCTCTTGGCTTCATTGACAAGAACAAAGGATGGTATTCATCGCTTGCCGACATTCACAACCCAGAAGATCGAAGCACTGTTTGAGAAAGTAAGCATAGAGAATTAGAGAGAATCAGTGATTGAGAATGGTGGATGTCTAAAAATGAGGGAAATGAGTGAAAAAAGAAGAAATTATTTTGGAAAAATTATAGATAAACTTAACTCCCAACTCATATTTATATTGGATTTCAAAAGTTTTGGAAAAGTCCCTAAGATATTATTTGCAAGGATGCTTACAAATTTACACGAAACCTAAGTTATGGTAGAATGACTAATTAAAGATCTCATGCCATATGAAATCTACCTCAACCCAAATGTCTAACACCGTTATCATTATGAGAGATCTTCATCTCCTCAATTTCTCGCATAAAAGATCTCTCTCTCTCTCTAAACCATTCATCCTTGTATTCCAATAAGTTTTTTGTTACCACGTAAACGGAGAATCGTAGAGCGTGATTGAGAGAGAGTTTGATAGGGGGAGGTTGTCAATTTTTCCAAACCCCTTGTGCTGTGTTGTGCTAGATAACATCATGTATTGCTTTTCGAGAAAAGTTGGCGCACAATTTAGTTAAACAAATATGGTTTGAGGGATCACCCTCCACGATTCTCTATCTCCATACCACATGTTCTATTTTTATCCTTCCTGCCAACTACATCACCCAATTTGTCTATATCTTCCTCCATCAATGTCACTGTTTTTTTTTTTATAAAAGGTACAATCTTCTTCGATTCACATTTAGCATCTACATTTTCTTAATATTGTTATCATCTAGTTGTCAATTTTCAGATCATGCCAAATAAAAAATTTTAAATTTGCGTAGGAACCAGTGAAAACAAAAGTACTTAGATTTAACAATTATTATTTTTTTATCACAATAAACTAGAGTTATATTACATAATGTGTATTACTATGTTAACATAGAATTTTAAATAGAAGAAAATACTGCACTTGGAGTATTTTTCAAATTTTCTCCGCATGACTTGTTTTATTATTTTTTAACTTCTAGACACCTATTTTGAGAGGACCTTTCACTAATTAATTCTAAATTCTAACCTAAGATTTCCTTGATAAGTAGTTTTCACTTTTCATGTTCTTTCTATCTGAGTTCAATATAAATATAATTAGAAAAGAGAAAAAGAAAACAAGAGGCAACAATAAACAGAAAATGACATCCACGTTTATCATTTTAAAAAGGCACGCAACATTTCGAGGTGACAAGATTCGAATTTTGATTAGATTTAATCAATACTTGTTCACAAAGTTTTGTCGTATCATATGAAATACTATAAATAATATCTTAGATTTAATGAATTAGTAATGTTTTGTAACATGCGTATTTAGAGCAACTCTAAAGGGAGTTACCTATTTTGAGGGTGCCAAAAAACCTATTTGCAATCTTGAACAGTGTTATGACACTTCCTGAATTATAAATTTGTTCAAATGACATATGTCTAAAATAGGGTGCCATTTTAATATTTTTTATTAAAAAATATAATTAAACTTAATAGTTATATTTTAATAGGTATAGTTTTCGTAACGGTTTAATTTAAATTAATTTTTTAAATTAAGTTAAAAATAATAATTTAATTTTAAAAAATTAATTTAAATTAAAAAATTAATTTAAATTCTAACAATTAACTAAATTAAAAAAATTATTTAATTATAAAAATGAGTTAAATAAATAAAATCATCCTAAATTTATAGAATGATTTTCAGAGTAATTTTTCAGACTTTGGTAAGTTTTCTTTTCACAAAGTCTCTATATTTATAGAATTCTTTGTTAAAATAGAGTCGTTGTAATAGTAAAAATGGAAATGGTCTCAACCGTTGAATGGCACTTCTCCTTTTCTCTTTCCAAAGTTTGTAAAAATAGCATATGTGCACGTTGGGTGTCCATTTTGCAATCGTAGATGCCACCTCCGTTAGAGTGAAAAATTTTGAGTTTGGGTGTCATTTCGGCACTTATAAATTTGACATCCCGGATGACACTCCGCAGTTGAAGGTGCTCTTGTACACATATATTTATGTAAGTATGGAATCCCGTCGTCAAGACACTCATATAAATTTCACATCAATATAAAGCTACATGCCCTATATTATCAGTACTTGTTTCCAAGGCTTGTCAAATCATATTACATATGACCGAGAATATATTATCAACCAAAAAAATTATTAAAGAGGTATTGTAACTTTTTTTTTTTTAAGAAAACATATCAAAATATGGTAATTAAAAACTTTTTTTTATATGATAGGTCAGAATTCGAGTCTAAAAAATTAATTTTTTTAGGACAGCTCTCTTTCTTCCCCCTATTTTTTTTTACTTGAGCTCTCTAAAAAATATTTTTAATTATTTAAAAAATAAAATCTCAAAGTGCAAATGCACAAAAGGAAGTGTGAATAACTTCTTCTTCTTCTTTTTGAGAGGTGTCTTCTTTCTTTGATACACATTATTTTTTATACTCATTTGAGAATGACTCTTAAAATAAATAAGCCAAATTCGAATAAATTTTGAAACTTATTAATTTATTGACCTCACTTGACCTTGACTCAATAAGTTAATAAATGATTTAATATTATATAAAGAATCATGTTACTCGAATTTATTTCATAATTGGTTTGATTAGAAGTTCGATAATAGTTTTGTCATTTTGAATAAAAAATTTACTAAAAAATATATCTGTATATTATCAGATAAAGAATAAAAGATTCGTAAAATTTTAAAAATTTTAAAAAAAATTAATATAATTATTAAAAATGTCCAGCAAATCAGCATAATTTATCAATATTTAATTTCAAAACTCAAACCTCATATTCTAAAAATGTCTTATCAGTTCATTAGTTACGTGACAGCCACAAAATTCTCTGTTCCCATCATAGAATTTCCAACATTTTTAAAATGTAGTCTACAAAGTCAGTCTTTTTTTTTTTTTTTTTTTTATAATTACACTTACCCTCCCATAAAGTTTCTAATAATTACAAAAACCTCTTTTATAGCTTCAAAAATAATACTGTCTCCCTGTTAGAAATTATCTCTAAACGACATTAACGAAATTGGATCCTATTTACCAAATTATCCTTATATTTTAATAATATTTTTTTTACTTCTTTTATTTTTCTCCTCTCGACTCGCTCTCTCCCTACTCCCACTCAATCTCACTTCCCCCTCTCTCTCTCTCTCTCTCATTTTCTCTACCCAGAACAACACCGGCCAAAATTGCCGCTGTCACCGCCGCCCATGGCCGCTCCACCACCACCATAGATCTGGGCCACTCGTGTATTTGTAATTGAGGAGGCAGTGAGAGAACGACACGCAGTCAGGGTCACTGGAACCGGTCGGCGACAGGTGGCAGAGAGGAGGGTGGGATCGGAGGAAACTGCCCAAATCAACAGGATGCACAAGATGTTCCGACGGGTAGTCCGACGATCACTCCTGTCACCGACAAAGTGGGGTTTAATAGGGGCAAGAACTGTGGGGTGGTGGGGACGGGAACTGGTGGCGCCACAGGTCGAAAAGATGGCGGTGCCGTAGGAGGCACAGTGGAGATTTGAGGCGGCGCATAGCATTGGATCGAAGGTGGTTGTGGAGGAGATATAATTGATGATGGAAGGGTTGGATTAAGGTTTACTGGAACAGATGGAGATGGAGATTGCGATGAAGACGGCGGATGAAAAATCAGGTTGATTCGATTGGGGGCCTGGGTTTTCCGGTTCAGGTGGTTGTGAATTGGGTTCTGCGGTTGCAGTAGATGTCGGAGAGTTTGCCATTTGCCATTGCTAGTTGATGATTCTGGAGCAAGAACCTGCAGGGCTATGAAATCCATAGCCTCCATCTCACTGATTTTAGAACCATCATACCGATCCCTCAAATTTCTCAACACACACTGTTGCAAACTTCCTTTCTCTTTTTTTTTTTTTTTGTTTTTTGTTCAATCTCTATCCATCAAGGTCAATCCACAACTGCCGCAGCAGGTGCTGCAACAGCAGCTCCGATTGCTTGCTGCTTTCTTTCCCTGCTGCACTTTCCATCCCCCCTGCTCCAACGCTACACAAACACACACACACACACACACACACACATATATTTATCCCTGCTGCCACCGGTTCTCTCTTAACAGAACACTCACCGCCTCCACCTCTCGCAGCTTGTACTCACTTCCTTCAGCTCCTACTATTTTTCTTTTCATTTCTTTTCTTTTCATTTTATTTCCCAGCTTCTTCAAGAAGCTTCTGTTTTTATTTCAGAGGAAAATCTAGAGGAAATATCGGTTGCTTCCAGCAGCTTCCGCTGCAATTGCCGCATATCGGTTGCTTCCAACAGTTATTTGGGGTTGAGGATTTAGACCAAAGGATAAAATTGTGCAGGTAAAGAAGGATAAGACAATCAATTTTTAAAGTTATTGAGAGAGAGATGAGAGAGGAAGAAAGAGATTAGGGCAGAGAAATTGAGAAAAATTATTAATTGAAAAAAATTATAAAAAGTGAGAGTAGTTTTGTTATTTAATCATGACTTGTAAAGGATAAAATTGGTATTTAGATAAAAAAATTGTTTATATCATCAAACTCTGTTAGGTCAACTAACGGCAGGAAGAATCTGTTATAGACATTGAAACTAAAAAAGAGATAATGTTATTTCAGAAATTATAAAAAATTTTATGTAATTATCAAAAATTTAAAAGGTAGTAGGTGTAATATGCTTATTTTTTTTATAAAAAAAAAGGATTTTGTGTACTACAAAGTCATTGTCACCATGGCTTGAGGCATCACCGACGTTTGTAAGTGGCAGTGGACAAATGGATCATTGTGACCATGACTTGTGGACACAAAAGTCTTGTCGCCATGACTTTTGTGTTGAATGGACAAATGGATCATTGTGACCATGACTTGTGGCATCACCCATATTTTTAATTTGCAGACCATCCTAGCCTTGTCGCCATGACTTTTGTGTTGAATAGTTTGGTACATCATCTCTCACTTATTTTTTATAATAATATTTTATTATATATATTATTATTAATAAAAATAAATAAATTATTATACACAAATCATAATATTATTGTAAAGAATACATATTTTTTTATGTCGATAGGTTAATAATTAAATTTAAAGATGAATATGACGATTACTGAAAAAAAATATTAAATTTAATAATATGCATAAAGTAACTTAAAATATCCCTGCGACTAATCCATAAAAACAAAAAATAAAAAGTAATGTATAATTTTCATTTTAAAAAATCTAACTGTTGTGGTGACCTCTTTTAGAGTAAAATTGCTTCTTTAGTGGAGACTTTGTGAGAAAGTGGCTACTGTGAATGGAACATAGTGATATTATACATAATGCATATATTTCTTATTTCTAAATACTAAGGCTAAGAGATTTTTGAAGCTAAAAGTTATTTGAGTCATGTTAAAATTAAGTTTTAATAGTGTGACAATATTAAAATATTATATTTTGATATTTTTGCTTTAATATTAAAATATTATTTTTGGACAAAGAAATCATTCATCATCCTAATTACCAAAATGTTTTATGATTTCAGAATATTTTTAGTCATTGGGTTGAAAAATTCTAACCATTGATGTAAATAAGAGCTGTTATTCTTCTTATCATATTTAACAGATGATTCAAGAAAGTCAAAATATGGATCATATTTTAACATGTCAATGAAACATGTAATTTTGTATTGCTTGCTATTTTACAGGGAATAATACTTTTTTGAGAGTTGCATTGGAGCTACTCTTGCATGGATTTTTTATAGTAAATCCCATTATTATGTTCAAGTGTGAAAAAATAAAATAAAGAAACCAAAAAAAAAAAAAAAAGCGTAAATATATAATGTGTTTTTCACTCCTAAACACAATATTGTGAGACTTCATACACTATTTATACTATATTCCATTCTCATGGTCTAGTGTAAGAAAATAAAATGAAAAACAAACCGTTATATATAGTATATTTCGTGAAACATAATATCTCAAAAAAATCTCAATAGAGATAAATATTTCCTAACTCCTCGAACTCATATCCTCTTTAATAACTTAACATATTTTCTGGAATAATATTTTTAAAATTTAGGATAAATTATACTGCCTTTTTTTTAGATTTTTGATAATTACAAAAATCTCCTCTTATATTTCTGAGATTGCATTGCCAATTTCTATTTTTATTGACAAACTATACACACCTCCCCACCTCTCTAATATTTTTTCTAAATGACTACTACAGGAGAAGACACTATTAGCAACGCACATGTGCATCGTTAATAGTAGTCATATGCGTCGCTAAATCTCTTCAGCGACACACGAATGGGGTTCGCCACAGGCATCGCAAAAGGTCGTGTCGTCAATACTATTAGCGACACACAAACCTCTATGCATCACTAAAGGTAACTATTAGCGACGTACATATGGTGTCGCTAATAATCGGGAATGGGCAGTTGCTAATACTATGCATGGCACATTGTGCATTGCTAAAGGTTACCATTAGTGACGCACAGAGAGGGTCACAAATTGTATTTTATCTAACCTTTAGCGACACTTGTTGTGTGTCGCTAATAGTGTATTGCAAATCTTTAGGGACAAATATGAAGCGTCAGCTATAAATTGATTTCTTAGCTTTTAGCGACGCCTTTTGTGCGTCGCTAAAATTTTTTTTTTCTTTACCTGTTTTATTTGTTATTTTAGTCCTGTTTAAACCGGTATCAATCATCCTGACATATAGTAAAATCCAAACATTCTGAAATGAATATATTAAAAAAAATACATTCATATATATATATATATATATATATATTATACTAATTAATTACTTACATTTGTAAAATTATAATTTAACAATAAATACAAAAATAAAAAATTGTCTCAAAAAATGTAACTACAGATGTCCATGAAAAGAAAAAAAACAACAGATAAAAATAATAAGTCCCGATGCAAGACATAAAGACGACGGTGCAATAATCCCGATCAATCTGAAATAAAGATCAAATGATATATATATATATATATATGTATATATTATAATAAGATCTTGTTTGTACGTATTTTCAGATGGGATATTACTGCAATGGAGGAACTTCCAGAGTACATGAAGATATGTTTCCTTGCTCTCCACAACTCCATTAATGAAATGGCCTATGATGTTCTCAAAAAACAAGGGTCGCACATCATTTTACACCTAAAGAAAGCGGTATATCTTAATCGAAGTTGTGTTTCAGTTTCCTAAAAATCTATCATCGTCTCTCTTTTTTTCTTTGTTGGATTCTTTGGTTTTTCCAAGCCTTCTAAATGCATGTTTAGTATATTGCAGTCTCTCTAATTCATTATTTGAATGCTTTAGTGGGTAGATGCATGCAAAAGTCACTTACAAGAGGCAAAGTGGTACTTTAATGAATACATACCAACTCTGGAGGAATATCTCAACAATGCATGCATTTCAGTATCGGCTCCTGTAATACTAATTCATGCTTATTTCTTCGTTACAAATCCAATAACCGAAGAGGCCTTGGAATGCTTAGACAAATATCACAATATAATCCTTTGGTCATCAATGATTTTTTGACTTGCAAATGATTTGGCAACTTCATCGGTATGCAAAGATACACTAGTATCTATTTATCATGATTCTCTTGCACTAGTTTTCCTATAAGTTTCATTAAGTTTTTTTTTTTTTTTTGTTTTGAAAACCATTTTTGTTTTTCTTGACTCAGTATGAGTTGAAAAGAGAGGACGTCCCTAAATCAATTCAATGTCATATGCATGAAACTGGTGCTTCTGAAGAAGATGCACGAGAACATATAAGATATTTGATTAATGAGACTTGGAAAAAGATGAATGAAGATCGAGTCGCAGAGTCTCCTTTCTCAGAGACTTTCATTGAAATTGCAATGAACCTGGCTAGGATGGCGCAGTGCATGTACCAGTATAGAGACGGGCATGGTATTCAAGATCGTGAAAGTAAGGATCGTGTTTTATCATTACTCATTGAGCCCATTCCCATTTATGTCAAGAAGCATTAGCAATTTCATATGAGTGGATGTATTAGTTTCATTGGACTTAAGTCCTCCTATTGAATTAAAAGGTATGTAAACTTATCGATAATAAGAATAAACTTGGGATGTTTTTGGTACAGTGGAGACTAAGTTCATAAATATTTATAATAACAGGCTCTGTATGAAAAATATTAAGTGCTTATGACTCATAATGCTTCTCCAAGCTTAGTGGGAAGAATCCTGCCGCTCTTCAAGTCCAAGTAATTTAATTCTTTGAAAAATATGAATCTTTATATCTTAGATATGTCAACTTACATACTTTGGTGCCTTTTGAATTTTGACAAATAAAATCAATTTGTTTCAAAAGTTGGTCCAAGCATAAGCCCCTTTTTCAAAAAAGAAAAAAATTACAAATATACAATATAAAACTCACTCAAATAAAGCCTAAAATATAAACATGCACTTCCGTCGGAAAAAAGAATTCAGTGGGACGGTACCACAATAGTACCATTATTATGATCTCAGTATTATCATGGAACTTATATATGTTCTACAAAAACAAGAAATCACAATAACAATATCACCATTAGGAGTGTACAAAAAATCAAGAATCGTTGAACCGACCCAACCCAACCCGAACCTGACCTCAGTAGGTTGAGTTAGTTTGGTACTAAAAAAAATTGGGTCGGTTCGGTTCTAGAACCGATTTAATCAGTTCAATTTTGGTTTAAAATTCAGATAAATCGAACCAACCTCAGAATTGAACTCTTACTATTTTTTTTAAGAAAAATTAATATGTATATATATGTGAGTATTATAAATATATATATATTATTGTATATATATACATACGCATACTGTATTATATAATATCTATATTATATATATAGTATACACACATACTGTATTATATAATGTGTATTATATATATAGTATACTATATATATGTGTATGTATATAAATATACAATATATTTTATATACAACTATGACAACTAGTGGCACTTCATAAACAATTTGGTAATTGTGAAACTCAAAATTCATTCTCTTTCTCTCTCTAAAAACTGATAAACTCTTAATTATTTAGAAATATTAATAAATGATTTCATGTAATTATACATGACATACATATACAATATATTATATATAGTAAATTCATGTTTTCTGTTAACATCCGTCTCCCGACAATTTTGATATAGGAAGTCAATATAATATCAGAAATTATATAAAAAAAATTTATAATTGTCAGATATCACATGATCTTTTTTTTTTTTTCTTTTTTTTGGTTAACTCAATATGAAGATCAAGTTACAGAATCCCCTTCGCAAAAACTTTCATTGGAATTGGAATGAACCTAGCTAGGATGGCCCAGTGCATGTACCAACATAAAGATGGGCATGGTGTTCGAGATCATGAAACTAAGGATTACATATTATCATTACTCGTTGAGCCCATTCCCATTTATGTAAAGAATGTTAGTAAAATAGTATATCAGTATTTCAGTTTTCTAAAACAGAAATTAAATTTGTGAAAACAGAATTTCAATTTATGTGAAAACAGAAACTATTTTATAAACAGCAACTATTTTGAACAGCCAGAAACTATTCTGTTCCAGACTTGAACAACAGAAATAACTAAACATAAAACAAAATTACACTTAATTAAAACAACAGAAATAATTAAATGTAATTAAAACCAGAACCTATTAGTAGTTGCAGAAGAAGAACTTGGAAAACACAGATCAAGTCTTGTGTTGGACACAATGTCCTTAAGATAATTTATTGTCCTCGTAGTGGTGCTTACGAGTTCTAGGCAATATGTCTCCTAGGATAAAATAATCTAACCAACACAAAGGCAAGCACTTCCAATGTGTTGTCTGTCGAACCAAAACTGTAACACAGAACTTCTCTCTCAAATGAAGATGATATGCAAATGAATGAATTAAATGTAGAATGTTGTGATCGTGTGTCCTATTTATAGACTCCCTCATGCCTGTTTGGTACAGGCATGAAGCTTGGGTCGTGTCTATTCATGGCGAACAGACACAGTCGCGTCCATGGAGAAGACGCCCATTCAGTCAAACAGTACTTCCAAAACGACAGCGTTTTGGACTCCCAACGGTAACCATGCACACGTCTAAAACAACAGCGTTTCGGAATCCCAACGATAACTTAAATACATGTTCAAAACGACTGCGTTTCTAGTTTGAAAAATTTTCTCTAAAGAGTTATATACAAGCAGCCCAAGCCTAGAACCCGAGCTCGGTTCTATGCAGGGCGGCGACGGCGCGCGCGCATGTGGTGAACCAAGCATGTGCTAGGTCCTCCCCCCTCCACAAAACTTGGGTGCCCCTCAGGACTCAAACCCTCCTCCAAGGTAGGTATATATATACTCTTTAAAAGCCTTGTACCCATCCTATATGAGACACAAGCTTTTTGCACAAGCTTCAAGCTTTTATTACCATCTCCAAGTGGTGATGTTTGGAGGCAATTTCTCATTCACTCCTTAATGGTTTTGAGCAACCCAATATATAATCTTAATCTCCTCATGAAGGAGAACACATTCCCATGTGGACCCACTAAAATTAATTTGTGGGACCTACTTTAATTTTAGCTCAAAAATAGCTAATTATAATGTTCAAAAACTCATTTTTCCAACAAAGAATCAGTCCAACTAATTTTACATTACTGGTAGTCTCATATCACTCCTCGATAATAAGAATAAACTTGATGTTTTTGGTATAATGCAGACTAAAGCTCACATTATACATATATAATAACTTAGACTCCGCAGTGAAAAATATTAGACACTTATGGTCCTTCACTTATAATGCTTCTCCAAGCACAATGGGAATAATCCTTATGGGTTGAAATTTCGTCGCTCTTCAAGTCGAGTACTGAATTGTTCAAGTTCGACTCGCTAAAATAAACAAGTTTCAAATTTTGTTCAAGCTTAACTTATTAATTTTTAAGTTGATCTTGAACAAACTTTTAATTGAGTTAATCGGGAGACGAACTCGAGTAGTTTGAATTTTTATATACTATTAAACTATTTTTGACTTAATGAGTCGAACTTTAACCAAGCCCAATAAATTAATAAGTCTCAAAATATATTCAAACTTAACTTTTTTATCTTTCAAGTCGATCTCGAACGAGCCTATAACTAAGCTGATCACGAGCCAAACTAGAATAGCTTGACTTGTTTTACCATCCTAATTCCAAGGGGATAGTTCATTGGAGGAGTGAGCCAGACAGTGAGAGAATAAAATCTATCTGACTAGACAGGTAAAAAAATTTAGTTTGGTATGCGGAATCTATCCCTATCCCGTAGCCAAACCAAAATTAAAAATAAAAGTAGCTCTTGAAGTTTACTGAGGGATTAAATGCGAAAAATATTGAAGACTTCAAAATAATATGGGAAAAAAATATTAAAGACCTTGAAATAATATTTCTACTGATACGATCCATGTTTGTATATGTCCAAAAAAACAAATACATTTATACAAATATAAATATTAATTTTACCGTTAAGATTACCGTTCTCTAAGAATATGGTAATTCAAAAGTATCCGTTACTTACTCTTGAATTCTTAATATGCAGTCTACAAGTAAGTCCTGTCACCATTACTTTTATGGCCGATAAGTCTTTGGTAGAGAGAGGTTAGGACAGCCGACCGTGTGTTTGGCACGGCGTCAGGACGCCCAAAACGTCATTTTGTGGCTGGAATACATTTGACCATTTTCCAGATGAGATGTTTTGGTGGCGGTAGCCGCACCGGGTCGTGATTAAAAGTCCGTTTTCAAAACGTGGAAATAACTAGCTTTGGTGATAGCGTCTGTGGGCCGCCATTTTGTATGAAAATAACGCTTCTAGTCTTTTAATAAATTCACAATGAAAATAGAGGCTTAGAAGCACGCTAGTGGGCCGTCCTTTAGACTAGTGTTGGCACTAGAATTCATGATCATATTTTATAGTTACGAAATTGTTTTTGAACTCCAAAATAATTATGGAATGACAAGCAAAAAGTCCTTCACTCACTATCCAACACGTCACACCTTTTTTCTTACACTTTAATAGGTAATATTTAAAATTATGTAATTAATATAATTTTTTAAATATTTGTGTCACATTATTTGATATATAAATTTAAAAAACATAGCATTTTCTAATATATATATATATATATATATATTGTATCTTAACTTCTACCTGGCCATTGGTCCATTGGACATATATTCCTTAAAATATTTTTCAATTGAATAAAATATTTAATTCAATCAAATTTCTTCAATAATTATTCACTTTAAACTTCTACCTTATATTTTTTGTTTCTAAACAATTAATTTATTTGCATGTGTTATATTATATTTTTGTTTCCAAACAATTGATTTATTTATATAATGAATACTATTTGATTATATTGTATAAAAGATAAAATAGATTTTCATGAGTTATAATCACTTTCAATTATTTTAATCAAACACTTAATAATCTATTCTACTATCATAAATTAATCTCATTCAAACACTCAGAATTTTTATTTTTTAAAATTTATTCTTTATAAACTAAAATTCATCCAAACTAACTTTAAATACTTAATAAACAATTCTATTCGATTTATATGTATTCTGCAACATAAGCATTCAATTAATATTTTTGCACTTGCCTCTTGAATTTGGGCTTCTCAATAGGTTAATGAATGCACATTAATAGAAGTAGAATAATACCATGGTAAGTTCACTGCATATCAGACAAGTGTTTTAACTATTAAATTACTTAAAAATTGAGTTTTTATTTATTTCGATTATTTTATTTCTAGTTTTTGGTTTATTTAATAATTAAAATATCTTATCTCACATGTACTCGAACTTACAATAATTCATGAAAGTAAGTATTATTCATATAAAATCGATAATTTATTATATGATTCAAAAATATTAATCCCAACTACGAATGGCAACAGGACTGGGGTTTGGGGCGAGGGATCCCTTCTCCAACTTCTTCTCGCGAAAAAAAACTTCACTGCAAACCCGTTTAAACCTCGTAATAAGCGGGGTGAGGTCCCATCAAAGTCCCTATTTTTTTTAACTTTTATTTATTTAATTAGATTAATTGTAATTAACGCATTTTAAACAAAATAATATGTGTTAAAATAAGAATTATATATGTTAATAGAAAATTAAAATGACATTATTTTCTTTTTTAAATATATACCTCTATCAAATTTATATAAATTTTTAATAAGTAACTTAAAAATATCATTATAAACATTGGTTATGTAGTATAAAAATTTATTTGGGTTACACTGACCTCTCCTAAGGTTTATGACAATTACACTAATCTCTTTTGAGATTTCTAAAATTACACTGACCTTTCTTACTTTATTTAAAAATATACAAATACCTCCCTCCTATTAATGTTTTTTCAAAATGACAAAATTGTTTCTTTTATTTATTTATTTTTATATTTTTCTAATTTTGACCAATTTTTTTTTACTTTTTTTAAAGATTTGTTTTTATTTTTTATTTTTTTATTTAAAAACAAATTTAAGGTAAATAACTTGTTCTTATTTTATATAACAATAAATTTAAGGTTTTCATCAATATTTATTTAAAAAATTAAAAAAAAAAGTTAAAATTAAAAAAATTAAAAAAAGAAATATGAAATGAGTAGTTTTGTCATTTTAAAAAAAAATATTCACAAAAGTGAGGTATCTATATATTTTCAAGTAAAAATATGAGAAATTAATATAATTTTAAAAATTTTAAAAAATATTAATATAATTATCATAAATTTTAAGAAATATAAGTATAATTTATTTAATTTATTATTATTTTATTTCATATAATTGAAACAAGACAAAATAGCTTCTCTCCAAACCTATCCCAAATTATAATAATGTAAAACTATCTATCCTAAATCTGTCTAATTAAAAACAAAATTGATAAAATTTTAATGAGACAAATTAAATTATTATTTTTAATTCTAATTAATCATAAGTAACATGTGTTTGACATGTTGATGGGAACACCATGCAGTCATTTCTACACAAAATTCATGATATTCTTCGCGGATAAAATTATTCTTATCATTTAAGTTTATCAAAAAGTATTTACACAATGTGGCAATGTGATATTAATTATGCATTACATTACATCAGGGTGGTATTAATTATATATTATATCATAATATAATATACAATTAATATCACATTACGACATTAACATGTAAATACGGTAAACTTAAATAATATGTATAGCATTTCTCTATTTTTCACATTTTTAACTTGCACTCTGCCAAGTCATTGTCAGCATGAATTGCGGGAGCACCGACATTTTACAGCTGCAGCAGCGTAAGGTCAATTGTCACCTGCGTACAGGGACTTCAAAGTATCTCAAGCGGAGCCAAAAACATTTCCGATCTCTCCTTCTGTGGTCTCTTTTACTTAAAAATGGCGCTTTAATGAACTTTGTCGGATAGTGATCTTTGTCGGTGATGTTTATATATATATATATATATTGTATTTTTTTATTCCTAAAGACATGATTGTGCCAATGACATGCAATGTTCATAAACTTTATTGGCAAAATGCTATATACTCACTTCGTTCTTGAAATTTAAAAATTAATACTTTAATTACGTGTATTTTATGCGTGCATCATATTAGTTTATAAATTATACATATTAATTAGATTTTTTATTTTTATGATTGAACATAACACTCTTAAATTTTACAATAGATTTTATTTTTGTATTTGGGTATAAAAAAATAATATTATATTATTAAATAGAAACGATCAAACAAATAAAAAAAATAATCTCAAATAAATAAAAATATATAAGAAATATATAAAATTTATATGATTCGATATAAATATGTATATGTCGGTGAGTATGAATACGCATAGACCCAACATACTTTTAAGTTCAAAGTTTCTCAGAGAAATTAACTGCAAGTTTTGTTAGAATAAAAATTCAGTTTAATGGCTACCAGGCGTACCATCAACTTGCTTCCTTCAACTGGACGAACTCTTCTCTGGACTTTCGCTGGACGGCCTCCGAGAACCTGTGTCTCGTCGCTTGCACGCCGCGGTGGCGGATCTGCTAGCCCTTTCCAATGTACTGCCAAGCCTTGCAATCAAACCACTCTTAGACGAACAGCGAACTACCAACCTTGCATTTGGGACTATGATTATATTCAGTCCGTGAACAGTGATTATGAGGTAATTATCCTTATATATATATATATATATCATCATTGTTGTAATCAATATGTAACAGTATAAATTATAGTTGGAATCCATATATGCTTGCTCGTGCATTAACATAACTTTACATTATGCAGGGAGATATATACAAAAGACGGTCTGAGAAATTGAAGGAGTATGTGAAGATGATGCTTGAGAAAGCGGTGGAGCCGTTGGATCAGTTAGAGCTAATTGAAAACTTGCAGAGACTAGGAGTATCCTACCATTTTGAGGATGAAATAAAGAAAATATTGAAGAGCATTTACAACAATTTTGACAGCAATGATAGCTGGAAGAAGGAAGACTTATATGCTACAGCTCTTGGATTTAGGCTCCTGAGACAGCATCGATTTGATGTATCTCAAGGTACTACGATTTTCTTCTTTTCTCTGTGTTTGTGTCAGTAGCTTTGAATTAAACTCATGTCGTCCACTTCACCTCTTTTTTTTTTTTTTTGCCATAAACAGGAGAAATTAACAATGATATCATCGCTCCACGTCTAAAATCTTTTGAAATTGATGGTAAAAAACTTTTCATAATTTAAAAAAAAAAAAATGTGTGTGAAAGAGTATTACACCGTATCTAATAATGATGTGAGATGACCGTTCTACCGAATAATTACTCTATAACTAAAACATAGCCACCAATTGCAATGGATGTTGGATCATAAATCAAGGCTCTTCTACAGCTATTATGAAATATAAGTTTCGCTTGTGAAGGGGCGGAAGTATTAGAGGGCTCGACCGGGCTTTAGCTCTCCAAATTTTAGGAAATATTTTTTATACATTAAAATTTTGACATTTTTAAAATTATTTCATCTCAAAATTTTGGGCCAACTCAAACTTTATTTATTATTTCTCTCATTTCTGGGTCAAAAGCCCAAAATTTTATTTCACCTCCAAAAATTTTGGCCTAACTCCAAATTCTGACTAATCTCTATTTTTTTTTTGAATTAATTATTATAAAATCCCTCCAAAAATTATTAAATTATTGTGAGATCCACCATATTTCATTTTTAAGTTAAAAGGATAATTGGTTGTTTTGTATTTTTATTCAAGTCCATTTTATTGAACTGTCACTATTAATTTTTTAAAAAATGGCAAGAATACTCTTATTTATTCTTTTAGCAAACCCACAACCACTTTTTCAGAACCACTCATGGAATACAAAACTTTGATTCTCTCTCTAAAAAATCTCTGGTTCTCTCTCTCTAAAACATCTCTCCCTACTCATCTACAAAACTCTTATTCCCTTTCTCTCTCTAAAACATATCTCTCTCACTGATCATTCCCAACACCACTCCACTGCACAGTGATGGCCGCCTACCCAACTTACAGTCACTTTTTTTCGTTTCGCTTCACCATTTTTTATCATTTTGATGAATTAAACTGGCCGGTCGATCAACACAGATTTTGCCAAAGTTCCACCATCACACCCACTGAGTCACCGTCACACTCAAAATTCGAAGAATAAAGAAAGAGTGAATAACTCTATTATCAGCAGGTTTTGATTTCTTCTCCTTCAATGGCTTTAATGAGGTCATGCAATAATTGCCATGTGATTGACACCACCAATTTGGGATCTTGCTGCATATATACCACTGAACTTTTTTGATTTATTTGTAAGCCTTTTGCAAAATTTATGGAGCATGGATGAAGATTATGGAGTTAGGTTGCGGCTGAAAATCTATGTGAATATGTTTGATGGGATGACAAGAATGATCCACAAATCAGAGGAGGTGGTGAAGAATCTTAACATATCACTATTTTCAATTCAAATGGGGTCTAAAAGAATACAATGGTGTGTACTGATAGAATTTTACACTTTTGCAACGCCAAAGAATTTTTTCAATTTATTTTATTTATAAAATTGTAATATTTTACCATTTTAAAAAAGTGTAAATTTTTACATTTTTTACTAGGACTAAGCTTTCACTACAAAAGTATAAAATTTATACTTTTGCTGCGAAATTTTACACTTTTGAAATAATTTTTTTCTTCAAATTTTCATATTCAATATCCATCTTGTTGAATAAATCTCGATATTTAGAATTCAAATATATAATTTTTATTAAAAATGGATTTATAAATTTCAAGTTATTAAATTTTAAAATTTTGAAAAAAGAAAAGTTTGGCATGGAATAACTAAAGAACTTTTTTTTTGTTAATATTTTTCATGGACTTTTAGCCGCATGACTTTTTTTTTTTTCTTGCCTCCGTCCTAGGCTCCAAGACCATGAAATATTAAGTTGATTTTTGGACCTATTGCCATCATAATTTCTAACAAATAAGCATTGTTGGATGCAGAGGTATTGGAGTGTTTCAAGGACAAGACAGGCAGTTTCAAGGCAAGCCTTTGTGAGGATACAAAGGGAATGTTGTACTTGTATGAAGCTTCATACCTGTCAATAAATGGTGAAAGTAACTTGGACTTGGCAAGAGAATTCACAACCAAACACCTTACAAAAAATTTGGAGCAAGACATGGATCAGAATCTTGCCATACTAGTACAGCATGCCTTGGAGCTTCCACTGCATTGGAGGGTGCTAAGGTTAGAGGCAAGGTGGTTCATAGATGTATATGAGAGAAAACCAGACATGAATCCTGTTTTGCTTGAGCTTGCTAAATTGGACTTCAACATCGTGCAAGCATTACATCAGAATGATCTAAAATACACATCTAGGTAAGAGCTAGCTTGCATTGTTGATATAGCGAAGCACATGGATGTAGAACAAGTTGTTCAAGTCTTTGTGGAGTAATGGGAGCGCTCAAAGTCTCATTCTAAGCAAAAATACTAATAGACAATCACGGTTTTGGGAATAGAGACCCTATCCTGACCAAAATTGGTCAATCACGTTTTTGAGAGTGCTCCATGATTATATTTTACCTAGGAAATTCTGAATGGAGATCCATTTGCCGGTATATTTTCCCTATTTGATCCAGTTTTTAATTTTCCAAAAGCCCTAATTTTTTTATTTATTTTGAAGTTTTCCTACTTTCAAGATTTCTTAGTTTCCTAATTTATAATAGGTTTAGCATAACAATTAGTAGAATCTTATTCTGATTGGTAGTCTCTTAGGCTTATAAATATGATATATTCAGTCATTATTATATAATTTTATCAATAATATTTCAATTTCAGATTTGCAATTTTCACGTTTTCGTGTTTCATAACACAAAATTATATTGCATTCTAAACTTGCTACTTTCATTTCCATTTTTACACAGCTGGTGGAAGAGTACATGTCTTGGAGAACAGTTGACATTTGTTAGGGACAGATTGATGGAGAATTTCTTATGGACTGTGGGAGTAAACTTTGAGCCTCAGTATGGATACTGTAGGAGAATGTCTACAAAGGTCAATGCACTAATAGCAACAATAGATGATGTATATGATGTGTATGGTACTTTGGATGAGCTTGAGCTCTTCACTGATGTTGTCCAAAGGTTGGTGCTACTGAGTATATATTGGTAATTTTTTTGTAAGCTCCCGATCAGCTATATATGTATATGTGTGTGTGTGTGTGTGTATAATAAGATCTTATTTGTATTTTCAGATGGGATATTAATGCAATGGAGCAACTTCCAGACTATATGAAGATATGTTTTCTTGCTCTTTACAAATCCATCAATGAAATGGCTTATGATGGTCTCAAACATCAAGGGTTTGATATCATTTCATACCTAAAAAAAGCGGTACATTCTTTATTCTGTCAGATTCTTTGGCTTTTCCAAGCCTTCTAAATTCATGTACTATATTAATTATTGCAGTTTCACTAATTCACTATTCAAACGATTCAGTGGGCAAATTTATGCAAATCTTACTTACGAGAGGCAAAGTGGTACTTCAATGGATACACACCAACTCTGGAGGAATACTTAAACAATGCATGGATTTCAATATCAGCTCCTGTAATACTAGTTCATGCTTATTTCCTGTTTACAAATCCAATAACAAACAAGGCCTTGGAATGCCTAGACAAATATCACAATATAATCCGCTGGTCATCTATGATTTTACGACTTGCAAATGATCTGGGAACTTCATCGGTATGCAAAGATACAATACTCTGTGTGTGTGTGTCACAATGCTCTTGCAATGTTGCTACATGTTTGTTTCTTTTACAAAACATTTCTGTTTTTCTTGACTCAGGATGAGTTGAAAAGAGGGGACGTACCTAAATCAATTCAATGTTACATGCACGAAACTGGTGCTTCTGAAGAAGATGCACGAGAACATATAAGGTTTTTAATTAGTGAGACATGGAAAAAGATGAATGAAGATCGAATTGCAAACTCACCCTTCTCGGAGACTTTCATTGAAATTGCAATGAACCTTGCTAGGATGGCCCAGTGCATGTACCAGCATGGAGACGGGCATGGAGGTCAAGGTAGTGAAACTAAGGATCGTGTATTCTCATTACTCATTGAACCCATTCCCCTTATTTAAAGAAGGAAATATATCTTCCAATTTAGAGACTGAATTTTTCTAGGTTATCATGAGAGATGAATTTGTTGTTAATTTAGTTGAATTTTTCTTCCCTCATTGAGTGACCCCAAGAATCCCAGTTAAAAGAAATATCTAGCACTGGTGGTTGGTTGTAACTATTGATCAATTTTAGTGTTGTTTTTTGGGTGAAAACAAGATCTATCTTTAAGGATTACTCTGTTCATGAAAAGCACTAGAGGTGGGCAATGATGAAATTGGTATTCTGTTTTAGTTGCAGTCCGGGAAGCTGTTTGGGCAGTTTAGGAGTCTTCTGGCAGTCATTTTCTTCTTTCTTTCTTTTTCCTATTTCTTGAGATGCTCCTAATCAGTAGATTGGGTCTGGACTGTTGCTGTAATTACAGGGATGTTTTTTATTTTGAGGAGGTCGTCGTCTATGGGACCGATGTTGAGTCTTGATCTGATGCAGTGGTGTTCAGTTTTCTGATCTGCCTTCTTTGTTGCTCTGCTGTATTTTATTTAGTTGGTGCCTTAGCAACTATTGATGTTTTGGGGGGATTAATGTCAGTTTTTGTTGCTGTACTATTTTGTTTTTTAGGGAGATTGTTGAGTTATTTTGTATGATGAAACCTTTATTCGTTAATAAAATTTTCGTACTTCGCTGTTAAAAAAAAAAAAACCTCAAATAATGTCATATTTGCAGCAATATTATGTAGAACATGTGGCTGAAGACTTTTTGGAGCAATGCGAACGTAAGCCGTACAGATTGAAGCCAATTTTTAAGTGAAAATTGATCACCTCAACATACCTATACTCGAAACAACCCTATTCTGATCTACAACAGCTTGAACTTAACTCACTAATGACTATTCTGTTTTTTAATTTTAGATTTACAATTACTTTGCCTAAGAAATTCTATATGAGTGCAGCTATCTTTTCATTATTTTATCTATTTTCTAAAAAGCGCCAATTTTAATTTATTCCAAATTTCCCTATTTTACTATTTCTCTAGTTTCTTAATTCTAGAACTAGTATAGGAATTAGTAGTCTCCTATTTGAATTAGTAGTCTTTTAACTATATAAATATGAATATATGATGTAATACTCTTATTATACAAACTTTTATCAACCAGGTAAGCAACTCTGATCCTTTGTTGTCTTCTTTAAATGCATGTATACATTTTGATCCTAAACAGCACTTGCTGCAAATAAATATCATGGAGTGTGGATAACAGTATCAGTTCAGTGTATAGTCCACATATGTATAAACCTCTGGAATTAGAGATACGGTTTTCCTTGAAAATGCAATGCTCTTGTAAATGAAGTACACAGGACTCGTACAATTTTACAAACTACATAGGCTCCAGCCTAGTGCCTGATCTTGGGAAAACAACACACCATCATAATGGAACAGTAAAATCATACAAACACAAAATTCATGATGAAGGCGAGGACTCACTTTCCTTGCATGTGGTTCTTGCGTGAATAGTGTACGGTTGTAGTCTCAACTCTCAAACCCTTTCTACAATCAACAGTGCTTCAAGCTCCTCTCTGCGCCGCTCCAATTCCTGCAATTGTTAACACAAGAAAGGAATTACAATACTTCGAAGAAAAGAGCATACAATATATATACACTATAAGAAAACAGCATATAATATACACACACACACACACTGATAAGAACATGTATATAACTGAAAAACTAAACGAATCCAAATATTTGCAGTTTTGATTATTGGAACAGCTGATAGAGATTCTAATTAATATCGAAATTATATGCTAACCAAAAAAAATAAAAATTAAGAATCCATGTGTCTGCCTCATCTTCTACGACATAAGAGGATCCAAAAGGGAATGTGAGTTCACCACTAAAAATGTAAGGTGGGTAAAGCCCCCACACACACTCACCTTTACCAGTTCACCAGAATAGGATGAATTTGTATAACTATCCTAATCAAAAGTCCTATTTACATTACGTATTCTTTTCCCATATACACGAACATTATAGTGGCTACACAAATGCTCCCACAGATCACGACACTTCAATGTTTGCTATGAAGCTGCTGTCACTTTGTAGTTCATTTGTGCTCTATATTTTAATAAGGTATTGAGGCATGGCAACTGACTCGAATAAGGTGGAATTAATGAAACAGATGTTTTTCAGCTTTAGACATCACAATCACGGCCACTGAAGCACCACGTGGAACAAGAAAGAAAACTGAAGAAGCAAGTCATTCAACATGGCATGTGGAAAATAGATCAGAATTGCCTTCTACATGACCTCACAGAGGAAATCATATGGATAATATATCAGCATGATCAGATGACTCTGAACCATCTGAATTTGGAGAAATCCTTCAGAAACAAGAAAGGGGTACAATTTGGTGGCATGTAAATTATCTGATTGCTCCCCTTATTAAAGACCTATTGCTCTCAGGTGGGCCATTAAGCACTGCTTTACCATCTTCTATTTGCAAGTAACAAGACAAGAAATGAGATGCTGTTACAGGTCTCAGTACTTGAAGTTGCAGATTTTCTCTTTTATAACAATATGAACCATGAAACACCTTTATAAACTAATATCACAGCTGAAGCTCAATTATATTGCCAACAATGGCAACCAAAAAATAAAAGAAAGCTTGGGCATGGATTGTGGACCGTAAACTTTAGCAATGTGATAGCTTACCTGCAGATCCTTAACTGCTTGATCCCTTGTGACTTCTTTCTTCTGGCGATTACGTTTGAGAAAGCCAATACATAGAATTCCCTGAAAATTGGCACATGTAATATCTGATTGTATATGTGTGTATAAATAAACAAATTATAACTTGAACCAAAAGGTGGTTTCCTCAGTCAAACCAACGGGTTACATTGTTCATCAGGTTCTGAATATCATTAATAACACAAGTAAAACACGAGATCACAAAATCTAGAGGATTTATGGACACACAAAGAAAAGATGTTGGGACCATGTGCTCATCAAAGTCTCAAAACAAAAGCAAACTTAGGAATTAAATGTTTTTAGTCAACACTTCCTTTAAATTTGAATTGGGAACAAGTTGAGTCAATTAGAAATTCAACCTTAACTCATCAAACAAGAAAACCATATAAACATTGAGTTCTAGCATGAAAGGGTGAGTTCTTGTACCATATTTGTGAGGCTAGCAAATTTATTAAAAAAATGTGCAGATTAATATAGAGATAGTTGATGGTTTTCATGATCTTACCAAAATAACATAAACCACACCACAGGCAAGGAGCAAGTAGCTTGCTATGTTTTGGAGAAGAACAAGCACCTTCTGCTCCCCAGAATTTTCAGGGTAAGCTCTTGTCATCACTGCAACACTGAAGGCAACAATATAACGATAAATTCAAAACTGAACTAAAATTTTGGAGGAGTGTGCATGTCCAAGTGTGAAAGTTTTGAAGATAGCTTCTATACATAGTTAAGCATTTTCATAAAAAATCCAGGTCACAATCTATTAAATTATACATAATATGAACAGGCCACTAAAAATTGTTGGTTGTAAATTACAATTATCCAGCAGGAAGTCCATGAAAGCGAGTCATTTTCATATGGAGTTTTGAGAACATACAACTATATAAAACAATAATCAGGTTGGATTTGGGTTGATCATGTGTAGAAGTCCAACCAGACACAGGCAATATAGGGAAGAGGAGATAATGTGAAGAGGCAAAACAAGTCTTGACTTAAAAAAAGACATACAAGATTTGCAGCATACCCCTACCAGCCCAGAACTCCAATACCTGCAACATGTTGATTTAAACTTAAAATTAGATAATATGAGCTATTTGATGATAAAAGCACCTTCAAGCAATGATTTAGAATTTGCTAAAATTTGGCATGTAAAGCTAATAACTACAGCATGAGTTAGGGTAGTAAAATTTGTGTTGGGGGGGAAGCATTTAGTGTCACTACATTTCACCTGGTAAGCCAGATTTGAATGTTTCAATTGTAGAAATTAATATGGGTAGCAAGTATTGAGCACGGAAGTTGTCAATTTTCCACTCTTATCGCATACACATTCTCCCCTTGTTCAAAACATGATCCATCAGGGAAAATGAACCTAATAATATCTCAAAATAAAAATAAAATAAAAAAAAAAAGAAAAGAATAGGTGATCCTTGTGAAGTCACCAAATGCACATGTACCTCAAGAATCATTTAATTTGTACACAATCAGCTTTAGAAGGAAGGGTTGAAGTATATTGGTCTTAATATGTGGAACAATAATGTACAGTGGGCGTTCCCTCACAAAATGCTACCTTTGTTTTTATTTAACTGAAAAATTCAATCATGTTCAGTGTAGCACATCAGCTCAACATATGCTATGTTCCTATTCGGTAAGAGAGCATTATCCTTTTAGTAACTTCATTACATAATTAAAATCGTTCCATAAATTTCGGTATTGAAAGGAGGCGATCTTGGTCACCATAGCATGATTCTATTCACCACATACAAAGGGCATCAACTTCAAGAAATGACATTATTTCAAACTTTTATCAATATTTTTTATAACGGCTCCACTTTCTTCCAAGTGTCCCTCCATTGAGAAATACAGATCTGATTATGTCAAAGATGCAAGCCACGCCTATTTATAGTATTCAGAGTGCCCGAGATTAGCTCAAAGGGCACATGAAATGTGCACATAGATTAACAAAAAATCATGGCAATGGTTTTGTGTGTCCAAAAAGGCACTAGAAGGACGAACGTTTACTTTTGGACCATCACAATCCAAACCTTAGTGAATCCACAACTTTATCCACCAAGTCATGTGATCCAAAGAAATCCCTTTAGAGAGATAATGATATGACATGAGCACCATTCCATAATCGAACACCAAGTAATTGACCCTAATGTCTGCCTCAAGTCTTAAGCAATCGCAAGGTGACAGAATGAGTGCTATAGAGTAAGTATACTGTAAGGGACCAAGGGAAACATAAGCCAAACTAGAGAACCCAAGATGAGCTTGAACCAAAGGAGTATGGCTCGAAAGAAGATTACCTCAACTCATTTAGAGGAATTAATCTCAAAATGGCCCCGAAAATGCCCCATGCCCCCTACCCAGGTTTGGACCTAAGGCACAACGTACGTTAACCAATACAAGTAACAAACATGATCATCTCAACTACAACACACATGTCACAGAGTAATTTATATCGGTGTCAATAGATGAATGGATGACAACATATTTATGTTGAATATTAGTCCACCCAAGTAAATGGGAGAGTGACACATGGCATTGGTATGTAAGGTAAACCAAGTCCCCGAACCAATAATTTACTAAATCCTACAATTGATGATTTTGAATCCTATTTTTAATAACTTCAATTTGCATCATAAGGAAAACGTAAATATATGATAGAGCCACCAGGAATTAATTTGATTCCGTAAAAAATTCAATACGCAATAATAAGGTAAATAGGTAATGAAGTTTCAGATATGTACAAACATGCAAGTAACAACCAAAATAAAATAGAGTTAATTAGTATTAGGTCCCTAAGAATAAGTGTATACAACTTAAGGTTCAAGGCAAAACATGATAACCTCAAAAGTCCCTGACTTTTGAAATTGTCTGAAATGAAGTCCAAACTTGTTGAGGAGTCATTAAATTTTTTCTTTAATGACAAATATACCCTTAAAATGAACTATCAATCCGTCAATTTATATCTATCTATTTTCGTCTCCGTCTCAAATTCTTTTTGCGGCAAAGGTTTATGGGTTTCAAAGGCGTCGCTGCCATTTTTGTCTCAGAGCTTTCACCCTTCCTATCTTTTTCTGTGAATGGAATAGGTGGCAAACATCATTAATTGATTGTAAGTTCACATGTTCAGCCTCCTTTTTTTTCTTTCAATCAATTGTATTTGCCAAGATTCAAACAAATTTGTTGTAATTTTCAAAGCCTTTTGTTGGTGAACCATGAGATGTTTCTCCATAAAAATGAATTTATAGTAAGTATATTGATTGTGAGTGATTTTGGGGAATTAAAGAGCAGTGCTTCTGATGGAGTCTTATGAATTGATTTTTCAGTCAGTGTCTTCATACACATGGCAGAAATATGTGAAGGTTTGAACATAAAGGCATGGTAAAGACTTAGAAGATTCTAGGGTCATTACTTATTGTCTGTAGATTTTATTTTTTTTTAATACATGGATTTGAATGATTTAGAGATCCTCTTTACATAGAGGGGCAACCCCTATTAGAAAGCTCTCGTCTCTCTCCATGTATATAACAGTGCATTGGTTATTTTTCTGTGCGTGGCTATTGATGAATGTAAGCCTGCTAATGATGGTGGTAAATTGTAAATTGTGCCTTTTTTCTTCTCTCTTTTGTTTGTGAATTGTGCCTCTTTTCTTCTCTTCTTTGTTGTGACCAACCATGCGGAATTTGTAAAAATGTTCCAAGTCTAGTAAGGATGGTGGTGAATGGGGGCATTACAGAGCATAACCCTCCATTTGTTTTTAGAAATTGTTGGAAGAAATTTTGATTTGCAAAAATTTTGTGACCCACTATGGTGGCTACTGGACATCACATGAGCTGCTCACCAGCCATTGGCCACCCAAATTGGCAATCCTTGGCACAAACTTTCCTGATGTTGGCTTCTTCAATAAAATTCGAACCATGTAACACAATTAAGTGGATCGGATAGCTTTAGTACTCTTTTCTCTATCTAATTTTTATGCTTTATCAATATTAGAGTATTAACACTTTCCTAAAAATAAAGATTGTTTGATGCATTGGTAAAAACATGTGTAATGATTTTTTTTGTTTAAAAAATTTCTTAAAGTTCGTTGTCCGAGAAATATTCTTTTGTTGCTATTTTTTTTACTTGTGTATTCCTCAATCTAATTTTTTTGTTTTATCAATGTTGGAGTATTACCACTTTCCTAAGGAACATAGAATGTTGGATGTATTGTTAAAAACATGTTTAATATGACTTTTTTGGAGAACCTTAGGCGTTAAAAATGTAATCGGTCCCTTTCTTTGTATGGGTTGTTTGTCCTCCTCAGGCGACTTTTCAATGATACTTTACTTTATTTTTTTGGTTGAAGGAATTGCTCCATCTGAGAAACACTATGGACAGTGGACAAAAATTCTCTATTGAAAAAACACGAATTTTTTTGACATAATTTTCTATGCAATATGAATCTTGTTTGATAAATTTCGATTTTTAGAAGCCAAAATCTATTTTTTATGAAAAACAGACTTGTATATTGCAAGTTATTTAATTTTAAAATTTCAAAAACAAAATAGTAATGACGTGACATAGTTTAGGCACAGGCTGGACAGAAAGAACTGTTTTCTCCGTATGTTTACAAGTAAGGGTATTTTTATCAAGAAAATAGCTAGGGACTTTTGAGGTTAAAATATTTTGGTTGAACTTAGACTAATTAAACACTTTATAGGACGTCTATTATTGAATCCCCCAATAAAATATATCACTTAGTAAATTATATTGAGTGAGTGTTTGGGGTTTTGCACGTTTGGGAAAAGCAGCCCCGGTTGCTTTTCTGCAAATGCACTTTTATCAGTTTGGCGAGGCAAAATTAACACAGAAATAATTTTAAAAGCTAGGCCCTTTTTTTTTTCTTATACAGTTTCTCAAACCCCAAATGCAAAGGCAGGGTACAAAAGTTGTGCTAAACAGACCCTAAGTATACTCTATATGGAGTGGCTTGTAAATTTAATTAACATAAAGAATGTGAAACATTAATCGACCCAGATACAAAGGAACTATATTCGTCGAATTGCAATTAAATACTATCCAATAATTTGTAATATGGGAAAGTTCATACTTTTTGAGACAAGTTAAAGTTCGAGATTAAGAACAATGAAGAAAAATAAACCTTCCAGAACTTCATAATGAATCCCCATTCCGTCTCAGCAACGACCACAAAGATTGCAATTGCAACCGCGTAACACCGAAATATGCCATCAAATATCTACAACAAACCATGACATAATTATTATGCATGCATCTAGAAATAGGAATATATATAAAGAGAGATCTTTTTAAAACGATCGAAAATTACAAAAAAAACAAACATAATTATCAAACAGGTGTGTGGGGGGAGAGATGAAGAGAGAAGTTACATCGGATATATCCTTGAAAGATCGAATGGCGGAGAGAACGTTGACAACAATGCAGAGAATAGCAGCCACGGCCGTTATGACGCTGAAGCATCGGCAAATGACCAAGAATGGGTCGGGCCTCGCTCTAACTCTCACGTTGGTGGTTGAAGAAGAAGGGCTACCTCTCTCAGAGTTCCCTCCCTCCTCGTTTCTCGCCATTTTTTCTTGGACTTTCTCGTTCCCAATGAAATTTTCTAGGGCTCCAAACAACCCGTGACAGAAACCCTAAGGCTGAGCTTTCAAATTTTCTCTCTCTCACTAAAAACTGTTTCTTTCTTTTTCTTCGCTGCGAAGTTCTAGACTGTGCATTTCGATGGAGGAAGTTCGGATCTTGGAGATTCTTCACCTGTTGGTCAAGAAATTCGTTGCCGACAGGTACGCGTGAGTCGTTAAATCGAAAAAAAGACATATGCCGGTCAGAATGTTCTGGGCAGTTAAAATTGATACATAGAGGCATGTTTGGACTACAAAATAATATTATTATTCTATTTTATGTTGCGTGTTTTCTATTGAATTAAATATTTATATTTTATAAATTATTTATATTTTATATAACTTATCTCAATAAATATTGATATTAGAGTTATTTTATTTTATTGAAATAAAAATACAATGTCACGTCATTAAAAAAATTACAACGCTACAATATAAAATGACGAAAACGTCGAAGAATCAACTTAAAAAAGTAATTTTTTTTATTCATTCATCAAATTTTTTTAATATGTTCCAGATTTTTTAATAGTATTTTTTGTATTAATAAATTGATTATTTTATATATAATATATTGCTAGTGTTGTATATATAAAATAATATATATCTTGTCTTACATATATATATATATATATATATAATATATTGTTATTGTTATATCTATATATATATATATGCATGCATGTGATTATTGATTTGGATGATTCTTAGAAATACGGATCATGACTTTTTTTTAGTTACTTTGAAAGTAAGAGACTATTATATTTTGAATAATATTTCTACAATCACATTATAAAATGTTACGCGTAAGGTTATTAGATTTTAAAATTGATTTATGAATAAAATTTTAATTTTATATATCTCGTGTGCATATTTTAAAAAAAAAAATGACATTCATGAAAATAATTTTTGAAAACCAAACTTTATATCCAAACCTTATATCCAGGTAGACATCCAAACATGAGAATAGGATATAACAACATATCTAACTTTTTATCCAGCTTAGTTCCAAATATAGGAATGATATGATTTTCTGTAAATTATTTTTTAAATGTGTTTCAGAATTTGGTAATTAGTTTTTTAAAAATTGTGAAAATCCGTTTGGATATGATAATCTAAATTTAAAAAAATATATATAAAAATGTGTTTGAATATAATTTCAAAAATAAAAACTTTCTTCACTTTTTTTAGATACTAATATCAATACATGTTAATCACCGTGATATAACCTCATACGAGAAAGACATAAAGAGTCAAAACTTTTATGGTTAAGTCAACTGAGCTCACAAACCATGTGCTATATTGAATCTAAGTCTAAAAGAATCTTATCTTTCACTCCCTCTCTATTAGACATCCACAAAGACCACCACTCACCTCCATCACAACATAGCACTACCACCCACCTCCCACACCATCTCACCGGCGTACACCACTAAGACACACTGAAAGCCACTATTGTAACCACCAAGCTTCATTGACAAACACTTCATCTCTCTCTCTCTTTCCCCAAAGCCACTATTGTAACCACCAAGATTCATCGACAAACACTTCATCGACAAACAAAATAGTTCTTTATACTATAAAAGAAAAGCAAAATGTCCTCTAACTCAAAAAGAAACCAATCATGGACTAATCAATAATAAATATACAATCTTAGGGATTAGAGGCTAATTAATTCAATTTTTCTTATCTGTTAGGATTTGGGGTGGGTTTGAGGACCCCGCATCAACCCAATTATATAAAATAAAATAATAAATAAGTTTTGTACTGCATAATTAATGTTTTTCATTATTTTGTAGTTATCTATTAAAAGTTTATATAGACTTGATAGAGTAATATATTTTGAAAATTAAAATTATTTCATTCTAATTCTCTATTAACATTTATATTTTTTCATTATAACACATGTAATATTTTGTTTAAACTATGTTAATTATAATTAATTTAATAAAATAAGTAAATAAATAAAAATTAAAAAATAAATGGAACCCGCCTTCACTTGTCCATGGGATTTAAATGAGTTTTGGGAGAAACATTTTTTCACGGGGCGGGATTGGGGAAGGGTCCCTTGCCCCAAATCCGCCCCTTTACCATCCATACGTGATATAAATGAAACATGAGTGTTAAAGTCAGTTGCAGAAGTTAAAAACTCGCGATCTTATCGGTATATACAATTGACATGATATTCACACGCCAATCAAATCATTAGTTTTCAAATTTTGCTATTAATGATAACTTTCATTTGATTAAAACTAAAATTAAACTGTCAACTTATTTCTTGTGATTAAAATTAAAATAAAATTGATAATTTTTTCATCAAAATACATGGCCGTGTCTTTTATGTTTCATATACGTAAGTTATTGGAATTGTGTGTATTTTATTACATACCACACCAAGTTATGTGCACTTTTATACCCTAGATTTTTAGAAAGGGAGTGAATTTATTTTTATCTTTTAGTATTTTCTGTTAACAACGTCACAATTCCACTTTTGTTTTAATGACAATGAGGCAAAATGTCTACTTTTATAGCATATGAGTTATGTGCACATGTACCTAGCCAAAGGGGATTATAAGTAATTTTTCCTAAAAAGATATATTCTATGATGATCATTATTAAAATTAGTGTTTGACATAGATTTTATATTACAATAATTAATGACAACGCTTATTTCCCATATTCAATTTTAACATGCATAATTATAAAAATTATTGAATCAACTAGACTAGCTCAATTGGTTGTTCATGATTATTCTCAAAGGATAATTCATGAGTTGAAGTTTCACATCTTAAAAAGACGTGGGATTAGTTTGTTCCATGGTCGGATTGAATATATCAATTATAAGGCCCATTAACTCAATTGATCATTCATGATTACTCTCAAAAGAGAAGTTATGAGTTAGAGTCTCACTTTTTAAGGAGACGCGGGATTAGTTTGTCCCACACTTAGTCATAGGTATTGGATGGAATATGTCAATTATAAGGCCCATATTAGAGTACTCTTTAATGGATTGGTAAGAAAGTAATCTTGTATTTAAATAATAGTAATAGCTAGGTTCTTTTATATGTAATGTAATATCATGCAGATGGGTTTTATATGTAATGTAATATCATCCTTGTAATTAAAAAAAAAAAAAACAAAAAACAAAGATTGGGATTGAGTAAGATCTGACCCACTGTATGTGCTCCCACATTCTATCAAATGGTTTTGGCTTGGCTAGACTCTATATGGGCTTCCAGTGTAATTCTATGTTTTTTTTTTTTTTTTTATATATACTAGTTTGTATATATGATTTTATATAGGTGGTGTATTACCTCAAGCTTTCTATGGACACATCAGTTCATTGGTTACATAAATCAGATAATTAAAATGACTGCTGGGTCTTGATTATGTGATAGAAGTCCAAAACTCACAAGAATGGGCCCATTTAGGGTGGCTTACTGGAGCTTCCCAAAGGGGATTAAGCCCATCAGTGCAATAAAAGAAAATTGGATTGAACAGGGTGTGCTTACTGGAGCTTCTCAATGGGATTCAAAGCCCATCAATACAATTAAAGCAAAGTGGATTGAATAGGGTGTCCTGATAGAGCTTCCCAAATGGGATTAAAAGCCCATCAATTCAATAAAAGCAAATTGGATGATCCCATAGCAAGCCCATATGAGTAACGGATGTGTTGTCACGTTCAAGGGTAAAATCATAAAATTTTTATCTTTTAAGCTTTCTTTGGTTGCTAAGAAAATTTTTATTGCTATTTATTTAATGAATTTTCATATTTTCTTACTAATTTTTATCATTTAATTAAGCTTTGTTTGATAGTTAATAAAATTTAAAAAGAAAAAAAAGGAAATACAAACATGTTATCTCTCTCTATAATTTTACCTTTATCATTTTCTTTTTCAAAAAAAAAAAAAAAAATCCCCCTATCATCTTTTTCTTTTGAGGGAAAAAAAATTAAATATAAAATTTTTCCAATATGAGAAAAAAACATTCACCCCTATCATCTTTTTTGATAAAATTTTTCCTTCTATCATCTTTTTCTTCGAGAATTTTTTGTTGCATGTAAAATTTTTTAATTTGAAAAAAAAAATCCTACCCCCCCCCAAAAAATCTATTATTTCCTAAATATTTTTTTAGCCTTTATTCAATATATACAATATAAAGGGTAAAACAAATAAATAATAATTAAAATTATTTTTATATAATTTTTATCATATAAATAGATTTTTTAAAATTTATTCCCAATTAATTAATTTTTTAAAATAATTTGAAACTCTTCCAAAGGTGACTACAATGTCTTACTAATTAGATAAAAAAATAACTCTAAAGGTAGTGATCAAGTGAAAAAAGAATCGCTTGTATGGTCCATCTCTAATAAGGACTCAAGATTTTACTCAAATTTACACTTAAATTTAAGTAAAAAATCTCATTTGAGTTTGGTACTTTACAATAGTTATCAATAGTTTGTAATTATTAAAAATTTGAGCCCATCAATAATATTTTGCAGATTTAGATTTAAGTTTGAATAAAAATAAATTTAATATGATTTGAGTCTACATAGAGATTTTCATTTGATATGATTTGAGTCTATTGTCGAAAGAGATTTTATTGAATATTTTGACGTAAATTTAAATTTGAATCTAACGTTCATCGCTGGGAGTACCCTAAAGGGTTTATTTTTCCAAATTCGTAAATTCGATTCTCACCATTCATATTTATAAGACTAGCCACCATTCAAGATTACTAGCTAACTTACGAGATGATGGCCTTCAACTTTCGTAGAAAAAAATAAATTAGTCTCATTCGCTCGAAAAAAAAAAAAAAAAATACTATATGTTGATATTATTATTTTGAGTACTAATTAATTAAACTTCTTGATATATATATATATATATATATAGGTGTTAGTTAACTCACGTAACACAATTAACATTAAAATGTTAAATTCAATAACACTACAAACACTCAAATAACCACATTAGATAAATGTTTTTAATAAAATGTTAAGACAAACGATAAAAAAAAAATTATACTACCACATCTTTTTCCGTGGTGCACGTAAGTTCGTGCGTTACAACCGGCTCCCGGGTCGACTCAGAGAAGCAGCATCCTTATCCTCAAGTTCTTCGTTTGCACTTCTTCACCTTCTCTTTCTGTCTCTCAAAACCACGGGCTAGTTTATAATATTCTCCCTGAAACACTCCTCTCTGTTCTCTCTCTCTAGATTTTCTCTCTCCTTCCGTTCATGGCGTCGATTTCCTCGCCTACCTTCCCTTCCCCTTCCACTCGCTCCGATTCTAGCCCGCACAAATTCACCCTCCCAAACACTAAAGTTTCCTCTCGGTTGAAACGATTATCAACATCGACTCTCCATTCGCACTCTCTCTCTACCTCTCATTCTCTCCCTAGGGTTTCCGATTCCACCACCCTCTGCCGCTGCCACAACAACGACAACGATGACCACTCTGGTTCACCCCGGTCCTCCGACAACTCCCCTATCTACCGTCGATGGGATTCTGCAATTCACGAATTCGCGAAGAATGCGATTAAGAGGTTCGATGACTATGTGAGTTCATATCTCAATCAGTCTAAAGATGTGAAAGATGTTGTGAAGAGTGGTGGTGTTGTAAAGAGAGAAAGTGAGGTGGCGGACGATGATGAAGACTGGGATTGGGATAGGTGGAGGAAACATTTCAGTGAGGTCGATGAGCAGGAGCGTATTGTTTCGATTTTAAAGGTATTTGATGTTTTTTTATTGATTGCTTTAATTTATCTAGTACGCTGGGCTCGTTTCAAACCTGCTTATTGTTAAAAATTTAGAAAGAAAAAAAACTCAATAGAAATGAAAGGATTGTATTGGGGTCTTGGATCTTGGAGGGTCCTCATTCTTATTTTTCAAGAAATAAAAAAATAAAATCATAAAACTGAGTTACGCATCTTAGAGATGTTCTACGTATTTGTTTTTAAGTCTTAATACATGGACACAAATATGTAATAGAATGAACACATTTATGAGAAGTCAGAGGTAGCAGTAGCACTAATTGAAGAGGAGGCAGCAAATTAGTCATTTAGGATGCCAGTGATGTGCGATGATGACCAAGGAATACACCTCTGCAAGGATTGATTTAGTTGCTTGGGATAAAATCAAGAAGCCAGTGTCTCTTGGGGGTTTAGGAGTAAAGGATTCGAGACTCTTTAATATAGCCCTTTTAAGGAAATAGGTTATGGAAATTTGGTGAAAGTGATAGGGAGCTTCGGAGGAAGATCATTGTTTCCAAGTATGGGTGTGATATTGGGGGTTGGTGCTCGAGCCATGCGGAAGGCCTAAGGAGATGTGGTATTTGGGGCTTCATTAGAGGTGACTGAAGGATTTTCAAGGAAAGATGTAGGTTTTGTTATCGGGAACGGTGATAGGATGAAATTCTGGGATGATGTCTTGACTGGAGTCGAGTCGTTGAAGGTGAAATTTTCTATGTTATACAGTCTGGCTAGCAATAAGGCGGCTTGGGCTAGCGAGTGTATGGAGAGAGTAGGGAATGAAGCTTATATGGAATCCTCCGCTTTAGGAGAGACTTTTTTGATTGAGAGCTTAAAGAGTTTGGGCTTCTTTCCTTCGTCATATCAACAATTTTCGGGTTATGGATGGTAGGGAGGATAGGAGAATTTGGATGCCGGATAAGAAATCTTTTTCTATTAGCTCTTTCTACAAGAGTATGTTCGATTCTGATAACCCTATTTTTCTATGGAAGCTCACTTGGCACTCTAAAGCCCCCCTAAAGCTTCCTTCTTTGCCTGGGAAGCCTCTTAGAAGGCCATCTTAACTGCGAAAAACTTGAAGAAAAGGGGTTTTTTTTTTTTTTTGGCAAGGAGATGCTATTTTTATAAGAATGATGAGAAAGAGTGAATCACATCCTCATCTATTGTTATGTTTCTTGGAGTTGCTTGAATCTTGTTCTCGCCCTATTTGGCTTATCCTGAGTTATGTCAGGCTCCGTAAAAAACCTTTTGTTGGCTTGGGAATGTTGCAATCTTTCAAATGAGATTAAGAGAATTTGGAGACTGGTCCCAACTTGTCTTTTGTGGTGTATTTGGATTGAAAAGAACAATCGTGTCTTCGAAGATCGGGAGCTCTTTACTCCTTTCTTTAAAGATGCCTTTTTGCGATTATTATTTTTTTGGGTCAAAGAGGACTTTCCTGTAAATGTCTCTTCTTTTATAGATTTTTTAGGGTTCTTTAAAACAAATATAATCTTTTGGAGTTTTTGCCTTTAATACCCTCCTTTGGGCACCTTTATATATACAATTCTTACTTATTAAAAAAAAAATAAAAAATTGAAGGCACCAAATGGGCAAAAGAAAAGGCCAAAACAATATGATTGAAGTGGTGAGGAAAGACACTATTTCCAAGGGTTTAATGGAGGAAAGTACTATAGAGCTGAATGGCCAAAAAAATAAATAAATAAATCCATGAAGCCATTCTCTTTGAAGACAGGATGATATCAAACTACACTACCTTGCTAAGAGAGGTCTAGTACTTTGGAAAGCATTTAAGAAGCCATCTACCTCTGTAATTATTTTGCTCTTCACTCCCTTCTGTTTTTTGGAGGCGACCTCTGTAATTATTTTGCCTTTTCCACCCTTTTGTTTTTTGGAGGTTGATATCCTCTCTTCTTTGTACTATTCGCCTCCTTTCTGAAGAATTTAATATCTAATGCCACTGTTTGTCTCTTCCATCATTCCATGTGCTCCCTTGTCAAGATGGATTATGGTTAATTTTGGTTGTCCAAAAAATGTAAAAGCTTTCATCAGTACCAACATGGTCTGGATGGGAGGCAACATACAACGGATTAAGAAACTTGACCCCTAACATGTACTGGCAACAATATTAAACATGATTTATCCTCAATGTCTTATGTCTCTTTTAAAAAGTGTTCAAAGTACCGACAAACTTTAGCTTGGTTGGTAGCTACCTCTACTACTGTGGAAAGCATTTAAGAAGTCATCTACCTCTGTAATTATTTTGCTCTTCACTCCCTTCTGTTTTTTGGAGGTGACCTCCGTAATTATGTTGCCTTCTCCACACTTTTGTTTTTTGGAGGTGATGTCCTTCTCTTCTTTGTACTGTTCCCCTCCTTTCTGAAGAATTTAATGTCTAATGCTACTGTTTGTCTCTTCCATTTGCTCCCTTTGTCAAGATGGGTTATGGTCAATTTTGGTTGTCCAAAAATTGTAAAAGCTTTCATCACTACCAACATAGTCTGGATGGGAGGCAACGGACATCGGATTAAGGAACTTGACCCCTAACATGTACTTGCAACAACATTAAACATGATTTATCCTCAATGTCTCATATCTCTTTTAAAAAGTGTTCAAAGTACCGACAAACTTTAGCTTGTTTGGTAGCTCTTCCACCTCCCCATATGCGAGGTAGAGGATTCAAGTCGCCCAAGGGGCAAAGAGTGTCTTTGTGTGTGATTTACGTATAAAAAAATGAAAAAAAGAAGTGTTCAGAGTATCTACGCTGTGCTCTTAATTTTTCTCTAATCCGGGTACTCAAGAGGTCACATCCCAAGGTGTGTTGGATACATGCCAATCATGTTGGAGAAGTTCTGGATATGAATTTGGAATTTGAAAAATTATTTGTAATTACGGATACATTTAGGAAGTATTGGAGACAAAAGGCAAGAGTATCAAAGAAGTATCATTAGTGCAATATGTATACTATAGGGTATGGTATATCCATGCTTCTTAAGTGCAAACTATTTAACCCAGGTGCATCAAATCAACTGGATGGGTCGAGCTTAATTATGAATTACTGCATGAAGTGAATCTTTGCTTGTTTCTTTCCTAATATTTGATTTCTTCAATCATTTTGAAGTTACGAAAAACCATTATGCAAACGTACTTCACATGACTACATGCTTTGACATATGACTTACCAAAAATAAATAAACCACATAAGTTGATGTATGAGCATATTACGTGAAAGTGCTTGCACACGAAAGAATATACATGTATATATATATATTTTAGTGAAGCATATAAAGAAATATATATATATATATATATACATATATATTTTTTGGTGAAGCATACAAAGAAATATAAAAATATGAGCCCTCTTCATTTCTTTGTATGTTTGCACTATTACATACAATAGAAAAATTATATTCAATGATTCATATATAGTTTTTTCATACATGTGTATTTACTATTTAATAATTACACCACAATACTGTAGTTGGATGCTTCTTTCCAAGTAGAACTTTAGACTTTTGAGTAAATAACGAAGTATGTTAATATTAGATGTTTATTTATAGTTTTGTATTCTTAATGGTTGTGTACGTTTTTAAAAATATTTATATTGTTACCGTTCATCATTTGATCTGGTCAGCCCCTCTGTTCAGATGTAATAGTCATGATTAAAAAAATAACTTGAAGCAACTACGTTGTCTCTCTGCTTTCAATTTTTTTGTTTGTTTGGGTTTTGGTTGGTGGGTGGGTGGGTTGGGGGGGGGGGGGGTTCATTTACCTCCTATTTACAAGCTCAGGCATTAATTGCTTGCATGGCTTTATAAATTTTCATTGCCTATGCATGCTTTTCAATGGCTATTTTGGTTTCACCAAATTTTTTGTTCCCATCACAAGTCTTATTTTCTACTGCTATGACACTATTTATGTGTTGACACTATTTATCTGATGTCTTAACAGTCACAATTAGTTCACACTGTTAATAGAGAGGATTACGAAGATGCTGCTAGGATTAAGGTGGCGATAGCAGCTGCAGCTACAAGTGACACTGTTGGCAGAGTGATGTCTCATCTAAATGTAGGAGAATTTACTGCTCTTGTTGTCAAAATAAGCATTGATTTTTGGCTAACTTTTATTTCTTTTCTTTTATGTTTTGGACTTCAACTGCAGAGAGCTGTAGAGGAAGAGCGTTACCGAGATGCGGCTTTCATACGAGATTATGCTGGGGCTGGATTGGTGAGTTAAGAGGAAAAAAAATCGTAGGATAATATGCATATAATTGTTAGTCTATTACACTTGTTCAATATAGCAGGTAACTATTGGTTTCTAAATTGGGTGTTTTGACAATTTTCTGGGTAGGTCAGTTCTTGCTAAACATGTTTTCTTTCTTGTGAGTTATCTATTCTGAATTTTTTTGGCCTCGTAAAACATGCATAATTCAAAGGTCATCTCAATTAATGTAATAAGTTGCAGGGAAAATATCATGTATGCTTATAGATAATGTTGTGCCATTCATCTTCAACTCATTGTTGCATTTGATATATCAGTTGTTTTTCTTTTTTTCTCGGACATGTTATGGTTAAAAACGTATCAGCATGTTTATGAGAAATGCTTGTTGAATTGACTTAAAACTGTGTTCCAAGTCACTCCTCCCCCAACAACCAAAAAACAAACCCACAAATAATTGAAATTTCCTGTAGCTGTATACTAAATTTTTATTGGTCAACATTGTTTGTTTTCTGAATCTGGCATTTCAGGTGGGTTGGTGGGCTGGATTTTCAGATGATTCTAGTGATCCTTATGGTCGTATTATTCGTATAAGTGCCAGAGCATGGAAGATATGTGGCAAGAAGTTATAGTCCCCGGTAAGATCATTCACTTACTTTATGTGGAGACTAGATAGCCATATTGTCTTTGCATTTTTTTTTTTTCTGGGTTGGGGGATTTTATTACAATATAAGCTTCCAGTCAAATACCACATGTACACTTACAAAAAAAGGAAAAAGTAAAAAAGAAATTCCCCATGTACTTCCAAGTTCCAAGTATTCTGTAAATTGCTATGGCCCCCTATCTGTGTAAGGTCAGGTCAGGCATGCACTGCAATTGCATCCCTATGCTTAAGTACCTCGGAGTGCCTAATTGTTTAGGCAACCTTCTGTAAGGTATTTTCTACCAAATATAAAATTCAGTACATATGAAGATATGGATGATAATATGAAAAGAGGCCCAAGGGGCCAAGAATGAAGTTAACGACTTAGTTCAAATTAGTGTTGGCAAAAATGACCGGACACTCGCCTGGGCGATAAGCCGAAGCCGACATGAGGATGAGGCATAGTGCCTTGGTGCACTCTAGGTGAGGTGACTTTAATGATTGCATCGAAAAGCATCGAAGCGAGAGTATCATTAACTGAAACTTATTTTACTTAAACGTCTTAACATATCTTCCCTTCTTATTTCAAAGCTAAGGGTATTTTTGTCTTGGCAATATTTACACAATATAAAAGAAGCAAAAAGGGAAGAAAAATGTTGGAATGATCTCATTGTTTAGAATTTAAATACGTCATATGCCATTATTTAGATTAAAGTTTTTAGAATTACATGAGGATGATTATGTAAGATATTGTTGAACTTGGAATAAATGGACTTTTAATGTCTAATATATTTTTAGACTATTTTTATATGTTAGTGCCTTGTTTCATTTGAGCTACCGATTTTTTGTCACCTTACTTTACCGGGCAATGTAGGACCTTAACACCTTAAGAACTTTTTTTGCCTTTAATTACACTGGTTAAAAAATAATTGTATTATATGTTTCGAGTGTTAATTGTTGGGCCCATTCTCTAACAACTTATACTTTTGGAGTAACTGGTAGCTTAAAATAGTATCAAAGTTTTGGTTCTTGGAGGTCTATGGGGCTTTAAGTATCTTCATTTACATCTGTTCCTTTTTTTGATATGTTTGTGTAAAGTTGCACTCTTTTTGTTCCATTTGTCTGCTATCTATTTGTCTTTCTACATGCGAGACTTGCACATGATGGGGAGTAATAGAGTTTGATATACTTGTTAGGCTTATTCTCTAATAACTTAAGCTTTTGGAGTAACTGATAGTGTAGCATCAACGATGCCAGGAATTTCTGTTATAAGTTGAACCACCGGCACTTTGGTAGAGCAAAGTGTTTGATGCCGCATTGATATCAGCTACTGCTATCTCATGGATGTATTGGCAAAAATTTAATGCTGCGGATATTGTTAATGCTCTTTAAAAACACGATCTGCTTTTCTTACATGGCATATATTTTCTTTGGAACATTGTGCTTTAGTTCAACCATCTGAATTCTCAAAGGTATAGCTTGGTATTTTCCATTTGAACTTACTGTTGTATTGAATGATTTGATTTGAGTTCAGTGATAATCTGTTGGGTCTGGCTGCTCCATATATTGCTTGTGTTTACAGCGGAAGAAACATTAATATGTTTTATTGAAGGTCCTCTCATGGCTGATTCCCTCTCTTTCAGGCAGCTAGCTACAGCTACAGCCGGTGCCCCCCTGTTTGAAATCTTTCTTACAATTAATAAGAAAGGTGAATACAAACAGAAGGTACCTTCTTTTACCCACCTATGCTTGTTGTATAGTTTGCTGCATGAGGGAAGAACCTGCGCTAACTGCATAACTTCTAAATATACGCATGATTTTGGCATGTGACAATGTTTCCCATTTGCTTAGTCTTGTATATAAAATTTGTACCTAGTTCATTTGGGACTATATTTGTATTTTTATATAGGTCTAACAATGGGTTCAACGATAAATGTTTCACTGTTGGCTGAGAAGCAATGACAGAGAAAGTAAACCGGAAATGATTTTTTTTCATAAGTAAAATACCAAAGGCGCCCATGGGGATGAAACCCATGTATTTTGGGGAGTATACAAAAGAACAACTTTATATATATATATATATATATATATATATAAACTTCATGCATAAGTGAATATAAACATATGTTGTAGGAATGTGATGATTTAAAGATTAATGACAAAAAGATCATTGATTAATTGGCTTCTCATTAAATGGAAATTTTGCATTCTCATTATTGTTACTTACAAGTATAACTTGAGGAAGCGATTGCCTTTTCCAGGATACTTTTTTTTGGGTAGTCGGAGTTGTGGGTTCACTGGGCTTCCTGAAAATGGGGCATAAGGATTTATATGACTCTATGGTCATCTAGGATAAGTCCATTGTATGAAAGAGGACGTCTTGATGGTTTCTTTTCAGCATTAATATCTCTTCTTCCTTTGAATCATGAATCTTCAATCTATCACAAGGCCTATTACTACAGCATGTTGTAAAATGTCAATGAAAAGGATATATTGCAATCTTAAAAATATATATTTTTCTGAAAGCTAACAAAAGATTTTATGAAAGAACACATCAATAGGTACTGATATCATTTTGAAAAAATTTAAAAAAATAATAGTGGATTTTTATAATTAAATTTTTAAAAAAGGCACCAAGTGTCGAGCTCAAAAAAGTTACAAAACTATCTATAGACGTGGTTGAGCCCCCCAACCCCGACAATCAAAAATAAAGGGTGCTCGACACTGAACCCTTTATAATCTATAAAGGAGACTATATCCTCAAATAATCTTTTCTTTCTCTCCTGCCAAATAATGCACCAAATGCATAGAAGAGCCATATGCCAAGCTTTTCTTGCCCTCCTTCCAAAGGAGCTACCCCTCCACGTGACTAGGACTTCCAAACTTGGCTGTGACATTACCCAATACATTTCAAACAATCCAATCAAAAGGATCCACAACACTGCCTAATAACTGAACTGGACAATGAATGAGTAGATGGTTCACCATCTCCTCGTGAGATTTGATAAGACAACAATGGTTAACTAAAATCTGCCCTCTTCTCTGCAAATTGCCCGTTGTTAAAATCTTCCCCAAAACATGGTCCACAAAAAAAGCCACCTTCAAAGGAGCTTTTGATTTCCATACAGCTTTCTGTCGTCTTTCCCCATGCAAAAGCATGTAATAGGACTTCACCACAGATTCTCTCCCTCTATACACCCAAAAAAGAGTATCCTCCCCCGTATCTATGATAGTCTGCTTGTATAGCATGCTATAATATTCCATAGCTTCCTCCATCCCTCAATTCTGCGTAAATCTGCTGAAACTAATTCAAGACCGTAACACTCTCCTATCTCGTAAGATAATCTGTAACCATGGCATTCTTGTTGACAACTATCTTGAGAAGTCTTGGAAAGGCAATTTGGAGAGGGTCCCTTATTAAACAAGCGTGTGATTAGATAAATCAGTTATATCGAGATTTGGGAAATACACACTGTTATCTTATCTGGGGTATTATTCTCTTGCAAGGAAGTTTTAATTTCAATCGAGTGGTTCCTTGTATCCAAGTAAGTTTACGTTGTCTAGTAATTGGCACCTTGTTTTTAGTTGGGTGTAGGCAACTAGTCTGGGTATGAGAGGAGACCATAAACTTTATTGCATCTGTGAATTTTGATCCTCTTGTTCAACTTTATTCAACCTCTTTGGTTATCCATTTATCTTGCTAGTGAGGGTAATTGAGGGTAGTTATATCTATTTGTCCGGAGATGCCTATATCCTCACCATTATCATTTTTAAGTGTGATGATTGACGTTTTGTTATTCTATATCATGTGATTATTGGTGCAGGTAAGTCTGTGTGCGCACGCTTGTGCTATGTGCATACTTTTCTTTGTGTGCTTTTTTGGTGTTTGTACATGTGTTTACATCTATATATACACACATACATATATGTATATAATTATGCATATATATATATACACATTTGTATGTATTAATGAAGTTATTTTTGGCACCTTTTATACATACTTTCTTGGTCATTTTATAGTATTGGTTCTGTTGTCTATAAATTATCTTAGGGGCTTCACATGATTTTCAGGCAGTGTACTTAAAGCGGAGGAAAGTTCTTCAAGATTTCCCAATTGTTTCCTCCAAGTTATCAGGTCCTCCCAGTAGCTTGAACCCCTTGGACCCAACTGGAGACAAGAATGATCTGTTCTCGAAACGTACAGAAGACACAGATGATGGTGAAGATAGGGATGATGATTCTGATTTAGCTGAGGGACTGTCTGGTTTTGAGAACATCTTGCGAGATATGATCCCTGGTGTTAAGGTCAAGGTTTTGAAAGTGACGGCACCAGGGAAGGTAGGACCAGGATCTAATATCTAATGTGATTGAGCAAATAATGGAGGAAGAAGATGAAGAAAAGGATTTGGAGTTAGAAAGTGTAGATACAGAAGATGAAGTCAAAGGTGAAAGCAACCAAGAGCAAGATGAGATTGAAATGGATGCTGGTGGTGGAATTATTGATGATGAAGAGCAAAGTGAAATTTCAGTTAAGGTGGTTGTTGGTGGTGGTCTTGTACAGAGGTTTTCCAGTGGTGCATCTAAGAAAGATTTACTTAGAGTACCAGCTAGGCTAGAGAAAAATGGTCGCTTCTCATTTTCCTTTATTATTGAAAAAGATGACAATCGACACGTTTCTGGTGGCAAGGGACAAAATTCACTGAATAAAAAGGCTAAGCTTCTAGATCAGCATAGCATAGATCATGTTATGTTTGATCTCGCGAAGTTCATTGGCAGTGGGAAGATACCAATGAAGGTTGGTATGAATTTTTATTGCATATCTTATTAATTTTTTCTAGATTTTTGATGACAGAAACCTGCCAACCATGAGTCCTTTGAGCATGTGATTGTCAAAGTAAACTCTAGACATGTGACCTCATCCTAAAAAACCGCATGCGGGTAAGATGAAGCTCGCCTTTGGTGTGACTCAAATTGAGGACCTCTATCCTCAAGGCATTACTAGCTGAGCAGACCCCATTTATATATATATATATATATATATATATATATATTTTTTCTAATTTTAAACAATGAGGATCCACTTACTACTTGCTAAACTTGTCATTCACCCAAGAAGGTCACGTAGATTATTAATTATGCTTCTTATGCAGGTTCTTAAAGATGTTGGTGAACTGATAAATCTCACCCTCAGCCAGGCTCAAAATCGCCAACCACTGTCTGGATCAACAACATTTAATCGCATTGAGATTCCAAATTCTCCTGATCCTCTGAACGGTAATTTAGTTGCAACATTTGTTAACCTTTGCATTACTGTTAGGTGCTATTTCCTTGCTGCTTATAGGACTACTAGTCCCTTATGTTACTGTTCTTCTGCACTCCAATTCCTCTGTCGTTACTCGGTTTGCTTTATAAAACTTACTGCAAGTGTTTTGAGAATGTTCTAAATTTTTATCAGGACTATACATTGGTGCACATGGTCTTTACACTTCAGAAGTTATTCATCTGAGACGCAAATTTGGTCAGTGGAAAGAGGACGGTGGCAGTAAGGAGCCTCCAAATCTTGAGTTTTACGAGTATGTGGAAGCTGTAAAACTAACTGGGGATCCTTATGTGCCAGCTGGACGGGTATTTGTTAGTTTTAATTTTAGCATATCACGTACATGTCTTTTTTTGATTTGTGAGGGGGCTAGGTAGGATGCATTCATCTATTTTTTCTTTTGATAAGCGGTAGGATGCATTCATCTATGTGTTACTGATAGAGCTATATTTAATGTATGCACGTCTCAATTGGATATACACAATGTTACCCAAAACGCGGTTTGTGATGGTACGTGGGATGAGAACGATGTAAGCTGCATATTCTAAATGCGGTAAAATAGTGGATATACTTGTATAGATGACATATGTAGAATATGATGGGTCTAATTGTAAGTGCTTAATTTTTTTTTCTCTCAAATGATTGATAATAATAATATCATTAAAGTGCACAAGTTGTCCTTGTAGTTATTTAAATTATTATATAAAAATGAAACATGTGAAAGCATTGAATTAAGCATACCTATCTATGTTGATCTCTTGATTTGTATTGGTCCTTTTTTAATATTCTTTTCTTGAAAGAAAATTAAGGGAAAGAGTAAGCAGAAATTATTTGGATTGCCAAATTTAGTATTCTGGAGCTGATAATGTTCCCTGTTTTGAAATGCACATACCAAATGGCGATCACGGTATCAACTTTTTCTAGTGACTATGGGTATATACCATTATGTATTATTTATAGAGCTAGATTTAACAGAAATTACATTATGAACAAATAAGATTGGTTGTGCATGACAGGCTTGTGGCATGACTTTGTCGTCTTGGTAGTCATTGGTTGTATTTTTATTTCATAAATGTCTTGGAGATTATGTAGTTTGTAGAATACAACAGAGTTCTTAGATTGGTAGATTGGACATTATGAAAGTTGTATTTGCATCTCTATTTACTGTAGTTTATAGTTGTCTCAGCATGGGCACTTCTGAAAGGAGTTGTGTCTATGTCCAACATGTGATGGGTGCCTATCAATGGTGGATATACATGGGTACCCCAAAAAATTTGGAATTATTTTTTACCATTATTTTATTTTATTTTTTAATAAAAAAAATAGGAGTTCACTCCCAACTTTTATAGTTACAGAGGAGCCCCTCTTGATTCTAATTCTTACATTTTGCCCCCTTCCTTAAGTCTATGGCCCGGATCTGCCATTTGCATCAATAATTGTGGGACACTTCTTGGTAAGTGTCTGACATTTCTTAGATGTCCATAATTTGAAAATTAATTTTATAATTTTGGACACATGCCAACACTTGGCATACATCTGTGTGGAGAAATTTGACATCTTACTTACATGGCTACGACAAGTCCAACATGCAACATACATTTTTTTTTTTAAAATATATTTTGATAGGTAAGTGGCTCTTGGGACCTTGGGATATCACCCAAGCCTCTTCCCAACTCATTCAACCCCAAGGGTTGCACCATACATTTTTAATATAGGAAAATAATATAATAATGAAAGAAAAAAATCTAATACAAGTGTAGTAACAGTATGCATGATATAATTATGTAAATAACATTTGTTGAGCTTCATCTTCCACATCATGCCATGATTAATGTAGTAAATTACTAATTGATGTGATAGATTAGTCCTTTATAATATATGCACACACGTGTATATATAGTAAGATTTTATGTTTATATATTGACATATTGCTTAGGCCTTGTGGTGTCTGTGTTCTACTCGTTTAGAATTTGTTGCGTAAATGTATCCTTGTCGTGTCCATGTTTGTGCTACTTAGGTAGTTGTCAACACTTGATCTTATATCTGAATGGGCATTAGTAATAGATGAAGTTTCAAGTCACTGGGCATGGACATATGAAATCATTTGAAAGCCTTTTCAGATCTAGGCATCAGACTGCTTCATATAATTCATGCATGCAGGAGGAAAGTTGGATATTATGGAGTTTTTGTATAATGATATGACATATAGTTTAACACCTGGTTGGTTTTTTGTGTCTTGTGATGAATCATCAATTCCCCTTGACACCCACTTAAAGAAGCTTGTTTGGGGTATAATTGTGCATGTGTCATCTAGATTGGTAAATTTATTTATTTATTTTTTTTTTGGGGGGGGGCGGGGGTGGGGTTTTGGGAGTAATACATGACATTTGGTCACAAATACACCATTTCTTTTTTTCTCTCTGTTCGTAAAAGGATGATTTTAGTGTTTATCTCTCAACACAGAAAAATTTGTTTGAATGTTGCTTGTGTTTGCAACATGTATCCTCACCTGACTCTGATGCACATGCCGTAGTATAATTGCCAAAGAGATTATAGTTGATATTTCAGTAAGGTCGCCATGGTACTAATATCAGCCACACTGTACAATATATCTTTATGGGCAGCATTTTTAGACTGAATTGAAAAGGAAGATTTGCAGTCCCATTGCACTCTTGTTCTTGTAAGAGAAAAGGGTCCTCTTCCTAGTTGATACCACTGCATTAACATCTTGCAATGATTTGTTGTTTAAATTCTTTTGATCTTCATAGGATACCTTGACAAGATTGGTGCAATTTATTGCCCTTTTCGGAATTAGGTTAGTTCTTGAGCAGAAATTGGTTTTAATGAGTTGTACACACCCCATTTACGTCCGCAACAATTATATATATTTAGTTTGTCTCATCAAACCTTGATGATATAATATGGCCTGTCTATTTTTCTAGGTTGCATTTCGTGCAAAAGTTGGGAAAAGATATCAACTTCCTCACAAAGGGATTATTCCAGAAGAATTTGGAGTGGTATGGCATTTCTGCTTATGAAAATTGGTTTCACCAACTCTTGCTCCTCTTGCCCAACTCTTAATGTGGCTTTGATCCTTTTAGTAGCAATATCCTTGGGCTGCATCACCTAAACTTTTCTTTATGTTGAGGGATCTTCTTGTAATCTCATTGCTAATTCAGATTGCTCGATATAGAGGCCAAGGAAGGCTTGCCGAACCAGGTTTCCAGAATCCTCGATGGGTCGATGGTGAACTTGTTATTCTGGATGGAAAGGTTTTCTGTTCTGTCCTGTCTAGTTGTTTTTGCTGTAATTGATGTCAGTTTTCCTGAAAGAACCCTGTATTAAGCCTTTTCCCCCAAACTGGATACTGATCATGCAACATATACCTCTACTGGATCTGTGCAGTACATTAAAGGCGGGCCTGTTGTTGGATTTGTTTATTGGGCTCCTGAGTATCATTTCTTGGTGTTCTTCAACCGGCTGAGGCTGCAAGAGTAGATTCTACTTGTACATAAAAGTTTGAGCTTCTGTATTCTTTTGTTCAGATTTTGTAGGTAAGTTCTTCCTCCTAAAGAAGTACGCCTAGGAAACACAAAAATTTTCAATTAGATCTCATGACATAGCGATGAATTCATTAACTATTTATAAAATTGAATATTTTGCTCACATACAGATTACGATGAATTCCTGATCCCAGTTGCGACTCCTGATACTTGTTTTTATGTTTGACTTTACAAGTGACTGTTTGTTTGCAAATTTCCACCTCTCCCCCCTATTCACATGTGCACATGCACATACATGAAGCAACAAACCTTATATGCGTTAAAAAATAGAAAATGAGAAATTTATTTGTTCAATTGGATGACCTTCAGTCCAAGTTTGGGCTAAACAAACTAATCTATTCATTTGACACTTTATTATCAAAAAATAAAAATAAAAATCAATAAGTCTTCAATTTAGGAAATATGCTATTGTGATCAAACAATAACTTGACTCTATGATCTTGAAATTGTGATGTAAGCTCTTTACTGTCTGCACTGTATCTATTGTTAATAAAATACTTTGTGACGTTAAACACACGTGTAGTACATGAAGACTTTGTGCTGGGTCAACTTTTGAAATGAGCAAAGATTAGCATGAGTTTCAATTTTGGTCAAAAACTTTAACCAGGCTCAGCCCAGCCCAACCCAACCCAACCCCAAATAAGCTTATCCTAAAAAAGTTGTATTGAATGGGCGAGCATTTGGCTAACTCTTTTCTCAACTTAACTCAACAAAGCTTTATCACAATTATTTGGTTAACTCTATATTCTTCTTCAGCCAATGCATAGAATGGTGTGAAGCATTGTGCAAATCCATGTGTTGGAATTCACTGGTGGATTTGTGGCAGACCTAAAGAAAAGGTTGGAAGATTGTTTAGATGGAGAAAACTAAATCTTGGGGTTGGTCAAGGAAAAAGAAACACTGAACAAATTGAATCTTTGTATATATTATACGAGTGTCCGGTTGATTTTCAAGCGGGAAATACATGATGGGACCCTGAAACTGAAGCCCACTCCCAGGAGTTAGATTGACATACATTTTTTTATTATTAGTAAATGCAATTAAGGTTTTCTTGGAAGGAAAATCCAGCCTTATCTCTAGTGTCATCATTACAGGTTTTCCCTCTTTGAATTTCATTGCGAAATCACACATCTTTTTAGTGTCTCAAAGTGGGATTTTATAATAAAATGGTTAATGATAATTTTTTTCCAGCATGCTACCTAAGGAGGCTTTCATTTTCTTTAAATGTTTGTTTGCAGGTTAGATGATATTTGTTGCAGTGAAGTCCTTCTTCGAGTAAAGCCGCAGAGAGAAAGCCTTGAGATTTTGAGCCTCATGTCCAATGTTCACTTGACTGACTGATGTACTTGTAAGCAACCAAGCATTATGAAGCATCGACCTAATGAAAGTTAGTCTTTGGGTAACCACCAAAGCTTTGTAATGTAGTAAAATTTTGGTCTTTCTCGTGATTGGTCTTTGGGGCAATCATCCTTCAATGTATGTATATCCACTACAGTATCGTTCGTTTGCTAATAAGTAAATTCTTCGCCTAAAGTATAGTAGAGAATGAAGTTATAAATTTTTGACTCTCTAGTTACTTGTTACAATTCCCCAACCTAGATTGAGATGCAGATTGTATGATACCTGAACTTGAGAATTTGAGAAGATGCAGTTGTGTAAGAAACTTGTTTCTAATCAAGTTTAATTTTAGTTTTTTACTTGAAAGAGCCTTCTGTTAGATCTCAATTCAACTTTATTATTTATTTATTTATATTTATATTTTTATGCTTACTGCTTTGTTTTCTACATAAAACTGAGAAATCTAGGGGTTAGTCTTGTGTTGAAGTTGTTATTGTGAGAGGTACTATTTTTGTTGGTTCAGTTCAAGTATACATACGCATATGGGAACAAGGAACATGATAGAGAAACTATAAGTGGATCTTCCTGATTCTTGCATCACTCTGTTTTTTTTTCCCCTTGGAAATGAGTAAGACTAATGGGGCTCTTGGAAAATGTCATGAAATGAAATCAATCCATTTTCTTCTTTGTAGTTCTTTTGTTTGTTATTGTTACATAACTTGTTATGAGTTTATACTCATTTTGTGGGGCTGTGGCATTTCCATAATGTTATTTACATCATTAAATGCTTACTTCATATAGGTTTGTCTAGCGTTTTAAGAAATGACATCATTCCATTACATTAAGTGGCGACTCCATGTTTGATACTTTGCTGGTGACAGAGGTTTAATGAGGCTCAAATAGAGCTAACTGCTGATTGGCAAATCTGAAGTAGGTAATAAATGCTAGGAAAACTCCCAAGGGTTTTAGTTAGAGTGGAATTAGGATTGAAGAAGTGGCTAAGACCATTGATAATTTTTTTTTTCTTTAAGAAGTGGCAATTGTATTGCTACTAGTTTACCCAGTCATAAGGATTGATGGATGAAATTTTAGGGTCAGTCACTTTTTTCAACCCAATTCTACTCAAAAAAGCCTTATCCCATTTATTTGGGGTCGGCTACTTGAATCCTGTCCCGCCATTCTTCTTTATTTAAGATCATTCTTTCAGTTAGACTACATATTATCATATATTTTAAACTACTTCTGCTAAAAGTTAATTTTGGTCGCCCTCGCTCTCTAGCATGACCCTCAGTGTTAATTTTGGGGTCAGTGAATGTACAATACAAAATATGCCAGGCAGTTAAGAAACATGCATTAGGATGAGCTTGGCTGAATGAGGTTATTGTTAAAACGGTTTAATAAAACATGAGGGACTGAATTTAAGAGAGGGGGGGGGGGGGGATTGTGGCAACTTTGAGATAGCACTCACTAGATGAGAGAAAGTAGTGTTTGATGGTTTCGTCATCAGTAGCACAAATCAAGAATAGTATCAGTGAGAGTGAATCAGTTATGGTATTGCTAGGACTAAGGGGAGGCCAGAAAGGATGGGTGTAATTATGGATAAAATTCATGACGGCCAGTAATATAGTGCAAAATACATTAGTAGAGCAGAGCTCTAGGACAAAATTCCTGCAGCTGAACTAATCTGTACAAGTTTTGAGTTGGCCAAGGTAGCGAGTTGAAATAAATGTCCGAAGTTCGAATTTTCCCATTCTTACCTAATCATCACAAAATGTATTTTATTTAAAAGTATAATGACTAATGTATAGCTATTAATCCTTCAAGAAATAAAAAATGATAAATGGACTTGCAAATGGGTGTATCCTGGCCTTACTGCTAGTCCATTTACATGTTTGAGTTGGGAGTCAGGTTGAATATTTTACACTCAGGTTTGGCATACACCAGAAAGCTTGTCAATCTAGTTAAACATATTTGACCATATTGAATTTGAAATTTTGAATATGCATGCCTATATATGAAATTCTTTCTTTGAATTTTCAGAATGATTCTGCTGTTATTTTTTTCACCCCCCACCCAAAAATAAAAAAAAAGTCTGCATTATGTTTATTGTTTTATTTTTGCCATTTTTAAACTTGAATTGTTGTTTTATTTCCATAGAACAATAAAAAAAGGAGACTGATTTTCTTGTGAAACTGCACGTCTACTAAAACCCCCCAAAACTTGAATCCTACTACTCTCTACTACTATTATCATTTGTAACAGATAACTGCAGCATTTTGCAAAATCAAAAAGTAAATGCAGTTCACCAGAAGCTGCAAAGTGCAAATGGACCACAGTTTTCTCTATACAGGAGGGGAGGCCAATGTCGATGGAAATTTATGATACTCTTCACTGAGAAGCTCAGAAAACATTAGTGCAAGCCATGTTCATGCATCAAATTTGGGTTTGTTCGGGTAATGCACTTCTCCTCATTTCTTTTTAATAAATCATGAAATGTTGGCATGTAACAATTACTAAAACACGGTGCAATGTGCATGTGTTTGTGTGTACTTTTATTTTATTTTATTTTTGAGAATATAGCTTTATAATTTGACTCCCCTTTCCCCTTGTTTTTTAGTGTGTGAAATTTCTTTTCATGTTAATAGATGTTGATGCAGATTTGTATACCATCTCTATAGATTTTGTAGAGTTTTTGGGGGACTTAAGTTTTTGCTCTTAATTGTGAACTTTTTTTGTAGAGTTTGTATACCAAACATGAACATGGTTTGCACTCCTGTTTAGGTGCCTTTATTGAAACATTCTTTTACTTGCTAAAATAAAAATAAAAATAGATGTCCATGAAGTTGTTAGAGGTTTGTTGTTGTCATATATCGATTTATGTGAGTTGATTTGCATTTGACCTCATGTGCAATATCATGCATTATAACTTGCATATTCTATGGTGCATGCTCAATCAAAAGAACTTGAAATATTATTACCTGGGGCAAAAATTGTATGCTTTAGATTATTCTGAACCATACATTGGGCTATATTTGGAGGAAGTATTTCCATTTTTAGCAATTCATTATTTTAATTATTTGCATGAAAAGTGATAGTAGTATCAAAGTACAGTTATCTATATGGCATCAGTTTCATACAAGGGGATTGAAAATACATGATTTTACTAATCAAATGCACACATATATGCTTGTTTATTGTGACTTGGAGGATATAGGTTCGGGTCACGAAAATAGACTTTTTGCTCCCAGGGCAAGGCTGCATACATTTAACCCTCTCAATAGGATGTTGAATAGAGTATTGGATAGAGGTATGTTGAGAGGCTTTGTAGTGAAGGATGGTCAAGGTAGTAGGGTGGAGATTTCTCACATTTTATTTGCATGCGACACGCTGATCTTTTGTGAAGCTATGGCGAGACAACTTAGATTTTTGAGATGTGTTTTAATTTGTTTTGTGGCGGATTCGTGATTGAAGGTTAACTTGAGTGAAAGTGAGATCATTCCAGTAGGAGAGTCGCAGGTATGCAGGGCTTGGCTTAGGATATGGGTTGTGGTGTGGGTTCTTTGCCCACTTTGTACTTAGGATTGCCTTTGGCTGCTTTTTCTAATTCAAAGGCTATATGAGATTCGGTTGGTGAGCGTTTTCAAAGGAGGCTTGCGGGGTGGAAAAGGAAGTATCTTTCCAAAGGAGGAGAGGGTGACTTATAATTTATAAAGAGTACATTGGCGAATCTCCCTACTTATTACATGTCGCTCTTTCGCATGCTGTCTTCGGCTGAGAAGAAGTTGGAGAAACTCCAAAGGGGTTTCCTGTGGCATGGAAAGGAAGGGGAGAGGAAGATACACCTTGTTAGTTGGGAAAAGTTGAAATGGCCGTTGGGAGAAGGTGGGTTAGGGCTGAAAGATTTGAGGCTATTCAACAATGCTCTCTTGGGGAAATGGTTGTGGAAGATATGCAGGGGAAAACAAGGCTTTGTGGAGGACTATCATATCTACAAAGTATGGAAGTAATGAGGGGATTGGTATGTGAAGAAAGTCAAAGAGGTGTATGGTTGTAGTGTGTGGAAATCTATTCAGAAAGGCAGGGGGGAATTCAGCCATTTAGTAATGTTTGAAGTGGGAAGGGGTTGAGGGTGAAATTTTGGAAAGACCCATGGTGTTGTGACATGAAACTAACAGATAAGTTTCCTTCGCTTTATGAAGTGGCCTCTAACAGAGGATTTCTAGTTGTGGACTGTGTTTCGTATATGTGAGGCTCGCTGGTGTGGAATCCTTGTTTTCAAAGAAATTTCTATGATTGTAAGTTAGAGGAAGTGGAGGAATTGATGTCCGTATTGAATAGGTGTTTGTTGAGGAATGGCAGGGAGGATATGATGATCTAGAAAATGAACAAGAATGGTGGCTTCTCTGTTAAATCCTTTTATAAGCATTTGGTTGGAGAAAAGGAGGGGTTTCCATGGCAAAACAAAAAAAGTGGCTTTCTTTTATTGGGAGGCAGCTTGGGATGTTATTCGATGTTATTATTATTGCGGACAAGGGTTTCAAGCTTCCAAGTAGATGCTATTTGTGCAAAGAAAAGGAGGAGACACCGGATCACATCTTTTTTCATTGCAGTTTTGCTCAGGATGGCTGGAGTATTCGTGTTTTTGCTCTTTGGATGTAGTTGGACAATGCCAGCTACATTCAGAGAGGTGCTTTTGGGTGGGAGGTTGAGCCGGATAAGAAAAGGTATTAAGGGTGTTTGAAAAATGGTCCTTTTTATGTCTTGCGTGGTGTTTGTAGAAAGAGAGGAACAAAAGGCTTTTTGAAGGTGTTGAGCTCTCTAGTTGGGAATTCAAATATAACTTATTGTGCTTATTGTATTTTTGGGCTAAAGAGGAGTTTCCAATGTATTTAAACACTTTTATAGATTTTTTGGGGAACCTAAGGCATTAATTTTGTAGCCTTAGTTCCTTTTTGTAACTATGGTCTGCCCCCCTCAGGCACTTGTTTATAATACCATTACATTTAGTGATTAGAAAAAAAAAAGGTTGTTCTATTGTTATGTGGAGATCAGGGGTTCGAGTCCCAGAAGAAGAAAGAGGAGCAAAGAGAAAGAAAGAAAGCACTTCAAAATCTCTCAAATTCAAGCACTGAGGCCATAATTCTTAATTCAATACTTATTCACTAACTTCAGAAGAGATTATTACAATCTTTTTTATGGACTCTAAACCCCAGAAACAATAAACCCTAGAAAAAAACATTAACAAAAAAATTCACTGCTACAATAGTGTGTGTGATTGTAGCTGTTGACCAGGTTAATAAGCTAGCTTGAAGCTGTCTGTTTATCCCATGGAAATTTGAGCTGAGCGTTAAAACCCCAGTAACAATAAACCCTAGAATAAAAGAATTTAAAAAAAACATTAACAAAAAAGTTCACTGCTACAATAGTGTGTGTGTGTGTGTGTGTGTGATTATGGCTGTCAACCAGGCTAATAAGCTAGCTTGAAGCCGTCTGTTTATCCCATGGAATTTGAGCTGAGCGTTATTTGGGCCTGGGCTGACCCGACCCAAGCCTGGGCTGATTTTGTCTGCCCGGGTTTAGTTTGGGCTGAGCTTGAGCCATCTCATCTAAATATAGGGATAGGAACATAATTGCTATATTTTTGTTAGTCTTGAAAGTTTCAAAACCAAAAAAAAAAAAGAACAGAAAGAACTTATTTTTTTTTCTTCAAAATGAAAAAGAAAAAAAAAAGGCTCAACTATTCAGAACCCATGATCTTCTGGTTCTAGTTCTAGGGTTCAATTCCTCACTTCCCCAATGTTAACTTCATGACTCCCAATGCTGGTGTCTAGTAGTATATTTCGCCTAATGCCTTCGTAGCTACTTCTTGTTGGAAAGTTGGTGGGATGTATTTTTGTAGTCAAACCTTATGTTGTGGCACATGCAAATTGCATTAAAAGAAACATTGAGGAGTTTTCTCCCTTGTTGAAGTTCATGATGGAATGTGAGTTGAGCTTGGGATGAAATTAGTGATTCTATAACAGACCGAGCGAGGTATCTTAATGTCCTCAAGTCCATGACCATATTGTGGATAGCATATTCTTGATTCATTCACCATTTTGGATAGTAGGACCACACACTATTTATAGTGGTCTGCTTGCATAACCAACTTGTTAAGAAATAACTTGTTCATAAAACGAATGTAGCTAAAATGAGGATGGTCAGACGGATGTGTGGTAAGATAAGAAAAAATAAAATTAAAAAATGAATACATTCGTGAGATTGTGAAAGTAGCAGCTATAGAAGATAAAATGAGAAAAATAGATTATGACGGTTTGTAACTAGTAATGAAGAGCGAGATGATTCACATTAAGGGTCGTGTCAAGGGACGGGGGAGATCAAAGTTGAAGAGATAACCTTAAATAGTCTCATCGTGAATAGTGAGGGTTTGTCTTACATTGCTTGCAGAGAAGTTAGTGCTAGTAACCACTATGATAGTGCTGTCACTGTTAAGTGTCAGAAATCTGTCCTCTAGAAGGACTATGTTGCGAGGGCTCGACTTGATACAAACTCTGATGAACTCGCAACTCTAACCTCCAAGTCACATGACCCCAGAAGTCTGTTGAGGGGAATATGACAGCAAAAGGGCCACAACATATTTGCGTACCAGGTTCCATAAGCCTTCTAAGATCTACAGTCAGGTGGAAATAATGATCACAAGATTGTGAGCTAGGCTAGGAACCAACATTGGCTCAACCTAGAAAGTATAGCTCACAAGGCGATTAGCTCAACCTAGTCTAAGGGGAACAGTTCTCAAGATCACTTCACTATTATCAAAAGGTCACAACAGCAAAGTGCTTAGAGAGGGTACCTACGGGAGGAGGTAAATCCTAAGATCACCTCAATTCACCGAGGAGTAGCTAGCCTTGGATATGTCTTTTGTCTAGGTTTTGGCCTAGTCTCAGAGATTGACATGATCACTGCAGTATGGACACGTGTCACCATGAGTAGTTGGTGGGTCAAGGGGTGCTGGGATGACACGTAATTTAAGCTGTACAAGTGTCCAGCTTATAGCCAAAGAATATTGTCACGTGGTCAAGGTAACAAGTCCTACAAAGTGTGCTATTAAGGACCACTACTTTCTTTTAAAAGCTTCAAAGCTGTTTTGGGGATGTACTGCTGCAAGGCAAGTCTGGGTAAAACTTCTTAAAACATTGGTGGAGTCTGGAGAGAAAGTTGTGAGAATTTAGCAACGCAAGATAACCCTTTCTGTGAGTAATGTACCACCACTTCAGAATGTCTTAAATGTTATAACCTGAAGTAGTTTATCGTGTCGTTCCTCGTGTCATTGGACTAATACTATGGTTTGCTTAAAAATCTCCTACTATTTGACTGCAATCCTTGCATTGAATTGAAGGTTTGCATAATGAGGTTTTCTGTATCAAGGATTCTGTGGTGAGGTTTCTGAAGGAGGCTTAGACCAGTAGTAGCTTATGCATATTGGTATCTTTAGAAGAAATGAGATATTTGATTTCTGAATAAAAAAAATTATCCCCATCAAGATCTGATAACCAATCCATATTTTGATTTGTTTGCTTTGGGTTGTGGGTTGTGTAGAAAAAATGAAATAGAGAAATATCCGAGGATTGAGGGCTTTTCATTTTTGAACTCAAAGATGTCACAAGAGATTGCCTTTTCTTTTGTGTTCTCCATCCTTCTATGTACTGCGACCCTTTTGTGGATTGTTTTTGTGTTTTTTTTTAAAGTGTTGCAAGGTGTACTTTGCATGTATTGGGGCTTTGCTCACATCTCTCTCTCTCTCTCTCTCTCTCTCTCTCTCTTCTAGAAGAACTATCCATATCGTAGTTAAGACATTGAAGGCAGACCCCTTTCACACACCCCCCCCCCCCCCCCCCCAAAAAAAAAAAAAAAAAGTTTAATCTTTATCCTCTTCTTTTGAGTAAAAGCATGCTTCTTTTTTCACCGTCTGCGTTCTTTTGCCAAACATTATCGAGGTCAGTTGAATGCGGGTTGAGGATTACCATTCATGCCTTCTTTCCATTAATCCTTGAAGGTTTTCAATGCCTGTAGCCAAGAGGTAAAGCTTCATTCGAAACTCAACCAGTCGACAGCCCCCTTTCTATCATGAAGTCAACTCCTGGGATGTCACTACAGCACTGCAAAACAAACCAAAAAATTACCATGGAATAATTTGAGCTTCTATACCTGATGCGAGCTGATTTTCTGAGTCCTTTTTCTTAGTTTGTGGTGAGCTTTTTGGGAAGCGAGAACCCTGGATGACTAGCAGCACAGCATCATAATTTTGGATGGACTGGATTTTCTTAATTTTAGTTTGGTTTGGTTATGTTTTGCCATAAAGCAAAAGAAAGCATGGGACAAGATGTGGCACTAGAAATGGAGTTAGTTTTGAAGTAATTTGGAGAAGTAGCAAGCCTAAGAAATTGTAAGAGTATGGACTTTTTGTGCGCAATGCTCACCTGTGTAACACCACCATAAACCCATAGGAAACCGATGGTAAAAGTACTGAAGTAGAGATGCTGGACAAGTTCTTCCCCCTCTTTCTTTCTTCTTCCTCCAACCACCACCACCCCTACTCCCACACGTACACACCAAAAAGGAAGAAGGCGACATTGAAATATTGGTTTGGCTACATTGGGAAATTGGGTAAGAAGTAGTTCTTTTGGGGGGGTTTTCTAAATTTGAAGGCGAGAACTCCATTCTTTTGTAGTAAGTACTATACAATCCACTCAATTCTAACCTGTTTGGGTTTCCCCATGAAGTTCTCTAACAACCCCCACCCCCCAAATTTTTATTTAATCTTTTTTGAAGTAAGATCTTCTTTTTTTATTGGAGAGCAGTCATGTCTTCATTCTGATATAGGACCCATGTTCCTATTATATTTCTCGTCCCGGTCATGTTTCTCTTTTTCTACTTAGTATAGCTTTAGATGGGAGGGTTTGTGAAATGACATGTTTTCTATCTGGCAGTTGGTAAAGGATACCAAGCTTATAATTCACTTTTTTACTTGATCATATTTTCAATATTAATACGAAAACTTGGACTATGTAACATACTTAAGAAGCACAGATACTGACATAGGACATCGGACACCGACATACAGACACGTTATTTTTAAAAAAAATAAGATACCACGGATACGACACAGATATACAAGCACGTTTCTCAAAAAAATAAGATTCGAACACATTGAATATATACAATTTTTTTATATTTTTTATATGACAATATAATAAAAATTTAATGTTATTTTAATTAAAATTAGTATAAAACACATAAATTTAAAAAATATTATTAAGATATATTAAAATAACAAAGTTATTAAATAAAAATTAAAGAATTTTTTTATTTAATCATCAATATTCATGATTCAAGTGTACAGACATATGTTCGAAAAGTATTTGAGATTGTTGGTATTCGACATATGTCTGACATGAACATATGAGCTAAAATAGAATATCTGCGCTTCATAATAATGTACCATCAATTGTAAGCTGTTTGTACTTGATTATGATCATATGCAGGCTAGCATCTCCTTAATTAGCTGCTGTTGTTCATTTGGTTCAAAGTAATGTAAGACTGAAAGGCCTATTTTTTATGTATGTTTGTATTCAGTTTTTTAAACAATACGAACGTCAACGACTCACTGTTATGACGACGATGATTGAATGAAAGCACAAGAATGATCACTCGTAGACCATTCTTTCTTTCTGCATAATCGGCATATGCATAACAGATTATTCACAAGCATTCTACTGAGATCTCATTACTGGAACGCTACAGGCAACTATAGATACATAAATATGCCACGCCACACCACAACCACAACCATTTTACCGGAGCCATATCCTCTCTCTCTCTTTCTCTCTCTCTCTCTCTCTCTCTATATATATATATATATATATATATATATTACATTACAGCTTGAATCAGTGGTCTATCATGTACTTTTAAGTGCACCCAGTGACACTTCTCTTGCTACCTTTGCTCCCCTTCCTTTCGCCATGTAGAGACCCACATGATGCATCAGCTCCTGCCGCAACAAAATCAAAAAAGAAGAGGCATCTGAGTAAAAGGGTTAAGGTTTGCTGTGTTTTGATCCCTTTTACTATTTGGGTGTTTGTTAGTGTGCATATGCCAAACTTTGTGATGGTAGTTTTTACCCTGTCCTCTCTAAAAGAGTAATGTTATACATATCTAATTTTCTCTCTCCTAAATACAGGGCTATTAGTAAATTTTTCTTGTGTTTAGTTAGCTTATATCAAACTGAAAAAGATCATCTTTCTTTGGTAAAACAGTGACCGTCACAGATCTTATAACATTTGTTTGGTTGCCTAGAAAGTGTGTATCAGGAAGTGAAAATTGGAAGCTTAGTGAAAATGACCATGTTGAGACTACAAATTGAAAAAATGAAATTACCTGGGGATGAGCAATGGCATCTTTGGTGTTTCTTGCAACAGAAACTGGAAAATCAAAGGTTGCACAGCCGCGAGAATACAACACAACGTCCTCCAAAGGCGTCAAAAAACCGCGGTTTTTAGCTGACAACGTTGAGCAAACAAAATCCAACACACAGATGTCTGTGCATATTCCTACCACCAATAACTTCACCCCAAAAAAAAAAAAAACATAATTATTATTATTCAATATCATGGCTTGGTAGTTTTATGATTAATAATTTTAATTTTTTCTTATCCTAATTATGAGAAATAATTTATCTTGGATTAAATGAGATTGACAATGACATAATCAACGTGTGAAAAAGTAGTTGTAATGTACCCGTTGTTATGTCCCCACTACGGTGATGCTTGGTTGTGAATTATATACATCAATCAATATTTCTCTTAAATACGGAGAATAAGAAAATATAAGATGTAATTCATGTCGAGTTAGTGTATGATGGTGTCTTGTAAACTTTTAAATTTCTATGAATTATGAAAATTAACTCTCTCACAAATTTAGAAAATTTAAAGAATACGTGAGACACTTTAACACAATGATGTGATCTGATTGTCTCGTTGAATAATTATTCATTAATTTTGCAAACCAAATAAGGTCAAGAATTTCTAAGTGAAAATGAGGTACGAATGGAGTATTCACATATACTTATTGAAATGTAAGAGAGATAAATACTTACAACTTGTATATGGTTAGTTTTCACCCAATCTACAAAGACATTAGAACCATCCTCTTCAAATGATCCCATATATCCGTCATAGCAATCCTTGCGTCTTATCTTTACATTTGGTTCCTTCTCCAGCCATTGTAGAGCTGCACACACACACACACACACACACACACACACACACACGCACAGGTTTGGTGTTTATTTTTGCAAGTAGATGATGAAGGGAAAAGGAAGAAGAGAAGAAAATTTATGCACCCGGAACTAAATTAGATTCATCAGTGCCAGTAATGCAGTGAGGAGGATAAGGATGCTCTAGTTTGTCAGGATGATGGGAATCAAGAAATGCAAGAACAGGCCATTTCTTCTCACAGAACAAAGTGGCCAACCTTGCCGATTCATCAATCATTTCAGAAATCTGCCTGTTGGGTTCTGTTGGGGCCTGAACAATTATACATACACAACAAACTCAGAACAAGCGACACCCATGTATCGTATGTGTGTGTGAGAGATAGAGATAAGTAATCACCATTGATAACTCACAATTACATAGATTTCTCCTACAATTTTTAATATTACATTGACCTATTTTATTAGAATTGTGGGAAGAAGAATTTTAAGAGAAAGTAAAAATTTATTATTTTATTTTTATTGATAATTACAGTGATCTCAAACATCTTTTGAATTTTCCTAATAATCTTCAAAAGATAGAAAAAATTAATGTAATATATAAAATATTTTAGTCATTTAAAAAAATTAATTAAAATTCAAGTGCTACTAATGATGAATTTTATCACAGAAATTTATATATTATCAGTATAAGATAAGACTAATATAGTTTTAGAAAATAAGGTCCTACGCAATTGTTAAGTAACTCGCGGGAATGTCAGTATAATTATTTATCTATATACATATACATATACAATTGAACTTGTATAACAAAACGATTGGTGATTAATGAATAATCAAAATGAAGAGACAAGTAGAAGAGGGGTGGAGAAGGGTGACCAGATTTCCAGCTCCAACAGTACAGAAGCCATTGATGATGTCAACAAGAACTAAACCAGTCTTGACATCTTCAGATAAAACTACTGATTCCTCTTCAAGTGGAATCTCCATCTTCAGAAGATCAAGTGTCTGCAACACCATCTTTCCTTCACCAGGGGACTCCAAAGTACTAATAATTGAGAGAGAGAGAATACTAATTATAGATGGAGAGAGAGAACTCAATGATTCAAATTCAATATGGATTGATCAACTGGTTCTAAGTATATTTATAGCCCTGTAGGGAGAGGGATTCATCATTCATGGATCTTGTTCCCTTTTTCATCAATCAATTTGGATCGTCCATCTTTTTTAAAATCAGTGTGGGACCCAATAGAGGTATCTCTTTGACCTTTTTGGTAGATAAGTCCCATATATCTGATGAGGAAGATTACGTATACGGTATGGCTTCATATATGATTGCTTGTCCAAATCAGATGGGAGATACTTCTGGTTAGGGATGGCACGTGATAGACCAAAAGAGGATGGGGTCCTGTTACTCTCCGGATTGATTTGACCAGAAATAATTATACTGATTTTTTTTTTTACGTTTAGGTTCTTGAAATTATGATGCTTTATTTTTATTAATAAATTATAATTATTTTTTTAAATAACAAAATTATATTTTTTATATTATATATATTTTGACGTTTTTTTTTTTAATTTTGATCAATTTTTTTATTTTATATAAAAATATTTTTTTTTTTGTTTTACAGATAAACAAGGAAAGGAAAAAACAAAGGATAAAACCATGAAAAGCAATTGTGGCCTGCAAGAAAGCGAAAGTAATTTTGTTTTTTCCCAGCATTTTTTTTTTTCAAAAAAGCAAAGAAAATAAACAAAAGTTGTGTTTGGATCGGTGGTTCCATCATTAGTTTGGCTATTTTTACATTTTAAATAGACTTTTAAAATGAATGCGTGTTTGTTTGGATTTATTGAAACGTTCGTTTGAATATTTTTAAGACTAAAATGCCCGTTTCAAAACTCTCTTTTCCTAAATGTCCATTTTTATCGCTCATCTAAACGAATACATAAAAAGAAAGAACAAAAAAGGACACTGTTCAGCTGCATATAACAAACAAAATCCTTAGTCACAATGGGATGGTATTATTTTTACCAAGAGCCCTGCAAAGTTATAATCAACATGGAAAAGAGGATAACTCTAAGCTCTACACAGTAAACAGATACAAGAGAGGTGAAACCAGACTCTTGGAGAGCAAATTTGGAGAAATAGTAAAAAATCAGGGAATTCAGTAAAGTATTGGAGTATTAAAATACTTGTAAGCACATTAATATCACCTTATAGTGCATTCTTTGGCTTTTCTCACCTGCAGATTAATTTAAATTCACAAATGAGGAATGTGATACAAGGTGTGATATTAGGGTGGTTAAAATAGACTCTTGGAGAGTGAATTTATGTTTCACAATGAATGAAGGTAGCATGGTTGCAGGATAGATATTCAATTTGGATTGCTCATCTACATGAATCTATACACACAATGTTTATATTGATTTAAATTCTGATACCAAGGTAAATTACAGAAAAGCAGTAAGTGAAGCACTGTCCTTGTGAATTACCACCACCCAAGTGGCTCAGTGGTAAGGAAGACCCGGGATGACTCGGACACCCTAAATTCAAATTTTCGTACAAGCTTACGTTTTGGGGATGACTATTATCCCTGCAAGCATAAACTTGTGTGAAATAGTTGTGGTACGGGACTGATAAAGTTTCTTTGTTCAAGGCGCAAGTCACTGATGAAGTTTCTTATCATTACCTAAAAAAAAAAATTGATAAAGAAATATAAATCTATTGAATTGGGATTTTAATCACTAAATTAATTTGTGATATTTTTTTAATGCAGCCGAGTGTCAGCTCATAACATATAATGAGGTCACACGATGGGTGATATTTGTTATCCTAAATAGGAAAATTTACATGATAGAGCCTGCAAAATGCAAAAGGAACTGAGGATGAAACACATTCCGTATAAATTTAAGATTTTAATCAATATTTATTTAAAAATAAAAACAGCCAAAATTAGAAAAAAAAAACACACACACATAAAAGAGATAGTTTCGTCATTTTGAATAAAAAAATTGAGATTATACTAACATATCTAAACCATAAATTTAGAAAGGGCAAAAATATATAAAAATAATAATAATCCAGGGACTCCAATTTTTAAACAAAATTTCTATAGAAAACATTGGTAAAATTTTAAAATTTTGGAAGGGGCATTGCCTCCCTAGCCTACTCAATATATATATATATATATATATATATATATATTGAGTAGTCCTACTCTCAACGATGAAGTCAATATTCACACATAAAAAAACAAAACTTTGACTAAAGTCAAATACTTTACCAAATATAACTTTTGTTTTGGTAGGCATCAATGCTTTAAATTGTAAGATATTAACGGTCTAGATTTGATGATACTTTTTTTTTATTATTTTTGATGGTTAAGAATAGTAGTTGAGAAGAAGAACGATAATTATGTCAAAAAATAGTTTTTTACTGTTGGAACAAAAATGTCAAAAAAATAGTTTTTTGATATTATAGCATTGCTAAAAATTAATTTTACTACGACTAAAATTATTTTTATCATTGGAGTTGGTCTTACATGCCAAAATTTTTTCTCAGTTTGTCAAATGAGTGAGATTGAGTTGCAAATTAGGCATGTTTGGATGAACGGTGCCATTTTTAAAATGGACGTTTTGAAGTTCAAATTGAGTTTTTAAATTTTTGATTATTTGTTTTGATGTTTTTAAAAAACCCGTTTAGATAATTTCAAATCTAAGCACTTGTTTCGGAAAAGTGTCAAGAAACGACTTTTCTAAACTCTCGTTTTGAAAACGTTTATTTTTTTTATATAACATATTCAGCGCTTCTAACAGTTCATGCAAACACTATATATTATTGATTACAATAATGGTATCAAATTATAGGATTGTTACATGAAGCTTATAAATACCCAATAAATAGTTCCCACACATTCGGAATCCAGAACCCACATCTTTTATATGTACAAACTCACCTGAAGAACACACTGACCAATCACTAAACTCTTATCCCACATCACTTGAAAACCAAATGAGTTTTTACTTTATATATTGCCAGCAAGCTCTAATTTGCAGCTTGAGAAAAACTCCTTAAAACCAAATCAACAAAGTCAAGGATTCTCTCTCAAGCTTTTTATTAGCCATTTTGACTGTTTCCTGCTTCTGCTAAGGCTGTGACAAAGCATTTTGACTGTCTCCAGCTTCTGCTAAGGCTGTGACAAAGCATTTTGACTGTCTCCCTGCTTTTCTTAGTCTGTAAAACAATAAATATATAATGTTGAATGAATTCACAATTTTGGCCAAATTAATAGCAATAAATATATAAAATGTTGACTGTTTCCCTGCTTCCGCTTAGTTTGTGACAAAGCATTTTGACTGTTTCCCTGCTTTTGCTCTGTCTGTGACAAAACAATAAATATATAAAATGTTGAATGAATTCACAATTTTGGCCAAATTGATGCCAATAATATATAAGATTTTGAATGAAATAAAAGATAACTAAAACAATAGACTAAATTGTTATTTTTGCGTCTGAATTGTATTTTTTGTGTAAATTTTTATTTGATCTATGAAAGTAATGTTGAATGAAATAAAAGATAGTTAAAACAGTAGACTAAATTATTTTTTGTGTTTGTATTGTTTTTCTTTTTTTGTGTAAATTTTTATTTGATCTATGAAAGTTAGGTGACAGGAGTCGTGCATTGAACTAATTTTTTTATCTATGAAATTTTGGTATTAAATAAAAGATGGCTAAGACAGTAGACTAAATTGTTATTTCTGTATCTGAATTATTATTTTTTTGTGTAAAGTTTTATTTGATCTATGAAAGTAATGTTGACAGAAATAAAAGATGGTTAAAACAATAGACTAAATTGTCTTTTCTGTGTCTGAATTGTTTTTTTTTTTTTGTGAAAATTTTTATTTGATCTATGAAAGTAATGTTAAATGAAATAAAATATGGCTAAAACAGTTGACTAAATTGTTCTTTTTGTGTAAATTTTTATTTGATCTATAAAAGTTAGGTGGCGGGAGTCGTGTATTGAACTAATTTTTTTTATCTATGAAATTTTCGTATTAAATAAAACATGGCTAAAACAGTAGACTAAATTATTATTTTTGTGTCTGAATTGTTTTTTTTTTTTTTTTGTGTAAATTTTTATTTGATCTATGAAAGTAATGTTGAATGAAATAAAAGATGGCTCAAACATTGGACTAAATTGTTCTTTCTGTGTCTAAATTGTTTCCTTTTTTGGTGTGTAAATTTTTATTTGATCTATGAAAGTTAGGTGACGGGAGTCCTGCATTGATCTAATTTTTTTAATTTGGAAGTCATGTCATAGACATAATACAAATTAAGGGTATATCTAAATTTTGTATATTCATAGTGGTCTAATTTGCAATGTTATCAGTTATCAGTTGACATTATTCACATCAAAATCAGAAGCCCCGTTGCAGAACTTCAAGTTTACTAGAAGTGATCACCCAACAGGTCCCTTTTGTGATGTTTAAACACCTTTTCTTTTGGATACTTGAAAAGTGAAAACTGAGAATAACTCTTATCCCACATCGCTTGGAAACTAAATGAGTTTTTACTTCATATATTGTCAGCAAGCACTAAATTTCAGCTTGAGAAAAACTTCTTAAAAACAAACCAACAGACAAGAATCTTCTCTCAAGCTTTTTGTTAGCCATTTTTACTACTTTTCTTTTGGATACTTGAAAAGTGAAAACTGAGAATAACTCTTATCCCACATCGCTTGGAAACTAAAAGAGTTTTTACTTCATATATTGTCAGCAAGCAATAAACTTCAGCTTGAGAGAAACTTCTTAAAAACAGACCAAACAGACAAGAATCTTCTTTCAAGCTTTTTGTTAGCCATTTTTACTATTTTCCTAAATTAATAGCAATAAATATATAAGATGACTAAAATTGTAGACAAAATTATTATTTTTGCGTCTGAATTTTTTTTTTGTGCAAATTTTTATTTGATCTATGAAAATAATATTGAATGAAATTAAAGATGACTAAAACAGTGGACTAAATTATATTTTTTGGGTCTGAATTGATTTTTTTTTTTTTTTGTAAATTTTTTATTTGATCTATGAAAGTAATTTTGGCAAAATTAATAGCAATAAATATATAAAATGATAAAAGATGTCTAAAACATTAGACTAAATTGTTATTTTTACTTCTGAATTGTTTTTTTCTGTGTAAATTTTTATTTGATCTATGAAAGCAATGTTGAATGAAATAAAAGATGATTAAAACAATAGACTAAATTATTTTTTCTGTATCTGAATTGATTTTATTTGTGTAAATTTTCATTTGATCTATGAAAGTAATGCTTAGTCTATGACAAAACAATAAATATATAAAATGTTGAATGAATTCACAATTTTGGCCAAATTAATAGCAATAAATATTTAAAATGATAAAAGATGATCAAAACAGTAGACTAAATTGTTATTTTACTTTTGAATTATTTTTTTGTGTAAATTTTTATTTGATCTATGAAAGTAATGTTGAATAAAATAAAAGATGGCTAAAACAGTGAACTAAATTATTTTTTTTGTATCTGAATTGATTTTTTTTTTTGTTTAAAAAATTTTTTACTTGATCTATGAAAGTAATGTTGAATGAAATAAAAGATGGTTAAAACAATAGAATAAATTGTTCTTACTGTGTCTGAATTGGTTTTTTTTTTTTTGTGAAAATTTTTATTTGAGCTATGAAAGTAATGTTGAATGAAATAAAATATGGTTAAAATAGTAAACCAAATTGTTCTTTCTATGTCTGAATTATTTTTTTTGCGTAAATTTTTATTTGATCTATAAACGTTAGGTGGCGGGAGTCGTGTATTGAACTAATTTTTTTATCTATGAAATTTTTGTATTAAATAAAAGATGGCTAAGACAGTAGACTAAATTGTTATTTCTGTATCTGAATTGTCCTTTTTTTGTGTAAATTTTTATTTGATTTGAGAAAGTAAAATTGAATGAAATAAAAGATGGTTAAAACAGTAGACTAAATTATTTTTTGTGTCTGAATTGTTTTCTTTTTTTGTGTAAATTTTTATTTGATCTATGAAAGTTAGGTGGCAGGAGTCGTGCATTGAACTAATTTTTTTTATCTATGAAATTTTAGTATTAAATAAAAGATAGCTAAGACAGTAGACTAAATTGTTATTTCTGTATCTGAATTATTATTTTTTTGTGTAACTTTTTATTTGATCTATGAAAGTAATGTTGAATGAAATAAAAGATGGTTAAAACAGTAGACTAAATTGTCTTTTTTATGTCTGAATTGTTTTTTATTTTTTTGTGAAAATTTTTATTTGATCTATGAAAGTAATGTTAAATGAAATAAAATATGGCTAAAACAGTTGACTAAATTGTTCTTTTTGTGTCCAAATTGTTTTTTTTTTTTTTTGTGTAAATTTTTATTTGATCTATAAAAGTTAGGTGGCGGGAGTCGTGTATTGAACTAATTTTTTTTATCTATGAAATTTTCGTATTAAATAAAACATGGCTAAAACAATGGACTAAATTATTATTTTTGTGTCTGAATTGTTTTTTTTTTTTTGTGGAAATTTTTATTTGTTCTATGAAAGTAATGTTGAATGAAATAAAAGATAGCTCAAACATTGGACTAAATTGTTCTTTCTGCGTCTGAATTGTTTCCTTTTTTGGTGTGTAAATTTTTATTTGATCTATGAAAGTTACGTGACGGGAGTCGTGCATTGATCTAATTTTTTTTATTTGGAAGTCATGTCATAGACATAATACAAATTAAGTGTATATCTAAATTTTGTATATACATAGTGGTCTAATTTGCAATGTTATCAGTGATCAGTTGACATTATTCACATCAAAATCAGAAGCCCCGTTGCAGAACTTCAAGTTTACTAGAAGTGATCACCCAACAGGTCCCTTTTGTGATGTTTAAACACCTTTTCTTTTGGACACTTGAAAAGTGAAAACTGAGAATACATCTTATCCCACATCGCTTGGAAACTAAATGAGTTTTTACTTCATATATTGTCAGCAACCGCCAAGTTTCAGCTTCCGAAAAACTTCTTAAAAACAAACCAACAAACAAAAATCTTCTCTCAAACATTTTGTTAGCCATTTTTACTATTTTCCTAAATTAATAGCAATAAATATATAAGATGACTAAAATTGTAGACAAAATTATTATTTTTGCGTCTGAATTTTTTTTTTGTGTAAATTTTTATTTGATCTATGAAAATAATATTGAATGAAATTAAAGATGACTAAAACAGTGGACTAAATTATATTTTTTGTGTCTGAATTGATTTTTTTTTTTTTTTTGTAAATTTATTATTTGATCTATGAAAGTAATTTTGGCAAAATTAATAGCAATAAATATATAAAATGATAAAAGATGTCTAAAACATTAGACTAAATTGTTATTTTTACTTCTGAATTGTTTTTTTCTGTGTAAATTTTTATTTGATCTATGAAAGCAATGTTGAATGAAATAAAAGATGATTAAAACAATAGACTAAATTATTTTTTCTGTATCTGAATTGATTTTTATTTGTGTAAATTTTCATTTGATCTATGAAAGTAATGCTTAGTCTATGACAAAACAATAAATATATAAAATGTTGAATGAATTCACAATTTTGGCCAAATTAATAGTAATAAATATTTAAAATGATAAAAGATGACCAAAACAGTAGACTAAATTGTTATTTTACTTTTGAATTATTTTTTTGTGTAAATTTTTATTTGATCTATGAAAGTAATGTTGAATGAAATAAAAGATGGCTAAAACAGTGAACTAAATTATTTTTTTTGTGTCTGAATTGATTTTTTTTTTTTGTTTAAATTTTTACTTGATCTATGAAAGTAATGTTGAATGAAATAAAAGATGGTTAAAACAATAGAATAAATTGTTCTTACTGTGTCTGAATTGTTTTTTTTTTTTGTGAAAAATTTTATTTGAGCTATAAAAATAATGTTGAATGAAATAAAATATGGTTAAAATAGTAAACCAAATTGTTCTTTCTATGTCTGAATTATTTTTTTGCGTAAATTTTTATTTGATCGATAAACGTTACGTGGTGGGAGTCGTGCATTGAACTAATTTTTTTATCTATGAAATTTTTGTATTAAATAAAAGATGGCTAAGACAGTAGACTAAATTGTTTTTTCTATATCTGAATTGTCCTTTTTTTGTGTAAATTTTTATTTGATTTGTGAAAGTAAAATTGAATGAAATAAAAGATGGTTAAAACAGTAGACTAAATTATTTTTTGTGTCTGAATTGTTTTCTTTTTTTGTGTAAATTTTTATTTGATCTATGAACGTTAGGTGGCAAGAGTCATGCATTGAACTAATTTTTTTTATCTATGAAATTTTAGTATTAAATAAAAGATAGCTAAGACAGTAGACTAAATTGTTATTTCTGTATCTGAATTATTATTTTTTTGTGTAACTTTTTATTTGATCTATGAAAGTAATGTTGAATGAAATAAAAGATGGTTAAAACAGTAGACTAAATTGTCTTTTTTATGTCTGAATTGTTTTTTATTTTTTTGTGAAAATTTTTATTTGATCTATGAAAGTAATGTTAAATGAAATAAAATATGGCTAAAACAGTTGACTAAATTGTTCTTTTTGTGTCCAAATTGTTTTTTTTTTTTTTTTTGTGTAAATTTTTATTTGATCTATAAAAGTTAGGTGGCGGGAGTCGTGTATTGAACTAATTTTTTTTATCTATGAAATTTTCGTATTAAATAAAACATGGCTAAAACAATGGACTAAATTATTATTTTTGTGTCTGAATTGTTTTTTTTTTTTTTTGTGTAAATTTTTATTTGTTCTATGAAAGTAATGTTGAATGAAATAAAAGATGGCTCAAACATTGGACTAAATTGTTCTTTCTGCGTCTGAATTGTTTCCTTTTTTGGTGTGTAAATTTTTATTTGATCTATGAAAGTTACGTGACGGGAGTCGTGCATTGATCTAATTTTTTTTATTTGGAAGTCATATCATAGAAATAATTCAAATTAAGTGTATATCTAAATTTTGTATATTCATAGTGGTCTAATTTGCAATGTTATCAGTTATCAGTTGACATTATTCACATCAAAATCAGAAGCCCCGTTGCAGAACTTCAAGTTTACTAGAAGTGATCACCCAACAGGTCCCTTTTGTGATGTTTAAACACCTTTTCTTTTGGATACTTGAAAAGTGAAAACTGAGAATACCTCTTATCCCACATCGCTTGGAAACTAAATGAGTTTTTACTTCATATATTGTCAGCAAGCACTACGTTTCAGCTTGAGAGAAACTTCTTAAAAACAAACCAACAAACAAAAATTTTCTCTCAAACTTTTTGTTAGCCATTTTTACTATTTTCCTAAATTAATAGCAATAAATATATAAGATGACTAAAATCGTAGACAAGCAATAAATATATAAAATGATAAAAAAATGTCTAAAACATTAGACTAAATTGTTATTTTTACTTCTGAATTGTTTTTTTCTGTGTAAATTTTTATTTGATCTACGAAAGTAATGTTGAATGAAATAAAAGATGATTAAAACAATAGACTAAATTATTTTTTCTGTGTCTGAATTGATTTTTATTTGTGTAAATTTTCATTTGATCTATGAAAGTAATGCTTAGTCTATGACAAAACAATAAATATATAAAATGTTGAATGAATTCACAATTTTGGCCAAATTAATAGCAATAAATATTTAAAATGATAAAAGATGACCAAAACAGTAGACTAAATTGTTATTTTGCTTCTGAATTTTTTTTTTTTTTGTGTAAATTTTTATTTGATCTATAATAGTAATGTTGAATGAAATAAAAGATGGCTAAAACAGTGGACTAAATTATTTTTTTTGTGTCTGAATTGATTTTCTTTTTGTGTAAATTTTTATTTGATCTATGAAAGTAATGTTGAATGAAATAAAAGATGGTCAAAACAATAGACTAAATTGTTCTTACTGTGTCTGAATTGTTTTTTTTTTTTTTTCTGAAAATTTTTATTTGAGCTATGGAAGTAATGTTGAATGAAATAAGATATGGTTAAAATAGTAAACCAAATTGTTCTTTCTGTGTCTGAATTATTTTTTTTTGTGTAAATTTTTATTTGATCCATAAATGTTAGGTGGCGGGAGTCGTGTATTGAACTAATTTTTTTATCTATGAAATTTTTATATTAAATAAAAGATGGCTAAGATAGTAGACTAAATTGTTATTTTTGTATCTGAATTGTCCTTTTTTTGTGTAAATTTTTATTTAATCTATGAAAGTAAAATTGAATGAAATAAAAGATGGCTCAAACATTGGACTAAATTGTTCTTTTTGTGTCTAAATTGTTTTTTTTTTTTTTTTTTATGTAATATATGAAAGTTAGGTGATGGTGCATTGATCTAATTTTTTTATTTGAAAGTCATGTCATATACATAATACAAATTAAGTGAATATCTAAATTTTATATATACATACTGGTCTAATTTGCAATGTTATTAGTGATTGGTTTGTTAGAAATAGTATATCAGTAAAACAAAATTTGAAATTGATGTGAAACCAAAAATTATTCTGTAAACAGGAATTATTTTGAAAACCAAAAACAATTCTATTATAGACTTGAATTGCAGAAACAATTAAATGTAAAACAAAATTATACTTAATTAAAACAACAGAAATAATTAAACGTAATTAAAAACAGAACCTGTTAGTAGTTGCAGAACAAGAACTTTGCAAGACACAGAGAAAAATATATCAAGTCTTGTGTTGGACACAATGTCCTTAAGACAATTTATTGCCCTTACAGTGGTGCTTACGAGTTCTAGGCAATATGTCTCCTATGATAAAATGATCTAACTAACACAGAGGCAAGCACTTCCAATGTGTTGTCTGTCGAATCAGAACTGTAACACAGAACTTCTCTCTCAAATGAAGATGATATGCAGATGAATGAATTGAATGAATAATGTTGTGATCGTGTGTCCTATTTATAGACTCACTTATGCCTATTTGGTACAGGCATGAAGTTTGGGTTGTGTCTGTTTATGGCGAACAGACACAGTTGTGTCCATGGAGAAAACACCTATTCAGTCAAACAACATTTCCAAAACGACAGTGTTTTGGACTATCAACGGTAACCACACGCACTTCTTAAAACGACAGCGTTTCGGAATCCCAACAATAACTTAAATGCATGTTCAAAATGACTGCGTTTTTTATTTGAAAAATTTTAAATAAATTTTCTCTAAAAAGATATATACACAGCAAGCCCAAGCCCAAGCCCGGTTCGGTGCGGGGCGGTGACACGCATGGTGAACCAAGCATGTGTAAGGTCTTCACTCTTCTACAAAATTGGGGTGCCCCTTGGGGCCTGAACCCTCATCCAAGGTATGTGTATATATATTCTTTAAAAGTCTTGTACCCATCCTATGTAGGACACAAGCTTTTGTTACCAATTTTCAAGTAGTAATGTTTGGGGGCAATTTCTCATTTATTCCTTAATAGTTTTGAGCAGCCCAAATCTATAATCTTAATCTCCTCATGGAGGAAAACACATTCTCATGTGGACCCACTTTAATTTTAACTCAAAGATAACTAATTATAATACTCAAAAACCTATTTTTCCAACATAGTTGACATTATTCACATCAAAATTAGAAGCCCCATTGCAGAACTTCAAGTTTACTAGAAGTAATGACCCAATAGGTTCCTTTTGTGATGTTTAAACACCTTTTCTTTTGGATACTTGAAAAGTGAAAACTGAGAATAACTCTTATCCCACATCGCTTGGAAACCAAATGAGTATTTACTTCATATATTGTCAGCAAGCACTAAGTTTCAACTTGATAGAAACTTTTTGAACAGAAGTTTCTATCAAGTTTTTTGTTTTTGTTAGTCATTTTGACTGTTTCTTGCTTCTGCTTACTCGAGCTATGAATTCACAATTTTGGCCAAATTAATAGCACTAAATATATAAAACGTTGAATGAAATAAAAGATAACTAAAACAGTAGACTGAATTATTTGTTTTTTTTGTGTAAATTTTTATTTGATCTATGAAAGTAATGTTGAATGAAATAAAAGATGGTTAAAACAGTGGACTAAATTATTTTTGTGTGTCTGAATTAATTTTTTTTTTTGTGTAAATTTGTATTTGATCTGTGAAAGTAATGTTGAATGAAATAAAAGATGGTTAAAACAGTAGACTAAATTGTTCTTTCTATGTTTGAATTATTATTTTTTTTTTGTGAAAATTTTTATTTGATCTATGAAAGTAATGTTGAATGAAATAAAATATGATTAAAACGGTAGACCAAATTGTTCTTTCTATGTCTGAATTGTTTTTTTTTTTTGTGTAAATTTTTATTTGAACTATAAACGTTAGTTTGCGGGAGTCGTGTATTGAACTAATTTTTTTTATCTATGAAATTTTTGTATTAAATAAAAGATGGCTAAGACATTAGACTAAATTATTATTTCTTTGTCTGAATTGTCCTTTTTTTTTTGTAAATTATTATTTAATCTATGAAAGTAAAATTGAATGAAATAAAAGATGGCTCAAACATTGGACTAAATTGTTCTTTCTGTGTTTGAATTGTTTTCTTTTTATGTAAATTTTTATTTAATCTATGAAAGCTACGTGACAGAAGTCGTGCATTGATCTAATTTTTTTTATTTGAAAGTCATGTCATTTACATAATACAAATTAAATGTATATCTAAATTTTGTATATACATACTGGTCTAATTTGCAATGTTATCAGTGATCAGTTGACATTATTCACATCAAAATCAGAAGCCCCATTGCAGAACTTCAAGTTTACTTGAAGTGATCACCCAACAGGTTCCTTTTGGTGATGTTTAAACACCTTTTCTTTTGGATACTTGAAAAGTGAAGACAGAATAACTCTTTTCCCACATCGCTTGGAAACCAAACGAGTATTTACTTCATATATTGTCAGCAAGCACTAATTTTCAGCTTGTTGGAAACATTTAAATGTTTCGATCAAGCTTTTTGTTTTTGTTAGCCATTTTGACTGTTTCCTGCTTATGCTTACTCAAGCTATGAATTCACAATTTTGGCCAAATTAATAGCACTAAATATATAAAATGTTGAATGAAATAAAAGATAACTAATTCAGTCTAACTGTTTCCTGCTTATGCTTACTCAAGCTATGAATTCACAATTTTGGCCAAATTAATAGCACTAAATATATAAAATGTTGAATGAAATAAAAGATAACTAAAATAGTAGACTGAATTATTTGTTTTTATTGTATAAATTTTTATTTGATCTATGGAAGTAATGTTAAATAAAATAAAAGACGGTTAAAACAGTAGACTAAATTATTTTTCTGTGTCTGAATTATTTGTTTTTGTATAAATTTTTATTTGATCTGTGAAAATTAGGTGACAGGAGTCGTGCATTGAACTAATTTTTTTTTATCTATGAAATTTTGGTATTAAATATCACAAATTTTGTTGTTGAAAACGTATAAATTATTATTATTATTATTATTAGATAAACAGGCACTAACGTGTGAGAATTAGATAAATAAGATAAAAAATCTAAAAATCGTAATTCTTACAGTTTGTTTGGTTGAAAAGATTATAGAGGAGAAAAAATAAAGATTTAGCTGAAATGATACTAAAATCTTAACTTTCTATTTTTATAGAGAAAAGAAAACAAAATATTGAAGAAAAATAGGAAAAAAACATGTAGTCATTACATGCACTTTTTTAACTTCTCCAAAAGTTCTTCAATGACGGATCCAAATCTACTTACCAGAGGGATGTTAGAAAATATCCATAGTTTATTTCTTTAATCCAATGAACCATAAATGATAAGTTTTAATTAGGAGTGTTTTTATCACCAAAATAGTCATAGACAAGGTGGAGGGTTTCACTTATAAGAGAGATAAAGTCTTCAGAAATTATTTTGGTAGTTTTGGACCATTGGTTCAGGTCAATGAATACTGTGTTTTAAAAAATACACAAGAAAAATTGACATCAATGCACTTTTTTGTGTACATGCCATGTATTTATTTACCCAAAATCGCATATCAATAACGTGTTTGACATTTTTTATCACATAATTTTAGGCTGTGTTTGGATAGTGATTAAGATATAATTTTTTGAAAAATATTTCTGAAATGTGTTTTAAAATTTTGTAATTAATTTTTTAAAAATTATAAAATATATTTAGATATGATAATCTAAATTTTAAAATATTAAAAAAAATATGAAAAACTATTTGAATAACATCTTCTGGATTTAGCTTAGTCAAACGCGTGTTCCGCGTTTTGAAATTGAAAATCTGTTTTTAAAAACGTAAACAAATGAAATTGTTAAAATTTGATATTTTTATATAATAATAATAATGTTAAGATATAAATTTGACATGTATATTTTTATATGGTAATAATGTTAAAATAAGATTTAGGTTTGGCGATGTTCCAAGGCCGCAGCACAAGTCACGAACATCGCTGCTCAATGTCACCCTAATCAGAAGCGCATTACACACTCAAACCCACTTACGCGGCGCGTTTTAGCACAAAACCCTCTCATCTCCTTCCGCTCTGCAACTCTCGATTAGAGATAGGGAGTGTGGGTGTGCGAGTAAATATATATATATAGAGAGAAAATATTAAGAGGGAGAAATTAGAGAGAGATGGACGGTTCGTTCCTCTCTCCACCAGCGAAACGTTCAATCCACACAGCCACAGGAATGCTCGAATCCAACAATCCGTACACCACCACATCCGCCGTCAACGGCGCGTCCTTCAAACGCTCAAGACCACCACCACCTCCCCTCACAGTCCCCGCCGGCCACGTCGCCTTCCGCCTCCTCTGTCACGCGTCGCGCATCGGCGGCGTCATCGGAAAGTCTGGCATAATCATCAAACAGCTCCAGCAAGACACCGGCGCTAAGATCCGAGTGGAAGATTCACCACCCGGTTCCGACGACCGAGTCATCGTTGTCATCGCGTCGAACTCACTCAACAAGAAAATCGCATTGAAGTCCCCAGAAGGACATAGAGAAGGCAACGACGAAGAAATTGAGGTGTCTGCGGCCCAGGAATCGGTAGTTAGGGTTTTTGAGAGGATTCTTGATGTTGCGGCGGAAACCGATGGCGTATCGGTGCCACAAGGGGGCGTTGTGTCCTGTAGATTGCTCGCAGAGACGGGTCAGGTTGGGTCAGTGATTGGAAAAGGAGGTAAGGTAATTGAGAAGATCAGGAAGGATAGCGGGTGTAAAATTAGGGTTTTGAATTCAGAAAAGTTACCAGCTTGCGCGCTGTCGAACGACGAAATGATAGAGGTAAGGGTTCTTTTTTACTCTGGACTTTGGGTTTAGTGCGAATAGTTCTTGTTTTGTATGTGTTGTTGCCGCAATGTTCTGTTGCTCCATGTTTGTGAAGTGTGCTGGAACCTCCATGTTTTTTTTAAGGACACAACATGGTATAGTGTGTATATTTGATGGATATAACTGTCAATAGAGCATTAAGATGTGCAAAAATAAGTCATTGTATGTATTTTCTTCATGTGATCTTAGTGTGTATTGAGCTGGTATTCTCAGACTGCACATTTATCACCGGTATAGGTATGGATCTTCACCTTTGTTTAACATAGTGGTAGTGAGCATCTTGATTGATTTCTTTCTAAAATGTCCATAACACATGATATATAGTGTAATTGGATTTGAAAAGATATTTGACAGTGTTGCATAGGAAACTGCATCAACTGCTTAAGATTCCTTTTCTTTCATTGACTAGAAACCAAAGCGAGAAATTAGAATGAACAATTACTAGAAACCTCATCAACGTTGAACAATGTTGGAATGTCACTAAAGGCTTCTTTCTCTCTCTGGTTGAACAATTTTGGAATGTCATGAAAGGCTTCTTTCTCTCTCTGGTTTGAACAATTATGGAATGTCATAAAAAGCTCTCTCTTTCTCTCAGGCCTTTTAGGATCGCCAAAATTTCCTTTATGATGGCAGAACACACACGATTCTAGTAACTGGAAAATATTTCATTAATACTCCTTATCTCCTTAGTAGAAGAGTTGCACATCATAAAAGAAGAAACTTGTTTCTTTCTTTAACTGAAATCATGGGCTAGAGAACATGTCTGGTAATTTGGGGAAGCATTTTTTTTCTTCTCTTTATTATTAAAGAATATGTATTATAAACAAGGCGCCAAAGGGGGCACACCCATATAAAAAATATAACAAGAGTTACATTGATCTCTCCATGCTCCAAAGAGTGTGTGTGTGTGTGTGTGTGTGTGTGTGTGTGATTTACCTATAAAAAAATGAAGGTGTCCAAAATTTGCTTTTTTACAATATGAATAGGATTTTCAATCCCCTTAAAAGTACAATTATTTCTCTCCAACCAAATGCGCCACATAATGCAAAAATGAGCTGCACTCAATTCCTTCCTACACCTTCTAGAGGGGCAAGCCGTGCTCAAACAAGCCACAAGATCCATAACTGATCTAGACATAACCCAACACACCCCAAAAACGGTACACAACAATGCCCACAATTTTCTACCCTTCCAACAGTGGAGATGAAAGTGATTCACAGACTTAGCTGCATTCTTATACATAAAACAGCTATTAGGAAGGATCTTGCCGTTTCTCCTCAAACTATCAATTGTAATGATCGCCTCCTAAGCCAACTTCTATGCAAAAAAGGAAACTTTTGAGGGAACCTTCGACTTAGTTATTATATATGCTATTATTTAGTTTTTCATGTAAGAGTGAAAGGTTGACTTATAGTCTTATATCTTGTCATATGTTATATGATAATATTTATATTTTTGCCTGTGTTACATTTTAGCATTATTAGCTTTAGAGTCAATATAGTCTAACAGACTGATGTAGTGTTTCTTAGCCAAAAACTAGATAGTACTGCACAATAAATTGTGCAGGAAATAGTACAGTACTTGGATATTTTACTTTAACAATGAAACTATTTGGAAAAGAGAGAGAGAGAGAGAGAGAGAGAGAGAGAGAGAAATAAGAAAACAATGAGAAGAAGTTTATGACTTATGGAAGCTTTCATTCCTGGTCTCATATAAGCTTTGTACATCTGCTTCATCTCTCTACTAATAGGAATATATTACACTTAATCCGATCAAATATATATATATATATATATATATATATTACAAGTGAGTAGAGGTTTTCTTCCCAATCTTTTAAAATATTTATACATTTTTTTTATCGGTAAAAATTATTTATACATCTGCATTACCTTTTTTACCAATTGGGTTACATTATGCTTGTTTTTTTTAAAATAATCTTACCTTAATCCCGATGAAAAAACTTAAAGACTCTAGTTTAAATTTATGGTTCAAAAACTTTATAGTTGTAGTCATGATGTGCAGCTAATTGGAACTGAGATTGCACTTTACTTATTATTTAAATCTGCATTATGATACTCTATTTGATACAGACCATTCAACCAAGAAAAAAATGATAGTCTATTTGACAATCCTTGTTTTGAGAGACACTATAGCGCGGATTGGTTGTGCCTGGTCTTGGTATTTTGTTCAAATTTAAATCAAAATCAAGTGATATTAATAGATTTCAATCTGATGTTTTTGCTTTCTTCTATTGTATTTTGAAAAGAATTTCAGACCTTGTTTCCCACATGAAAATTGGTCAATGATGGCAGATTGAGGGTGACATTCCGGCTGTTAAGAAAGCACTTGTAGATGTTTCTCGCCGCCTTCAAGATTGTCCACCAGTTGACAGAACAAAGATGATTGGAAGCAGACCTCATGAGGCATTTTCCCATGAGACCTTACCTGATTCACGTATGGATTTTCCTCCACAGCGTAGTTCAGTGCTACCACCAGTGCCAACCAGCTCTCTGAGTTATGCTTCTGGAGGTCGTCCGGTGTCAATAGAGGGTGACAGGGTCCGCACCCTGGACCCAAGAACACAACCACAAGAAGTAGTTTTTAAACTTCTCTGCTCCAATGAAAGGGTAGGGGGCGTTATTGGCAAGGGAGGGACCATTGTTAAGGCTCTTCAGAATGAGACAGGTGCTTCTATAAGTGTTGGAGCTACTGTAGCAGACTGCGATGAACGATTAATAACTGTTTCTGCAATGGAGGTTTGCCATGTTGCTTTTGATTTACCATAATTTTGGTTGTGTTTATATTTAGGGAGGGTATATGAGTTAATAATTTGTTTCCCTTTGCTTCTTCTTGTATAGAATCCAGAATCACGCTACTCTCCTGCGCAAAATGCTGTTATTCTTGTTTTCAATAGGTCTGTTCAGGCTGGCATTGAAAAGGGACTAGATTCAGGCGGGAATAAGGGGTCGCCTGTTTCTGCACGGCTTGTAGTCCCATCAAACCAAGTTGGTTGTTTGTTGGGAAAGGGTGGCGCAATAATTTCGGAGATGAGGAAGGCAACTGGTGCTGGCATGCGGATTATTGGGGGGGACCAAGTTCCAAAGTGTGCTTCAGAAAATGAGGATGTAGTACAGGTGTGTAGTGTTAGCTTTTTACTGGCATAATAAGTATGAAAATTTACCAAAGGGTTGTCCCTTTTATCATTTCATAGCTAAAACTTTCCAGTGATTTTGGAAATATCTATGAGAATCCTGTGAAATTTATAACTTTCATTATCCTTTACTATTTTTTGGGCAAAAGACATCCTTATTTATTACAACAACATGAAGAAAAAGAACAATGTCCTTGTCTTTTTCATTATCATTTTCATCATTCAGGTTGTACTACAATTGTTTTGGTTTTAACGTACATGATTTCTTCTACCTATCCCCCTTCATAAGGTCAAATTTATTACCAGTTCGTGAGATTTTAGATCCACTCACAGTATTTCCTTTGCTAGCACCTCAGCGGGCTCTTTCAGCACTTTCGGTTTCCCAGCCTTGCAAGTTATTCACTATGAATTTCTTATCCCTAATGTTAATTTCCTAAAAAATTCTTAATACATTGTATTTAAGAGAATGTTGGATTTGCGTTTTGTGAATATGAAGTTCGAATTGGGATCGAAATGGGATTCTTTGACGTAATATATTTTCTGTTTATTTATCAGGGCTGTAAAAGGTTGAGACACAAGTTCCGCATGGCTTGACTTGCTTTTTGTAAACTAAAAAGTATGGATACGACACGACACAAAACGCCGACACAATGTTTTTGAAAAAAGTAGGACACGGATAGGTCAGGACAAGTTGAATATATATTTTTATATGATTATATAATAAAAACTTAATATTATTTCAATCAAAATTGGCATAAAAATGCACAAATCAAGGCAATATTATTTAATATATCAAAATAGCAAAGTCATTAAATACAAATTTAAGCATTTTCAAGTTTCAAAACAAATTTGTTATCTACAATATATGTGTGTGTGTAAAAAAAATTTGGCAAAGAGAGGGGGAGGGGAATTCAAAAGAAAAAATCCAATATATATATATATATATATATATATATATCCAAAAAAGTGTCCCCAATGTGTCTGTAACGTGTCCCGGATGTGCCCGTGCCTGATAAGGATATGTGAGGCAAAATAGAGTGTTCATGCTTCATAATTTGTAAATATGAAGTTTGAATTAGGATCGAAATGACACAGTAGATGCTTTTTTTTATAAGGTGTAAATCTATTTAAAAATAAATAGTGTTAAAGGGTCCGCAACCCATTTTCAAAAAAGAGATTTGTCAAGCTCAAAACCAGGCCAACTCATTTGACATCAGTTTACTGAACTAATGATTTGTCAGTGTTATCACATCTCATACTTTAACCCATTATGTCAGTAGTAAACACACATGGCATTAAATTGTTTACTGAACTAGTGTCATTAACAGATTTCATCATCTCTTAAGTTTCAGCATTTTAGATTTTTTTTTTTTATTTTTGGTGTGCGCGTGTATGAGAGACAAGGGAGAGAATAGGGCCGTTCCAAGCATCGAGTTCAAGTTGGTGTATAGCTCTGTGTTTAAATAATGCTAAAAGTTAGGTATGTATTCAGTCCACTCTTTCTAGCACCGCGCATTGCTAGGACTTTACTAGGTAATGGCCTTCTAGATTTTTATATCATTGAACTCCAACAAGTGATGCAGGAACATCAGAAGTGAAAGAGAGGAGAGAGAAAAGAGAGAGAAGAGAAAAAGGAGAGAACGTCAATATTCAATCAGTAATCAATAATCAAAAGCTGACTGTTTCAATATATCTATGCCTATATATATAGGTCAAACTTTAAGTTATATTTATCAAAATAAAATAACTTCTAAAAATAAAAATCATAGTAGTGAAAAACTATCCTCAAGGGTCAAAAAGACATGGCCCATGGGGTCCTTGTTCCCCATCAACAAGCCTAATGTTTCTTATTTTAGTTTGCTCAAGCATTGTTGTTTGTTTATTATCAAGTGTTTCTAGACCCTAGATTGGTATGCTTTTACCGAAATAAATGTGCCAGTACAAGAGAGAGAACTGGGAGAGAGAAGTTACCAATTATCACCAACTATTATTTGAATAAAAAATTGAAAACCACTAAAAGTCGTGGAGCTTCGAACATTATCAACTCGGATTCCCCAGCGACTTCTCATCATTGGATTCCTTATGCATATGGGCACTGATTAATTTTATGAATCCCCATCTATCTATTTAGTTATCTCGGAGATGTTTGAACTTTCCATATCTTAATTTTACGGTTTTCATCTTCTGTATTCTTCCCTGTATGTTTGATATTATTCAGACCAGCTAAAACCAGTCTTGCAATATTTTTTGGAGATTTAAGTTATAAGTCATTTGACAGCTTTTATGTTTAGATAATTTAATCTTTTGGTACTCCTAAAGAATTCTTTCAACGATTTTTATACATTGTAGAATTCTGATATTAATGATTTCCCTGTTAAGTGAAATTTTGTATATTCTGCGATTTAAATGGATAGAACATTTTTGTTGCTGCAGCTAGTCAAATATATACTGAAAAGAAGTGGTTTTATGCTTGACAGATTACAGGTGAGTTTACGAATGTACAAGATGCTTTATATAATGTTACAGGTAGACTGCGGGATAACCTCTTCCCCAGTAAAATGCAAAACGGTATTGGAAGTAGGAGCAGTTCCTCTGTGATAACTGAGATCAGTCCCTATGCAAGTCTGAGGGAGCCTCCGTCTCTTGGATTGCATTCATCTGTTGGGGTTTCTCATGGACTCGATCGGCATATTACTTTAACACAGAGTATGGATCATCTTGGACTTTCCCAAAATTATGATCGTCCTCCATCACCAAGGTTATGGGCATCCCAGGTGACAATTTTTCTTTTTCTTATCCTTTTTTTTTTTTTTTTAAATTTCTAAATCCTCATTATTTGGCTTCTCAAAAATCTTTCCTCTTTAAAATGGCTGGTTTTAATTGCAGACATTGGCAGGAGTAAATCCAAGGAGCATTGTGGATGTTGGGAGAGGATTGACTTCCATTAAAGGTGGCCTTGAACTTGGCAGGTTTGTCTCACACACCCCTCAAAAAACCATGTGGTACTGCATGAACATATGAAAAATGAGACCTTGCTAGAAATTGATTCCAAGAAAGATATATGCCTTCAAAATGATAGTGAATCATCAGCTTTCACCATTTATATGTATATTTTGATCTTTACATTTTTACATTTTTTTTGACAATTAGCTTTCACCTCTCTTTTTTTGACACGTAGTTTCTGACCTTCCATTACATTTTTACATGAAACTCGTACAATTTGTTCCTTGCCTATTAAATAAGGACACAAATATAATATAGTTGTTTTCACTTCACAGTCCCTTTGTCTCCACAAAAGCTGTTTGTTTTTCATTGGCCTGGGAAATGACATCATTATTCTTTCCCTCTTATTTTTTGCTAGCGTTCTGGTTTAATTTAATCCTATGTCTGCTCCATACGAAAACACCATTACATAAAACCTACTTTTACATCAAGGTTCATAACACATACCCAATCTTGCTTTTAATTAGCTATGATATTAAGTTTTATAAGTAATAAAATTTATTAATACCATATGCATATTTTTCTAAGACACAAGCACCTCCAATAGTTTTAGTCCACTTGATTCCCCCTATAGTTTAGAAGTCAACAAATACATCCTTTTTGTTTTGAGGGGAATGGTAAACCCCCTCTTGTTTTGAAGGACACCTTTTTGCGTCTCTTGTTTTTTTTGGGCCAAAAGACCCACCGTTTGTATGTAGGGACATTTGTAGATTCTTTGGGGTCTTTAGGGCCGTAGTTGTATAGTGTTCTTTTGTATGTGGGTTTGCCCACCTCAGGTGGTTTTAATACAAGTTATATATTTACCTATCAAGAGAAAAAGGGGGTGGGGGGGGTGGGGGGATTTGTATTACTTTTTAAAGTATCAGGGGTCAAGTGAAAACAAGTGAAATTATAGGGGGTGTTTGTGTAATTTACCCTTATTTCTATTGTGGATCACAGTGGTGGGGAAAAGTACTTCAAGGTCAGAAACTCATTTTAACATATTTTCATAACTGGGATGGTAGAGATAGTAAAAAGATATATGATGAATGTAATCTAACTGAGAAAATGATCATAAATAAAGCAGAATGGCAAGATATGATTCATATAGCCGACCCCGGGTAGTTAGGATAAGGCTTTGTTGAGTTGTTAAGTATATTTTCATAACTCGTATGGAAGTTTTTGGATAAACCAAGGGAAACATTTGGGGACGCATTTAAAGAAATGTTTCAAAAAGAACTACAGAATGCTAAGGAAACTTTCTGCTAATGCTTGGGAATTGCCAGAAAAACTGATGACAAATGTGTGCCCCATGTTCTAGATTCAACTCCCACCCAAGGGCCACTTACGGACTTACCTATCAAAAAAAATGTGGGTCCCGTGAATCCCTTTTTATTTCAAACATATTTCTTGTAATGATCCATAATTTATTTTTTTTCTGATTATGCCTTAAATTCTGCAATTCAGTTTTCTCATTTAACTTCCACTGTATCATGTATGTTTTATCAGTGTTTGAATAAGTGTCCCTGTGAGTTTCCCAGTCAATTGTCCTTCAACATGTATCCAATTTTTCCATGCCCTTTCCTGCTTTATCTTTCCATTCTGGTAACTATGAGTTGAACCCAAAAATCCACACACTTTTTGGACTGTTCCTAAATGCTCGCACATATCATGTGCAGTCCTCATTATATATTTAGTTTTTTTTTTTTGTGTGGGTCTATATATTTAGTCGAGTCATCATTATTATACAAAAATGTTGTCAAAAGCATTGCTGCTATCCTTATGTATCATCTACTTAATCTGATCCTCCATGCTGGATATTAGAATTAACCACCTGTCTGAAGAATTATCTAGTGGCATGGGGAAAAGGACGAAAAAACAAGTAAAAAATTTTTGCAGCAGCAGAAAATATTTATTCATCAGCTAGTTATTCTTTCTTTGGGTGGTTGCAGTGGAAGCAGATCTGCCATTGTGACAAATACAACGGTGGAAATCGTAGTTCCTGAAAATATTATTGGCTCTGTTTATGGGGAAAATGGTAGCAATCTTGCTCGTCTTAGACAGGTAGAGCTCGCTTTCTTTTCAAATAGTTTTGCTTCCTTGGTCTACATGCTATTTAAAGGCATTTCATGGAATCTGAATTCCATTATGCTTCAAAATCCATGATGTGCTTGTTTTTGGCTTTTCGTGATCAATGTACAAGATGCCCCTTAAGAACCAATGAGATAATCTTGAACTACAAGGAGCACACTGAAATGTGGCTTGGTAAAACCTACCGTACTTATAACATGCATTCATGGACACCCGTATGTGCGTTTGAGAAGTTGGAAGAATTGTGTTCATGGCTGCTTCTCAGTCATTTTCAAAGCATGCTTGAATTTTGTTATTTTATAGAAGTCAATAGTTGTTATTGCTATACGAGTTTTGAGTTTCTTTTCCTTCTTCTTTTTTCCGACTGCCGGTATTTATGATTTTCCAAGTTATGTGATCTTATATAACCTTAAATTGGATCATCTGGTGGCTTCAAATCAGATTTCAGGTGCAAAGGTCATGGTGCATGAGCCTCATCCCGGTACAACTGAAAGGATTGTCGTCATATCTGGGAGCCCTGATGAAACCCAGGCAGCTCAGAGCCTCCTCCAAGCATTCATACTTACTGGACCGTCATGACAAAATCACACCTATTCCTGACTGAATTCACCAAGAAGACAGCTATGAATTCTCGCCCTTTTTAGTCAAATTTTGTTTCATCTAAACTTTGTACACTAAGTTTTACACTCTTCCAGGCCCTCCAATTCTGCATATCAGTTCATTTTGTTGGAAGAACACAGCTCTAATCAATCACCGAAGTGTTTTCTAGTCGGAGCAAACATTAATGTTTTATGATACACTAATGTGTTATTTGATTAGATTAGAAGACAGATCAAGAAAAACCTTGTTATTTTATTGTTTGCAGTGCCCCAAATGTTTGCCTGGCCTTTGTCACTGAGTGAGTGTTTAAGATAGATGCAATTGCATTATCAGTAACCTCCATTGTCAAAAACTTGTGCAATTGGACCGAGGATGAGCATATGATGGAGCAAGTTTTATGAGGATTCTATGCTTTAGATAACAATAGTATTGAACAATGATGTGTATAATAACAAAAAAAATTGCTGTTGTGCTTAGTGGAGTGGATGGTAGATATATTTACTATCTTCAAAGCTCTGATTTATATTCTCTATCTTTGAGTTATGCCGTAGATTAAGTCACCCCGGATTCTGAACGTAGCAAGATAGCTAGTTATAGGTTTTTTTCCCCTTTTGGATCTCATCGCTGGTTATTGCTTGCTACGGATGCAGACAAGATGGATTACCCGTCAAAGTTTGGCCCTTGACAAATAGACATGGAATTCTAAAATAGCTCAATGTCACAAATTCCAGTTAGGATTGTGGATTGTAAATGAGCAATTGGGTTGTTCAAATTTTGACTCGTTAAAATAAATAAGTTTTAAATTGTAATTAAATTTAGTTTATTTATTTTACAAGTTGGTCTTAAAAGAGTTTTTAATGTAAGATGAATTTAAGTAACTTGACATTTTATTTAGTATTAGATTACTTATTGATAGAAGTGTCAAACGATATAGTTCGATTTGACCGAGCCTGGTTTAGGTGGGTTCAATTGTGCCACTATTTATGTCATGTCCATTGAAAAAATCTTAAATCTATTGGGCAGACCCATCTCATGCCTTGCCTATTTATGGGTCTATCATTTTTTTTTCACTCTTGTTTTTGATTTTTTGTTTTTACTTGCCTATTTATGGGTCTATCATTTTTGTTTCGCTCTTTTTGTTTTTGATTTTTTGTTTTTATTGACTAATAAGGACCGTGATTTTTTTTAATTTATTTATTTTAAAAATTGTTAAATGTTATGTATATTTTTAATCTAATTATATAGTATTATTATTTCTTATTTTGTTATTTGTTATTGTAATATTTTTTTTATTTTTTTATTTGTTATTATAATATTTTGTTTAACTTGTATTTTATTTTTAAAATTATTATAATATTTTGCTTGAATATTGTTACAAAATAATAATAAAAGATAATAAAATAAAAAATAAAATGAGTCGTCCCTTCAAATGTGTTGTGCCTGAGCCATGGTTCTTGGATGCCAGGCCCGGTACGGCTCATGTGATGTGCTTGGCCTGACTCTCCCCACCCCCACTATACAATGTTGCGCCATGCCCAGTTTAATTGTGGTAGCCATGAGTCAGCCTGAGCCAATTTATACCTCTACTTGTTGGCTTCTCGAGCATAGATAAAACTGATTTTAATAATATTAACAAGTTTCAAGATATACTCAAGACTCGTTTATCTTGCGAGTTGAACTCAAATAAACCTCTAACTGAACCGATTATGAACGAAGTTTGAATAACTTGACTCGTTCAATTAAAATTTGAAAAAAGTCAAAACAGAATAGAATACAACAGGGAATGTCACCCCAAGGTTCATGGTTCAGTATAATGTTGGTTTGAAAGAAAAGCAATGCAAGTCACAACATCATTGATCATACATAATATGCCAGAAACCAGAGTTGACGGAAGCAAATTCACATTCTTTCAGTTCTTCGCAACTGCCTCAGTCGCAGCTGCCCCAGGTGTGGGTTTGAGGACAATTTCCACATTGTCGTGAACTCCTTGTAGCAGTAGCTCACCATCATATGTCAAAACTTTACGTTTTTTTGCTGCTCTCAATGTTCCCACCAACGCTTCAAATATGTTGGCACACTTGTCATCATTAAAAAGCACGCCGAATGTGACCTCCAAAACAGAAAAACAACATTTTTACTAAAGGAAATTCAAGAGAGCTAACATTCAAGTTTCAATGTTGAGAGCACCAAAATGTCTATCTATAACATGAGAAATATATAGAAAGAGAGAAAGGGGAGGGGGGGGGGGGTAGGAGGATAGTTTTAAGTCCTTCCGAGAGTAGAATGGGGTAGGCATGGGAACAACAAACAGAGAAAAACAGTAACTCAAATGTCTTCACAAGATAGAAGCTCCCCAGTGAGGCAAGTCACTTCTGATTCCATAAACGCATCTAGAACAAAAGGTTCCAAGATACTGAACTCATCTTTCTACCCTTTTCCTACCCTCTTTCTCATTCCAACAGAGGTTCCCAATAACCTATGCAAAATTACCCAAGTGATTTTTCTTCCCTCCTTTTTCCCTTACAAGGTTTACCAAGAGCGTTGATTTCCAAATAATGGATGCGTCAGAACTCAGAAGTGACCCTTCTCCATAATCCAGTCCTATTCAGGCTTCCAAATCTTCAATTCCTTAACTAAAATATAAGAATTCTTAAGAAAGCATCACCTGATAAAGAGTTTGGCTCCTCTGCTCCCTTGTATTATATCTCCCCATTTTAATTAGACCAGATTAGCGTCACGGAAATGATTCAGAACCATCATCAAATGGTTCTCACTTAATGGTATTAGGAATTTTGGATGAATTCTAGCGATCCAATTTCAATAAAAAGCAACAGAAAGGGGTACAACCTTCATGAATACTTCTGCAAATAAACTGTTAGTTTACACTAATACCATCTGGACGAGCTAATTTATTTTACACTAGATCAACAAAGCAGCACCCACTTGAATACTTGATGGCTATTCAACCTCTCTGCAATGCTAGTGTGGTCCAATTCAAATGAAAAGGCATGTAAGGAGACAGGAAATATGGATTTCCAACCACAGATCCAAGCAATCAGGGAATGATTGCTTGATACATTTGTAACCAGCACCAATTACATTTCTCTCTTACCAAAAAAACAGAGGAGAACTTCATACACAAAAGCTGTGCAGATCGAAGTATGAAAAGGAACCTATAAATAGGAAATCTTGCTCCCTCGACTCAAGTGTTTCAAGTCTTCAGGTTTTACTACCACTATTTCAAATATTTGGTTTTCAGTGTCACTTACTCCAAAAGGTAATCAACATTGCCGCAACTAGAAATTATCTTACTGAAAAAAAGCATTATTGTCCCAATGTCCCTCCAGATATTTGTGTTCTTATCTACAACATTAAAAGCTGGAGTTTCATTTCTATAAGAAATATCCGGGTCTTTTTTTATGCATAAATACACAAACACATATAAATAGAATAAAGACCTTATTCCCAAACTTTATACAATATCAAGGGGCTACCAAGAAGTCCTTATTACCAAAGCACCAACACAAGAATTAAACAAGCAATATGCCATCCATCTCCAATAACCTTAAAAGGCTAAAACACATGAATATTTCTTTCCTTCCAAACCCTCTGAAACACTGAATAAGTTTTCTAAACTTTCACCCATCACCACCTATGATTTTTGGTCTCGGCACACCAAAAGCAAATAAGTTCCAAAACTTGAGTCCAGCATAATCTATGTAATTTGCAATCTACTAATGAAACAGAATGAACAATTAAAGACAAAATACCAACAAGGTATGTAGTAGGACATACTATTGATGAGGGGTGCTATCCAGAGATTTCACCATCAAGGCAGCAATGAAATGTGGAAAAATTACAATAATATCACCCAGAATTAGGCTAAATCCCTCATCAGAATTAACCTTAACATAGATAGAAATATATAATAAATGAGATAGAAATCAAGAACCTAAATATTAGGAACCCAAACAGTAAGAGATTTAGTACAGAAAGCACCCCAACTGAAAATCAAACAGCGCAGTTGAGATCTCCCATATATTAAGTCAGATACAGCTCAAATTGATCAATGCTGATTCCATATCAAACCATGGCTTAGACCACATTGGATTCGAACGAAAAATTCTAGGCAAAAAACCAAACATAGTAAGTGCAGACTTTCTACAATGTCCAGATGAATTATTAGCGTAACTTGCCAATAATAGTCTACTGTTTATGGTTTAGCTTTTCATAGTTACTCCTTATTCTATCATTTGTCAAATAAATTGCTGAATTAGGCATCTAATTATAGACAGGATAAAAAGTAAATCCTGATTATCAGAAATTAACATACAATGACTTCCTATTTCCTAACCTGAAAAAGATTGTCAATGAAGCATGATATAATTTGACGTTGGATTACACAAGAATATCTAAAGATCAGCATAAAACAACACAAATGCACAAGTATTCGGATCCATTTCATAAAGATCATGCGATCAGCTAAATATCACAGATCCCTCATTGACACGGTCCGATCAAAGTAGATCTATATCAAATCACAGCAAATTGTATTGTACTGAATCCATATTCATAATCCTAATCTGGAAACTTGATAGATTTTGAGTAAAAATAAAGAAAGCCAAACTTACGAATCGTGGAATATAAAGAAAGGGAACCATACAGATACATACATACGTTCATGTATGCATTCACGCGCATATATATATATATAGACACACACATATATAAAGGTTTGGATGGTGAATGTACTTTGTAAGAGCCATCGTCTTGGATTTTGCCAAGTCGCTTGATTTCTTCTTTGAGTCGCCCAACCTCTTCTTCTACGTTCATGGTTTCAGTTTGGTCGATAAGATTTCTGTTTTCTTCCCTAGAATTTGGCAGATATTTCTGTTGTGCGGAAAGTTTTCCCGGAAAATGGAACGAATTATATGCGCCCCCGCGTCATTTTCATTCACGACTTTTTTTCCATTTGTGTGTATGGTGGGTCCCATTTAACAGATATAATTTAAAAATTAACGGAAACTACTTTGATTTTAACTTTTTTATTTTATATAATTATGGGGAGGAGAATAGAAACTGGCGCAATTGTGTGGATAATGGTGAAAAAAAAGAGAGCCCATTGGGCCCGACTGGTTGAGTCGGGTTGGATTGGATCAAGTTGAAAAAATAAGGCCTAGATTTTATTTTTAAAGTGGCTTTGAGGGCTGAGTTTTTTTTTTGAAAAGTTGTATGTCATAAAAAAAGTCACAAATTCTAAAATATTTAAAATAATAAAAAAATTAAGAATGATAAAATTAATTGCACATCATTATATTAATAAATAACTAACAAATAAAATTTTAGCATATAATAAATAAAAAATTATAAAAGTTAAAATTGATGAATACTTTTTATTTGTTGTGTAATTGATTAAAAATTTAGTAGTTTGAATAAAAAGTATAGATACGGACATTTGATATATAATAGAAGATAAAATAATTTTTTTATATTTATACGTATAGCAATGACTGTGGAAGTGTGAAGTGAAGTATAATTAATAAAAAGATGAAGTGAAAGATAAAGAAGCCAAATATATATTAATTTTTTAAGTTGAAAATAAATCAAGTAATAAATAATAGTGAGGATCATTTGAATTAGAAATTAATAAATAATTATTTAATACTTTAAAAGATTGGATTTTCAGTTTTTAAATATTCAGACTTGAGCAGGGTGGCCTCGATTTAAAAATTCAAGCCCAAAATTGAAATGGACCTGCACATGGAATCAAACAAGTCTTTAAGTACCTAGAATTTTTTTTACCTAAACTACAGAATTTTGGTCTAAAATTTTCAAACTTCTCTCTCAAATTCATGTTGTATGAATTGGTCTCTTTGTGCTTTTTAATAAAATTTTATTTTTATAAGCATCATTGATATATCAATGGTAGCATCTTTTCAAGAGAAGAAGATTTTTGTTAAGTGATGTCTCTTCTTTAGAATTTTATTATAAAGAGAATTATCATATTTTGATAAATGCAATCTTCAAATTCATGTCACTTTTTTTTTTTTTGGTTATTTATTTATTGTTTGCCAACTCCTAGAGCAAGGATCTTTTTCAATATACTAATTATCTAATTTATTTTTTAATATGTAAAAATCACTAGCTAAATAATTATTTACATTAAAAAAAAAAGGGTAAATTATACATACCTCCATGAGGTTTATAATTATTACACTGATATTTTTTGAAATTTCTGAAATTATATTGACCTACTTTATTTTACTTGAAAATGTACAAATAATTTTCTCTGTCATTTTTTTTAAAATAACTAAATTGCCTATTTTATTTATTTATTTTTGTAAATTTTTAATTTTGATCCAATTTTCTCTAACTTTTTTTAAATGATTTTTTTATTTAATAACAAATTTAAGGTAAATAACTTATTTTTATTTTATATAAAAATAAATTTAAAGTTTTTTTTATCAACATTTAATTAAAAAATAAAAAAAATTAGTCAAAATTTAAAAAAAATGAAATGAGTAGTTAGGTCATTTTGAAGAAAAAAATTTGACTGAAAAAAAGTATCTGTATATTATTAAGTAAAGTAAGAAAAATCTATATATTTTCAAAAAAAGTCAGTGTAATTATCATAAATTTTAAGAGAGTTCAGGTGCAATTTATCCTAAAAAAATTAACTAACACATTAAAGTCATTTGGTGACTCAAACTTGAATTTAAATTTAAATTTAAGCCATAAGTTTTAAAATTTTTTTATCAAATTTTAAATTTAAACTCATACAAAATATATTTTTCTCAAACTCAAATTATTATTTAAGATTTCCGATGTAAATTGTTTTAAGATAAGATAGAGAATTTAAAAAAAAAAAATTATAATGAGAGAATTTCATATCAAATAAAGTTTTTTTTATGACCTCAAATAATGTTTTTATTCAAAATTTAACTATTGGAGATGGACCTGCACCCCCTTCAACTCAATGAGCAGTGGCCTCCCCCGTAATTTCCTTTCAAACCCGGGGACATTTCCCAACTCTCGTCGTCCTGTCCAAGTATCTTCCACACACCTCCGGAGTTCTCTGAAACGCAGCGAACCACCAATAGCAATCGCGGCCAACGTTTTGCTACCAACTATTTTGACTTCAAATTGTAGAGCTCTGTATATTAGTCACCTCCCTCTCTCACTAAATATCTATACCCCTCTTAACATCATTTCCAAATTGTAATAATTAAGTTTTTAAATTATTGCGTTTTTCGAGTTCTTCCTTGTGAAAATTTTGAATTCTAGGTCATTTTTTAATTCGTGGGCTTCCACAGGGTTTTCGCACCTTTTTTTTTTCCTTCATGTGTACGTGAATTGTAGTGGATTTTAGAGTTTTTCACCCCTTGATGCGTTTTTGCAATTTAGGTCTTTCTTGAACTTTTGATGCATTTTGACTGTTTTTATATATATTTGAATTTTGAATTCTATAATATATATAAGGTTTAGTTTGTTTATATAATTAAATTCGGTTCTTCTGAGCCGTAATGCTTCAGACATGCCAGAGACGAATTGCCAAGCGTCGATATATGGAACGGAGGCCATGAATATACAGCAACAACGGAGCCAGATCGAGGAGGAAGAAGATGACGATGCTGCGGGCGGAGAGTCCATAGACAACCCTCAGATCCGATTCGAAGCTGACGCGCTGCACGACAGCAGTGTTGGTGCAGGTGCTGTTCAGGCGTTGAACGGCGTCGACGGTGTCCATCCCCATGCTTTATATGTTCCGGGTTCTGAAATCCCTCCAGCCACCGGAGGTGGTGACGCGGATCAGCTGACCCTGTCGTTTCAGGGTGAAGTTTATGTGTTCGATGCTGTTTCACCTGAAAAGGTTTGGTTCCTTCGTTTCTTATTTTTGATCAATTTCAGGAGTTATGAACTGGAATTTGTGTAATTGAGGCTGCTTCGGCTGAAAAAAAATTGTTTTCTAAATATGTTGTTTCGTTAATTTCTTAAATTGTGCGTGAAATTTATCTTTACTGCTGTTCTATTTGTAAAGTTATCGTTTTGTGTCTGGGTTTTATCAATTTTGTGAATGACGTGGTGTTTTGAAGTTGATATATTTGCTACTGGCTTGCTTAAAAAGGTTTGTTTTACAATTGGTACTGGCCGTATTTGCGAAATTCCAGTGTTTTTGGTTTGAACGTAAGTCAAGATAGGTCATTTCTGGGGTTTCTGGTTATAAATATAGTCAGCTAATTAAGTTTTAGCTGGGTTTTGGGTTGCTTTTATGAATCATTGTGTTTCATGAGTTGAAATTGGTTGTTTCAAATTTCCTTGTTTACTTGGTAGAATGCTTTTATTAATCACTGCGTTTCCGTGTGTTGAAGTAGTTTGTTTTAAATTTTCTTGTTTATAGAAAGGATTACAATGAAAGGTTTCTTCTTGATTGATTTTCACAGGTGCAGGCTGTTTTGTTACTCTTGGGCGGATATGAAGTACCCACCGGCATTCCTACCATTGGGATGGCACCCCAGAATCATAGGGTATCTATATAACCATGGAAGTTCTCTTATTATGGTATTGGTTTTAACTTGTTTTCACTATTTTGTATGCAATTTTTGTAGGGTTTGGCTGACTTCCCTGGAAGATCGAGTCAACCACAAAGGGCTGCTTCTTTGAATCGGTTCAGGGAGAAGAGAAAAGAACGATGTTTTGATAAGAAAATTCGCTACAATGTGCGAAAAGAAGTCGCACTCAGGTATTCCATAGAATGATTTGCAATTGCTTTTACAGTTGTAATCTTCTTTTGCTTCTTCTTTATTTTGATTTGGGTTTTGATTTTGATTTTTTTGATTGAGACTATGTTTTGAACTGAATCTTTTTTTTTTTTATAAGTAAACTTTCAATGAAAGACCACGTGAGGAGGGTAAACTCATATACAAAGGAAAGGGGAAGGCTACAAATTATAGCCTTAAGCTCCCAAAAACTCTACAAAAGATTAATTCAAGTTGGGTAAGATTCTATAATAAAAAAGTGTGACTTTCTCAAAAGGCTATCCTTCAACCTAGAAAGGTGCATATTCTCTCCTTCAAAAATTCTATTATTTCTTTCACGCCATCAACACCAAAAAAGATTAAGAGGCATGATATCCCAAACTTTTCTGTTGCTACTTTTTACACAGGCTCCTTGCCAACTCTTTAGGAATTCCATCACCGAGAATGGCGTCATCGAAGTACATTCAAAAAGAAAGAAGAGCAAGCACCATAATTTCCTTGTGACAGGAACAATGAAGAAACAAATAACTAATGGTTTCTTCCTCTTCTTGACACATATAGCAACAATTTTCCAACCAAAATCCCCTCCTTTGGTGATTGTCCATTGTTAATATGACTACCCATGCCACAATCCAAGCTAAAAAAGCCACCTTCGAGGGAGCTTCAGTGCACCAAATTGCCTTCCACAGGAAAATATCTAGCTCCTCTCCGAATCAGTTCCATGTAGAATGATCTAATCGAGAACTTGTTCCTTCCTCCCACTCTCCAAAGAAGATCATCGCCTTGGTTTGCCACTGTTTTATAATGAAGTTCCATCAAGCTTACTACGTCCTCCATCTCCCAATCCTGAAAATTTCTTTTAAAGCGTGGTGTCCAAACAATTTGTTACTCATTATAAGACACAAAATCATCAACCAAAGCTTCTCAGTCCATAGTAATCTGGAATAAGTGAGGAAACCTAAACTCTAATGCTATATACTAGTTTCACATATTACAAGAATATGAACTATTATCTCTAACAGCCTTGAAACATTACAAAACACCATCTGAGATACCAAAGACACGACTCATCTGCCCCATGAAAAATTATTGTGTCATCTGCAAAAAGATGAAAAAGTTCCATTCGCTCTCTTGCATTGCTCTCACCAACAATCCTTCCTTCATAGCTCTATACATCATCTTACTCAATCCTTCCATAACAAAAAGAAAAGGGGAGAGGGGACCATCCTGCCTTAATCCTCTTGTGCTTCTAAAGAAACCTACTAGAGACCCATTCATTAATATAGAAAATGAAATTGATGAAATACATATTTCTATCCGCCTTCTCTACTCATCCCTAGACTCCATTATCTCAAGTATATACAAGAGGCACAGTCAATTCTAGTTTACGTACCAACCCTTTATTTTTGCCCCTCCTTTTAGTATCAATATGCTTATTTCCTATAAGCACTGCACCAGGGATTTTCCTTCCATTAACAAAGGCATTTTGGACTACCCGACAACAATTCCCAATGTGCCTCTCATTCATAAAGAAAGGACTTTTGCTAATAACTGATAAACACGCCCACCAAGCTTATGGATATAAAATTCTTGCTATTCTCCTGGTCCCCTCCTTTGGCACAAGAAAAAAAAAGGTGATGAAGGATGCATTGTGACTTCACTCAAAAGTTCCATGCTCATAAAAATGCTGAAATACTGCCAAGACATCATTACATAACACTGACTGTTAATGCTTGAAAAAATCCATTGAAATTCCATCCGGCTGCCGCGCTTTATCCCCATAGCAATAATTAAGGGCTGCCACATCTTCCTCCTCGATGAAATGCCTCAACTTTCATCTCTGTCTATCTTTTCCAATACATTAAAAGATTTGATCCAAGAGTAGCCTCCAATGACATGTCTCCGAATAAATCTTCTTATAAAATGAGGTGATCTCCCATTTTACCACTTCCTCATGCTCTGAGGCTCTTCCATTTATTACCATTTACCACTCTACTAATATTGTTTACTCCCGCATTCTGATTGATCCTGCAATGTTGTAATCCTACCTGTTCCTTTATCCCACACTCTGCAACTGCTGGGGCCCTCCAATGAGCATTCACTATCTAATGAAAGAAACAAGTCTTCGAATCCAATGTCTTCCTTCAACCACAAGGCCCTTGATTTTCCCCCAACTAATCTCTTATGCTTTTCACAATCTTCCGAGCTTGCCTTTAAACTTATATCTTTTATCTCTTTCTTCTTTCTGATAGTGGAGTCTCTTGATCTTTAGCATCCACATCGTGTATGTTCTGTAAAATTCTAGGCTTTCTCACTTTGAGATTCCCAAACAGAATTATTCCACTTTTTAAGGTCTTCCTTCAGGCAATTTTAGCTTTCTTGCCAACAGAAACCTCGGGGTGCTCGTGATCTGGTAACCTCTTTGATGGGGATCACGATATGGAATTCCGCACCTACTATAGGCGTAGGTGCAAGAAGACCGAGCCGGGAGTTAATTAGAGATTTTATCACATTTTGAAATTTCCATAATTATAAGGATTTTATTTTATTTCCAAATTTCTATAATTTTAGCGATTTTATTTACTTATATGTTTGGGATAGCGATTTTATTTACTTATATGTTTGGGACATCCTCTATAAATAATGAGGTTGATTTCTTTTGAAGGTAGTTTTTTTTTATATTGAATAAACATATTATTGAGAATATTTAAGACTGTGTTTTAGGGTCTCTCTCGTGCTACACCACTCTTCACTACAAATCTACCATTAGGACTTCCGATAGAGAATCATAGTAAGATATAAGTTGATCAAATGATGTAGGATGGCATGAATTTATTAGGTTCTACAGTTGAACTACAGGAGATAAGTAGTGTTGATCATCTTGCTTCCATTGTTTATCTCAATGGTAAAAAAAATGAGTTGATAAATGTTTTAGGTCCAACTATGTACTATGTAGCAACAAACACTTCTTAAGAGGTGTTGGGCACCCTCCCTTGGTGGCTTTTTTCTTTGACAAGTAAGTGGCCCTTGAGTGGGAGTTGAACCTAAGACATTGGGGGTATTATCCAAGCCTCTTTCTAACTCATCCAACCCCAAGGGTTCCCTTGGTGCCTTTTTTTTTTTTTAGCAATGCTACACTTCCCAAAATTGTATCCCAAATTTCTATCCCAAATGATATGGCATTGACATGGCATTAGATTACTGGCAATACATGAAATCATGTAATTAATGTGATCCTCCCATATCAATGCCACATCATTTGGGATAAGAATTTGGGATACAAATTTGGGAAGCATAGCATTTTCCTTTTTTTTTTTTTACACTCTTGATAAATAAATGTTGTATTATAAATAGCACCATGGGGTGCACCGTATACAAAAAACCCCTTTGGTGCTTTTTTGAATGAAACAATATTTTGTTACCAAAAAAATGTCAAAACAGAAGATATCTAGAAGCAAAGTTAAACCATTAAGATGGTGTTGCGAGAGAGAGAAATTCGGCAGGCAACTCCTATATACTAAGTTGCTACGAGATAATGTATAGGGAATGAGCGTGATAAGTGGTGTTTTAATGGAGTAGGATCTTCAATATTTTGTAGTTAAACTTATCATGTTAGGTTTTCTATTTCTTTGGATTACAGGAACTACATATTTTTTGTTAGATTCTTTTGTAAAGTTCTTTGGAGACATGAGAGTAGGGTATACACTATAGTTTCTGTATACTTTCGCCTTTTGGTGTACATGGATCACCTTCCTTTGGTGCATTTTAATGATATTACTTTTACGTTAATAAAAAAAGTTAAAGATATGAGATCAGAGATATGTGTCACTACTGTACACATTGAATCTTGTAAAGTGTCATATTTGATAATTTGTATACTTTCGGTGTACATGGATCACCTTCCTTTGGTGCATTTTAATGATATTACTTTTACTTGATAAAAAAAGTTAATAATATGAAATCAGCGATATTTGTCACTACTGTACACATTGAATCTTGTAGTGTGTTATATTTGATAATTACTTATTCAAAAAAAAGAATGTGTATTTGATAACCAAAGTATGAAATAACAGTGTAATTAATTATGTAAAATCTTGTGCTATGAATAGTAACCAGAGATTAGTAACTTAGGTCTTGTGGGGTTTTATTGGTTAGGTTAAATCTTGAGGGAAGGGATGATTAGGCCTTTGAAAGAGTGGTTTAGCAAAGTCTAGCTGCAAGAATGGAAGTGCAAAAGTAGAAGAGTGGAATAAGAGGGAGGAAGGAGACCTAGGAAGTCACACCTAAGAGAGATGCGTCACACATTACAAGTATAGGCCTGTGCAAGATTTTTTCATTCATGCTACAAAACAGGGCTAATACAAATTCTTTATATAAAAGACTAGACTTGGTGAATCTTGGCAGTCAAAGTTTGACTAGAAGACCTTGGTGATTAGTGGCAGAGTTCTTTGTTTTTTTTTTTTTTTTTTTTTTGCGGCTTTCCTAAAGGAACAAAACTTTTGGGGGCCCTGCTTAGATCTGCCATTAGTTGTGGTCAAGTATTCTTAGTGCTCAAGTTTGACAAAAATACTTGGACCTAAAAGACATGGAACTTGTTAAGCCCATTAGAGTTTCCAACACTGACGGAAACTCTGACCCAAAAATATATAAACAAGCCCACAATCAAAAACCTAACATGGGTAGCCTACTTTACAGGCCATAAAAAAAATTAGTAAAATACCTCTAACATGAAATATTTAAGAAACATAACAAAACTGAAGTAAAACTAACTATAACCAATTTTTATGTAAGTTTTAAATTATAATCTTGCCAAAATGATTATGTTGGCTGCATGAATCTGGTTATCCTTTTCTCTTGTCATGTTTTCTGAACTTTGTCAGTGCATCATTTGCATCACTAAAAATTTTTGTTCAATGTAAGAAATAGTTACCAGAATCCACCCCCATGGTAGCTGGAAGAATTAGACTCTTAAGAACTCTCTAGGACAAGCGGCACTAACTTAGAGAAGAATGCTAAGAAAGGAAGCTGATTTTGTTAAAAATAAGGTGGTCTGCCCTTGGAAAAATACCAAATAGAATTGCCTATTCAGTATACAGATTCTGGTTCAAGTTCTCTAATGGTTTTCTTTTTCTGTTTATCAGTGAGTTTTTTGATTTACAGAATGATTGCCATTCTGTCTATCTTCTGATATTATATGTGGCTCTCTCAGGATGCAGCGTAAGAAGGGTCAGTTTACATCATCCAAGGCAATTTCTGATGAAATGGGTTCAGCTTCTTCAGATTGGAATGGAAGTCAGGCGTCTGGCCAAGATGAACAAGAAACTTTGTGAGGGTCAAACTATATTTTATTATTAGTTTTCTTGAAAATATGAGTCTGATGATCCTCAGTTTGCTTCTTCGTCTCCTCTGTTTATAATATTTTTCCCATGAAGCTGACTTGCTCTATGCTGCTTTGGATTGTTGTTACAACTTACATCTCATTCCAAGTTCTTAGACAAGGAATTCTATGCTTTAGTTCTTTTGTCTTAAAATCTGTCTTCACAGATGTGCACACTGTGGAACTAGCTCAAAGTCTACTCCAATGATGCGCCGTGGGCCAGCTGGTCCAAGGACATTGTGCAATGCATGCGGGCTCAAGTGGGCCAACAAGGTCCGTATGAGGATAAGGGCTTTGCTTATTCATTTTAGTTTTCCCTGTGCTTCTAAAATCCTGTATACTCAGCATGTTAGGGCATGGCATTGATTTTGTAATTATCACCATTATAGTTTGTTGTTGCATTGACCGCATCCGTGAAGGCAGTTGTTTGAAGTGATCAGAGAGTTGTGTGCAATTAGCCTACATAGACCACTTGGAAATCATTGACTGTTTGCCGAAAAGTTTATTTATATTTTGGGATCAAAAGTGAAAGATTGCCTTACTGATGGTTTAAAAATGGAACTGTGACTACTAAAGGATCTTGTTGGATCTAATCTAGAAGTAAAGATTGAAATCTTCCCATTCTAAAAACTGACTTGAGGATTTTATGTGGTAGGGTGTCAATAGTCAATGTTCCTCCTTGATTGAATAAACTATTTAGCTTAATCGTAAGCTGGGTTCTGAACTTATGGTCTCTCAAATGACCAAGCCTTTCTCATAGGAGCATATGGAAGCTTAGCTATGCTTCTAAAATCAATATCTTGGTTGCCTGCTTCCTTTCAAAAATATCATCCACCTTTAAAAAATTATTTGAAGAAAAAGGTATCCATCTAGATGTGCTACTTAATAGTTGTAGTCAGGCTGAGGAGGATCTCCATTACATTTCACAATCTCGTGCTTTAGCTCATCAGGTTTAACCATTCATCCAACTGGATGTAACACCCCTATAAATTTGTCAGCTGGGTTTTGCTGACAGAAAAGGTTTAAATCCGGTTTATACTTTACGACTGGATATCAAATCTATATCTGGTGAAATATGTAAATTTTCTGTGACAGTTCTGCTGCCATGTCGAGAGGGCAGGAAGGTTGTTAGGATACAAAACAATGGAAATTTGGGGTGACATGTTGATGCAGACCAAATTGGAAGGGAGGATGTCAATCGTACTTGGTAATGCCTTTTACTGAGCCTTGTTTTATGTTGAGCTTTGATGTTTTCTTGAAAAGGATGGTTTGAGGGCTTCTTGTTGCATTATTGGGGATGTCTTCTTCTATTGATAGAGAGTCTACAGCTCTTATGAAGGGCCTCTTTCAAAGTTCCCATAGAAACACACAGGTCATTGCAGATAGCATGAAATCATTGGAAAGTCTGATAAGTGCACCTTGAAATTTAGCCTATTCTCAAAGATAGAAAGGCCATTATGAAGTTGTCTAATTTTGAGGTCACTTTACAGGATTTTTATAGGGAGGGAAATTAACGTAGCAGATTATGGATTAATCTTGGTTATTTCTTAAATAAGATAGGATACGATGGATCATTTTTTGACGGGAATACTCAACATTTTGATTCTAGATGTCTTACATAGATCATTGCCAGCTGTGTAGGGCTATAAAACAAGCCGAGCTTATTCGAGCTCAACTTGTGATCGGCTCGGTTAGAGGCTCGTTCGATATTGACTTGCAAAATAAACAAGTCAAGTTTGAACATATTTTGAAACTCGTTAATTTATTTAGCTCGGATCGAGCTCAACTCGTTAAGTCAAAAGTAATCTATGTAAAAAACCAAGTTACTTGAGCTTGGCTCGTGATCGGCTCAATTAGAGGTTCGTTCGAAATCAGCTCAAAAAATTAACAAGTCGAGCTTGAACAAATTTTGAAGCTCGTTTATTTTAGCGAGCCAAACTTGAACAACCCACTAGTCGGCTCGGCTCGACTCATTTACAGTTCTACTGCTGCGGGCACCTTAATGTATATCTTTCCCTGTGATTGAAAATAGAAATAATGAATATGATGGAGAAAGTAAAAATGTAAAACATTTAGTGATATTGCTCAAATACCATGTAGCTATGTTATTCATTGGTATTTGGTAACGAGGATAGAAAACGTAAAAGGAAGAGAAAAATGGGAAAGCAGAATCTACGAAACTTAAATTCACTAAACAGTGCATAATAGAAACAAGAATTATCACAAACGGTGAGTCATCATTAGGGGTACAGCACATGACGCTAAACTTATCACTAGTTTGGTAGGTTTGGAAGTTCCGATTAAATATAAGTTTCTAGTAGGTTGTAGAGGAAGGGTGTGATTTTGAATTCTTAGCTGTATAAAAAGTGCTACTAGCCTCATGTTTCTCTCAGTATATGAATTGGGGAAAAAATGTAGATTACAAAAACATCATAGAAGTGCTTATTGGTTTCTGGTGAGAATGCACGTCAATTGATAGTGGTGAAACTTATACCCTCCACGGATGATCTCCTCTTCTATGCTTATGGAAAATCTTCATTTCATCTTAAAACAGTATGCTAAATTAAAGATTTTGGCATTTCTATTTCTTTGTTTTCATGCAGTCCTAGTTGTTACAAATGGTCAAACCTCTTAGGGTGTTTGGGGATTCCAGGAAAGGTCAGGGCTCTATGGCCAATTCTGCTTTGTTTCAGTTTGACAAAAAAATTGAATTGTCTTGAACTGAAAACACAGACATAAGCATTGATGGGCATTCTTGTGGACGCTATCAATTGGGGGAAAGGCACAATGACCAGATGCGTACCACAAAAAGTTCCTTAGTTTATTTATTTATTTTTGTTAAGTAGCAGTTCCTAAGTTTATTTATTGTCTATTAACTTCCCACTCCCCTGACCATGAACAGCCTATCAAGGTCAAATTTGTGAACACATTATTTACTTGATGAATTGATTTTTTTCCCCATCAGATTCCAGCTTAGACATCCATATCGAGATAATTTCTTTAACTTTGAGTATTTTATTACGAGTCCTTTTGTATCCTGTAATAAATGAATTGAGAAGATAAAATATATTTGTACCATGTGAGGTGAATCTCTTGGGAACCAATGACAAGTTGTTGGTATTAATCGTGAATCTGGCAAATAAATGGGCCCATACGGTATGGTTTTCTATAATTGAACTGATGCAGTGTCTTTCAGAAATCTGGCAAATATATGGGGGGCATGGTTTTCTAGAATTGAATTGTGACCCAAGTCTCTTTCAAAAATATCCTGTTATAGTTGGCATTTTCTCTAGGGTTTGGTATTTCTATAATTGAATTGATGACTGAAGTGTCTTTCAAAAATCTGGCAAATATATGGGGGCATCGTTTTCTAGAATTGAATTGATGATTGAGTGCCTTTCAAAAGTATCCTGTCATAGTGAGTTAAATGCAGGACTAGGGGTAAAAAAAAATAATTAAATACCAACCTAAGGTAGATTGAATCTTATTTACCAAAATGTGGGCTGTTCTATGAAAGCGTCTCTTCAACTGACCCTTTATCATATCCTAGAGTTAAGTGTCAATATCTCAAAAAATGAGAGCCCACTTTGAGGTCGTCAAACAGCAATGAAGAAAGGTTCAAAACATATTCTTTGCACATTCAATGAAGACATAGATTTGGTATGTAATTAGTGTTGTAGACATGGATTTGGTATGTCATTAGGTTTTTTCTTGTGCATAACATGCTTGCTGTGATGGATCTTAAGCAAGAAACTTTACATTGAGTGAAAATAATGTTTGCTCAGATCGGGGACAAATCTTTTGATATTGTCCACGAAGTGGATGTGCCGGGAGAATTTCTTCAAATCGTTGAAAGAGGTAAAGGTGTAGTTCGAAGACTATGGGTTCTAAGATGGGAACTGGTTTGGATCTGTCAAACCTTGGAAGCTTTTTCATAAGGGAGAAGAAGGATAGTGTTCCCCATCGGTGTGCACGGTCGAAACAGGAGCATTATTCTCTGGAAAGGATCAAACCAGAGGGGGAGTTTTATGAAGATAGAAGGTCGTTCGCTGAAAGGAATTTGTTCTATATTTTTGCCGGAGGATCCATCAACAGGGGGTTGGTCAATTTACTCACAAGCATTCAGTTCAATGGGTCTTTCTAATCCAGAAGTAGCAAACAAACACAAGGAGACATACCTGAAGGTTACCAGAATTGTGGAATGGCCTGTGGATCCCGTTATGGTGGAGTTGAATCCAGCTCACTCATGAAGACTTGGAGGTCAACTTGGGGTCGTGCAGAAGTTGACTCCTTTTCTTACGCCGTTGTCTGATCGGCAGGTTTGGAGACCTGCGCACCCCAATCCCAGATAGAAGCAAGGTCGAAATGTGGGCTCTCCGACACTGGGGGATCCAAGCAGGCTTGAGGGTCTTCGATATGAATGGTGCCTGGTTCCTCTTCGAGCTACCGTCAGAAAAGGAAGCAAACAGGATCCTTCGCCATTTCTGGTTTTTCGAAGGTCTGCCGGTGACGTTACAGCCATGGTCGCCGTCGGGTTGCTGCTCAGGAAAGGAAAATAAAGGCTCTATATGGATGCGGCTGATGGGCTTTCCGGCCTTCTTATGGAACACGGAGGTGTTCCTGCGTTGGGGAATAGGGTAGGCCTAGTTCGTGACAGTGGACAGAGACACCGCCGAACGTCGGCATCTGAGATGGGCGAGAATCTTGATTCGCGGTCGGCCGGAAGATGTCCCTGCTTCCTTCAGTATCAAGTGCGGGAAATGGTCCTTTACCATCCCTGTTTGGTCGGAGACTGGACCGATGTGTGTCGCAGCACAGCCCAGTCGGCTGGAAGTTGCAGCGTTCACGGAAAGCCAGAACAAGGCAGCTCGGCGTGATCACACGCTAATGGCGCGTCCGATCGTGAGATCTGACATGGTGATACGACAAGAGGATGCGAGGGTACGAACCTCTAACAAAGGGCTGGGACGACCTACAGCGAGGGAATGGACTGCTGTCATGGGCGGTTGGAGACGGCAAGTCACTGTTGCGAGTACAGAAGAAGCTCTGAATCTCGATCTCTCTCTGGATAAAAGTCGGGGATTCGATAGGAAAATTCCAGATCCACCATAACCTTGGTCGCAAAGGGACTCCACGACACGTTGGGGCTTTAAGGGCCATCTCAATTCTATTCCTAGTTGGGCCAATTAGAATGGGCCAGCATCAGGGACATTCAAACAACTTACAGTTTGGGCTGCTTGGACTGGCCGATTTAAAAAGAGATGGGCTCCTATAAGAGGAATAAGAGGAAGAGGAATGGGCCAAGCAAGTAAACTAGGGGCTGGGGTTGTTAATAAAGGGCTGTATGAAGGATTGGCCCAGAGGAATGAGGGTTCTAAAGGGGCCCAACCAGAGTTCACCGAGCCCAGCTCGGGATATACTTCTGAACAAGGGGCTCACAAGCTTCCCTGTAATCATGCCCAGCCGGAGGGCAGCACGGATGGTCATGATTCTGAGCTGAGTAGTATGGCGGATGAATGTGAATTCCTTCGGTACTTGGAAAGCAATTACAATCTAGTACCTACTCATTATAGTTTGGGGGCAGGTTGCTCTTTTTCTGCTGATAAGGAATCCGCATCAGTTGAGGGAATGAAGCTATTGGCAAACGATTGGGGGGGGGGGGGGGGGGCAGTGGTGCTGCGAAGCCAGGAAACCTTAGAGAATCTAGAAGACTATAACCCGCTAGCAATTGTTTTTCCAGTCAGACATTCCGATGATTCCAATCCGATTCAAGACATACAATTGGCAGATCTACTACGTCATCAACGGCATTTGTCGGATGATTGGGTGCTTCGTAAAATGGGAAAAGTAAGCAAGCTGCTAGGAGTCACATGTGCAGGGTTTGAGGGTTGGCTGCAGGAATTGTTCAGAGAGATAGTTGCGAGTAATTCGCTGTCAAGACCATGTTCTGGTAATACCTCAGGGAAGAACAAGGAGGACAAATCAGTTAGAAGATTGAAACGTGTAATGAAAGAGTTATCATGCTCGGTTAATTATGGGGGCAGCAAAGAGATGGTAGCCTTGGGTGAAGGTATGGACAGGGTCTAATTTTTGTTTTATGCATCTAAAAATCTTATCTTGGAATGTGAGGGATTTGAATGACCCAGACAAACGTTCAATCATCAAAGGTTTGGTAAAGGATTGGCAACCAACAGTAATCTGTCTTCAAGAAACCAAGATGGCAAGCATTTCGAGGAGCTTTGTTCGCTCCATTTGGGGTTCAAGATGGATTAAGTGGGCTGTTTTGAATGTGCACAACACTGCTGGAGGTATTCTGGTTGCCTGGGACTCCCGCATGATCGATGACATTGAGCACAGAGTGGGTGATTTCTCCATTTCTTGCAAGTTTAGATTGGCTTCCAATTCCCTTGAGTGGGGTTTCTGTGGTGTCTATGGTCCAGTGGTAGATGGTGCTAGGGGTGCTTTCTGGGCAGAGCTGCAGTCGATGACCTCTTCATGGTAGGTCCCCTGGTGCATGGGAGGGGACTTCAACGTAGTGCGGTACCCGAGCGAGAGACGAGGGGGCGGGAGGTTGACTTCAACGATGAGGGGTTTCAATGAGTTCATCAATTCTCAAGGCTTGGTGGACTTACAGCTGGAGGGAGGGAGATTTACTTGGTCTAGAGGAGGTAACCAGACGGCTATGTCCTGATTAGATAGATTCCTAATTTCCAACAACTGGGAGGATGCATTTTCAGGAATTTCCCAAAAGTGCCTCCCATGGCCTTGTTTAGACCTTCACCCAATTATGCTGAATTGTGGGGGTTTTAGGGCAGGAAAAAGCCCTTTTAGATTCGAAAACATGTGGCTTGAGGTGGCAGGTTTTGTGGACTTGGTGAGGTCTTGGTGGGATTCCTATGAGGTTTCCGGGTCCCCTAGTTACTGCCTTGCTAGAAAGCTGAAACTTCTCAAAGAGGATCTGAAAAAGTGGAACCGGGAGGTCTTTGGTATTATTCAGGTCAGAAAGCAGAACTTGTTGACCAACCTGATGGAGTTGGACAGGGAGGATCAATTAGGCCCCCTATCTGATGAAAAAAGGAGTGAAAGAGAAGGTTTAAAGGGTCAGATTGGGCAGATTCTCAAGATGGAGGAAATCTTGGGCCCTTTGGCTTAGAGAGGGTGATCGCAACACAAAATTCTTCCATAGAGTGACTTCTTCTCATCATAGGAAGAATAAGATTTCCTCCATTGTTATTGATGACCATGTTCTCACAGAGGAGGTGCCTATCAGAAGAGGAATTGTTGATTTTTTCTCTAATCTTTACACAGAGCCACATAGATGGAGGCCGGGAGTGGAAGATATTCGCTTGGATAGGTTAAATGGGGATGAAACCTCTAACTAGGAGGTTCCGTTCTCGGAGGAGGAGGTTTTGAAAGCCTTGGATGCATGTAATAGGGATAAAGCCTCAGGTCTAGACGGGTTCACTATGGCTTTCTTTAAAAAATGTTGGGATGTCCTGAAGATGGATATTATGGCAGTCTTTGGGGCCTTTCACAGGGAAGGGGGCTTTGAGAGAAGTCTCAATGCTTCATTCATAGCCCTCATCCCTAAAAAGAATGGTGCTCATTGCATTAAGGACTTCCGTCCTATAAGTCTTGTCAGTAGTGTTTACAAATTGATAGCAAAGGTTCTTTCTTTAAGAATGAAGAAGGTTATGGGTAGCATCATTTCTTCCAGTCAAACTGCTTTTGTGGAAGGGTGCCAAATTTTGGATGCGGCTCTCATTGTCAACAAGTGCCTTGACTCTAGGTTCAAGTAGAAAAGGAAATGGATTGTTTGCAAGCTGGATCTTGAAAAGGCCTTTGATCACGTCAATTGGAGCTTCTTGATGAGTATGCTGACTAAGATGGGCTTTGGGAGCAAGTGGAGAAAGTGGATTCAGTCGTGTATTTCTACAGTCTCCTTTTCGGTCCTTGTCAATAGATCTCCGGCAGGTTTCTTTCGCTCTTCTAGAGGCTTGAGGCAGGGGGACCCTCTATCTCCGTTTCTCTTTGTGATAGCTATGGAGGCTTTGAGTCACTTTTTATTCCTGGCTGAGGAGGTCGGCCTCATCAAAGGCTTCGACTTAGGGGATAAGAGGCGTGGTGGGGTCGCCATTTCTCATCTTTTGTTTGCAGACGATACCATTATTTTCTGTAACCCCTCAGTGCGCCAGCTCCGTTTTGTGAGATGTATCCTTGTGTGCTTTGAAGCTGTGTCAGGCTTGCGGATCAACCTCTCTAAAAGCAGTATTATGTCGGTTGGTTCGATACAAGGGTTGGATTTGTTAGCTAGCACATTAGGTTGCAATGTGGGTTGTCTTCCATTGGTATACTTGGGTCTTCCGTTGGGAGCTTCTCCGCGTTCCATTGGGGTTTGGGATCCTGTTGTGGCGAGGTTCTTCAGCAAATTTTCAGGATGGAAGGGTCAATTCCTCTCTAAGGGAGGCAAGCTCACCCTTATTAAAAGCACTTTGGCAAATCTTCCCACCTATTCCATGTCCCTCTTCGGCATGCCGAAGTCAGTTTGCAAAAGGTTAGAGAAGATTCAAAGGGGTTTTTTTATGGGGACAAGGATGGGGAGCGCAACAAGATTCATTTAGTGGCTTGGAATAAGATTAAGAAGCCTGTGTCTCTCGGAGGGCTAAGGGTGAAAGATATGGGCACTTTCAACACAGCTCTTCTAGGGAAATGGTTATGGAGGTTTGGTGAGAGCAACGGGGAGCTGTGGAGGGAGATCATTGTTGCAAAGTATGGGTGTGACAATGGCGGCTGGTGCTCAGGCAGTGTGGAGGGGCCTCGAGGATGTGGTCCATGGGGTTCCATTAGAAGTGGATGGAGGCTTTTCAATGAAAAGTGTAGTTTTGTCATTAGGAATGGGGCCGCGTTATCTTTTGGGATGACTTGTGGATTGGGAATGAGCCGCTTAGGGTGAAGTTCCCTTCTTTATATCGTCTGGCTACTAACAAGGCGGCTAAGGTATGTGAATACTTGGAGAGAGCAGGGAACAAGCTTGTTTGGATTCCTCATTTTAGGAGAAACTTTTTCGATTGGGAGTTAGAGGAAGTGGACTCCTTTCTTGGTCACATTTGCAATTACCGGGCTATAGAAGGGAGGGAGGATACGAGAGTGTGGCTCTCGAAAAAGAAGTCTTTTTCTGTCAATTCCTTCTACAAGAGTCTGTTTGCTTCCAAATCTTCTCTCTTCCCTTGGAAGTCCATATGGCTCTCAAAAGCTCCTCCTAAGGCCTCCTTTTTTGCATGGGAAGCCTCTTGGAAAGCCATTTTAACTGCGGATAATTTGAAGAAACGTGGCTTCATTTTGGCTAGTAGGTGCTATTTTTGTAAGCAGAAAGAGGAAACAGTGGATCACGTTCTCATTTACTGCCCAGTTTCTTGGAGTTGCTGGAACATGATTTTTGCTCTTTTTGGTATCTCTTGGGTCATGTCGGGCTCCGTCAGGGATCTTCTGTTGGCTTGGGCAGGATGCAAGCTTTCAGAAGAGATTATGAGATCTTGGCGTCTGGCTCCTATATGTTTGCTATGGAGCATTTGGCTTAAAAGGAACAAGCGTGTCTTCGAAGATGTGGAGCTTCCCCCTCCCATCTTCAAAGACGATTTTTTGCGTTTATTATTTTTTTGGCTAAAGAGACTTCCCCTGTTAATGTCTCTTTTTTTGTAAATTTTTTGGGGTCGTTAAGACCTTTGTAAAGCTTTTCGGGGCTTTTGCCCTTGTCGCCCTTCTTGGGCTTAGTTTTTATATATACATCTTTACTTACCAAAAAAAAAGAAACGCTTTCAACCAAAAACCTCAGTTGAAGAGACGCTTTCTAATGAAAGTGCCTCTTCAAACAACGCTTTTATAAAACAATCAAAGCAGCATTATTTTGGTAATAAAATTTTAAAACATCCCTAAAATGGTAAAAAATTCCTGTTATAGTTGGTATTTTCTCTGGGCTTTGGTAAATGATATTACAGTGTGAAGTCATCACATTTTTATGATGTTGTCTCTCGACATGCAACTAGTGTTTGAATTATTTCCTTTTTTTCTTCATCTACACTCACCCTTTGCATTTACACTATCTCGTTAGCAAGCTAGGAGGTATCTTATGCATACTTAAATCTGGAAACCATTTTAACCTAATCTAGTGATGCATGCCAGATTTTGAGATTCCTCATAGGCTCGTGCTTCTATCTGTCCTTTCATTCGCGACCCTTGAATTTTGCAGGGAGTTCTAAGAGACCTTTCTAAAGTTTCTATAGTGGGAACTCAGGATCCTACTGTAAAGGCTACTGAACAGGTACGCTCCTTTTAAAAGTTAAATCTGCTTCTCTTTTGTGAGGTTTGCTTTATATTTTTTTTCGTTCTTACAATTTAAATAGAGGTGATTTTTTTTAGCCTTTACATTTCCCTTTTGCCTGGGTGTTTGTCACAGAGAAACTGGTGAAGCTAATGACTCGGATGCTGTAAATGCAGTTGCTGATATAATCCCTTCTAATGGCAATAACTCAGCTGTGACTGTTGAACGGTAAGTGAGCTGTCACTTCCCTTGCAGCCAATGCCATGCCAGCCACTAGACATTAATATTTCTAATGGAAAATTTTGTGAAGTCTTGGCTTGCATATGCAGATTGTACATAACATTCAATCTTTGATCAATACATGACACCTGAGATTGTTGTAACATTTTGAAAAATAGGTATAGAGACTGATTTGGAACTGTAATTTTATTTTGGCATTTGTATACTGGCCAATCCACCTCAAAAACATCAAGTTATCTTGACTATCAATAGCTGATTTTGTTGGTAGATTGTATCTGGGGAAAAATGGGGAAATTAAATATCCAATCCTCTTAGTCTTTCACCCCACCCCCCAGAAAAAAAGTTTCCTCTTCTACTTGGCCAAAAAGATTTGGTGGAGAAAACTGGATACCTAAGATTTGCATAGCACTTATATATCAATATCATGGTGAGCCATGTTGACCAGTAGAAGAGATTTCATGATCTCAATGAGGTGGTTTCTTTTGGGTGTTCTGGGTCATCATAGTAAGAAAAATGTGTTCTTTGCAAGCCTGCTTCTTCCTGAATGTAATCTTGTTTGGTTAGGAAGTTTCTTCCTTGTCCTCTGATGAAATGTCTGAAGGGGGAGTCATTAGTCATTGCTCCCGGTGCAATGCACACGTCCAATGGATTCTGTCCATGGAGGAGACCAATCATATATTGTTATTTTGATGGAAAATTCTTGGATGTGATGAATGCAATGACCTAATAATGTGTCTTTTTAAATTATGTGTTTTTAATAATATTCTATAATGTTAGGTAAGAATGTATCTATTTAGAGACAGAATGTTTGATTTTTAAGACATAGAAAAGCACCATCAAGATGACAAGATGTGGTGTTGACCAGATTCATGAACTGGGTCAATAACAAAATTTTCTCGAGTCACTGTCCCAGGTGGCATTATATTTCCCAGACATGTTCGGACAAATTTGGGTCCATGGCATGGGTGTGGTATGTGCCGTGTAAAGAAATAATTGAAAGATGCGACCTCTTTACACCTAAGGCTATTATTTGAGCAGACTGCTAACAAAGAAAAGATTAGGACTAAGGATCCCTTATATAATTTATTTTATCTTTTGACATTAAATATCACATATTGCATTAAATGTCGCATATCGCATGGATAAAGTACCCATACAATCACCATAATTAAAGAAAAATGTTAGGTGATTCTTAAATATTCTCAACGGTAGGATCAATGATCGCATATATAAAAATATTATAATCTAGTCATATTTAAAAAAATTTACATTTATTACTAATTTCATCATTAGAAGTATGATATTTGGTTCTAAATTGAAGAAGTTGAAAAAAAGAAGACGGAAATAAACGAGAGTTTATTTAATATTTGTTGTCAAAATAAGGAAGTGGAGAGGATTGAGGTGCATTCAAAATAGTGCAAATACATATTTTTCACGTAATTTCAATTTTTCACAATAACATACACATAAGTAGTAGTTAAATTTTTCATTCTCTATCGTTATATAAAAAAAATAAGGAGAAAAAAGGGGTTAAAAGTCTATTTTACTCCTTTCGCAAGAAGTTTAAAACAATATACTCTAGTCATACTTAAAAAAAAATCACATTTATTACTAATTTCTCCTTTAGAAGTATGATACTTGTGATTGGATTGAAGAAGTTGAAAAAAGAAGAAGAAGGGAATAAATGGGAGTTGATTTAATGTTTGCTTTAAAAATAAGAAAGCAAGAGAGGATTGAGATCTATTCCAAGTAACATGAGTATCTATTTTTTACGTAGTTGGCAGTGAGTTTTATTTTTCTTAATAAAGTATACAAATAAGTAGTAGTTAGGTTATTTTTTCCCTATCGCTGTATAAAAAGAAAAAAAGAGAAATTTAAAAGCCTATTTTACTTTGCTTTCTAAAGTTAAAAAAATCAAAGATTAATGATTATTCATTCTGTTTTAATTTTTTTAAAAAAGTGAATTCTTATTTACCTTACTTATTCATAAAACATTATATTTATTTTCTTTCTCTCCTCCATCTTTTTTTTTTTTGAGAGAATTACATCATCATCTTCTCTTTCCTTATTAATTATTCAAACATAAAAAAAAAAGAGAGATTATACTACCTTGTTCTTTCTTTCTAATTAATTTTCTTTTCTTTTTTCTCTTTTATTCAAACCAACATTAAGAATAAGATATTGCTAATTGTAAAGTCAAGTATTCAAAATTCATTATGAGAGAGTCGATTCGAGTCGAGCAGTGAGTTATTTAAATTTGACTCGTTAAAATAAATAAATTTTAAATTATAATAAATCTTGACTTATTATTTTTTCGATCTCGAATGAGTTTTTAGTCAAATTGATTATGAATTAAATTTAAATAGTTTAATTTTTTTTATATAATATTAAATTATTTTTTTAATTTTAAGATTAAATTCAATAAATTAATAAATCTTAAAATATGTTAAAATTTAACTTCTTGATTTTATAAACTAATTTCAAAATAATGTACAACCAAGTGGATAACTCTAATGTTTTAACCACGAGGACTTTCATAGTCCCAACCGGAGACAGTTGGATCAGCACCCCTGTGCCACCGTTCGATTTTAAATAAACGGTGATGCGACGTGGAGTCCCTTGATCAACCCCTCGTGTCCCCATCACCTGACACACACCCTCCACTCCACGTGATGCATATTTTAATTGACTCGAGACGACATTTGCACCTTCCACAAATGTACGGCCATGATCCTCTCTCCGTCTCGAAATTACAATAAAAAAAAATGAAAAAATAAAACCAATTCTCTGTTTGTTAGAAAGCTCAATAGAATCCCTTCAAGGAAATAGATTTTCACAATCTTTCATTATCAGTATCCATTTTCAGACCCTATATATATATATATAGACACATATACGAAAAATATATGAGGGCGAGTTCATTTCTTCCTTCTTTTTCTCTTTAGGATTCAATCCTGCAAATTTAGTTCAATTTAGGGATTGGGTCCGAGAAATTTTTTAACTACTAATGTCTCTGCAATTGTGGAGACAATTAAATTGAGGTTAGGGTTTCAATTTCTGTATCTCTGTATGAAGAGAAAGGACGTCAGGGATTCGGTTTTTGTTCTTTATCTTGTTTCTGTTCGTGCAGAGGGAGAATTTTTACTGTGAGATATATAATTAGAATTTTAGATATATGTGTGTGCGCAGAGAAATTTAGTGAGAGAGAGAGTGATGCTGGAATAATGGATGCGGTGAATCCAAGGCCGCTGCAAACTAGGCCCTTTGAGGGGCATGAAGATCACATGCAGGTCCCAATTCGGATTGATGAAGATGGAGGTGGATTCGAAGCGGATGACCTCAATGGAGGTTGTGACGAGATGATGAACAGCGCCGAAGAGGTGCAAATGAATTCAGAAGCCCCTGTAAATAACAGTACTTCTCTGACGTTTCGAACAAGTGAGCTTACCATTTCGTTTGAGGGCGAAGTTTATGTCTTCCCTGCAGTCACACCCGAAAAGGTTTGCGTTTTGCACATATCTGTTTTTATTTTTTATGTTTTTATTATACTTTTCTTTGAACTTTTTGACAACGAGGACATTTGAATTCAAGTTTAGTGACTCCTTTCTATATAGTGTGGCGATTATAGTGATGTTGAATGCTAGAACCCCAATTTGTCAGTTAAGACATGTAAACGCAATGGAGAGGTGAGATTTTTGGGGCCTGTAAAGGACCCTTTATATTATTTTGTTGAATTCATTCTGGAAATACTTTTTTTGTTAAGTAGCAGTGATTTTCATACCTAAATTTGTTTCGCTTGTTAAACGTGTACTCCCCCATCCCCCTCCTCCTCCTCCCCCTCTCTTTTTATATATGGGTATGTACACAACTATATTGGGGAAAAATTTTGTAATTGTTTTCTTATATGCGTATGTTTTAAGTTAGGTTCATCTTATATGAGAATGGAATCCCTATTTTAGGATTTTTTCCCCATATTTTTAATACCCATACATATGGCAATGTCGTGGATTAAACAGGCTTTCTCCCTGTTGCTTGCCTCACCTAGTTTAGGGTTGACATGGTCTTACTATCAATTGTGTTATATGGATGATGCTGGGGTCAATGATAGCGGTTGGACCTCCTGCGGTCATGTGCATAATCACAGTAAAGTTTAGGATTGTCCTAGAGAACTGAATCCGAGTGGTGCTCCATAGGGAATATTGGGATCAGCGGGACTTGAAGAATCTTTAGCAATTAAAGTTGAAGCAATACGTCTTTATTTTGATTGTTTGGTAGGAATGGCATTAATAGAGCAAATTTGATTGCTCTTGGATATATTCACATTGTATGAGGGCAGAGTGTTAACCATGTCAGGGGTTTATAGATTGTAGATGCATGGTAGTGTGACTTTGAAAAAATAAGGGCCAGTTTGTCAAAGATTTTTAGTGGTCTTCTCTATCCTCTTCCTGTGTTTTGCAGTACTTGCAAAGTGAATCTTTTTGTGTATTGCAATCTTAATATGCAAAACTGGCACTGATTTGTGTCAACTGTTGAGCAAAATGTGCTGACTTGGATGTTTGTTCATGAAATAATACTTAAAATTGTTGGAATATGCATGAGACAGGTGCAAGCAGTGCTGTTACTCTTGGGAGGGCGTGAAATACCAAGTAGTGTGCCTAGCTCGGAATTTTATGTACAGCCGAACAACAAGGTATTCCTGGAATAATAGTGCTTCCCCCTGAAAACCAATTCAGCCGATATCTTGCAATGGTCTTGATGTTAGTATCTGTAATGTTCTGTAGAGTGTAGGTGATGCTTCACAACGCTCAAATCTTTCTCAAAGAATTGCGTCCCTAGTCAGATTCCGAGAGAAGCGAAAGGAGAGATGCTTTGAGAAGAAAATTCGGTATAGTTGTAGAAAAGAGGTTGCTCAGAGGTGAGGTGAACTACATCATTATGTTAATCACTTCTGCATCCATGCTTGCTTCCCCCACCCCCACCCCCACCCCCAACAAAAAAAAAATACAATATGTAGACCATAGTCAAGGGCAGAGCCAAAAAAAAAATGGAGCGGTGGTAGAATTTTTTGGGGAAATTTTTTTTGCTTAAATGTGCTAATGTATTTTGTCTTGTTGTTTTAGGATTTTTTTAGGCAATATTTAACCAATATTAAATTAGCAACATAGGATGAAAATGTTTAGAATATTTTCATTGGTTAAAGTTTAATTATGTCATATGTCATTCTTTAGATTAATTTTTTTAGTATTACTTAAAATTTTTTACTTAAAATATTATTTAACTTAAAATAAATAAAAATTTAATATATAATATAATTTTTAATTATTTATATAAGTTAGCACCTTGGTTCATCAAGCTAGTGCCCTTTTTATGTCACCAGGCTTTTCAAGCAATGTAAGACCTAGTTCTTTAAAGGTGCCTTTTGCCTTTAACTTGCACTAAAATAACTCCAACAACAGGTTTTAGTGCTTGTGTTAACTATATTTTCCCTTTCAATTCTCTCCTTGGTCCTTGCTATTGCACTCAATTGAGATACAATCTTTGGCCAAAGCATGTTCATATCATTTACATATATAGAAGCCTTTTAAGTACTAGTGCCTTCATTGTCATATTGTCTTGACAATGGTTTTCAACCTCGATGATTTGGTTCCAGATTTGCCAGTATGAAATATTTGATATCTTATTGTTTTTATATTAGCTATTCCTTTGTCAATTTAACCTCGGTGAAATCCAAAGGTCATTGTGTACCCTTATGGTTTCTCTTAGTGCTTTATCATGCTTATCAAAAATCAAGAAAGAAAAAAATATTGAAAGGTTGTTGAGGTTAAGTTTTTTTTTTTTTTCTATTTTTTTTCCATCCATCTCTAATAAATTTGCTAATCAAGTATATAAAAGTTTTTTTAGAATTCAGAATTGCAGGGATGTGGTGATTTTCAATTTGCTTTAAGAGGAATCATTGTTCATGGTTTTTTTTTCTTCCTTTCCCTTTAATAAAGAGTTTGCAGACAGATTTGATACTGACAAATGACAATGAATGGATTTGTAGTACTTGCCATTTTGTGGTAGGTTTTCATTTGTTATATAGATACTGTTGAGCTTCTTACTATGCCTCTTCTGACTTACCCTTCTAGAGGAGCGTAAATTCACATTTAAGTGTGTTTACAGGCTTCTCCTGCTTGTAGAGAAGGTATACATTTTTTATTTCTGATCTAATGCCAAAGAAAGTGAAAATGTCTTTACCAACACTCTGCTATCCTTATATTTTCACCACCAGAATCTGTGAATTTTTTTAACTTCTCGATATCTGTTTTAGATAGCAGTCCACATATTTTATTTTTAAATATTTTTTTTTTTGCAGTTTTCTTGATCATCTGAATTTCTCAGTGGTGTACACTAATAAAATAATTGAGGGCATTTGCAATTCAGTTAATGTAGGATCCAAACTTTCGTTGTTGTTTCACCAGCTAAACTGGAATTTGTAAATAAAATTTATCTGCTAGGATGCATCGCAAGAATGGCCAATTTGCATCATTAAAGGAATGTTACAAAATAGATGATGGTAGCTGTGATCCAAGTGATGGAACTTCTCGTCCAGAATATGTGTGAGTTTGAATTTACTCCTCTGATAGTTGCAGCATATACATGCACCATATTGTGTATCGTATAAAGCTTTAATTTCTTTATTTATTTTATAATTTGACACCCCCACTTGGTCCTAGTTTCAATTGCTTTGTTTTGTTTGTCATCCCTTGAACATACAATTTTAAAAAATTGAAAATTATATAAAAATGGAAAAATTGAAGTTCTGATTCATATAAGTAATCTTCATGTACATGAGAAAGTCGGCATGAAGTACTCATTCCAATACAACTGCCAGTGAAATATACAGTTCAGGTTATCTATGTTTTCAGAATGTAACATTCATGTGATTCATAAATTGTTTCTTCAATATCATAAATATTATGACTCTTCTAAGTTCTAACATTACAGAAACACCAAATATAAAGTAGTTGCAAAATTTCAATTGCAGGCTTCATTTAGTAAATGTAGATTTTGTTATATTGGATGTGTTTAGTGCATCTTCATTCTACTATTATTGTGTAATATGGTTACATATTTTTACTTCATGAATAATTTACTTTGTTACTTTAAATATCTAGGAAAGGTATAATTGGTAAGGCTTTTGATTTTGTCAAGGACACATAAATTTCATAGATAGTAATTAATAAGCACTATACAGTGAAATCCTTTTGAAGTGCAAACAGTAGAGTTTCGAAATGTGTATTTTTTCTTTAAAAAAAGTCTTAATTGCATTTAAACATTAGTTAAATAAGTTCTTGTAAAAGTTCAAATTTGATTTTTTGTTCCAAATTAGCACAATAATCAAAGTGAGCATGTATTGTACTTGTGTATTTTCATTGTTATGTGTACTATGGTGTATCATAAGATGTATTCACGATGCGATCCTTATAACATAGACAATATTTCTTGCTAATAGGAGGAACCGTGTTTGCTTTAATACTTATTGTCTATGAATAATGAACACAGATACAAGGTATTGATACGCAATATGGGCATGTTGATTTGACATTCTTGAAAAATGGATAAAGATATATTGAGGACATAACATTATTATTATTTTTGATCGGTAAATGTAGAGCATTCATTAAAGGCTCCCAAGGATGGTGAACCATATACAAAATTGGAGAAGGCCACAACAATTAAAGCCTAAACTCCCCCCCAAAAAATATACAAAGGTATTTAAATACACAGGAATTGCTTCCTTAACCCAAAAAAATAGCGTCCTAAAAAAATAGTCCTTGAAACAAGATGGAGATAGCTCAATCCCTTATCTCTCTCCCTCTCCCTCGCCCTCAAAACCAAACAAGACATAAAGGGGCCATCCTCCAAACTACTCTTGCGGCTCTTGCCTCCTTTCTCATCCGGTGACATATCCCACTCACACAAAAAAAACTTCCCTAATTGAAGCCGACATAACTCAATTACACCTAAAGAGAGCGAAAATCAAATCCCATGCATCCCAAGCCATCAAGCAATGAATTAATAAATGATCCATTGACTCCTTGCTCTTGTTTGCCAAGTGCAATCCTCTTCTTTGAAAATTATCAGCGGTTATAATCCCTACCCAAATCGCTGCCATTCAAAAAAAAAAAAAAAACACCACTTTCGACAGGACCCGAGACTTCCAAACCATCTTTCAATTATCCTCCTTTCTAGCCCCCCAACTCCTTACAGAAGGAGCCTACGAGGAATTTTCTAATGCTATTACCCTTTCATATCAACACATCATCTTTTCCTTGCACCACCTTGAATCTTTAGAACCTCTATTAGATCCTCCACCTCTCCCATTTCCCAATCGTGGAAATTCCTTCAAAATCTAGGACTCCATACTCATAACACCACTCACAAATTCTACATAATTGGCAACCAAAGTATTCTTATTCCTTGCATTGTTGTAAATAGTAGGGCTATGAAGTATGGAAACAAACACAAGAGACAGATATGATACTACACGACACAAACCCGACATTTCTCAAAAAGTAATGTTAGGGATACGTTGAATATATATTTATTTTGTATAACCATATAATAAAAATTTAATATTATTTTAATTAAAATTGGTATAAAAACACAGATAAAAAATCCATTAATTAAGTGCTTAGAGAATATGTAGGTTAGCTGCTTAATCTGTATTGCTACAAGGAAGGTGTGTTGTTTTGGCTAAAATTCTTTGTTATAATCTGCTATTTCCTAAAGCCATGGAGTGTTTTTCATTGTATTGTGCTTCACTATTATGTCACACAAAGGTTGCTAGAAGAGAATGGTAGGGTTCTGAGGACCTAGTGTTCTTAACATCCTAGATTATCATTCTTTACTTTTTTTTCTTGAGGTTGGTTGACTGGCCACGTTAGACTGTATGATTGTATTATGCTTTTGAGACATGGTAGGTTGGTATAAACCTGCTAGGTTGCGGGATAGCTGCTTGTCTTGGTCCTGTGTTTTTTAGTGAATGAAATTTACTTAACAAAAAAATATATTAATAAAAATTCAAACCTTTTTCATTTAATCATTAATATCCATGATCCATATATATATATATATATATATATAAATATAACCCAAAAGAAAAGTGAAAAATAATATGATAGAGGTAAATACAAGAAAATAATCCAAAAAAGTGTGCCTAGGGTGTCCAGAACATGTCATAACGAGTTCAGAATGTCCTAACTTTTTCATTCTTTTTTCGCGTCTCTAACATGTGTTTGTGTCTGTATCCGACACGGAAATGTGAGCCAAAATAGAGGGTCCGTGCTTCATGGGAGCAAGAAATCTCCTCACAAAACCAAGGATCCTTCAGAGACCTTACCCTTATCCCCTCACCCTTAGGGAAGCAATTCATCTACCCCTCCCCTTTTAGGCTTGCACACCCCATACGCATAAGGTTCTAACACGTCCTTCGACAACCATCCCCTGTCAAAGGAAGCTTCGTTTGTCCCAACTCAAAAGATAAATTTTCCTTTCCCATCCTAGAGGAAACCCCTTAGCACATTTTCTAGCTCTCTCTGCTGTCATTGGCATAGGAAATAGGGACATGTAGTAAGTCGAAAGGTTCGCCAAGGTACTATTGGTGAGAGTAATCCTATTTCCTTTAGAGAGGTATTACCACTTCCACCCCGCCAATCTTCATTGGAATCTCTCCACTACAAGGTCTCACATTGCCCTAGATATCTCATAAACACCCAAAGGCAACCCCAAGTATGTGGTGGGAAAGGCCCCCAATCCACCTCCCATTCCTGAACCCAACTCCACCCCTTACCTCCCCTACTGGAATGATCTAATTTTTACTCAAGTTCACCTTTAGACCCAAAATTGTCTCGAAACACAAAAAAACGCACCTTAAATATCGAAATCGACTCTCCAATGGTGTCATTTGCGAATAGAAAGTATGAAACTGTAACCGTGCTGCCTTTATTACCCTCCAGTGTAGGGCTCTCATCAAATCACCCGAGACTGATCTTCACAACAATGCACTGAAGGCCTCCATCACAATAGCAAACAAAAATGGGGATAGTTGATCCCTCTGCCGAGACCTCAAGAAGGCTAAAAGGAACCTGCGGGAGACCCATTTACAAAAACTGAAAAGGACGCTGAAGTAATGCATGACCCCCAATCCACCACCTCCATTTTTCCCAAAACTTGTCTTCTTCATCATGAAAATAAGGAAGTTCCAATTAACATTGTCATAGACTATTTCAATATCAATTTGCACACCAACCTAGTTTCCCTCCTCTTTTTCCTCGACTCAATGCATTAGTTGGCTATAAGGACAACATCGAGAATTTGCCTCTCCCCACAAAGGCATTCTAGCTTGAAGAAATAATACTACCCATCACTTCCCTAAACCATAGAGAGAGGATTTTAGCCAACAACTTGTACATATTGCCCACCAAGCTAATAGGTCTAAAGTCCCTTGTACTTTCAGTCCCCCTCCTCCTTTGGGCTCAAAGCTACGAAAGAAGCATTAACACTGCTTTCTAAAGAGCCATGCTCATGAAAATAAGCAAAAACTGCCATCACATCCCTCCGAATCTCCCTCCAGCAATGACTTTAGAAGCCATTGTGAACCCATCGGGACCCGATGCTTTATCCCGGTCACAAGATTTCTAGGCAGCTACAATTTCCTTTACTTCAAACGGAATTCCCAGCACTGCCTCTTGCTCCTCAAGAGTGTTGTCAAACTCCAGGTTATCAAGATCTGGCCTCCACTCATGAGTTTCCTTGTATAGATTTTGGTTGAATCTGAGATCCCAACCCTCACCTCCACCAGCTCAGTCATTACTCTATCCCCAATTCTAACAGAGCTGATGTTATTTTTCTGCCTATGAGCATTGACAACTCGATGAAAGAACTTTGGATTCTTGTTTCCCTCCCTAAGCCAAAGGACTCTAGACTTTTGTCTCCATGAAGTTTCTTCCGCTTTCAATGACTAACCAAGCTCCCCTTTGAGACCATCCCTGTGCCCTTTCTCCTCCTCCATCAAGGTATTAATATGCTCTTTTTATCCGGAGTGTGTATTTCCTGCAAAATCCTCTGTTTTCTGGCATTAATTTTCCCAAACTCCTCATGGTTCCATCTTTTTATATCAACCTTTTGCATCTTTAGTTTCCCTGCCAAACTGTGACTTGGAGTACCATTAGTATTGTAGCTGCTCCACCAGCCTGCAACTTTGTCAATGAACCCGGCATCTGTAACCATATATTTTCGAATTTAAACAGGCTCTTTCCCCATTTCACACCTCCATAATCAAGCATTAAAGGCAAATGGTCTGAGACTGGCTTTGGAAGACAAATTTGAGTGGAGTTGGGGAAGTGTTCCACCCTTTCTGAGGTCACCAAAAGCCTGTCCACTCATGACATGGCTGGACTGCTCCTATCACTGACCCACTTATAAATACCCCCTTCCAGAGGCATGGTTATGGCCAATAAACTCAGAAAATTCCTGCATTGCTTCTGTCAGTCACCCCACACCTTTCTTCCTTGAAGATCATCTCACCACATTAAAATCTCCTCTAATGACCCATGGGATAGCCCCCCTGTTAGCTGCAGTATATAACTCTTCCTACAATTGTCCTCTCTCAACTTCAGTATTAGGCTGGTAACCCCTGTAAACGCCCACAGGAAAGTTCCCAGTAGGTTGAACTTGCATGAAACTACAAATCTGCCTTCCCACTGATGAGTACACTCAATCTTCTTGGAGCCCCACAAAATCAGAATTCCACCTGCAGTGCCCCTTACTGCCAATCTCTTCCAATCAACCCACCTATTTCCCCACAAGCTTCTCACCAAACTATCAGTCGCATTCTCTATTTTCGTCTCCTGCAAACAGACTACCTCAAGTTTCCAACCCCTTATAGCTCCCTTAATCACCTATTGTCCTGGTCATTAAGACCCCTAACATTCCACAATATTAACTTTAATGTCATTAGATATCTAATGAAATTAAATCCCTGCTCTCCCCCGTTTCCTCTACCGCAGTTCTCCTCCCCTCATAATTAACTGAGAAAGCTAGATTCTTCAACTCCCTGCACAGTTTCCTTGCTGAAGCTTTCTTTGCTGATTCCACCTCTTTCCTTTGCCTTGCCCCGTGATCCTTCCTTGTCGTTTACTTCTCTCAATATTCCTGAACAAGTTCATAAGTTCCTCTGCGTACCTATGGCAGCATACTCCCAGGAATCAATTGATTCCTTTAATCTTTCTAAGCACCCACTCTGAGACTTCTAATCTCCTTTTTTTTTATTTATAGGGAAGACACACTCACTATGTCCCAATTGGGCCTTAAACCCCCAACCTCTTCTTTGGGAGGTGGAGGTAATACCATTCAAGCTAACACTTGATGGTTCTATTTTCCTTCATCTGAGACTCCTGAAAACCTCTTTCCCCTGGCATGACCACTTGCAATGGACTGCACTTAATGGTTCTGCCCTGCTGCTTCCCAGGAACTCCACCAGTGCCTTATTTCCCATGCCAGCATCTTCCTCCTGGCCCTTAAACCCTATGTGATTGTCTACCACTGGCTGTAAAGGGATTCTCTTGACTGTGTCTGCCTCTTCCTCAACTGTTCTGTCTCGTCGATGGCTCTATCCAGCCTTTCATCTACCTCTTGAGTCTCTACGACCATTGTTCCACCCTAAGAAGTATCAACACGGACACGGACACGGACACGGGACATAGATACGACACAACATAAACACTCAGACATGATATTTCTCAAAAAATAAGTCACGGATACGCCAGAGACTTTGCATTTATTTATATTTTTTATAAGAAATATAATAAAAGCTTTAACATTATTTTAGTTAAAAAAGACAAAAAACAAATAAATTACAAAAATATTATTAAGATATTAAAATATCAAAAGCATTAAATAAAAATCTAAGAACTTCTTTATTTAATCATTAAGATCCATGACTAAAGTTTCAAAACAAAATTTTACTACTACATAGAACATATATGTGTTATATATATATGTGTGTTTTTTTTTATAAGTGAACATATATGTATATGTATGTATATATATATATATATATATATATATAACCCAAAAAAAAAAAATAGAGGAGAAAGGAGGGAAAAAATTCACAAAAAAAAAAAGTGCACTAACATGTCTATGATGTGTTTGGAACGTGTCTGAAATAAAAAAAGAAAAACTTTGGACATTCTTTTTTTTGCGTGTTTGATACTTGTTTGGAAAGTGTTCGAGAGTGTCGGTGTCCGACATGGACACGTGAGTCAAAATAGAATGTCCGTGCTTCATAGGTTCCACTTGTATCCTCTTCATCTTCACTTTCTGATGATATACTTAGATTCCCCCAACGAGTCAACTGGAGATTAGCTTCTAACTCCTTCCCTCTTGCTTCTGCTGCCGCACTGCTTCCCCCTTCTCTAGGCAATAACCTGCTCTCTGTAAATAGTCTTTCTCAGCTTCTCTATCTGCAATAACCCCCCATCTGCAACCTCAAGTCTCTTCTCTTCATAATGCAGCCAACGCCACTCCGCAAGTGCTAGCGCCAACGCCTAGAAGGGCCCTCTCCATTTGGGCCAGATACTCCTCTCCATTCTGGACCGTCTTTATTTGGATCCTCTCTGTTGGATGGGCTTGGGCCTTACTAATGTAACCCCCCTTCTGCATTACCAACGAGAGCATTAAACCTGTCCTGATTCATCTCGCCCCACTGGGATTTGGGTTTGGTTCGTTCAAATAACTTCCTTCCACGGTTCCACTTTGACTGGGACTAAGCCAACCCTGGTCGAATGAGTTTTCTTGGGCCAGCTGCATAATTGGGCTTAGAGCCCCCTACATCACACATTCCACTCGTCTCATAGTATCCCTTCTTATCAGGGAGGCCCATTTTGGGCATATATATATATATATATATATCATACACACTTTTTTTTGAATCTATTCTGCTCCTAACTTGTAATATTATAATTCACATAAAAAAATTAAGGGTTCTATTGTGCGGACATGAATTTGGGACCAAATTTGACATGTTTTATGCTCTGTTATATTTGAGGTCTTTTTTGGGACACTTCCAATATATATATATATATATATATATATATATATATACATTTCTTGATACGTAAAAGTTTATTATAGAAGGTGCCCAAGGGGGGGCAAACTCAAAAAAAAAAAAAAACTAAACTATTTGTACAAAGGTCTTAACGACCCCCAAAAAGCAACCATATCTAAAGTATTTGCAGGAAAAGCCTCTTTGGCCCAAAAAAATAGTAACCACAAAAAATTATCCTTCAAAGACAATATGAATTGTTCCTCTCTTTCCATAAGCTCCACATGAGACAAATAGAAGCCATCTTCCAAATTCTCTGTCTTTGCCCAACTTGCAACCTGACCCAGTGTAGTTAAAGACGAAACGCACCCTTAAGACATTGAAGTCTCACATTGCCCGAAAAGCGAGGTGACAAAAGAACGCTATCCTTAGTGAAGCAAGACACTAACTAATAAAATAATCAATATATATGTATTAAAAATTAATTCATTCTAAATTCCAAGTTAAATAATATCTTATCATTAAAATAACTATTATATAACACTAAAAAGTTCAATCTAAAAGTTACATATGACGTATGTAAGTGATATAATCATTTTACTCTTTAGTTCTTTTTTTCTAATTAATATTCAAAGTTTTGTTATCTATCTAAGTTTTATATAGAAGAATTTTTTATAAACTTGCTAGTCCTAATAATATGAAAGACATGATAGGACCAATCTTGTAGACATCTAAACTAATTCTAAAAAAGTAGGCCTATGTTGAGAAGACCTTCTATATAGGTGATCAATTTGGTTGATGGAAGGTAAATGTTTTATTACGGGTATGCTTAGATTTTGTTAAGAATGGTGATAGTTTGCTAGTTATAGAAGATAAAATATCAATCCCCACTTTAAAAAAATTTCATGTTGGAAGTGTTACTCTTCCCAAAACTTTGAATCTTTTTGCAACATTTCAAATATTTAAATGTTTACTAAGCCAATTTTGTGGTAATGTTTGATAATAATACTTATATCAATATAATAGATTGGACAATAAAACTTCTAGACTATAACTATATTCTTTTATATTGATATTTCTTTTACAGAATAGTTAAATAAATGCAAAAAATACTATAAACACAAGGACATACACAAGTAAAATATGCTATAATTAAAAAGGTTATCGCCCGGTCGCCTCTCGCTTGGCTTAAGCCGATCGCTTCTTTGAAGACGCTTGGCCTGAAACATGTTAAGGCGATAAGACTGAAAGTCGCCTCGCCTGATTGTCTAGGCGACAAGGCGATAACCTTTAACAACATTGACCCGACCAACTCAGCAATAGCTCCTTAACTGAATATGGCAGCACTAAAGAGTAACCAAAAATAGCGAAAACCAAAAACATTCCAGAGCCACTGAACAATGGATAAGCACGTGATCCACGTTCTCTTCCGCTCATTTGCACATTTAACACCAACTTGCCATACAAAAACCTCTTCTCTTCAAGTTTTCCATTGTTAGGATGGCCTTCCAGGAGGCCTCTCGAAAACAGAACACTGCTCTAGGAGGGGCCTCTGAATGCCAAACCAAGCTCTAGGGAAAATTCATATCCGCAGAACCTGCCAAGCTCCTGTAGAATGACTTAACAGAAAAAGACCTCTTGGCTGGCTTCTACACCATGACATCCCCCCCCCCCCCCCCCCCCACCCCAAAAAAAAAAAAAAAACTTGCACTCCTTGGATATGCAAGAGGAAATGCCCCACCTCCTCCAACTCCCAGTCAAGAAACCCCCTTCTAAACCTATGACTCCAATATTTGACCCTTATTATGTTTCTCCTATCATTTGTATTCTAATTATATCCTAGAAATGCAACGCCTCAGCATTCAAGACATGAAACACGTGTCTTGGATTATCTTAGAAATATTGGATTTGTTTAGGAAATATCAGACTGGTTATCACAATTTGCTCCTCTCCTATAGTGAATTGCGAATTAGGATTGCACAATCCAAAACATAGATCATTAGTGATTTGGAACGTAAGATTTAGCATTCCGATTTAAAATATCAAAAGTTCCAAAAAATTCATACAAAATACACACATCATTGGAATTTTATTTTATATTAGCTTGGATTCTTTGCAATCATTTTGGTGTGTGTGTATATATATATATATACATACCAATATTATTATAAATATACTCAAAAAGCATCTCATGTTACAAATAAACGTATTTCGTTCCAACAAAACGATCCAAAGAAGCCTACCCTTAACGTACCACGTTCTATAACAAGTGACGATCTAGCGTTCCCGTTTCCCTTCCCCGTACCATAACGGTCGACGTTCTAGGTAACATTGCATCAGACACATTTCTAGGAGTATACTAGTCTTGCTTGGGTTATTGTGGAACTGAAACAACTATGACCAACACAGATAATATTTGTTGATTGAAATTTTTTATGGTTGGCATGGTACTTATCCTTTCCTATTCTACTTTTTTTTGGATCATTGTTCCTTGATGCTATGATGGTATTCTTTACTTCCTTATTTTAGGGGGGTTAATTGTTTTTCATTTTAATAGTTTGCGTAGATGTCAACATTGTGGGACTAGTGAAAAGTCTACTCCAGCTATGCGTCGGGGGCCAGCAGGCCCAAGAACTCTGTGCAATGCCTGTGGGCTTATGTGGGCAAACAAGGTAGGTATAGTTGATCAAATTGTTGTATATTTGTGTCTTCCTCACAATGAATTATTGCAGTTTATTGTTTCTTTCTTCTTTTTCTATTCCTTTTTTGTTTTTTTAGGGGGGTGGGGTTGTTAAGTAATGGCAGGTATTTTTTAATTACAACATGAGCCGTGGCCTTAGGAAATTGGTAGATAAGATAATTTTGGTATATTATTAAATGATTTTGTTTATACCTTTTTTCTTCTGGTGCGGAGTAGAAGGCTAACTGTGGAAGGTAAAAATAATTCAAAATACAGACAAAGAGGTCCGAAGGCAACAAGAAATAGATAATAGAATAAGGAAAAGACAAAAAAACAAATGAGTCCATACTAAAATAGGACCTATGAACTCTCATTGTTAGAGTGTGAGACCTGAAAGGTGGATTTCTGAAATTGTTGTTTTTTGGAAGACTCGAGATTTTTCTGAGGGGCATTCAATAAGTTGAATCCATCCATTGCTTATACAGATAACTGAGATAACAAAATTCAATTAGAATTGAAGTATAACTGACATCATGCTTATGCTTGGACTGGCACGACTGTGAGGGACAGAATATTGGGACTAAGAGAAAGAGCCTTATATTGCTTGGGAAAAGCTCAAATGACTAAATGAGTAATTTATTTCCCTGAAGCAGAACCTTAAATCTTGTATAGATTATCTTCTATTTGCTTGTCAACAGCAATGTTAACCTCTTTCAGTAGTTGGTTGAGGGATTATGTTTATATGTTATAGAATATAGAAATTTTTGCTACCTCTTCATCAAATGGATTTATGCAGCTGTGCTATAAACCAGACATTTTTCTGCCAAGTCTGGGAGGTTGAAATTGTAACAAAATCATCTTACTCCCCCATACAGTAGCGTGAAAGGACTAGTGTGTATGGGTGCAAGCTTAACTCACGGAGGGGCAGGTGGTGGCAAAGGAATGGTTGATTGGTGCCAGAGTTTGAACAATGCTCCGACTTGGAGGGAGAGTTTTAAGTCAGCTTTATCCTTTCTAAAATGTCGAGTGTTCTGAAGATTTCTGAGGGAGAATTACCTCTTCTGAGTGGCTGCTATGATAGGCCAAGGGCCCCACCCCAAATTCTGGAAAAAAAAAATTCATAAATGTAAAATTTTGACCAAGTTATCACGCCTTAGAATTTTGATTCAACCCAATCTTTACCCATTGAATCCTATCGTTTCTCACACCAAAATTTTGGCCCAGCCCAAAAAGTTTCCACTAAATTTTTTTAGAATCCCATCATCTCTCATTTTTCACCCCAAAATTTTGGCCCAGCCCCCACTAAATTTTTTAGCCCTTCCTAATTTGTTTTCCTGGTGTGGTAGGCAGAGGTAATACTAACATCGCGCCAGAATGTATTGACAGATTTAGGTTTCCGGAATTATTTAGCACTGGAACAAATTCAGATTTTGGGGAGTTTTTCCAGGAAATTTATCAAAGATGATCGTGTTTGGGAGTTAATCAGGAGGATACCAAGAATTTTCCAGAATAATTGAAGAATGTTTGCATGCATTAGAAAAGCATTACTTGTTAAGAAAATGGGAAGGGTTTTCAGTCCTCCCACAATTATCTGAAATGATTTAGTTAATTTTAGAACTCATTGGGAAACTATTCATCATATGCTTGATGTTGGAGAGTGATTCAGGATTTATTGAACTATAACGGGCTCCAGTCCAATTAGAGCCAAACCTTACCCAAAACAGCTCTGGGTTGAGGGTTTCTTCCAATCACACCCAAATCCAAATTAATTTACGTCTTTTGGTTCTAAATGAGTCAGCATGGGGCAGTAACCTAGAAGATTCCTTAAATTTCAGTTAATTTTGCAATTAATTGGGAAATTATTCATCATATGTGCAGTGTTGTAGAGTGATTCAGGATTTATTGAACTACAATTGCCTTTAGGGTGGGATGGTGCTCGAGTGGGTTTCAGTCCAATTGAGAGTTGAACCTGACGCCGACCCCTGTCCGTAAACCCAGTTTTTGGGATAAGGCCTTCTCTAAAAGCACACCAAACCTGATTATTCATTTCTTGTTCCAGTTCCAAATTATGCAGTGCGGGGCAGTAACCTAGAAGATTTCACCCAATTTTATTTATGTATTTTGGGTGAACCTGAATGTGCCCCAAACCAACTCACAAGAATCCCCATCCTAATGCCTTGTTATAATAATTCCCAAATCTGAACCTGTCTCAGTGCCATACCTTGTAGCGAGGTAAATTTGAATTTTGTTCATTTAATATGAGCGCTGGAATGCAATTTGAGGATTGTGTTACAGAGGGCACAATTCTAGTTATGAATAGAAAATAATCTTCACTTCTTTGAACTCCTTGGTAGAATCACACACTTGGAACCTTTACCAAATGTAATTTATGTCCTCCCTTATTTCCCGGAAAATTCTTTTGTTCCTTTTGGACCAAAGCCACCAAATTGAGGCTGAAGTGGCATTTCTCTGAAATACATTTCCTTTATGGCCCTTAAACCTTTGAAGTTCTCCACAAGTAAAGGAATACGCAATGGTGTGCACCAACCACTACCTTTCATGAGACTCCTTATGGGTCTTAATTGGTTGGAAATGGAAAAGAGAGAGCTAATGCTTTCATAAATTACTCTCATGCACTTAGAAAGATATGATGAATATCTAACTGAACTTTTGAAAGTGAGCAAACCAAGAGAGTGGGGGGTTGGCAAATACTGGTATTCAAATTCGAAAGCTCAGTGATTTTACTAATTTTGTAGTTATACCATAGTTTGAAAACCTTCAAATGTTTCTAGAGCTGATGTTGTTGCTTCCTCTCTCTTTGTTTTTTTTGGGGGGTGACAATGGCTATTAACCTTGTATTCTAAATTTGCTTGAAATTTTCCCACTATTGGCATTGAAACCCATCTTTTCCTCTTTGCTTTTCCATGTTCTAGGTAACATTGACTTTGACTGTTTTGTTGTCTTAAGTTTAGGTTTTATTTATTTTTGTTGAAAAATGCACATGCTTTATTATTATTTTTCCAGTAGTCTTAAGTTGAACCTACCAATTTTGAATTGAATTCTGGTACTATTTGAACTCCACCTCACAATTTTTATTTTATTTTTTATAATTTGATTTGATTCGATTTTAGCTTTATTCTCCATGGTGAGAGATGACACTAAACTCAGTTCAATAAGCCTAAATCTCGCCTACTTGAGATTGGTTACATGGATCTGTCTTTCTTCAACTGGCTCTTTGTAGAGCCATATTGTCTCCATGGTTAAAGATGATTCAATCGGATTCCTTAGTCAAAAGGCTCCCACTTTATCTGTTTTGGTTTATTGCAATAGGATATCGAGTTCTGATTACAATTGTTTTACTAAATGTTGAATTGTCCTCCAAATGGATTTAGCCAACACCTACTTCTTTTTCTCATCTTACATCCTGTGGCTTTTGAAATTTATGAACGGATTGGATTGTTGAACCCCCTTTCACGTCTTGTTGGGCAATAGACTAATTTATCCTGATGTGCAGTTTTGGGTGACACTTCATCCATCCAGAGCTATTTCTTGTGGTGATTTATGTTCTATCTCTGCCTTCTTGGCTTTTCAATTTTGCATTGTGTTCCAATATTCAGCCCCATGTTTTGGATGTGTTAGCCCGGTAGCCCCTTTATCTTTGGCATATTAATTATTCCCTCTCTCACACACAATTTTTGGTCAATTATTATTCCCTCTTATGTATGAACCATGGATTTAAATCGCAGTCGCGGTGTAACGGTATCGGGAGTATCGGATCATTCGTAACGGGAATCGGAAACTGCAACCGTGATTTTTTTTTAAACACTAGCAAATCTCATAAAAGTCATTGATACACATATCTTTATTACAATCATCACATTTTAATCTTTTTTACTATTAATTTTTAATTTTCTAACACCTATAAAGTTTTTTTTTTTTTTAATAAATAATACTTAAGAAGATATTTTATTAATTTATATGGATATTTTAAAGTTAAACTAATAAGAAATATCATTTAATTTGAGTGGCATTACAAAGAATAATATAAACAATAACAAAAAATAATTATAAGCATGAAAATCAATTTAGTTGATTCGTTATGGAATAAAAAAAATTTAAAAATTTTGAGGCTAAGAGGCTTTTTCGAGTTCATATTGACTCGAATGTTTTGGTAACTCATTTCAATTTGTTTTGGATTATTTTTGTTAAATATCTCTCTTGTATATAAATGTTATAAAAATAGAAATTATCAGAATTCTGTAGAAAAAAAATTAAAAAAAAATGAAAAAAAAAACATAAAATAAATGTAACAGTCCCGTCACCGTCTTGTAACGGCTTGTAACTCTCATAACTGTCGATACGTAACGGTATCGGCCAATACGGCTGTGAATTTTAGTAACACCGATTTATTGGTCAATATTGTTATTGTAAGGTCAAAAAACCGATACATGATGGCCGATACGTAACGTAACGGTCGTTATTTAACACCATGTTATGAACTGCAAATATGACATCCTTCTGTTCATTCAACCTTCCATTTCACGAAGGATAAATTCTTTTAATGTTTATAAATGCTAAATGATTCTGTCAATAAATTTCTTTTTATGTTTATAAATGCTAAATGATGCATTTTCATTCGCCATTACATTGTCGAAGGCATTATGGTCTTAACTCTAGATTATGTTCATATATTACTGTCTTCTTTCCTGGCTGAAACTAACACTCGGAATTATAGTCATGTTCTCCTTTTGGTGTTTCTTACCTTTGTCGTCATTTCCTTTCAAGGGAACTTTGAGAGATCTTACAAAGGGGGGAAAGATTATGTCTTACAACCAGAGTGAACTGGTATGTATTTTGAGACGCAACTAAAAGTTTATGTTAACTTTGTTTGGCAATTCAAAAATCAGAAAAATAAAGGGGAGCCACAGCTAGGCGGTTCATTTTCCATTGTAAGAGCAAATGCTTTAGGTTCTATATATTGTTAAACAATGCTTGGCTTGGTCATAACTATACGCTATAAAGGGCCGTGATTGTTCTGTGTCATTATGCTTTTCGAGGCATAGTTCCCTATTTGTTCTTTGTCATAATTTTTTATTGGGTTAGTTTCTTGACAAGCATGTGGTTACTGGGATTTTGGTGGATTTGATCATTTCAATAAACAGATAATATGTAATTGGAGTAGCTGTTTAACTTTGTGGTAATGTTCACGTGATTCTTAGGAAACTCCCGATATTAAGCCTTCAACATTGGAAAGGGAAAACCACTACCAGAGTCAGGATGAGCAGGTATGATATCTTTCGATCAGTTATAACACACAGATGAACAAAATCTTTTAGAATTCAGATATGCTGACATGAGAATTGTGAACATTCTATGATGGAAGTTTATTTAGTTACCGGTTCCAGAGTTCGTTAATATAGCTTTGGTAGTTTATCTCTCCCTTGGAGCAGTCATCTTATTTGAGGCAAATTGCTGGATTCTGTCCCTCTTTTTTCCGTGTGTGGAAGTAGGGGGACTTGAATATTAATATGACATGATTGATTGGACTCTCTTATTGGAACTAAACAGGGGAGCCCGGAAGATATGAAGCCATTACGAATGGAATCTGAAAATCCTTTCATGAGGCAGAATGAGCAGGTACATTTTCTCTCTCAGACTAGAGAAGTGTATTTATTACTTGTGGATGACTGGACCCGGGTAAATCTCTCTGGAAAGTTAATTACTCATCTAAATCAATATAAAGATGCGGAAAGCTATAAGAGTGTAAAATTGAGAAAAGCTAACATTTTGAATGTAGTCTAGTGCTTGAATTGTGATATTGAAATGTAGAGTGATTGAGATATTGCAATTTTTGGTTGCTGTCCATCTTTATGCCTATGTTAGAATTCTTCATATCTTAAACAGAGAATCATCCTTATCCTGTATCATGATATCTTGCTATTATCATAATTATAAGTTTATAACAGTTTGTAAAACAAATGTAAATCATTGGGAGCTTCATGAATTATGTTACTGTCTCCATTTAAACATTTAATTGCAAAGACTGTTTCCAATAAGTATACCTACTATTTTGGGTTTGATAACTTTTCCATGTTTTGGGTTTTGATAATAGATTTACTTTTTAATGTTCAGGATGCACTGGAAACTGCTGAAACTGTTACTGATAATTCACCCATCCAAGTGGAAAATTCATCAGTCAATCTTGACGACCAGGTAATCTTTGAGCAAACCTTCCACTCATTACGGTCCTGTTCAGCCCCCACACCCCCTCTTTTTTTTTTCTTTTTGCCCCTTCACTTCTTTTTCCCTTCTCAAATGGTTAGAGTATACAATACTATACATCATGTTTGGAGGCTCAACCTTTCATTTATACAAGCTACTTTTTTCCAATCCAAAAAAAAAAATTTGTTTGGAAACTCTAGACACATTTGAAACAAGACTAAGTTCATAAACTTTTTATGGATCACATGGCTTGTTCTGGACATTTTTGGGGGTAAAATATGCATTATATGTACTGTCTATCCCCAATATAAAAAATGTTAGAAACAAAATCCATTCATCATCAGAATTATTATTTTTATTTGTTTTGGGAAAGGGCAAGCTTTATCATCAGATATGAAGTTTGCTTTTGATTTTTATTGAGAAATACTTCTTAATAATTTGATATCTAGATAACCAGGCTTGGGAAATATCCCCAAGCCCCCAAATTCAATTCCCACCTCAAGGGCCACTTACCTATCAAAAAATGATTTGATATCTAGATCAAAGAGAAAATCATCTATACATACACGCATGCATACTTATAAGGGGTGCGCTCCAAAAAATTCTCAGATGAAATCGACATTGTTCTGCTTTTGAGGCATTACAGAGCTCCTTGTAATATATTTTTTTTAATTACTGAGGTTCTGCTTGTTCCTGCTATTTTACCATACGAATTTTTAAAGAGTGAGAGTAACCATCGAATATTGATTTTACTTTTTATAAGGGGGGGGGGGGGGAGAGGGAGAGAGAGAAATCATCCTCATGATACCGTCTTCACTATTAGTATAATAATTTTTTATAAGCTCACTATTAGTATAATAATGACATCCTGTATTAACAAAAAATGGTTCTAAGAAGAATGCTTTTGGTGGTCCTACTTATATGATCAGTCCAAAAATTCCTTTCTTTTAGTAATTGTATACAAATACCAATCCACTTTACCTCCAACTTGCTCCTTTGCCTTTATTCATGCTTTCTTCCAGACCAGGCAAGCACAACCCTCCAAAGGTTCTAAATCTGAATCTCTGACCCTCTTATGGTGAAAGATGCCTTCTTCTGCAATTATGGGATAGTCGGCCTTCCCTAATGTTTGGACATAGCAATTGTGTGCACAAGTAGCACAAAAATCTGATTCAGTGATTTGAAAGCCATGTCATCAGGGGGAAGATGATCCCAGTGAAATGACTTCACGGTGTTCATAATTTCGGTCATGGGCTTAAGCGGACATTCCAGAGGATATATATATTTTTTTTCCTTTTTGGATCAGCAAGATGTACTCTTATCGTTCTCTGTTAGGATTGATGATGGTCAACCTTGTATTTGCTTAGGGAAATTTTTGAAGGGGGTTTGTTGAGATGTAAATGGCAAACCCAGTGCACGAAGCTCCCACCACTACGGGTTCTGGGGAGGGTTGGATGTACCTCCTCTCTAATGGCATGGCTTTTTAGACATCATACTTGTTCTGTAGTAACTCATTTTCCTCTTGCTGTAAAAGAGTTTACAAGATTGTGTTTTCATTGAGTCTTTGAAGGAGAGTAGATGATGTAGATAAAGGTAGGAAAATTATTGGATTGATTTGGTATTTTCATTATTATGCAACGAGGAGAATTAAAGTATTCTCACAGATTTGAAAGTTCCTAGACACAAACTCGTTTTAGGTAGTTGGGGCCAAATTATATGTTTGTTTAAGTTCTTTGTATACTACTAGTGGTACAGTTAGACAAAGCTTCTCATAAAATGACAGAAGTGGTGCATTAACCATTGAACAGAAACAAGAGAAGGTTCCTCTACCTTTGTTCCACACCACCAATATCCTCCTCACTTGCAATTGATTGATGAAGGCCCCCACTATTTAGTGCTCAATCACAAGTTACCAAGGGTTTTAGTTTATCACAGAGAAGGGGGACGATCGATGTTGGAGTTATTTTCATCATGTTACCAAATTCTCAGGCTATGGTGGCATCGTAAGAGCATAAATAATTTAAAAATGCCCGACAAATAAGCTGGACTACTTTGGTTTTGGGTTTTCTAGAAGAAGGGTCTTTGAGAGGTTTCGAGCGAATAACATGAAGATGAAGTCATATATAAGCTGCCATTAGTCCCGGAAAGAAGCAAGCTACCTTTCTTTGGTCCACTGTCCCGTGAGGGAAGAGATAAAAAATGGTCCACAGAGGGTGGTCGTGGAAGGTTCAAGGATCTTACGTGGCAGAGCAAACTCTTCTATCATGTTGCATTTTGTGGCCTAGCTGCACCCCCTTGATCCATCCTTCTGGAGCAAATCGAGAAGCGCAATCAGGATCATATTCTATTCTTTCTACACTGCCCATAGACAATGCTTCATTTCATAACAATTCTTCGCTGCAATTGCTTTGATCCACCCCCTGTGAAAAACTGTAATACGAGCAGACTTCCCTATACTCAAAAGTGAATTGTCGAAGTGCTTTCCCCTTTTGGCTTTGTTTCATTGCCTATCTTGTAATCATTTGATTCTGTTGAAATTAGCTCCTCCTACTCCTGAGATATAGTCATGCATGGAGGGCAGCTCATATTTGATTATCATATTTGCATGAAGAAGCATATTTTAGAGAGACTTAATCTTGGGTATAGAGAAATATTACATTTTCTTTTTTCTTTAGTGATTTTTTTTATAAGTAATAATTTTATAAACAGAAATACATCAAGGAGATGCACCAGTATACAAAAAGCACTAGACAATCATAGTGCTCAAACAAAGAATAAAATCTATCGATTAACAAGTTGAGCCCCCTGATAACAAAAAAAGAGGGTAGTCAACACATCATCATTTACATCCCGTAAAGGGGATTCAATTCCCTCAAAAAATGTCCTCTTCCTCTTTCACCAAACAGTCCAAATGTATAATGTGGTCACCTACCTAGCTGTCGTAGCCCTCTTCCTAACCAGACTTCCTCTTCATGTAGCAAGAACCTTCGAAATAGACTGAGGCATTGCCCAGTGTACTCCAAACACGCCTATTATGAGATTTCAAATCGCTATGGTGACCAAGCAATGAATCAAGAGATGATTGACCCACTCTTCATTTGCTTTACCAATACACAATGATCTGTCCTCTCCTTCGAAGATATCTAAGGTGGGGAATCCATGCAAAATAATTATTATTATTATTATAATTTGTAAGGGATTTGCAGTGAATTGAATGTGATATTCATTCAAGAGTTCTCATATGTCTTATCTTCATTCAAAAAGTTTTACTCGATAAAGATTGGTAAGAGGAAGATGTAGTTGTTTGGAAATAAGAAACTGAATAAATAAATAAAAGATTGTTAGATTTAGCACGGTGTTGTTTTGAAAAGGAGTGGAAATGACTTGTTATCATGTAAATCACTCTTCTTCTGAGACATTGGCTAAATTTAGACATCTGGGTGTTCCTTCAGAAGAGTTGTGGGTTTTTTCTTGTTGTCCAGTTAAGTTTTTTTTTTGGATAAGTTTCTCTGTCCAGTTAAGTTGGGTTTTCAACTTATGAGTTGCTTTCAGGTTGAGGATTGGGGTCAAGTAAAAGATGGGAATGTAGTTTTGAACTGCTCGTGCATTATTCTGGTTCTTTTGGATGGATGTAGAAAATACTTTTGATGACATTGAGCGCCTGATACTTCTAGAAACTAGTTGGGAAATGCTCATCTAAAATTTTTATAACGGTTAGAGGGGGAGGTCGCCCTTGTAGATTTTCACATCTCACTGGAATTTTTTTTTTTTTTTAAATTGTTTGTTATTTACCTCTTGTTCATCACCCATCTCTGAGGACTTTCCTTTTCTTGTAGGTTGAAAGTTACTGGTATTGATTTTAAATAACAAAAATGTTTTCTTCTGTTCCATCATATATATACTTTGTAGATTCCTAACTGGCCTGCCTAGTTCATGTCGAGAGTTGGATCCCATTCTTATAGTTGAAAGCAAGCGTTTGTTTTTTTCTTTTTTCTTTTTTCGTGAATATTTGAGACCTTAGTGGCATAAACATATGCTACTTCTAAATTCCAGTCTTATCTTTAGCTTAGTGTTTGCACTTCCAGGAAACTCTTGACGAGCTTGCCAATGCATCAGGGACAGAATTTGAAATTCCTACTAGTTTTGATGAGCAGGTAAATGATTTTCTACCTAGTTCTACCTCAAGCATTCAAATGATTTTACCCTTTGCTTCATTTTGATTTGAAAGCTTTTAAGTTGCTTCGTCATCATGGATTTAAACATACAGGTTGACATCGATTCACACCTAGGGACTGGCTGGCCAGGGTCTTGAGAGGTCTGTATTCCCACATTTTTTTTTTTTTTTGCAAGTTGATGGTTCTTCCTGGTCATGACAAGTGCAGTGGTGATATCTGCTAACATAGAATTTCCAGAAATGATTTCTGTTCATAGAAATGGTGAAGAACTTGTGTATTCGAACTGGACATTGTCAATACTATCTTGAGAAAACATACATATCACTGATCATTTTTCTGGGTTCCCTCTCTCATGCTTTTTTCACCCCTCCTTTTCTTCTCTTATTTGTTATTGCTCAGCCCAATGTATTTTGTTAGTAGCTTTAGTTGATGGAGCAGTGTGTTGGTAGTTTGTCGCTGCCTTTGACTAGCTACTTTATTTTTTTTTTGGATGAAATGGAAAAAAAATTAGGGGAATGAATTTAGCACATTCTGTGTGAAAAACGCATAGACCAAGTAGGCTACCCAATTTGGCTTTTGGGTATATATCTGTGAGTTGGAACTGCAAACAATTGTTCATTAAAGTAATTCACATCAAAAGCATATTCTACAGGGGACGATTGCATTATTGGTTGAAAGAGCATGCAAATATTAATCAACTGTATAAACTTGGAAACATGAAAGATTTTATTTGCATTTAATTTTCAAGCCACAACTGGAAACATGAGATTTCTAAGTTCTCATCACTAACATAGACTTGATGGATATAGATTCAACTACTGAAGGCATAAATCAGATGACAATAACCAAGTTTGTGATAGAAGCTTGGAAAGCACCACAGTGAAGCAAGACAGTCCCCTTTGAAAGAAGAAAAAAAAGTGGATGCATTTCAATAAGTTTTGGTATGGATGGGTCAATAATATCCATTTCATTTGTTGGGTTGGGTTCATGAACCAGGAAATGGGTCATATCAAAATTTCTCATGCATTTCAGTCTGAAGTAACGAAAGCACAACCAGGAAAAGAGAACCTAAAATGTGCTAAAGCAACAACTAGGGAAAACTGTTGAAGGAATGTTTTTCCTGCCAAGCCAAACTGAAATTTAGAAACTGCAAGTCATTTTACTTCCGTAATGAGACATCACCCACTTCCCCAACAAAAGAGTTAGCGACTAAATCTAAAGTTCCCACTGTAAAAAACAGGGAGGCTTCGGCTAAAATAATCTCTTCCTTGCAAGGTATCAAAACTCTGAACAAACTCTCTTCACTTTCAGTATTAGGTGTATATCCAGGTTCTTGAAGCATATATAAACTCTCATGTCGTGAAAAGGGAAGGAGAAAAACAAAATGTATATTAGGTGACATATTTACATTGTTGGTGGGTGGTGCAGAAATGTGGAAAGGAAACATGTAAATTCAGTACTTGATGACATGGTGGCGTAACCAGAGATCGTACATGACCATATGGAATGCATCTAACCTGACTGGTGGTGTATTCCATTGGAAATGCTTCTGAACCTGATTCATGTGTCATGCAAAAGAGGAAATTGGGAAATGTCACAGAAATCAGAAACAAATTGAAAGAACCACTACGAACGATAAGTATTATTCAGGATGATTGTTATAAGATATACTTTCCTGTCTCATTTTTCTTCTTATTAAGAGAAACATCTCCTAAAGATCCTTTTTTTCTTTCTTTCTTTGGGTACAGTTTTCATAAAGATTACTTCTCAAAATAAATGGGATACCGTTGAACTTTTGTGCAAAGATGCACTTAATTTAATTGAGCAATGCTAAATATAGCGGATTTTCTTATCCTGTTTTTTCGCTCTTAGACACAAAATGATGGGACCTACATGCATTTATTATAATGAGTCCCGTCACCTTGTGTATGGCAGTGAAAAAATTTATCATGTCTAGCATTTTTCAATTTAAGAAGGGAAGCGCCTGGGGCACCTGGGTAAGCACCTGAGTAAGAGCAAGGGTAAAGGTGAGCTCATCAATAAATTAGCATGGAAAAAAAATCATTTTTACATGATATATATTCGCGCAAAACCATTTATTCAAGATTTTTAGAGGTGTTAATAAGTTTGTTCTAGGAAATCATACAAATCATTATTAAAAGTTGTTTATAAGATTAGAATGATGAAATGTAACTAAGCTTAATTAGATAACTGAGATTAAGGTTAGATTGTATTGTAATCTATTAAATAGTAATGATATGTTATCAAAAGTAATCAAAATCCTCTTCTAATGCATAAATATTATTTATGTTATCTGTGCATATGTGGAAATATTGTACTATCCACCATTGCTCTCGATAAAAAAAAAACTGAACAGTTTGAAAGATATATATCATGCTAAGACAGATAATTGCAAGAACCACCAAGGATGAATTTAAATAAAAACATAAGTTTGAAAAAAAATGAAACAGTTACATGTATGATAATCTGATGTTTCAGAGGTCCAAAATAAATCTCATTGACGATATCACAGAGTGTCGTTCCATTTTTTGGGAAAGAATCTCTTACCTCGACTAAGTTCGTATGCAATGCAATAAAATTTGAATCTGATATGTCTTTTAGAATGTCCTTAAGTTCGGAGACTTTGAGCTCATTGAGTATCACAGAAAATTTTCGCCAATCTAGGATGTCATTGAATGGCAAGTCGTAGTAATTTGACAAGATTACTGCAAAACAAGCAGAAAATTGCTTAGAAGAAGTAATCCAATATAAACTTCAGTCCACTCCCCGACCCCAGAAGAGGGGAAAAGGGGAGGGGAAAAAAAAAAGCAACCTTCAAAAACCTATTTCATTGATTGTATAATAATTTTTCCAAAGAACAGAAGAAAGAAAGGATGAAAAATATGAGAAGCAGATAAATAATATAGAGGGGGAGAGCAATGAAACTAGTAGGCCTCTCTTTTTGTCTTTTTTTTTTGGTTATATATAGACACACACACACACACACACATATATATATATATATATTTGTTTTCTCTAATAGTTAACAAATTTGTCTCAAAGCCTGAATCATGGTTAAATAAACTTGAATTTTTATTTAATGACTTTGTTATTTTAATATCCTAATAATATTCTTTGTAATTTGTATGTTTTTACGTCAATTTTTATTGAAATAATATTTGATTTTTATTATATGGTCATATATATATATATATATTCAACATGTATTGGCGTATCCTACTTTTTTTTAGAAATGCCGCATCCTTAAGTCCTTGTCGTGTTTATCCATGTCTCCTGTCCATGCTTCTTAGCTGAGGTCAGTCTTGGCATAAAGATGATGTTTTCGCAGCCTCCCTCATGGTCATTGCTCAAGAACCAATCTTCAAGATGACAATCGCAATGGCCCCACATGAACCCCCTACCGAAGATAGCAAAGGTCCCGATGACAACATCCAAAGATGGTCCAACTGAGAGAGAACAGAGAAAAAGGAAAGCCAAGACCCCCATTCCAATCCACCCAACAGAAACCCAGAACTCAACAAGGGAGAAATCGGACATAAGCACTTCAAAGGATAGAAAAATCAACCATCCCAAGGAGCTCTCGGTTGGGCACAATTGGACCAGCAAGAGGTGAGGGGGAGAGGGCTACTGAGAAAAAAAAATGATATTATTAGTTGTTCTTCCCATCTATGGATCTACAAAATAATTGAACTAGATCATTGATGAGGTTAAACATTAAGAATGATGATGCATCATTACTTGATTGTTGGAAAAAGGATCTTGTGACGCAAGGTTAGTAGTTTCCTTATTATCTTGGGGTTTCTTTGGGTTCCCATTCAAGGAGAAGTCGTTTAGGATGTGATGATTGAGAGGATGGAAAGATGGCCTAGTGAGACAGAGTCATTCTATTGTGGGTGGATCAATTCTTACAAAGAGATCTCTCATCTTTTCACTTATGGAAGGAAAATAAAAGGAGCGTCAGGTTAGTAGGCTAGGTAGTATCAGATTGGTTTCTCAAGCTAAAAGCAAGAAGCTCAGGTCTAGTGCACAAGAATCCCACCACTACAGGATATGTAGAGGGTCAGATGTATACAGCCTTGCTCTCGCGAGCAAAGAGGCTATTAACGATGATGATGATGATATAAAAAAAACTCGTTGTTTGGGAGGTGATGAATCCCTGCCCACTGTTAGCTGGAACGTGGATAGTTATGGTATGGGGAACGGAAACAGGAACGTAGATCGTCACTTAGAATATAGTACGTTAGGGGTAGGATTCTTTGGATCGTTTTGTTATAAAGAAATACGTTTATTTAGAACGTGACATGTTTTTTTATTGTATTTGTAATAATACTGGTATGTATATATATAAATATATATATATATACACAAAAAATATTTCAACGAATCCAAGCCATTATAAAATAAAATTTCAATGACGTGTTTGTATTTTGTATAATTTTTTTTGGAACTTTTGATATTTTATATTGGAACGCTAAATCTTGCGTTCCAAATCGCTAATGAATCATGTTTTGGATTGTGCGATCCCAATTTGCAATTCGCTAGAGGTGGAGCAACTTGTGGTAACCATGTCCCTGCCTATCCCATTGTAACTATGGTCTAAAAAGACAATGACAAAGAAGAATAGATGAAGACAAATAGGCTTTTTTTCTATTTTAATCTGGCTCTCAGACTCTATACAACTCAAGTTATGCCCTACATATTTTCTATGTGGAAGGGGAGGCAATATATATGGATCACCTCTTCCCCATTTCAGGTTTTTGGTAGCATGACAGGTTTTTCACATTCAACTTTCTCTTTCTAGAGTTTGCTAGGACATTTCAAGAACAGCTTTATTTTTATTTTTCTGCAGGGTGGGCAAAGGAAGAGGGAAGAGTAAACTTCTTAACCGCTCTCTCCCTTCCCATCAGAGGCCCTTCTTTGGTGTATTTCGAAGAAGTGAAATAGGAAGCTTTTTTAGGACAAAGTGTCTCCAACTCAAAATTAAAGGAAGTTATATGAAATCATTGTTACTGACCAGCACTTCATCAGATCCTCTAATGGCCAGGCCATACTTCATCAAATCTCTTTAATGGCCATTTTTTCTTTTGGCTTTTTGTATGCGTTGTTTGCAAGTCCGTACACTTCTCAAGTGCTCTTCTATTTTAGCCACCTCTCCTCAATAAGTTATTTACTCATTTAAGTAAAAGAAAAAGGAGACAAACTTGTTTTTTTATCATGATTCACTCATGTTGCATTTTTTAAAGGTAGGACTACCGCCTACGAAGCACGGACACTCTATTTTGGCTCACGCGTCTGTGTCGAATACGTGTTGGACACCAACACTCTTCGGACACTTCCCGAACACGTGTCCGGGCACTTGAATCATGGATGTTAATGATTAAATGAAGAAGTTCTTTAATTTTTATTTAATGGCTTTGTTATTTTAATATCTTAATAATATTTTTTAAATTTGCGTGTTTTTATGCCAAGTTTAATTGAAATAACATTAGGTTTTTATTATATGGTCATATAAAAAATATAAAAATTTATATATATTCAACGTGTCTCTAACGTGTCCATGTCCTACTTTTTTTAAAAATAACGTGTTTGCGTGTCCGTGTTGTGTCATATCCGTGTCCCGTGTCCGTATCCGTATCCGTACTTCTTAGACTACCGCACAAGTGACATGTAAACAAAATTAACAATAATTATTGATGAGGAAAAGAAAAACAAAACTTAATCAAATAAAAGCATTCATATAAGAATCTTAGATAGGTATAGCATATTTTTACCAGGAACACATCCATAATGGATAGAGTCCACAATGCGAACACTATTGACTTGTGAACCACGCGGGCATATGCAAAACTTAGACCTGTAGAATTTCTCTTGATATTCAAAATGTCCAATAGTTCTATTTATTCTGTTGTTCTGGATATCAAGCTCAATGTCATTCCCCCATTGACGTGCCAATATAACTCTAACTTGAGAATTTCGATGACCTGCCCAGAAACCAAGTGTTGTCCTGCACAAAATGATGTCTGATTTCAGTAAAGAATTCATAGAAATATGATGGTTGATTTCAGTAAAGAATTCATAGAAGTAAAATTTTCTACTGCCATGACATTCTATATTTCTGTTGGGGGTATATAATTAAGTAAATTAATATTTAAAAAATTACTATATTGAAAGAAAAAAAAAAGTCAACTAAGCTCACATTGCTCCACAAGGGAAACAAAGCAGATCAAAGGCCTACAAACTTCAAGGAGCTTTTTCCAGTAGGAAACTGATGCCTGACAGTGTCTCCATAGCGCCCTCTAATACTTGGGAGAATAATTTCTATAAAAAAAAAACTTAGCTCTCGAAACAAAAACAAAGCCCTTTTTTGTTAAGGAAGAATCCTATTGAGAAAAAATAATAACATCTAAACATACAAGCTTTGCAGTAAAGCTTTCTCTTGCACCGGTCATAAAATGTTCTGTGGCCAGATCATCCATGAGTTGATGCGAGTGAAAGAAAAATATTCTTAGGAAGTCTACTGCAAATTTTTCACTTTTTTAAAAAATAAATAAATAAATCTAACCAACAAATTCATACTTGCGTTTTGTAGTGAACTTTCATAGCAAAGATGGGGGCGAGGAAGATAGAGCTCCTAATTTCACAGACACATTGGGCAAACAAACTCTTATCATTCTGTCAGGTCTAGGATCCCAAGGAGGCCAAGATCTGAAACAAGGTTTCAGAGAAGGTACCGTTATTTTGGAATCTAGGAAGAAAGCTATAGTACTGTATCTTGCAGATAGTTTAAATTTGGAAGATCCCCTTGTGCATCCACAGCAGCAGGGTATAGGAGATCAACTCTAGTTAAACAAATGCAATCGGAGGATAACTTTAAAAATAAAATGTTATAGTGCTCAGCAGAAGAGTAATTCTATAAAAGTTAATGTTAAATTAGTGTTCAGCATAAGATCGATTCAATAAAACTTTCACTCTCTCAATAGAGCTTCAGATTACAAAACCTTCCACTGAAATAACAGTCTCTGATAATGCATATGCATGATGCATGCATCTATTATTATATACTGAGCCAGAGCCAAGTTCGGTCTTCAGCCTTGTCTCTCACCTTATTACATGCCATATATAACCATATCATAATTGGTAACTGATAAATATTAAAGGAAAAAATAGTAAACACTTGACCTCCAATTAGCTACACAATTTTTCTCTAATCTAAACTTCTTCGACGACTCCTAAAAGTTCTCTCTTTACTTGAAAAGCTGCCCATAGCTCAATTCCGCGTAACTTTCTCCTAACAAAGATAACATATATACATACAATAAATGCATGCCTACATATACATACATACATATATATATATATATATATGAAGGTGGCCAATCTGCCAAGGGTAAGTAACCCAACTGACATGCAATTGCTTCCACCAAAGAAAGTTTTCCAATTTTTAGTAATTATTTAATTTATACTTGGAAAGGCATGTCTTCTTAACATTAGATGCACCAGACTATAGTCAGAGTTCTTGCAAGTAAAACTAATATATCAAAACTACAGATGATGTTGGGATGGTTAATGAAGTTGTGAAAAAGGAAACTTGACCAATGGAAATGCTGATGGGAGGGGTCCATACATATAAAAGATTTGAGGCAGCGAACTTAAAGCCTACAGGAGGTTAGCAAACAACATCCAGATATGCTGAGAAATTTTGGAAAAATAAATGAAGGGGAAAAGTATCAAACCTATTGGATTTTGTGGTTAAATAAAACTCATCATTTAAGAGTTACATAAAAGTGTTTTCAGCTTTGTCCAAGGGAATATACAAAACAATGTCTATTTTCAATGTCGGTCCCACCAACGCGGGGTGGTAGACTGCCCTCAGACTCAACCCCACTTTCTAAAGCTTAACAGCGCAAACCTTTATCATTGAACCAAGCAATGGCCCTTCAAAAGGAATATGAAGAATATTTATACCAAATAAGATTACCGGTTCTTTATGTCATTTCCTCGAGCCAGATGAGTAAATGGCTGCAGTACTTGAGGGAGGGCAACATCCTTGTGTGGGATGAATCCAATGTCATAACTTGGTGAACACACCACTCGAATTGAATTCTTCACCAGAAATGGAACTCCTTCAGTTGCCCTCACGCCAACATCGTGGCAAGTCACAAAAAGGTGATCAGCACCCAAGCTTCTGTTCCAATAAGGGTAGTTGGAAATTAAGCTGTGGACATAATTCCGGACAGTAATAGTCATATTCTCAAGAGATCTTCCCTGCATGCAACAAGATGTGAATCACACAGATTATAGAGAGAATCAACATTTAGGTTTCTACTAATAAGGGTACTTAGAAAGACAGTAATAGCCTTAATCTCATCAGATGTTCCGGCACAAAATAACACACAAACATATGCACACCCACACATAGAGCGAGCTAATTCACAATTAAGAGAGTGAATCGTCCCTTTGAACCAAAAACGTGAACTTCTTTGAAGCATAATGTTAGAGAAAGGCACTAGGATCTGTAGATCAATGCCTTATGCTTCCTCACTCTCCATTGGAGCAAAGGGATGTACCAATAAAAAGGACAGATCGAACTTATCAGAAAATATTAAAAAAAAGATACATTGCAACTGCAGAAAAACAGATATATCAACAGATTTATCGCAAAAATATTAAAGTGATAGACTAATAACCAATTGTGGAAATTTTAAATGGACTTCAGAAAATGTCAACAAAAACATTAGTGCGAGATTTTGAAGTCAAATATTACAAACTAATGATATTAATGAGATAATTCAAATAAAGTTTTAAATGTACACAAAGAATGCTATATAACAAACCCAACTGAAGTTGGGATTGTCATAGTTGTTGCTAGTGATGACACTGTCATATCGATGTTGATACCTATGAAGCAATTATTAAAAATTGGAATTACCCTATGAGGTTGGGATAACATGACCAGTAGGGTGCATTGCTACAAGGCAACTACCAAATGTGTTGGAGTTTTATTAAAATTAACATGATTGTCACAAACTGAAATAGATAGTTGTTACTTGGATTTCACGCCTATTGTGATGAAGGACCCAATTCAACTTCAACTTCAACTTCATGTTGCTAATGGATTTTTGGCCGCTTCTATTTCTTTCAGGGATACGTTCAACTTCAAGTTACTAATGTATTTTTCCTTCGAGGTGCTGATATATCAAAATTAATTGAGCGTTAAATCTAAACACTGCCTCCAATATGTTTAGTAGGGTAACAGAAAGTATGAAATCAATTGCTGACCTTTGTTCTATTTTATATATATTTCTTAACATTAGAGAATGAGAGATAAAACAGACCAACAGGTAATTGGCGCATGACAGGCGGGATGCTGTGGAGGGGGGGGGGGGTGAGAGACTATAAAAGCCTTCAAAAGCTGATAATGCCTTGGAACTGGCTCGGAATAAGATTAGATACAAAATAAATTGTGCAGTATTTTTCATATAAAATTATAAATTTTGCACTATGTCGGTTAGCATATCTCATATTTCAACGAGAAATTATTTCAGCAATATTTTTAGCAATATCAATACATCAAGACAACTGCAAGTTGAATTCACTCAATATTTTGGGGATTCATTTGAGATTTAATTTCGTGATTGAAACACATGACGAAGCCATTTAATAAAAAGGTAAACACTTGATTTATGCCTTTGTTCCTCAACTTATAGGCTTCACTCCAGACAATTACTTGCAGAAACATATAGGAAATTATCAAATACTTCATAAGTAAAGGGGGTGAACCCTAATACATAAAGAGGGAGGAGAACAAAATTACAATCTCAATCATTCCAAAAAAGAAACAAAAGAATATACCAAGAAGGGTATTCTTCTATAAACCAAGAGAATAACAATTTCAAAAACTCGTCTTTAAACCAATAAGGGGGTATTTCTCCTCTTCAAAAATCCTTCTATTCCTCTCTCTCCGCAAGCACCACAAAAGACATAACGATACTAGATTCCACACCTCATATGTCTCCCAGGCGGCCCCCTTGCCACCCTATCAAAAACTCTCGAATAGTATAAGGCAAGATCCAAGAACAACCAAACAGCTTGAAAATAAGATTCCACATCTCCCTAGAAAAAGAAAAATGAAGAAAAAGATGATTACAAGTCTCTGCCGCAACTCCATGCATACAACAACAACTGGCCAATCTAAAACTCCTTTTTTGCGAATTCTCTGCAGTTAGGACTGTCTACCAAGCCACACGTACAAAAAATACAAACAAAAAAGCACTCTTCATAGGAGCTTTTGAACCCCCGATCTCCAAGGAGACTCCCTAGGCTCTCTTCCTCTCAAGCCTTTGTAAAACGACCTCACTAACACTGGCGGAGCTGGGGGTGGGGGTGGGGCACCCCCCCAAGATATGAGGGGAAAAATTTCTAACCAATATTTCATTATAATTAAAAATTTCCCCTCCTAGTGGGAAGCTCTATATCCACCATTGCTTACTAAGAACTTATTTGAACAATCCAAATTCCAACTAACATTATCTTCCTTTTCGTTCCATAGGATTAGCCTCATTGCTTCCTCCACTTCCCAACCTTGAAGGTTTCTTCTAAATCTAGGGGATCATACCACACCTCCCTTATAAAAAAGGAATAAGATCCCGCAATTGTTACATCCGGATCCACAACAATCTAATAAACACGAGAAATTCTCTCCTCAAAGGGACCTCACTACACCACTAATCCTCCCAAAAATTTAGTCTCCTTCCATCCCCTAACTCAAACTGAATGCAATCGAGAAACATCTGCTTCCCCTTTTTAATGGTTCATAGCCCCACCCTGTAAGGACTATCCACCTCTGCCGAGAATTGGGAGTGATATCAAGGGGAAAATGAAGATTTTAAAACCTTAATAAAGAAATACAGTAGTAAATTAATTAACTTAATTCAGCCATTTCACCCTGAAATCAACAGTCTCTAGAGAATTCAAAAAAATGAAACTAATATCTTATTATGATATACAATTTTCTTTTTTGGTAACAATCCCACCATAGGTCAGATTAATCCTCTTGGACACGGGCACATGCACGAACCCCCCCCCCCCCCCCCCCAAAACACACACACTAGTTAAACCCAGAAAAATCCCAGAGCTTATTATATGCAAAAAAAAAGAAATTAAAAAAAAACTAATTAAATGAGTGAAAAAAAATAAATATTGACAATTTGGCATAATTGGACTGAATATCTGGCATTTCAAACTAAGTAAATTGCCTAATTTAAAATTAAGGCCCTATTAAAGTTGGAGATAAAAGTTCTTGAAGAGAAATTTAACTAAAAAAAATCAAGGAGAGGGTATGCTTACAATTTACGGCCATAAAATACCTTGCAGTAGTCATTTCAGTACCTTGGCACAATCATTAATGAGGAGAAAAATATTAAAAGAAGGCTGCCAAAAAATCATAGCTTGGTGATAGAACAGTGAGTCACATCCAAAGAACTCCAATAAAGTGCTAGTGAGACATGCCAGAACAAAGAAATTTTCAAAAGGGGAGAGGAAGGGCAAAACAAATAAGGAAAAAAAAAAATAGAACACTTTTTATGGGATTGAGAAACACAGAAAGCTAAACAATGCTTTTTTCTGTAGTACATTGAATTATGACCGCTAGTGGTTTTTCAAACTATAATGCATCCATAACCCATGCCGTTCAAATTGATGAGGAGCCAACTATGTGTATTATCATGTTGACGTAACAATTAACACACTTGTATAGCCTTCTAAATCTCTGCGCAACGAACTTTATTTTATCATAACTTCACATTAGTCTACCATGCAATCATGCATGCAACTAGATCTGACTCAAAAGGATGAATGTAAAATTACATAATTTATCAATTAGTTTCAAATACCCCTCAACAGCATAAATTCATTCCTAGTTTTTTGGAAGAAGTGACAAAGATTCGTTCAGTAAAAATCAAAAGGGGGTACTGTTTAGCATTCTATGATAGCATTGATAACATTATGCACAATAAATCAATCTTTAAACAGGCCATATATTCTTGATAGCCCATTACAACGTTACAATGAAAGCCCTGGAACGAACACACATATTACCAAAGCAGATTGCAACAAGCATAACCCAAGAGAAACCAACATAATATAAATAGACATAAACAATTGATACCTCTCCTCGCATTTTGTTGCAAGAAATGGGTATAAAGAACAAATGAGCGCGATCTGGATCGTTTGTTCGAAACCGAGTACTCTCCCTAATATTCTGAAAGAAATACCCTTCGCTCGCGTATTTTCCTGCAAGCTTCCTTGGCCTTTGGTAGTAAGTATTTGGATCTCCGTCAGGATATATATACACCTTAAAATTCCTCTCCATTTCAGCGCAATTGAGACGGAAAACCTCCGGGCGAGTGGTAGATATCCTATACATTGTAGTGATTGAAATTTCCACCAGTTAACTTTATAAAAGATAAACTGCGTAAAAACGAGAGAAATCTAGGAATTTGAAAACAGGAAAATGACAGTGAAAGAAAATAAGTGCGTACCTCTGCATATGAGAGATTCGGGCAGAAACGCAGGAGAACGGAGACGAAGATCAAGAAGGGAATTACGGTAAAGACAGCAAGAGCAATGAAGAAGCATCGTCGGGGTGAGCACAGACGACGAAGAAAGGGGATACGACAGTATTTTCCGCGCATTTTGGACGGCGAATCCATGTTTTCCGGTGGGAGCGCGAAAGAATCTTCTCGACTATATAAAGAGTACCCGTCAAGAAAGTGAGCAACCGTCTAACTGACAGAATAAATCTTTTTTCTTTTCTTTTAAGTTTTGGCGGGCTATTCCACATTTACCAAATGCCCTCTCATTTTATACTCATGCACTTCACTTTACGGTGTAATATATATTTAATTCCATCCTTATTTAAAAAAAAAAAATACATAAACACGTGAATTATATTAAGTCTCCTTTGCTACCTGTGACTTCTTTCAAATAAGAGATCGAGGTAATGATAGTAGTAATGATGCGAAATTAATCTATATCTCCTAATCATAAAATAGTTAGGATGATCTATATTAGTTTGTCTATAATTTTAATTTGTTCTTCTTAATCAACAAAGAAGTTAAGAGTGATTAATTTGTTCATTCTAATTATGAGATTATAATACATGTAATACTAATATCATTACTATAATAAAAAAATTTATTTTATAAATTCAAGTACTATATTGCCTTTAAAATTAATTTATCTTCATTTTTTTTATTTTGGGGTAAATGACTTTTTTATGTAAAAAAAAAAAAAGAAGCTAATATCCATTATGCCTTTAATGGAAATTAAAAATGATATGAAAACCCTAATCGACACATATAAATGTTGAATACATATCGCGAGTGAATTGAAAACCCTAAACATGAACTTAATTAGTATCAAAACATTTTTTTATCAATTTATTTTGAAAAATACTTATAAAATAATAAATAAGTGAATGAATTTCATCATCCTTTTCTTATTGCGCAACAAATTTAAGAGTGCAATTATTTGACAAACAGGAAAAAAAATTCAAAAAGAATTTGCAAGAGATGGCAAGTATAAACTTAATATTAAGGAAAAGAATGTCGATATAATTTCTCAAATCATATAAAAGCATTTGTAATATTAATAAACCTAAAAAAATTCACTATGATTTAACTTTTTTCTTTTCATATTTTTAATATTTATCCAATATAAGTCAAATATAATACATAATACATAATACAATCATACAATAAATTACACTAATCCCTCTTAAAATTTTTGAAAATAATAAACAATACCTCTCTAATTTTTAAAACTACATGACACTTGTTCTAATTTCAATGTTAACAATGAGTATTCTTGACTCGATGTTAAATTTACTAAAACGCAGATTTTTTACCTCCCAAAAAAAGGAGAGAATTTTATTCTTCTACAAAGATTGTCTCGCAATTGTTAGAAACCTAAAACATGTAAATGTAATTTACCTTACATAATAATGACCTCAAAACTCTCCAGCCACCCGTGCATGTGCGAATTCAGGTGCCTACACACATCATTTCACACACACACACACGTACACAATTTTGTATTGGTGCATAGAAATGATTCAAAAATACTAGATACAAAAAAAAAAAAAAAAACACTCAACAAAACTTTATCCCAATTAAGTAAAAAAAAAAACATGAAACACTATAATCACTTGGGTACAATTGAAGACTTTCCCAAAATAAATGCAAGCTATACACTACCCTTCACCACCAGCTTATCTAAGTTACAATTCAGTACATACCCATAATGGCAATACTGAGTCATTAAAACAAAAAATCAACCCAAGCAACTGACTTCTTCATTTGCTACTGTTACTGGAGCTAAGAGCAGTAAAAAATTGCTGACTTTTTATAAAGGTGGGACCCAACTGCTCCTTTTTATTATTATTATTATAGGAGCATTGTAAAACAATGCACTTATAATCAACTATCATTAACAAGAAACAACAGGAAATGTGTGGATCAAATAAAAAAATACCAACTCTCATTAAGCCAGACCAGATGATAGGAGTCCGGCTATCTTCTGAGAATGTTGTTGTCGTCAAATGAATATGATGCCTCGATAAACTTGGTCCCATGAATTCTTTCAAATGGTTTACACATCGACCGTTGGATAGAGACCCAGAATGGAATTGCGTCCACCTCCATTGGCATCTGCATTTCCATAAAATGGCGACTGTAGCTCCCCAGAATGAGAAGACTTGCGGGACTTTGTGTTCTTAGGAGAAGCTGAGTAGGATTCAGATGAACCACTGCTTGTGGAATAAAAAGATGATGTTGGAAGCCCATGGATCTTCGGCAAACCCGTTGGATCAGTACTCAAACTGTAACCCCTTTCAACTGTCTCTGCTTCGAGTGGTAACTCATCCAATGTCTACAAAAGAATAGTAGGTAAAAATGACTGACATTTTCCAGCTGTTACGCATTAGGTGATGAACTTGCTGTTCAGACAAATATACACTTCTGTATAACTTTAATAACTAAAAGCAAACATCTGAGAGCAAAGTATCAGTCAAGTTCCAAATAATGAAAAAACAGAAAGAACTCCACCATGCACAATAATGACACACGGGAAATCAACCAGAAAAATACATTTTCATTCTTTGAACTCTAGGCAAAAAAGCTTACAATGCAATATTTGGGAGGAGGGCCTGTAATCAGGTAAGGTACACAAGACACAGATGAGTACTGGGTAAGCTGCTCATCCACTTTCCCCATTCCTCCCAAATCATGGGGGAAGAGAAACAGAAGCAAGCACCCAAAATATTATGCATACCAGAATATTGGCAAAAAAATGGACATAATATTTTCTGGTGAATGTAAATATTTTCTGGTGAATGTAAGGAATCAAGAAGAACCCACCCTGAAAGCCTGTTGAAGAACACGAAGTGTCTCACGTGTACGTTTTCTCTTCATTGCCACCTCATCGGGTTCCTGCAACATCTCTTCAAACAGGTTGTCTCTGTTTTGGATCATAAGATGAAAACACAAGCAATAGTTATCAACAATAAATAAATAAAAGATGAACGCACAAGCATCATAATCATTTCAAATAACAAATACCAGCAAATCCAGTATAGTTGATTGGAGCAGCTCAAATGCTCAACATTCAAAAATTGGGGGAAAAAAGGAGTGAATGAATTTATTTGAGCAATCACTCACTCCATTGTGGGTTACCTGTAAAGTTTTTTAATGAAGACATTGTGCAGCTCTCGCTTTGTGTGGTTTACCTGGTAACGAATCAAAAAAGAATTTGAAAAAGAATTACAAAAACTCGTGGAATGCTCAGACTGCAGTGTTCAAATGTTGCATTGAAGAGACAAATAGTATGGCAATGTTTTATTGTTATTCATAGAACAATACCTGACAAATAGATGACCTTCATAACAAAAGAATCGAGTCATGGCAGCTAGATTCTAACCTTGACGAGTTGGTGTGATTTCGTATCCTGAAGCGCAGCATTTTAGTTGCACTCAATGTGTTAACTGGTACTGAGTATTCTTAACCTCATGACGGACTTGGATACATTTTATCCCAGACAAGTCAGGTCATGAAATAATATATACGTGTGTAAGCAGTTTAAATTTATTAAACCTTAAAACTGATTACTCAAAATCAAATGTATTTTATAATTAATTTACAAAATGATAAAGGATGAGGATGGAAATAAACAGGTGTGCAAGGGAGGCGTTGATATTTTCCCTACCAAAACTGAGTTAGATTTTCTATTTCCAAAAGGTTCTGCCTGTTCATAATTTGGTCAAGTCTGATTGAGGCTAAATCTCCACATCAATGCTCAAGCCTAAGACAATCAATGGCCAGTCCTAAAACAAGGTCCAAGAGCTTTTTGTACCCATTGGTTTGCTCATTGAGAAGACTCCCTCGGGCGGAGAATTGATAGGAGCAGGAAGTTCACTGTCAAATCCTATTATAAGGACCTGGCAAGGAAAGGAGTATTAGAGATCCCCCTTGGGAGAGCACTAGGTGTGTGAAGTGAAGGCTCCTAGGAAGGTGGTTTTTACTTGATCTGTGGCCTGGGATGCAGTGCTAACAGTGTATAATTTGCAAATGAGGACTTTTTCTATGGCCAACTGATTTTACATGTGTAAAGTAGAGGAGAATATGAGCCATCTTTTCCTTCACTACTTGATGGCGAGAGATATGTGGTGTCTTCTTTTTTCACTCTTTTGTTGCACCTGGATCATGCCAGCCTCAACCTTGAAGTTCTTGAGGGGGTGGAAGGAAGTCACACTAAAGAAGCAGTTTTTTTACCAGTACACATTAAAAATAGCATAAGGTTTGGTTGATGGCACCTCTTTGCTTGTTCTGGTACTTGTAGAGGGAAAGAAATAGAAGAATTTTTGAAGGGTAGAATTACCCCTCATAGATTCAAAGATAATTTTTTGAAAAAAATTATACTTTGGGTTATTTGACTCGTACCACTTTTTGTAGATTCTTTTCTAAAGTTTTTTAGGGATCTTCAGCTTTAGATGTGAGAGCTGCCACTTTTGTATTTGAGTTCACCCCCTCTAGCTATTCTTTAATATAGTTTTACTTACCAGAATAAAAAAAATGTGCATTTTGGTCAACAGAACTCAGGCAATCCTATATGACCAATATACTGACTCCAGGAACTTGTACATATTAATGGTTAAAACCAGCGGGGAAAGAAATGGACAAAAAAGAAACAAAGTACGAAGTGGTGAGTCCATAGAAATATGTCAATTACCAGGAAGTGCATAACTGCTTTAGGAACAGAATCCTCAATGTTCTTTCTAACAATGTCGTAATATGATCTCAGCAGCAGTTTTGTGACTAAAATTTCGATAGCCTCCTGATCCTGAATGGGTTTCTGAGGGCCTCAGTATGGTTGGGGGCTTCAAAATTTTCAAACACACATTCAGATGAAAGCACAACATCTAAATCAGTCCAGAAGTCTGGAAAGAGGACCTTATGCACATACCTCTCTTAAATGGATCAAAGAGAAGGAATGCTCCATGCTCTGAACAGGTTCACTAAATGACTTGCTTGTTGAGTTCTCTTTGATAGCCATGCGATTATCGGACCCACCAAAAATTGATGAAATTCCCCAACTTGAACCAGTTGTGCTTCCTGAATAATCACATATCATTACAGAAGGTATTTCACAATTATTATGCAAATAGTAACTTCTTACAAGAATGAAGATCAGAAAAAAGTTGCTGGGAAAATGAAAAAGAAGCCAACAATTCAAGTATTTGACTGTTTGTAGCAAATCAGTAACTGGGGATTAAACTATAAGCCTCACAACTCAAATTCTAGTTCTACAACATGACATCATATATAGTTTTCAAATAAGAATTACCAGATGATGTGGTTTTCTCAACATCTGCAACAGGACGAACTGCCTATTAATCAAGCAACAAAGTCATGATAATAGGAATGATTAGAATAGTATTGAATCACACAAAAGCTTTTACTTCTCGAAAATTATATCAGTGATAGTACACTAACAGGTACAGTGTTAGTGCAAGTTGTTCAACAACACTGCCTGTCAATGAAGAAACTAAACGAAAAACAAAAAACATAAATTAAAAAATAATAATAATCATCCGTACTTGCTCAGGAACAATTCCATTCACTGGTCTGGCAAGAATAGCACGAGATTTAAGGCTTCTTTCAGATGCTGGTGCTTTTTCTGGATCTATTCCATCCTAATTGACAAAAATGCAAACCAAAAATTAAAAAGTACAATTAGGTAGACAAAAAGAGTGATCTCAGAAAGGGCAAATGTGCAAAAGAAACAACACAGTCTAAATGTACCTTTGGCCTAGGAATGGGTGCAGTTATCCTAGAAGACTTGAACTGTTGCAGTGCCATCTCTACAGCTTTACTCCCACCAATAAAGTTAGTGTGTGAAGTGTTTATGTAGTCCATCTACAAAACCAGAGTCGCATAAATTGCTGTCATCTTTAAAGAACATTACAAAGAACCAATAATTTTGACGAAATAAGTAAAAGAAGCATTAGTTCATAAATGCTAAAAGGTTCAAAGTAAGTATGGAGAAAGATTTGGATTTAGGTCCAAACCCACAACTATGTTGCAGAAAAAATTGTTACAGATGTCAAAACTATGCCAATATGCCAGAGTCTGGCATGCACAAAGATGCATATTCAATTTCCAGCAATATCCATGGAAATAATTATCAAGAGGAGTAAGCAGTAAAAGTCTAAACCATCATCACCATATGTACACATAGTAATGGTGAATGCTCGGAAAGGCAAAAACAGCATATAAATGATCTCAACGAGTCCACACCTTGCCTCGTACAATAATAGTTAGGCTCTAAAATAACACCAGGTTAGGCATTATAGGATTTTTAAAAGCCCAAATCGAATCCATCTAGGTTTATTTGAAATTTTCTCCCATACATAATGAAAGGTTATGGTTTTTAAAAAGGGCAACACAAGACTTGCGCAATTGACCATAACTTGCTAGTATAAAGAATTGCCAAATAGTTCATCATTATATATATTCAACTCCTAGAAAATTATTTCCAGAGCTATCACTACAACAGAGTAGCCATTAGAATTACTTTGTCAAGGGCCTATTTCTTAATAGTGCTCAAAAGCCTCAAATATTATGTATGAGGAGCTACCAGGACTAAAATTTGAAGCATCCCAATTTCAGTATACCTCCATTGCAATAATGTGTCCAATCATTGTCTCTGAGGGTTCAAGACCTTCTCGCAAAAAGTTCCCTATAACCTCATCCATGCGCTTTCTTAGCACAGGAAATCGCTGCAGTTCGTTGGCCATACACCGATGGCTCATCTAAAATGGAATCACATTGATTAATGTCAAGGTACAAATAAAAGTTCTTGATAAATAACACAGATAGATATTAAGAATTTCTCTACCTTTATTAACTCATCATAAATGAACCTAGCACATTGAAGGCTTGGGTCTGATAGACGAGCTATTTGCCTTCGGACAAGAACTTCAAATGGAACCTATAGATTAGCAGATAAAAATAAAACGGTGTTAAAAGATGCTATGGATGAAAGAAGAAAAAAAAAAGGTGGAAAGAAAGCATTAGAATTTTCCAAACAGAAGAAAAAATAAATATATCTGGAGGAGAAGGGGACATAAACATTGAAAGACCTACTTCTGGCACAAACAATGCAGATCTAGGACCAGTTGCATTCTGGATGGCAGTTCGGATATCATCATCAGTTAAGTCCTCACATGGGTCCACCTCCTGCAAGAGAGATCAAACCTTATCAAATTTGACAGATTTGTAGCAGCTTCAAGTTCTGCACTGGCTTCCATTAATGATTACAGTATTGATCACAATTGCATAAGCCCATTGGAAACCGGTATGATATTTATAGGATTAAAATAAAAAATTACTTCAAAAAAGACAATTCAACTTGCTATTCTGAAAAGGAAAGTCTTGTTACAATTTTACAAGTAACACCCCATAGACGGTGTCCCCCACCACTATGCTTCATTAAATGCAGCAAAGACAACTAGAAGATGGAGATTTTTAAATCTTAATGACCATTTAAGTTCAGAATGGAGTTTGTGAAAGAAAAAGAGAAAGAACACCTCACACAAAACCTCTTCACGGTTAATAAATGGAACATTAACATATAAGACAAATAAATGAGGCCTCAATACTTAAAAGAAAGGGAAAATGGATCAGAAAGTAATAGGTGCCCAACTACAAAATCATTTGTTGATAGAGCTGGGTGGGAAGGCGATACGAGGCTTCACAGCTTGATAAAGAAAAGGTAACAGATTAAAAATATTTTCTAAAATAAAGAACCTGCAATCTAGAATATCACAAAATGTCCAGTGAAAATTCATATCAACAACACACACCTCCAAACTCTTCACAAATATTGACTGAAAAATATAATGGATGCGTGCTCCGCCAGACAGCTCTGTTGTTGACATTTCTCCATTTTTTCCCTCTATCATTGAAGAGAATGCTGTTTCCAACAAGAAATTTATGATACCATCCATGAGCCCCAGTGCGGACATGAATAAGGGTTATATAAGAAAGTAAATATTTGTGGCCTGATGGGAGAGCTGAAGACAATAGAAGATAAGTGAAGCCACATTTACCTTCAGAGTACTTAGAAAGAATGTTCAGAAGAAGAGCTCCCTGACCAGCCTATTGGTTACCGAAGGATAAGAATAGCATTAGTAAAACAGGGGGGAAATGTAATCATTAAACAGTCAGACAATCAAAACTTGAGTGTCATTAAGAATATGAAAATGCAGTTAAATATAACTAAAAAGAAGATATCAAAATCTTGACACAGAAATTATTAATCACAAGGCAAACAGAGACCTTGATCTTAGAACTGCTTAACATTAAAAGCTGTCTACTACTGGGCTATTACATTAGCACTAGATCAACATCGGAGAATGAATGCAACTTTACCAGTCCACTGTTATGCGTATGTATAACCAACAAACCATCAAGGACCTTATTCATTTTCCTACATGCACGCAACCCACAACAAATAAAGGGGGAAAGTTCTCTTGTTTTAGCCCTATTTTAGTAGATTAGGCTTGGTAAGTGTAACCTATTCAGCTAGATTGTTCAGCTGAGGCAGGTGGCTCATATGGTGTTAACTCATGGAAGGAGATAAGAAAAGAATGAAGTGACTTCTTCCAGCAGATTTGGTTTGTAGTTGGCACCGGTAGACTGGTAGTAGAGTTAGATTTTGGGTTGATGTTGGTGTGGTGAAACCTCGCTAAAATGCAAATTTCCAGATTTATTCTGGATTCGGGGAGTGGTTTGGGATCCCCATGTTGTTAGAACAATCCAGAACTGGCAAGCATATTCAGTGATGAATTTTATGGAGCTGTTATGTAGTACTTGAGTGGTGGTCGAGAGGGAGTATGCTATTTCTTGGAAGCCCAGTCCTAATGGCAAGTTAGGAGTCAGATCCTGTTACGGGGTTTTGGGCAGCCAAAGTGGGGAATGCTTCCTAATTGGTGTTGCATCTGTAAGAGATCGGAAGAATCTACGATCCATTTGCTCCTGCATTGGATGGTTACTAGAGATGTCTGGTTTATGCTCTTTGCTGTTTTGGGGGTTTTGGGATCATGCCTAGGTCCATAGAGGACCTCTTTTTGAATTGGATGACAGCCAGCCCCTCAGATAGGGTTCAAAATGCTTGGAAAGTAGCTCCATTGTATGTCATGCGGTGTCTTTGGTGGGAACACAATAGACGAGCTTTTGATGAGATTGAGCTGCATATTCATAGGTTAAAGAAGAATATAAATACCTTTTATTTTTGGGTTTCCGGGAAATATCCTATTTCTCTGGATTCTTCTGCAGATTTTTAGGGTGACTTGAAATGTAATGGGGGATACTTATCCTCTTACTTCTTAGATTGTACATTGTTTATAATATATACTTGTTACTTATCAAAAGTGCAAGTCATTCAAGGAGGCCCAAGAAGGGTGTTCGTGCAGCTTTGTTCAGTAGAAGAGCCTTCTACAAATTATATTAGTCAAGCACTACTGCACTAGTGCCCAACCTATACAAGGGGCTTTAAAGGGATAGGGGAAGGGAAGAAAACAAGGCTGGTTACTCATTTTAGGAACATAGCTCGTTCATTCACTTGCTCATGAACTTGAAGTTTTGCCATAATCAATGAAGAAGGGCCTCAGCCCAGGAAGGTGAGAGTGGCCGAGTGGTCCAAAGCAACAGACTAAATCTGATAAAAGTTTTTCTACATGGAGTGGAATCTTACCTCTCCCACAGTCCCACTCATTTGTTGTAGACCTCAAAGAGAAAGGAGGCACCTGCACACAGTGAGAATTGCAGGTACAGTGATAATGGGGGTCTGTATCTGTACATGTAGTGTGGTGATTGGGCACACCCCACCCTACCACCCCCCTCTTTGTTCCATTATGTATAGGTCTACTGGAGCTACCCACTTCAATAAATTAGCCAAGATTTTGAACAGATGAAATCAAAATCACTGGTGCCCAATCTAGTGGTATTTTTACAGGAATTCTCACAAAGCAAACAGAGATCTGGATTATAGAACTGCTTAACATATAGGCCAGCGGGTAGAACGAGGAGAAGGCCCAGCAATCATACCACCGCAGTCGAAAAAGCGTGTTCCCTTCAGATTACATGCACCATAAGCCATCCTTGGCCTTCTTCATTTTCGATATTGAAAAAAAAAAAGAAGTCAAATATCAATCTCCGAAAACTGCCAAGTACTCAGTCAATTACATTGGCACTGGATAACTAGAGGAGTGAAAATACAACTTTATCAGTCCACAGTTCTATGTATAAACAACACACCATCCTGGACCTTATTCATTTTCCTAGGGGCACAGTGCAAACCCATGACCACGTGATTGGAAATGATCTGGTAATTAATCGAGCAACAAAAGCAAGCATAACATAGAACATACCTTTGATTCCGTAATTTCTCCATAGCTAGCATGTTCCTTTGCAACAGAAACCAGTGCAGCACTTATGCGTGACTTCAACCCTGGAAGTACAGTCTTGATATGTTGTACCAAAATCTGCATTTAAAAAGGCACGGGTTTATATGAAATCTATGGCCTTATAGAATTGCATAAGGCTTATGAGAGGTCAGTATATACTGTCTGAAATATAGGGAGCGGGGGTTGCATGTGGGTGTCAGTTGGATAGACATCAAAACAAGACAAATTATAAGGCCACAAGAGTATAGCAGTGCATGCTTAACATGGTGAATCTACTGCCAAAGGGTAAATAATGTTGCATCAGAAGCCATTGCAACTCAGTTTCATACTGAATATAACCTGATTCAATTTCTTGGCCAATTGTGGGATGCCACAGCGATCAGCGAGATCACTATACACCTATATAATAGCAAAAGATATACATGAACAGTTTGATAATAAATAACAGGCAAAGACAGGAACTTTCAAGGACACTAGTCATACTGGACGACTGCGAAAGAACTTCTCCTCGGCCACGAGGGCATCTTTAATAGTCCGATTGAGCATAATATCCTGTTTGAGAATGATATCAACCAACAAGATCAGAAGCTTACAAACTTACAAAATGGATATACATGTAAATCAATGAAATAACTTCCGCAGCCATTTTTTTTTTTAAAAAAAAGTATTAGATCAAGGAACCAATGGAGATGCACCTATGAGGGTTAACTTGCTCGACTGATGATCCCATAGTATTAAAATTAATTCTAACTATGTGTTTTGAGTTATGTAGACCACAAGTTCACTACAGCATTGTTCTAGCTGTGTTGTTAACTTGTTATGCATTGTTCCATATAGACTTGCCTGCTTGTTACATGATGTTTCTACTTGAGCCCACTTCATAAGCTACTTATTTGTTCTACAAGTTTAGATATATCATCATTAGAAAATTAAAAATTAAAAAACAAAAACACAAGAAAAGGAAAGTAACCCCAAAAAAGGTTTTAAAAAGGTCACTAAAGGACACATGGTAAAAGACAACATTAAACCAGCAACTTTCTTCCACAATGTATTAGATCCACCAAAATTCATTTGGCAATATCACCTAACTTATTGTTGCCATCCTCACAGATATGAGAACTCATATACGTTGGGTACGAGGAAAAAAATTTTATTTCAAATCTATGGAACTTTGTTTTCATTATTCTTCCCAGATGCCAAACTAATAATGCATCTGAACCACCTGTAATGCAGTAGCCATCAAGTTCAAATCTTGGAAGATGTTTAGGCCTACAGGAAGAACCAAGCCTAATTTTTTTCATATTCGCATGTTGAAGCTCAAGCACAAGTGAATGACTGTATTTCACAAGATCAATAGATGCTAAAAAAACTATCATTTTTAGAATAAAGCAAATTATACAGAGCTCAATTTAAAGAAGAACAGATCATGAGTGGCAATAAATATATGTCCCGAAAATAACAATACAAGAATGAAGTAACTAAGAAATTTTCAATGTGACAGCCCAATGACGTATCAACACCCTCCTAGCCAGACATCAAGAGAGGATTCTGAATTTCTGAGTACAAGTGGATGTCTTCCAAAATGGCCACAAAATGAATAACAAGAATATTCAAACAGCACTGCAATGAGGACCCAAATGAGACGTGCTGTTGAAAGAAACAAGTATAGATATTTCACAGATAAACCACAGAGAAAATACTAGGATTGAGAAGTTTTTAAGTTTCCAAATCGTATTAAATAATTGATTAAGTTGCCATTTCCAACCCTTCGACATATTTTATGATTCCATAACACAAGTCAATCCCTTTCCTTCATTATCTTTAACAACATTATTCTTTTCAAAAAGAAGTAATCAATAGACAAGCATTCACTTTGTGAGACGACGCCACCAGGTCATCTGAGAAACAGATGAGGTGAACATATTCTGAAATGAAATATATCCATATATATAATATATATATATGTATGTATATAGGCTTTTTCAACCTAATGTCACAAGGGTATGAGTTGAGGTGGACCTTCTGCACCTTTAGGTCCAATGATCCAAATCTTTAAAGCCAAAAGTAACCAGACTTAAAAGCAGCCCTCTTCCAAAATCTTTGGGGGATTCTTAAGACATGATTCATAAAGGCATTTACTAAATTTCACTGCAGTAGTACTGCCATAACTTTGATCAGTAAGTCTAGCAAGAGTTAGAATCAAAGATTATAGGCCAACAACTTGTCTCCATAATATCTTGCCAGAAGTCCCCTGCAGAGAAATTCGCTAAGCCCTTAACAACATCATCTCCTGATCTCTGGGGATTTTGTTGAAGAAAGCAGTACTTTATGCAGTAGTTACATTATTTTATTAATAATAGCATATGTTTTGGTTATTCTCCTCTAGTCCTCTTTGGATGGGTTCAAGAGGGATGCAGTAGCGACCACACTATTAATCTATCAGATCAAACAGTCAATTTAGTGCTCGATCACCACAAATCAAATTATATCAAAATGACAGATGAATGATTATTTTCAGCACCGTCAGGCCATCACTCCTTTTTGTCATCAAAACAAATATATTAGCCTCGTCTCCAAGTACAGTGTTTAACACGCTGCATTTTCCATCAAAGCTTGCCTACTATGGATAGTGTTAGAGAAAGAAAATTGGTGCTACTCTCACATTTGATAACTCCATTAATAACATTACCATTTTGCGTGTTTGCTTCCTTTGCAAAGCAACAAAGTACTCAATCAAGACCTTCCCCTTCAACGCAATTTCTTAATGGAGTTAAGCATCAATAGTTTCAACACTTATGTTTCTTTGGTTAGTCTTAGGAGCTTCACTGATGTACCTAAGGGTAAAGCTTAAGGCATTTAAAAATACAACTAAACTGAGTAGAGGAAATCCTAACTGAAATGGGCAATCAAACAGCAACCTTTCACAAAGGTTGGTCCAACTCCAGGTGGAAGGGAATGCTAGTGTTGTTATTAGTAGGATAAAAAGCCAATCTCAAGGTTCTTGGAAGTATGCTCATCTTATGCATGACATCATTAACATTTCTCAAGATGTGGTCTCTACTTTTGATTGGGTGAATAGATTGGCTAACCAAAAGGTAGGTAACTTACCTTCGCGTGTAGCCAATTTGTTAGAAGCATAGTTGTTGGTATCCTACGATACGTTGCCAATTTGTTAGAAGTATAGTTGTTAGTATCGTACGATACGTATCAATTTGTTAGAAGCATGGTTGTTAGTATCGTACGATACGTTTCAATACAGCAGAAAAACGATACATCACAGTAGTTTGTATCATTTTGCACCATATCGTACGATACAGGTCTGATATGATACGATACAATACACTGTCTCAAACGATACGTGCATAAACCAAAAATGGCAAGGATTTTTTTTCATTTTGGCTAAGGGAAAAACGATGTCGTGTTTCCTTAATATAAAAGCTATTCTGGTTTTTCACTTGCACTAAACAATCACGCTCTCTAACTTTGTCATCGACCCATCAAACTCTACGTAACTATTTTAGCAGTGTTTGCATTATATTTGCATTATATAACTTGTACAAATTTCTTTGTGGATTGCATTCTATTGGTACCTTGTATATATTTTTTGGTCACAATTTATAAAATTTCCCTTACCAAAAAAGAATTTTTATTCTAAAAAATTGAAATTTTATTGTTGTCTAGTTGGAATTTGTAGTATTTAATATTTATAATTTCTTAATGGACTATAGAGTATAGATTATGAAATTTAAGCTGAATTTTTGTTTTTATAAAAGAGTTGAAATATAATTTATATCATTTTTAACAATGTGTATTTATATATTCATATGTATATATGTTTATAAATATATTTTAAAAATTTGTCGGTATCTTACGATACGCAATATGATACACATGTTTTGAAAAACAATACGCCCTCCGAGACACGTTTCGACAAATAAACTGAGTAGAGGAAATCCTAACTGAAATGGACAATCAAACCGCAGCCTTTCACGAAGGTTGGTCCAACTCCAAGTGGAAGTGAATGTTGGTGTTGTTATTAGTAGGATAAACAACCAATCTCAAGGTTCTTGGAAGTATGCTCATCTTATGCATGAGATCATTAACATTTCTCAAGATGCGGTCCCTACTTTGATTGGGTGAATAGATGGCTAAACAAGAGGCAGGTAACTTACCTTCGCATGTAGCCAATTTGTTAGAAGCATTTAGGTCCCCCTCCCCCTCCCCCCAACCCAAGGGAAGAAGTTATTTTTATTAGTGTATATAGTTCTTTTCTTTTAAGACATCTTGTCCTTCAATTTTGTACCATCCTTTTATTCATTTAATGGCATCTTTGTTTCTTACAACAAAAAAAAAATCATTCCACTATGAAGCACGAGCACTCTATTTTAACTTGCGTATTAGTGTCGGACATGAACACATTCGGACAAGTCCCAGACATGTGAAAAAAAGAGTGTCCATTTTTTTCTTAATTAAAAAACATACCCCGGCAATATATAAGGACGCATTTTAGACAACCCTTTTTTTTTTTGGTTTTTTTTTTTTTTTCTCTTTTTCTCCTATATATATATATATATATATTTCAGTTAGTAATAATAAATTTTGTTTTGAAGCCTAGATCATAGATGTTGATAATTAAATGAAAAAATTCTTGAATTTTTATTTAATGACTTTGTTTTTTTGAAATATCAATATTATTGTTGTGATTATGTGTTTTTAAACCAATTTTAGTTGAAATAATGTACAATTGTATTATATGGTCATATAAATAAAATATATATATATATATGTATATATATATATACTCAATGTGCCCCTGACATATCTGTGTCCTACCTATTTGAAAAATGTCATGCTCGCGTGTCTGTATTCGTACTTCTCAATCAATCTATTTAAAAAGTGGTTGATAATTTTTTTATGAGGATCTTTCGTTGACCATCCATGCTTTCAAGTTTCTATACAGAAAGAAATCATAAATAATTTGTACCAAATAGGCATTTCCACACATCATGTCATCATCCTACTTAGAATCCATCTTCTTGTCAGTCAGTCAATTATAGCCCCCATGAATGCAACATTTGTTGCACTTGTTCAATATTTATGACCAGTTAAACAAAGTTTACAAGAACTGTAAACAATGATTGGTTAGCAAACAAATAAATTGGAACCAAAACTAAGTAAAACCAAAAAGACAATCTTTCCATAACAGAATCCCAATACCATAAGAGGAAAATAAAATGTGGACATTACCCCCCGACCCCCCAAAACAAAAAAAAAATGAAATAAAATGCTATATGGCAGTTTTTTTGGCTTATATACAACTGTTATAGTACATAAATAATATAACACAATGCAATTCCCAATGAAATAAACCATCCAATAAAGGTAGAATCCAAAGGAATATCATGCAAAATTGCAAGAATTTGAAACATTTTTTCCCATAGAAGAAGAGGAATCTGAAACAAGTCTGAGAAGCATGAAGATAAGAAAATCGCTAGAGAAAAAGGAATTGCATCTTCTGTTGTTTTATACCACTTAGCTACTTACAAAAAAAAAAATAATAATAATAAGGAAAAGATCAATATTGACACCAGGACCAGATAGACTCAAAAGAAAAAAGCAGAAAAAGAAGAACACTAACAAGGTATCATTTTAAAGAAACGCATTTTTCGAAAAGGAAAATTGGAAAATGCAAATTAAACCAAAGAAATGAACACACAAGAGTTGTAAAAGGTCTACAAATGAAGTTGCGTACAAAGAAAAAATGAATTCCAGCCTTTGTAAACCTATACCCACAAATTAGATTGTAACATAATTAGCTATGAATTCTTGTTGATTTTTTGCAAGGTTACAAATTTTTGCCCTTGATTTTTGTGTATAGCTTTTTGTCACTTTTGGTGGATTATACTTACCAAAAGAACATAAATAGCTAATATTTTAATTGCCATTAAATTTAAAAAAATTACCTCTTGACTACGATTCACAACACCTACGTAACCAAGTCGAAGGGGAATCACTTTTCCAAGCAAAAAATTGCGGGCATCAGTTCCTCTGTCCATAATATCTAACTGAAGCAACAAAGAAAATGTCCTAAGACGCAATAAAAATTAAAACAGCTATCAATTGTAAAAAATGTATTTATGTGGATGAGAAATTTAAGTTCAAATATACTGCACCTTTGTGATTATACCAATGGTTCGATAACCTGCCAATAGAAAGTATCATGTGTAAGCTAGAGTCAAATAGTGATCCAGCCCCACTTCGGCTAGTATTGTCGGCCTTTTCAACTGAATTCATCTATAACAGTAAATATACTGGCAGCAAAACTTACCATCAGGATCAGCATTTCCAGCTATCTGAAGAGCATCTGAGTTTGCTAAGTCAGAATTTGCCGGTGTAACAGCTAGTATTAAGCAGCTTGGAAGTTTAATATATGACATTATCATTGTTCTAATCCTTGCTTCTATATCAGATGGCTGGTCACCAACAGGAACCTTTGTTATGCCCGGCAAATCCACTAGTGTTATATCAAGAACATTTGGTGAAAAGATCTTCAAACGGATCTGCTTGTCAGAAACGCCTTTGTTTCCTCCTGCTTCCCTCTCTGTCTCAGCCTAAAGAGGAAGCAAGAAGAATACCATTAATAATATCTAAAAACAACTCCAGTGTTTAACAATTGAGGGAGCAAATATGTTCTCTCACTTTGGTGCTACCAATTTTTTTTCCAAGCTTGCCATTATCTACACACAAATAAATCAATAGAACCACCAAAAAATTGAAGACCCATAGTAGTAGCTAAAGAAACAATGAAAGAGTAAATTGATACAGCGATAAAAGAAGCATTTATGATTTATCATTTCTATAACTATATGCACAGTTAAATCAGTAATAGGTGCAGTGATGATCAGAGATATATACTTTTTTCCTTCTTATTCTTTTTATTTACATGTTTCCCTTCTCATCTAACCTTGTACTTCATTCCCGTATTTTTTTCATACGAAGAGGAACTGCCCGATTTTCATCTAAGCGAATAAATTTCAATAAAACCCTACTAGCCAAATGAGCCAATAAGACATGAAATTTACGTCCCAAGTAGGTGGCCCTTGGATTGAGAGTTGAACCTGAGACTCTGGAGATATTACCAACTCATCCAATCCCAAGGGGTTTATTCCTAGATTTTACCATTAATGACCTTCAACGCTGTTCAATTGATGAAATAATAACACTTTTCTTTTCAAAGCTATAAAAAACAATAAATAAACAAACAAACAAAACCTTTTGCCCGCCTCAGTTAAAGGTCTTCTTTCTAGTTGGAGAAAGGGTGTAGAGTGAGGAAGGACTTGAGAAGGGTTTGGTGTATGGCCCTGCTTTGTCATATTTGGTTTTTGTGAAGGGGGAGAAATATGAGGATATTTTAAGGGAAAGAACTCTTCCCTAGTAGATTTAAGGATGATCAGATCCCAGTCAAAGTAAGTTATTTGACTTCATTTATCAAACAAAAATAAAAAAAGAAGTTATTTATTTGATTTCAAAATAAAAGTTAAAAATTACTTAACATGTGGCATGAATGTCCAGCCACAAGCTGCCAGACATGATAATGGGCCTTTACAGAGGACGAACTGGCAATGGCCTTTTATAGAGGTGGAAGACCCTGATTATTTGCTTCACTTCCAACATGGGACAAGAGGCCAGCTACCATCACAACACCATTTGGCAAAGCAAAATGATCATCGTCCCACATCGAAACTTGATTGAAATTTTAATGGGTTTATGAACACTTCCAATCACCACCCTTGCATAACCACGATTGAAGTGGGCTGGGCAGCGCTATGCCGCATTTAAAAGTTCAAATGGGGTGTAATCCTTCTTCAGGCAGGTGTATTTGAGGATTTTTTTTTCTATGACTAGAACCCCAGCCGTACATGATATGACATGGTGAACCCGAGGTACCTGCAACCACCTACAGGCCACAAGCACCAGGTAAGTCCAGGTGAGAAGTGCATTTGAGGAATTTAATGAAGTATCAGCCAGCAGGTATTACAAATTAGGTTAATCCTTCATAATCACAATGCCACCACAAACCAAGGTCGAGGTGCTTCCTTATCCCCCAAATCCACCCCTATCTCATTAATTGCTTCCCAATCCATCCCATTAGGGGCAATGTGGGAGATACGATGACCCCAATAGAGAACTTGGGATGAATGGTGGGCTCCGTATCCACCTCTTAATCAAGGAGTCCTTTGGGAACATCATTCAAGGCTGAAGAGGTATGGAATGTTCTTAAAAGATTTTGGAGAAGGCTTGCAAGGTGGAAGTAGCAATATCTCTTAGTAGAGAGCGAGTAACTCTTTTTAACACAAAATCAACCCTGTCCACTTATCTCTTCGCCATACCACCATCTCAGTGTCAATAGCCAAGAGGCTTGAAAGACCCTCTCAAAGTCAATGGAAAGGAGGTTGGAAAAGATTCATAGGGATCAGCACGCATGTCTAGACATTGAGAAGTTGAGGATTTCTGCCTATCAAAAAAAGACGGAAAAAAAAAGTTGGTGGTTTTAATTCAAGCCTTGTTCACATCATATTTTGGCATGATGTATGATATGGGGAGGTTATTATTGGAGGACTTTCCTGGGCTCTTCCAAAGTACAGTGGATAAAGGAGCTTCTATTTCAGATTATAATTCTTATTATGTTGATGGAGTAGTGTGGAGCGGCTAGAGCCCCAAATTTAAGAGAGCGTTTTTTTTTATTGGGAAAGTATAATTGTATAAAAGATGCCCACAGGGGGTGAAACCATTTAGCAAAAAGGGGCATGGCTTAGAAAAAACTCAAGGCCTGAGACCCCAAAAAAATTTCATATAGGAATCTAAATACAAAGGCTTAGCCTCCTTAAACTAAAGGAAAAACAAGCATAACATATTATCCTTTAAGTTCCAAAAGGTAGTTCAACCCCCCTCAATAATTCTCATATTCCTTTCCTTCCAAATAACCCAATTAGGAGCCATCCGCCAAGCTATTTGAGGGTCATTTCTCTTTCAAGGACATCTCCAACTAAAAAAAAAACCCTCTTTCACTGTGGCCAGCATTATACAAAGAAAGAATTAGATTTCATGCTTCCCTTGCCACCTTACAATGAATTAAGTTGTGGTCCACCGAATCTTCCTCGCATTTACATAAGCAACACCAATTCGAAAGATGATATCCCCTCCTTTTAAGTTCTCCGTAGTTTAAATAGCGCTGTAAGATGCAACCCAAGCAAAAAAAAAAATGGACATAGATTGTATTTGCCCTAGAAGGGAATATGGCATATGAAAGCCCTTCTTAAGATGGCTTTCATTGCTTGGACAGCCTCTTTGAAAAATATTTTGCTCATTAATAACTTGATGCTTAAGATTAACCAGATGGCCAATTTGTGTCATGTGTAAAGGGGTTGAAGAGACTATGCAATGTGGCCAAGCTCCTTTGGTATCTCTTGTTTTCCTTGTTTGATGTGTAGAGAATGGTGTCATGGTCAATGTTAGGTATGATTAGGAGTTGGGGAGGCGGTTGCCTTCGAAGGGGTTAAGAAGATGTGGAATGAAAAACCTCTATGCCTTATGTGATGTATCTAAATGAGGAATAAGAAATTTTTCAATGGGTGGAGCTCCCTATTCATAGAATAAAGTAGCTTCTTGAGTTTTTGGATTGTAGAATACCTACTTCTATGGATTCTTTTGTTGAGTTTTTAGTGGGGAAGAAGCTACAAATTTGAAGTATCTAAATAAGGAATGAAAATTTTTTTGAATGGGTGGAGCTCCCTGTTCATAGAATAAAGTAGCTTCTTGAGATCCTTGCTTTTTTGGATTGTAGAATTACGTACCTCTATGGATCCTTTTGTTGAGTTTTTAGTTGGTAAGAAGCTACAACTTTCTTTCTTGCCCCTAAACTGAGACATTCAAGGCAATGCCCCATAATCAATGACACCAGGTACAAGTATTCTTGACCACAAGGAAGTGCGCTCTCACACTTGCCCCTTGGTCAAGGTTACCCAAATTTTTGCCATCATACTATACTCATCAATGGAAATGCAAGGATTTTTTCTAGGATGCTTTGATTGGGGGAGACTACCCTCTAAAGATGTTTTCCCTCATTCGTTACACCTTTCTAAGTTCAATGGGGAAGCCACTGTTTCTAATGGATGAGTCATGAAATTCAATTTCATAAAATAAAAGACTAGATATTTTTTATAAGTAATTTTTCAGTAAACTGAAACATTCTAACTTGCTTCTTATGCTTTTGAACAATGCTTACTTCTCTCCTCCAAATAAGAAATGGTGTGGTCTTAAGACTAGCGATGCTTTCGGTTTTATAATTTTTGGTTTCTCCAAACGAGCAATGAAATTAAAATTTTTGCTTCCCCAAGGTTTTTAACGGTAACAATGGTGTTGCCAAATAAAATTTTCAATTTGAAACACCGCTACGTATGCAATATTCATAAAAAGTATGATATCCTAAATTGTATTAATAATAGATTCTTTCTATTAGATGGATTTGTTCAAGTTTGACATAATTTGGTAATGCATAGCATACTCCATTCTTTGGATGGATAATGTGGAGCAATATGATTTTTGCATCTAAATGTATATATTTAGAGATTTAAGTAGAAACATTTGAAGAACTTAGTAATACCACAATCATTTGAGGCGAATATTCTAACAAATATGAAAAGAGAAAGAAAAAAAAAAAGACATATATGGTGGTAGTGGCAGCAACTGTGACTGAAAAAGGAATTCGTCGAGGAATGTCGTCATGGTGGTAATTAAGGATGGCAATTTGACCCGCTCCGTCGGGGCCCCGCCCCGCCCCTAATGGGACGGGTTCGGGGTGATAATAAACGGGGCAGGGCGGGTTTGGGGATAAAAGTAAGAAAAACCCCGACGGGTTCGGGACGGGGGAAGGGCCACCCCGCCCAGAACCAGCCCCGATTATATATAAAATTACCCTTCTACCCTTATTAATTTATAAATTTACAAGTATACCTCATATATATAAATATATATTTTTACATTTAGGGTTACACAAACACAACACAAGTCCACCATCCCCCACACCTATTGAGCAGAGTCCCTGTGCGTGCGGCTGTGCGCCGAGTGCGACTGTCTTCCATCTCCGTCCAAGATCGACCATCCATCCCCTCCATTCACGAATCAAGGCTCAAGCCAGGCCAGTCGTTGCGTCCTCGACTCCCCCACAGCTACTAAGCAGAGGCGAGAAGCACTGTGCGTGCGGCTGTGCGAGTGCGACCGTCTCCTTCCAAGCCAATCGATAATTGTGATGAGGACAATGTTTGAGACGTATAAATTTGTTTGAGAAATCAATATGTTATTTATCTATTTATTGTGATGGTCATGATTTTAATTGTTCACGGTTATAACTTTGTTTTCATATTACAGGATTTTGTGGATTTCGTGGGCAAATGAATTTTGATTTATTAGAAGATGATGTCATGACAAAGGAGGAATGATTGATGTTTTTTTCTTTTGAATTTGTAGTAATGTTGTGATGTTCAAACTTGAGATATTTAATGTCTGTGGATTTAGAGTATTATTGTTTTGTTTACTTATGAGGATTTTTTTTTGGATTTGTAGTAATTTTGTGATGTGGTGACTTGAGAAGTTAGTACTTAGGATTTGAATTGTTTCATGTTTGTGGATTTGTAGTATTGTTTTATTTATTTGTGGGATATGATTTTTGTAGTGAATTTTTCTATATTAATTCATTTGATTGAGCTATGATTTTAGTGGTGGATTTTTTAATATTAATTCATTTGATTGAGCTAAGCATTTGGATAGTATTGAAATTTCATCAATATTAAAAATTTGTTATTAAAATTTGTAATTTCAACATTTTTAAATTAGGTTTATAAATTTGATAATAGCTTTTCGGGGCGGGGTGGGGCGGGGCGGGGACGGGGTTCAAATGAATTATTAGGCGGGGTCGGGGGTGAGAATTTTAAACGGGTCGGGGTCGGGGTTGGGGACCCCGCCCCAAACCCGCCCCGTTGCCATTCCAAGTGGTAATGATGGCAGAGTTGATAGTAGCAATACCAATGATAGTGTTTGAGAAAACAATAATATGGTACAAGAAGAGGTTGCAGCAGCAGCAAAGAAAGTGGTACGAGGAAAATGGCAATAGTTTGCAATGTCAATGACACTGATGGAGGTGATTGCAACGAAAGTGGCATTGGCAACAGCAGCAAAAACATGGTTTTGTAGGTACTGGAACCAATGCTGGTGTTACTGATGCAATAATGCTGCCTAAAACAGAGCCCCAACGATGGAATTAATAATGGTAATAAAAATAACATGAGTTGTGTTAGTTGTGAAACCAAAGGTCAGTGGTGGCATTGCAATAGTGCAATTGGTGGTGGTGTAACAGTAGTAGTTATCAAGGTGATAATTCTTGAGACTGGTTTTCAACATTATCGTCCATGGTGGTGTAACAGCTGTAGTTACCGAGGTGGTAATTTGTGTGCCTGATTTTTAACATTAATGCATTACTATCCAAAATGTGAAACAAAAACCCCTTTAATTGCCCACTAGAAAATGAATAAACCTACATTAGAACAACATATTTGCTGTTTAAGGCCCCTTTAATAGTTGGAGGATTGCAAACCCCTAACAATCTTGTGTTTGCACAACAATCTCAGTAAACTCTATACAAATATTTGACACCTTACCAACGATGATCAAAATGAAAAAGAGCATTTTTTTTTATATATTTTCCCAATACCACATTCCCAGGAATATGATGGACCTACAAGTCTCATTCACCAAATGATATGCAAATTCTTCATCAGTACAACGTTCTGACATTGCAATCACAATAGCACACAGCCTCACCCTATGAAGCACAGGACACTCTATTTTAGCTCACGTGTCCATGTCGGACACCGACACTCTCGGACACTTCACGGACACGTGTCCGGGCACTTGAATCATGGATGTTGATGTTTAAATGAAGAAGTTCTTTAATTTTTATTTAATGGCTTTGTTATTTTAATATGTTAATAATATTTTTAAAATTTGTGTGTTTTTATGCTAATTTTAATTGAAATAACATTAAGTTTTCATTATATGGTCATATAAAAATATAAAAAAATTATATATATTCAACATGTCCTTAACGTGTCCGTGTCTTACCTTTTTGAGAAATGACGTGTCTGCGTGTCCGTGTCGTATTGTATCCGTGTCCCGTGTCCGTGCTTCTTGGGCCTCACCTAACAGCATAGACACATCTTTTTTCTCAACTCTCTTTTCCCGTGAAGAGTCAAAAGAGCATACGTCCTAAATCTCAATTTTCAGTACAGGATGACATCTATACAATCTAGGATAAATAAGAAAGCCACTATCCCTGCACTTAAATGCTAATATTGAATGAATATTACATGCTACCAATGTTTGCAAAGAACGAGGAATACAATCCTACCAAGCCAAACAATTGAAGTACAGTAGCCTCGTATATGTAAAAATCACTCTTTTAACAAGTTATTAATGTTAATTTTAGTGTTTTCTTAAATTCAACAAATGAAGAATCTAAAGACAGAATTTTCTCACTAACCAAACCGACTTTGTCTCAATTTCATTAAATTAAAAAAAAAAAAACAATAAAATGCAATACATAAACTGTACTGCATCAGAAAGTACCTGAATTTCGTTACGAATATCATTGAAATTGTAGAATCTCTTTCCCGGCAAGTGCAAGAACTCACCATACTCCTCTTCAGTGCCGTCGGCCTTCCGCTTCGTCTGCAATAGCTGAAGGACCAGTGGCCGGCGGGTGCAGATATCCGAACCCCTCGGCAAGAAATCGCGGCCGACAAGCGCCTCGAGGACGCTAGATTTACCGCTGCTTTGACTGCCGACAACGGCCACCTGAGGAAGCTCAATAGTCGACGAGCTTCCGAGCTGTGAGAAGATGTCCTGAAGCTTATTCACGATTGGGATCACAGAGTTACCCAAGGGAGCAGCAGCAGAAGGCGAAGAAAAAGAGGGCTCAGACGAAGAGAGTGGTTCATCGGCCATGATGAGATCAAGATCGATGTGTAGTCAGTAGTGAGAGAGAGAGAGAGAGTATTAGAGGTCCAGAGATCGGTGAAACCCTAGGATTGTGACGGTGGAGGAGAGAAACAGTTTGAATTTAGAGAGTGGAGGCTAGTGGCGTTTCTCCCACGGTCGTGCCGCCCAGATGTGAAAGGCAGAGAGAAGCGATGGATCCTGATATTTTGATTGGACAGCCGCGGATCCAGAAGATTAATCAACCAAAAATTTTAAAATTTAAATGGGCGTTTTCCAAAAATGAGACTCGCTCGTACCATCAACCCTCCAACAACTTAAAATTTAAAAATAATTTTTCATTTTTTTAAAATTATATTTTAATTTTTTTTTCAAATAATATAATAATAACATAACAAAATCTGATTATAATATATTAATTACATAATTTAATACATTATTAATATTATCATACCACGTCATTTGAAAATATAATATTTAGTATAAATATTTGGAAAGCATAACATTTTTTAAATTTAAATTTTTTTTGTTTTTAAATTTAAATCTATTGGGTCATGGTTCTTACTTACTAACGTGTCTTGTATCGTCAATCATCTTATAATTAATAAGCATTAAATATTAAAATTTATATTTAATATTTAAATTTATAACTTTTATTTTTTTTTTTTGTACGTTCACCAACTAATAGGGTCAACTGTATCCCGGCTTTTGGAGAGTTGTGGTCATATGTTTGTCTTTCTTATTTTGATTTAGCTTAGACCTATATTTTGAATTATTACTTGAATTTTGAAAAATAATTTGAGTTTGTAAATAAAATTTACTTGTATGAATTTAAGTTTTAAAAAGTAGGTTTACTACAAGTTTAAGTCAATGATCGTAGATGATTTAGACTTAAATTTTAGTTTGAATCTAAATTTAAATCGCTATTAAAGATGTCTTTACACGGAGACTTGCACATGCGAAGTCTTGGTACCGAGGAAATTAAGTGTCATTTTAATTTAATTAGTTAAGAGTGTTGTTTAAATTTTAATCTAAATTTGAATCACCGTTGTAAATATCTTTTATACAGAGACTTGCACTTACAAAGTCTTGGTGCTGGGAAAATTAAGTGCCTTCTTAATTTAATTAGTTAATAGTGTCATTCGGATAAGTAAACATTGATATTAAATAGTTGAAAGGAATAAACAATCAATTGATAATAATTAAACTATAAAATGTGAAAATTGACAAAAAATGAAAAAATATAATATTTAATCTTTAATAAACTAAGCACGTCAGAATAGTTTGTTGAAGTTAATCTTAGCTTAGAAAGGAATAAACCCTTTTATATAAGCTGATTTCAATTTAATTCATCGAAATTACTAATTTCAAATTAAGTACATAATTTCACACTCAAATATAACAAGTTATCATGATATTATTATTATTATTATTATTTTTTAGGCCAAAACTTATTGTTTCAAATTGTTAAATTATCAAAATTGATAAACCATTAATGAACATTAATCTAAATATGAGTGGATTTGGTAAATGAGATGCACTTTATTTTGTATTTTACTAGGGAATTTCACATTAATTTATATAAAAATTATTACACAATTAATCATAGCTGAAAATGAATATAATTAATTTTTTTATTATCTTTAATGTCAAATTAGTGGTTTTACTTTAAGAATAAAATAAAGACATGTGCAAATAATATTCCCTAATTTCATTATGGATTATAACGTCAAATCAACATGTCACTATTTTATTTATTTGATAAATTAATGGACAAAATATATTTTTATTAATCTCATTTTCGAACTTTATGTGCATGTGTGTGTGTGTGTATATATATAATTTTTTTACTGCAAGAAGAATATTATTTATTTTGTTTTTTGTTTTAGAGTTAAAAATTGTTTAATAATTATTGAATCATTGGTCTCGATGATTCAAATGAATGTCATGCATGTATTTAAATCATCAAAACCATTAGTCCAAAAACAATTAAATATTTTACGTTGAGTTATTTTTTTCATTTTTTATTATATATGAATATCTATAAACCATAGAAACTTGTAATAATGTATATATAATACGTGAATGTATATACTACTCTCAACTATCTACTTTGAAGTCATGTTTTTTTTCTCATTTAATAGACTTAAAATTGTAAATTATTTCTTAAAAAAATAAAATGTCCTTTACTTGGATCAATATATCTACATAACAAAATATATATCAAAATTAATTAGGACTATTCTAACTTCTCATCTATTCCTCTTTCATTCACTATTTATTAAAAAATATAAACATTTATTTTCATTCAATAGATTGTAAATTAATTGTAATAAAATTAATTATAATACATATGTTTATATAAGAAAAAAACATACATCAACTTTTATCAAAACATAAATATATTTTATTTTATGAGGGTGTTGATGTAATTTTGGCACAGACAAGGAACTTGTCTGGCAGGACATACGAGGGTGTTGATGTAATTTTATCCAGTTAAGGAACGTGGCAACTTATGGTTTGTCAGACACTAACCTCGTGCGAACAAGCCAGCGGAATTCACGAACACCGGAGAACCTTTTACATCCGCGAAACAGTATACGCTACATCGTATCTCTATTTCTCCATCTCTTTGCCAGAGAGAGGAAGTACGAGAAAAAGGAGTGCCCAGGCGAAAGGTGGTGCGGTTGAGAGAGAAAGTTGCACCATCTTGCCCGTAGATCGCCGATCTATCTATTGGCTATGAATTTATATATATATATATACACACATATACACACACACACGTGTAGAGGGGTTTTGTAGCGTCTCTGTGATGGAAAGGGGTGTTTTCTGGTTCGATGAGCAGAAGGGCCAATCAAAGCCCGACGGCTTTGTAACCTCAAAGTGGTTGAATTCCTGACCCTTATAGAGAATGATTGCATCAAAGAACAGAAAAAATGGTAATGTTATATGATTTATTTTTTCTTATCTTCTAATTTTTTTTCTGCTATTTTTGATTAGTTATTTGGTTTAGGTGGGTTATATATACGTAGGATGATTTTTGAGATAGTTCAAAAGAAAATTTTCCCCGGTGGTGTGAGGTAACGTGCAATTACACTTCCTATTATCCAAGAATTATTATTTTTGAAATATATTTAAGTTTTTTTTTGGTGACACGTAATATTATTAGAACAATCTGAAGCAATTGTCTTATGTTTTAATGAACATATTTCACTTTTGCTAATCTTAAGGTTTGACAGGGTATCCTGTTTAGGATCTTGTTTTGTGTTTTTTAGTTATTTTTTTTATTCTGTAGTATTTGTTTCTTAGAGTGGCCGTTGGCAGGCGTAATGGCAAAATTTAATAGTTGTGAATTTGAGTACGAAGGTAGCCAATTTTTCATTTTGTTTTTTCATAAATTTGCACACATCCAATGCTCTCTCTCTCTCTCTCTCTCTCTCTCTCTCTCTCTCTCTATTCTCAGCCTTTTAACTTTGAAAAATAGGGTTAAAAAACAAATCAAGTCACTCAAGCTTGGCTCGTGATCGACTCACGAGATAAGCAAACAAACCTGGAGGGTTTGGTGTGAAATTTAGGTTGTAAGGTTAATTCTCTTACATCAAGTTACTTGGATTGCCTTTTGGCTGTTCTTCTCAGGCGAAAACAACATGGGACAGTGGTGGACAAATTTTAAAGGAAGCTGAGAGGCTGGAAGCCTGGAAGAGACGATATCCATTTCTAGGAGGGAGGAGGGAGGATCACACTCAATAAAAGGATGATGGCAAGTCTTCCTACTTAGTACATGTCTTTGTTCCCTATGCCAGTGTCGGTCGTGAAGCTATTAGATAAGCTCAAAAGGGACTTTCTTTGGGGTGGTAAGGATGACGAGAATAAGATTCACTTGATAAATTGGACAGTCAGGAGCCGATTCAAGAAGGGGTTGGGGGTCTTTAACAGGGCCTTAATAGGTAAGTGGCTTTAGAGGTTTGTGCGGGAGCCTAATTGAAGATAGAGGAAGCTTATAGTGGCTAAATAGGGGTGCAAGCCAAGTGGGTGGGTTTCGAAGGAGGAAGAGGGTCCATGTCGGTCAGCTTGTGGAGGTCAATTTGAAGGGGAAATGATGATTTTTTTTAGATTTTCTGAATTCGAGGTTGTGGGTTATAAGTTATAACCTGGTGAAGTTTTGGAAGGATGCGTGGAAATTTAGCATTGAAGGATAGGTTTCTGTCACTATTTCAGATTTCCTTTGATCGAAATGCAATAGTGGCAGATATTTTGTCTGTTAAAGGTAGAGTGGGGGTCACATAAAATGAGTGAACCGACCCTGTCCGACCCGGCCTCATCAATCTGTTTAGGTGCAAGTCACGGTTAACACGATTAACCTAATTTACACAATAAACTTGTGTAACATAATTTTATGCGACTTCAAAAGTGTTAAATTTTTAGTCTTAGCAACTCCACACCAAATTCAATAGCATTTCTAGCATATCAAAGCATACAATTACAATCTTCTATTCTTCCAAAATGAATAAGAGTTGATATTTTCAACTAAAATTCAAAATATCAAAATGCAAATGTTTAACAAAAATATTCGTAGATACAGAAAAAAAGAAAGAAAAGGAGAAGCTTCTCCTCCGTATCCAGCTCAAAAGATGCGTAGGCCTGCAACAAGACACCGTTTATTTGTTTTAATATAGAAAAAGTAGAATTCTAGAGGGAAAAATAAGAAGAAATAGCTATATGAGGATGCAACAATCATATTTTTTTTTTGGGTAAGTAATGCAATGGTAATATTGGTTGTAGCAATTACCTTTCCCTTACTCAGTTGCCTGATTATCATTGCTGTCTGAAACCGATGTTGGGCTGCCAGATATCCACATGCAAGTCAGGTTCTCAAAGCCAACTCTATTTAACACAAAGTACTGACCAATGGAACTAGTCATAACTCATAAGCTTTCTAAATACACTTGAACATCACAAGGGAAACTGTTTGCAGAAAATATTGAGCAGTGTACTTTGCATCTCAAGGAACACTAGTCATAATTTGCCCATCAACTCGGAATACAATTGCCTCTAAGAGATGCTGTGATTGCAATTGGTCTGTTGCAAATCACATTAGCTATCTAAAAGCTATTCCCTCAAAAGCATTATTGGAATCAATGTTAAATTGTTAATGGTATCTAAACCGTTTTGCTATATCAGTCAAATTCAAATGTTTCACTGGTTTTGAAAAACATTGTTGCGATCTGTCACTAAGAGGCATGCGTGATTCCTGCCCCTAGCACTAAATAATAAGCTGTTTTGTCTGATGAAGTGTTGCCTTCCAATTTGCAAATGGCAGCTCCAGTTATTTTCCTTTTGATTACTGAGTACACCGCTCAACATTTAGGTATTAAAAAATAATGGTTTATAGCTTATGCAAGAGCAGGAATGCAGGATTTTCTTCTTCAAGATCGCACAAAACAACTATGATGTTACAATATTTGTAACTGTCAAGTTCTTCAGAACCCGTGGACCTTTTGATCAATGGTAGCTTGCAAATTCAGAACTAGTTTTAGTGGCACCACAAACACATCCTCTAAGTTTGGGTCATGTTCAGAGCTGTGAAAATCCATCTAGAGACTAAGAGCAAATAAACATATACAAACTTTCAAAACAATAACATGCATATATAGTTTCAATGTTTTATCTCACAAACTGTGATGTTTTTGGATATGATATTTAGACTATAAAAGAGTGATTATGTTCTTAAAACTAATATTATTATAGCGAGTCTGTATTTAAAACAGTATGAATAAGAAGAAGGATGCAATGCATTTGGGTGTGGTAAACAAACCTGTTTGTGTGGGCATATGCATTGCCTATTCAAGGATCAGTAAGTACCAAAAGAAGAAAAAATTCCAGTTGATGTAGTGTCTTTTAAATCCCCTAGCCAATGATCCTATCTGGGGGTGATTTTATAGAACATAGAATATAATGTTAGTTCAAATAGACATTTTAAAGAAAAATTGTCAAAATTGAAAAATGCAAAAAAAAATATATATATATATATATATATATATATATTAAAGAGGCATTTTTGTCATTTTGAAAAAAACAATCTTGGAGGGGAGTTCTTTGTAGATTGTTAGAGGTCAATGCCATTTCAGAAACCGTAAGGGATGTCTTTGTAATTGTTAGAAACCTCAAGGAGGTTAGTGTAATTTATCCAAAAAGAATGATTTGAGGGTATCTGATACTAATTTGGTGGAGCAAGGATCTTTGAAAAATGGGGGAATTACGACTATCAAATGTAAGACAGAGAAGAACCCATGCTATTGGAAGTCAAGTCCCTTGTTCCCTCCTGAAGAATCTACGATGATTGAAGAGAGGGCAGTGGTGGCTGGCCCATAACAACAGAAAACTATACGTTTGTCCTCTGATGGGACTGTCAGGGAATAAGGAGATGTCTTACAGTCTAGTCATTGAGAGCGTTGATCATATTTATCAAAATTGCGATCCGGATCATAGGATTGCACGATCCTATGATCCAATATGGATAAATTTATTCGGATCATATGAAAATTGTTCAGATAGCGGGATTGTAGTAGGATCGTTTGACTTGTTGGACCGAAAAATCACCCAAATTATTTGGTTATTTAATGAGTCAAAACTAAATTTTGACAAGTATTGCTACATTTAGCTAATTATTTAGAGAATTATTTTAGCTTATTTATTTAATATGTTAATTTGTGTTATTTTAAAATTATGAAACTTACATTTTATAAGTAAATATGAATAGAAAATTGTAAATACATACACTTCAATATGGTATTAGAATGCTTTACATTATTTATTTCAGGCTTCTTTACTATTGATTTTTAAGAGTTCTTTACTTTTACAAATATACTTGGCCATTTATTAAAGAATTTTGTAAGATCTTATGATCGTCGATCCGATCCTACGATCTGATTCTATGAACCCCCAAAACGATCCAACGTAGGATTCCAGTTTAAACAGCGTTGGTGTTGACTACAACCAACCGTCAATAATATTTTCTTAATAGAAACAGCAGATAAGCTTGATAGCTAGAGAGAATTCGTCGTGGCGTTCACCATCCGAGCTCTTTGTATTTTGATCCATCTGGTCTCTCTGGGAGTTTGGCAGATTTGTGGTCTAATGAAGTTGGATGGAAATAGAGTCAGTCTTGAAGTATTTGTTCCTACAGTTTACTTCTTAAAGATCCCTCGGCTGCTATAGGATGCATTCTTTGTGCATGGAGAGCCTGACAGAAGTAAGAGAAATGGTGTTTAGAGTAAGAGTAAGATTAGTTGGGTGGGTTGGAATAATCTTGCTAAATCTAAACCATCTTGGTTCTGGAGGGATTTGTTTTAGAGACACTAAGAATTTTAATATGTCTCCACTTGCAAAACAGTGCTGGAGATTGATCAATAATCCTCAATCCTATTGTGCGAGAATGCTAAAAGGAATCTATTTCCCAAAGGTTGATTTCATGGAAGCTAAGAAAGGAAGTTCCCTTTCCTGTGTTTTGGCAAGTTTACTGGAAGGGCAAACCTAGCAAAAGGGTTGAGATGGACTATGCATGATGGGTGATCTATTAAGTTCTGGCATGAAAGTGGGTGTCTAGTAGAACCCATCTTCCAAATTATATTTTATTAATGGAAACAAAAAAGCCTGATAGCTTGAAAGAATTCATTGTCGCTCATATCTTCCTAAAAAAATGAATAGTATAAAAGCACTGCCTCATCCAAAATATAGCAGCAATATAACATCCCTTTGAGCTCAGTCACTGTCTTCTTAATTTCTTAAAAAATCCTCCAATTCGACTCCATGTACAAGCACCACGTGAGGCATAGAGTGCAGTATTCCACACTTCGTGACACCTTCTTCGCCTACAATCACCCTGCTGTCCCTTCAGCAACTCAAGGACAAAACTGGAATCACCCAAGAGAGTCTAAAGAAGGAAAAGAGCAAGTTCCAAAATGCCATGATAAAAATCTGTCCCAATCATTTAATGGAGCTAGTTTTACAGGGGGAACCATACCAGATTGTAGGGATTTGTGTGTCTGCCATCATCCAAACCTGAAAGGGTTTCAAGCACCTGTTCAACAGTTGGGCGTGCTCCTGAATTTGGGCCAGTACAATCCAGCCCCAACTTTGTAATTGCTGCGGCATCTTCCTTTTTGCATCCTTTTTTTTTAAGAGAACGGTGAACTGCATTTCCTTTATTTTGGTAACGTTCGGAGGCCCAGAATCTGATGGTGGTACCTTGTGAGACGTCTCGCTCATCATTTGGGTTTACCACTACCCTGCTCTTCATGATCAGTTGGAGGATTAAAACCCCCAAACTGAAAATATCAGTTTCTTTCGTTCCTACTCCTGTAACAATAAATCATTTGCATAAAAGCTTGCTAATTGTGTAATAAGAACTGTATAAAAAATTGGCCATAGTGGAAAGAGACATGTAACAAAATGTCATTTTATGTCACTATGTAAAATTTTATCTGTTCTCACAATATTTTTTAGGGTATTTGAATTTGATGGAGAGGTGGTTATTAAGTTTTTATTAAAGAAAGTGCACCTGATGTATCATTTTGTAATATCAATTAATATTTATGTAATTGTTAACTCGGAAAGAATCTGAAGAAAAAAAATCAAACTCATTCTAGGATTTACTATGACTTCTTTATCAGGGGAAGTTCGCTTTTGGGTTGGCATGTTCCATTTTCTAGCACATTCTGAAGTACATACAGTCAAGAGTCCACATTACGTGTGTGTGTGTTGGGGGAGGGGGAGAGAGGGGACCCGGGAGGGGCACAATTCTACTGTCACACATGCAAGTAGCATTCTGAAGTTTGTATGTATAGATATCTCTGATTATCCTAAAAAAATTCTGACTTGGATGCCATATTGTAACATATATTATATTGACAATGTAGACATCTAGCTAAGTAGTTTAGGCCAGGTTACCTAGAAAAAAAAGCAGTTTAGGTCAGGTTACTGAACGAAGTCACATTATTTTGTGAGATGTACACATATAAGAGTAAATCATGTGTAATACTTAATATAAGTCTAAGCACAAGTAATTATATTAACTTTTTGATTCAATATAAATCCAAGAAATGAGTTCTTAAAAATACTGTCAAATGACTATATATATTTTTTGATAAGTAAAAGTATATGTTAAAAGAAGCCCAAAAAGGGCAACAAGGGCAAAACCCCAAAAAGCTTTACATCGGTCTTACAGACCCCAGAAAGTCAACAAAAGAAGAGACATATAGGAAAGCCTTTTTGGCCCAAAAAAATAGCAAACGCAAAAAGACATCTTTAAGAAAAGGAATAGGAAGCTTCCGATCTTCAAAAACACGGTTGTTCCTCTCAATCCATAGGCACCACAAGAGGCAAATGAGGGCCAAACTCCAAATCCTCTTAATCTCTTTAGGAAGGATACACCCTTCTCATGCTAACAAAAGATCTTTGACGGAGCCTAGCATGACCCATGAAAAGCCAAACATGGCAAGGACAAGGTTCCAGCAGCTCCGAGAAACATGGCAGTGGATAAGAATGTGGTCCACACTTTCTTCGTCATTTTGCAAAGATAGCATCTGCTAGCCATAAGAAAACCTCTCTTCTTCATATTTTTCGCAGTTAAAATGGCCTTCCAAGAAGCTTCCCAAGCGAAGAAAGATGCTTTGGAGGGAGCTTTTGAATGCCAAGTGAGCTTCTAGGGAAAGAGAGTACTTCTATTATTGAACAAGCTCTTGTAGAAGGATCTAACAGAAAAAGATGACTTTCCCGGCTTCCAGACCCTCTTGTCCTCTCTACCTTCTACTGCCCGAAAATTGTTAATGTGGTGGAGAAAAGAGTTTACCTCCTCGAGTTCCCAGTCAAAGAAGTCTCTTCTAAACAGGGGGTCCAGATCAACGTATTCCCAACACTCTCCACATAGTCGCTAACCCAAGCCGATTTGTTGCTAGCCAAACTATATAACATAGGGAATTTCACCTTCAACGGCTCAGTCCCACTCCAAACATCATCCCAAAACTTCACCCGATCACCTTTCCCTACCACAAAGCTACATTTGTCATTAAAAGACCTCCATTCTCTTCTAATGTAACCCCAAAGACTACAGCCCATTGGCCCTGCCGCGTTGCCCGAGCGCCAACCCCCATTATCACACCCATACTTGGACACAATGATCTCCTTCCCTAAATCCTTATCACTTTCACCAAAGTTCCATAACCATTTCCCTAAAAGAGCTGTATTGAAAAGACTCAAGTCCTTCACACTTAGACCCCCTAAAGACTGAGGCTTTTTAATTTTATCCCATGCAACTAGATGGATTTTCTTGCATTCTCTCGTGACTGCATTGAAAGTCCCTTTGAATCTTTTCCAATCTTCTGCTAACTGTCTTTGGGATCGGGAAAAGGAACATGAAATAAGTGGGGAGGTTGGCCAGGGTGCTTTTAACAAGAGCGAGCTTGCCTCCCTTTGAAAGGAGTGGGCCCTTCCAGCCTGTCAGCTTGCTATGAAACCTCTCAACCAAAAGGTCCCAAACCCTGATGGATCTCGTATGAGCTCCCAGCAGAAGACCTAAGTATGTCGAGGGAAAGCAACCCACTCTACAGCCTAGAGTGCTAGCAAGAATGTCCGTCCCCTGAATCTCCCCCACCGGAGTGATGCTGCTTTTAGCCAGATTGATCCGCAGGCCTGACACGGCTTCAAAACACACTAGAATGCACCGAATAAAGCGAAGCTAACGCACTGAGAAATCACAAAAGATAATGGTATCATCAGCGAATAAAAGGTGGGAAACGACTGTGCATCTTCCCCCACTTTCCCCCACTTGAAAACCTTTGATGAGGCCAACCTCCTCTGCTTGGATCACGAAGTGGCTCAAGGCTTCCATAGCGATCACGAAGAGAAAAGAGAATAGGGGATCCCTCTGTCTCAAGCCTCTAGACGAACGGAAGAATCTTGCTGGGGATCCGTTAACGAGGACCGAGAAAGAAACCGTGGAGATGCACAACTGGATCCATTTCCTCCACTTGCCCCCAAAACCCATCTTCTTCATCATACCCAACAAGAAGCTCCAATTTACGTGATCAAAGGCCTTCTCAATATCCAACTTACAAACCAGCCCTTTCCTTTTCTGCTTTATCCTAGAGTCTATGCATTTATTAGCAATGAGAGCCGCATTCAAAATCTGTCTACCTTTCACAAGGCGTTTTGACTGGGAGAGATGATGCTACCCATAACTTTCTTCAATCTTAAGGAAAGAACCTTCGCTAGCAATTTGTAAACACTGCTAACAAGGCTTATGGGCCGGAAGTCCTTAATGCTAACAGTTCCCTCCTTTTTAGGAATGATGGCAATGAAAGAAACATTGATGCTTCGCTCAAAACCCCCTTCCCTATGGAAGCTCCCAAACACCTCCATCACATCCGCTTTCAAGACAATCCAACATTTTTTAAAGAAAGCCATGGTGAACCTGTCAGGGCCTGGAGCTTTATCCCCGTTACATGCCTCTTAAGGCTTTCTCCATTTCATCCTCTAAGAATGGAGCTTCCAGGTTAGAGGCTTCATCCCCATTCAATCTGTTCAAAAGTAGATCATCCACTCCGGGTTTTCAACTTCTCTGCTCTGAGTAAAGCCTAGAGAAGAAATCGACAATACCCCTCCTGATGGGCTCCTCCTCAGTGAGAACATGATCATTAATAACAATAGATGAAATTGTATTCTTCCTGTAGTGAGATGAAGCCACTCGATGAAAAAACTGTGTGTTGCGATCACCCTCTTTGAGCCAAACAGCTCGAGATTTCTGCCTCCAAGAGATTTTCTCCATCTTTAAAACCTGTCCAATTTCACCCTTTAGGCCTTCTCTCTCCACCCTTTTCTCATCAGAGACGGATCCCATTTGATTTTCCTTGTCACAAGTTATTCAGCATAGACTGCTTCCTTTCCTGAATTATACCGAAGACCTCACGATTCCATTTTTTAAGATCTTCTTTAAGGAGTTTCAGTTTTCTGGCTATGCAATGACTTGGAGACCCGGTTACAACATAAGACTCTCACCAATTGCGCACCAAGTCCACGAAACCTTCACTTTCTAGCTACATGTTTTCAAATCTAATAGGGCTTTTTCTTGCTCTAAAATTTTCACAAGACAGCATAATCGGATGATGATCAGAACAAGGCCGTGGGAGACACTTTTGAGAGATACCGGAAAAGTTATCCTCCCATTGATACGACACCAGGAATCTGTCCAATCTAGACATGGCTGACTGATGACCTCGTCTGGACCATGTGAATCTCCCTCCCTCTAGCTGTAAGTCTACAAGGCTTTGAAAGTTTATGAACTCGTTGAAGCTCTTCATAGCTGAGGTTAGTCTTCCACCCCCCAATCTCTCACCTGGGTTCCGCACAACATTAAAATCCCCCCCTAAGCACCATGGAATTTGCCAAGGGAGGAGCAAAGATTGCAGCTCATCCCAAAACAAGCTTCTAACAATATCAACAACCGGCCCATAAACTCCGCAAAAGCCCCACACCAGAGAATTGTGAATCATACTAAACTTGCAGGAAATAGAAAATACGCCCACACTGTGCTCAATATTAGAAACCACTCTGGAATCCCAAGCCACCAAAATGCCCCCTACAGAGCTCTGGGCAGTCAAAGCAACCCACTTAATCCATCTGGAGCCCCAAATGGACCGAACAACTCTCTGCGAAATACTTTCCATTTTAGTTTCCTGGAGGCAGATCACCATCGGTCTCCATTCACGCAGTAATCCTTTTATGACTGCCAGCTTGTCTGGGTCATTTAACCCTCTCACATTCTGAGGCAAAATTTTTAAATTCATGGGATAAGGTGAATTTAGATCCTATCAATGTCCTCTACGACGACCTCCGTCAATTTGCTGCCCCCATAGTTGATTGAACAAGACAATTCCTTCATAACTCTTTTCAGTCTTTTAACTGATTTATCCTCCCTGTCTTTCTCCAAAGGAGTACTATAGCAAGGCCGGGCATTGCTCATCACTATGTCGCTGAATAAATCCATCAATCGATCCTCAAAGCCTGTGCAGGGAACTCCGAGCATCTTACTAACCTTCTCCATTTTCCTGAGCACCCACCCATCTGATACACTTTGCTGATGACAAATAAGCTCTCTTGTGGTTTCCGCTGCATTCTGGGATGAGCCATTCGAATACCCCTCTGGCAACATAACTGCCAACGGATTACGGTCCTCCACATTTTCTGTATTTTCCTACTGCCTTATCTCTTTTTCTCCCCCTTGATCGACTGGGCAAATCAACATGTGCTGAGCTGCGTTCAGCTCCTCTCCTGCTACAAAGGAACTTCCTGCTACCATATCAATTTGAAGAACGTCTTTGCAGAGACTGTTCTCCAAGTACTGAAGTAGCTTGCGCTCATCCACCATGCTACTGTGATCTGAATCTAGCTGTTCTGAAGTACCGTCATCTTGTGTTGCCTTTGTCGCCTCTTGACGTTTTTCTGTTCCTTACCCTTCGCAGATTTTCTGGTTTTGATTGCACCTGCGTCAATGGGTTTCTCATGAGCTTCGTTGTTGCCATTCCTCCCATTATTTGCTAATAAATTAGCCGAGGGATTGAACAAGGCCCTTGAAATACGGTTAGAGTGGTTGTGCCCCAAACTGGAATCAGTGGCCTTTAAGGGATTAAGAGGCTCAACCTGTTTAGATTGGGCCACACCAGGCTAACCCATAATGTTTTCGTTGTTTTGGGCCGTAAGCCTGCCTCCATTGTGAGCCCTCCCCTTTGGTAACCCCCCATTCTTAAGCGAAAGGCCCAAGCCTCTTCTGTAGCCACCAACCATTTGGTGTTGGCCCAACTCATACGGACCCAAACCTTGCGGCCCAATCCGATTCAAATGAGAATGGCCTAGATCCTCCAAGCCCCATCTTCTTCAAAGTTCTGGAATCTTCCTGCCTTGCGTCCTCGTCAGCTGTAGATGGGATTTGGGTTTCAAAATCCCTGTACTGGCGTCAGAAATAAGTCGTCGACGTTCGTCCATGTCAGGCTGCCATAGCCTCGAGCCATTTTGCTGTACCCTCGTTCCATGGTGCCGTAGCGTCGTGTCAGAGTGCCATGCCCCCATTTCAGTAGACTGTAGCCTCATGATAGGATGTCGACTTGCGATTGGACTCGCCCTTGGCACGTGGGCACCCGGACCTGCCGTACCATCTCTTCCCCTGGTCGCTGTCAGCTCCGGCCGACCTAGAACTTCTTCAACACACTTTGGCCCAACTTCCGACCAGATCAAGGATGATGAAGGACCGTCTCCCACACCTGATGCTGAAAGACGCTGGAATATCTTCCGACCTACTTCGAACCAAAATTCTTGCCCATCGCAAGTGTCGGCGTTGCGCTGTATCTTCATCTACTTTTACAAAATGACCACAACGATTCCCCAGTTCTCGGAAGACTTCCGTGCTCCACAAAAATGCCGGAAATCCCATCAACCGAAGCCATATGAGCCCCTTATCATCCTGCCTCGAACAACATCCCGTCTGAGACCAAGGTTGCAAAGTCACCGCTTTCCCTTCAAAGGTCCAGTGCCTACTGTTGAGGATTCTGATAGCCTCCTTTTCCTGACAGCAACTCGAAGCGGAACCGAACACCATTCAAATCGATAACCTTCAGGCCAGTTTGAATCCCCCAGCTTCTGAGAGCCCAGTTCTAAATTTTGTGCTTGCCTGGTATTGGAGAATCCAAGTTGCCAAATCTTCCTATTAGACATCGACAGAGATAATTGAGACGACTACCGCATGACCTCAATTGTATCTCAAAGTCTTCACGAGCATGAGTTGGGAGCGCTTCCACCATGACTGGATCCACAGGCCAATCTTCAATCCTGCAAACATCCAGGTAAGACTCTTTACGTATATTGGCATTTTTCTGTTCATCCTCCGGCAAAAAGACTGAGCGGATTCCTTTCTGCGATCGGCCTTCTATTCTCATGAAATTCCCCCTCCAATTTGATCATTTCCACAGAATTAGGCTTCTATTGCGTCTGTGAATTCCGATTGGAAACACAACCCATCTTCTTCCATAGGAAAAATCCTCCAAGGTGTTGCAAAGCCAGTCCAATTCCCACCTGAGAACCCATAAACGTCGTACTACGCCTAGTCCTCTTTCGATAATTTGAAAGAGATTGCCTGTCGCATCCTCATTATAAATAATATCAAAAGATTTGTCCCCTATTTGGGCGAACATTCTCTTGTGAATGATTAGTTGTTCATGTCAAATTTTTGGAATTTTTTCCTTCTTCAGATCTTAGTGTTCGTTGCTGAAATGACTATATATATATATATATATATAATAGAATTTGATTGAAACAGACCAAGTTTTGTTGACGTTCGTGTCTTGTACATGGGCATATCCAGTTTTTTGGTGCCATTTAAACATTTTACTTATCAAATGATGTTAGTGTTTTTCTTGAGGGTTTATTTTTGTTTTTGTTCTTTACTCTTCATAATTTTTTTGAGTCATACTATACACTCTCAAAGCACCCTTGAAGTTTTTTCTTTATTAAATATTGTTTGATATCATTTCTCTTTTATTTGAAATGAATATGTTTCAAACACTCAAACAACCCCCCCCCCCCCCGGGGCGCCCCCCCTCTCGGAGGGGGGCACACCCATGTGCAAAAAAAGGGAAGAGACCACATAAATTAAAGCCTTAGTTCCCCCAAAAAATCCATGAAGCTATCTAAATACACTGGACTTTCTTCTTTTAGCCAAAAGAAAAATAAATACAAAAAACAATCTTTAAGTTTCCAAGTGGTAGATTCGTCTCCCTCAAAAAATCTTTTGTTACTTCCTCTCCAAAGGCACCAAAGGAGGCAAAGAGGAGCAATCTTCCAAGTTGGCCGAACATCCTTCCAAATACAGCTGCATCTCCAACTTGCTAAGACATCACGAACTGTAGCCGGCATAGCCTAACTGCACTCAAAAAGAGAGAGCACAATGCACCACACATCCCTAGCCACTTTACAATGCCAAAGTATGTGGTTGACTGTTTCTTCATTTTCCTTTCACATTCAATATCTATTGGGCAAATGGAAGCCCCTCTTCCAAAGGTTATACATCATAAGAATAGCATCCCAAACCGCTGGCCAACGAACACAACTTTCTTTGGAACCTTTGATTTCCAAATAAGCTGCCAAGGAAAAGACGCTATCTTCTTCCCGATCAAAAGCTTTTAGAAGGACCACACTGAAAATTATTTCCTGCCACTATACTTTAAAATCATCACACCGTTCTCCTCACATAAGAAACAGCGGTCCAACAACACCATCAACTCCTCCACATCATTTAATTCCCAATCATGAAAGTTCCTCCTAAAGCAAGGACACCACATGCTATTACCCCTTAAGGACTCCACATAATCACCCACCCATGGATCCTTTACCCTTATCAAGATGGGGAATTCCTGACAAGTCAGGCCAATTCCGTTGAAGTTCTGTAGCTTGTTTGGCTATTTCAAGCCAATTGTATCCTTGCTTTTGCAACCTACAATATAGGCTTATATCCCCGGTTCCACACATTGCTTTGTGGATTGAGTTCAATTTTTTGTCATGTCATTGTCAACACATCTCACTAGTAGCCAATCGGGTCCTCTATAATACAAGATGTCACAGTGACGATAGAACTACCTTAACTCCTTTACTTATGGATTCCCCCTTTTTTCCTTTTAATTGCCCAATTACTGCAGTCCTCTACTCGCAGGGGCATTCATGATTTCCATCCATAGCACAGTGCACGGCGTTGTGTTTTTTATGATCATAATCTTGCTTGATTTCCCTTCTATGTCCAATTACGATACTAGAGTGAAGAGGGCAGTTGGGTTATGGTTGTTTGTACGCAGCACTGTAACTCATTCGTCAATTTGGCGTAGAACTTCCGCAGCATATCATCCCAATCAAGGATGGAGTTAGGGAGTTGATGTGTATACTGAGCAAGTGTTTCATCATTCAGCCACTTGGAAAACTCTTGTCAAATGGAGGATACAATTTTCTCTGAAATTGTCTAGGGTATTGATGAATCGATCAGCATGCTTACGAGCATTACCTTTTTTCTGGCAAACGGTTTAAGCTGTTGTACCAAATGACACTCGGGGTTAGGCAACTTGGCAATGAACTCTGGGCAAAAGGGTCTAAGTTTAAATATTGGAGAGGTTTGGTCAGGCTGTTTGGTTGAGGGGAGGGGTTGGGGGGGGGGGGGGAGTAGTAGTTGCGTTGTTGTAGGGGCAGGTGATGGGATCTTGGACCTACCAGCTAGGTCTCCTGGTATATTCCATTTACGTGCATGGCTTTCCCTGGTGGAGTTGCAAATTGTAAGAAGTTGTTGGTTTTATCACGGCCTTCCTCTCAAAAATAGCAATATGCACGAGATGGAACCAGAGGGGTTGTCGGACAGTAGGCAAGTTGTAAGGATGGTTAATGGATAAAGGATTTGCAGTATGTCACTGTAACATGTGCTGGCAGTTAGGGTTTTGCTTGTGTTGCGCTGCTTGTGAATTTATTTATTTTGATTGGTAAGACACACACCCCCAATTGGGACTTGAACCTTGACCTCCTCTTTGAGAGGAGAGGTGATAGATACCATTTAAGCTAACACTTGATGGTCCAGTGACACGTCCCTTATTCATTAATTAGGGTATGATGTGGTTCTCACTCTGTAATAAGCCCTTATCACAATTCTACAATCCACACGTATTCCTTCTTCCTAATTTGGATTGCAGGTTAGTGTATCATTGTTAGCATTGGACCAAGGCTGTGAGGCATTAACCCAACATTTTAAATTGATAAAGACTACAGAGATTGGGGCTTTCTTATTCCTTGGCTGCTGGGTTCTGACATCCGCCAAGTGACACCATAATCGAGGGTTTGCAACATCTTGCTGTAAATGGGACCCACCATAGCCGTGACCCACAACATACTGGTGTACATAATTCGTGTTGGGATCTACCAAAGAAATTGGGTTGGTATAGGGCATACAACAAAAGAGTTTCCATTTCTACCGGTCCAAGGTTGGGTACACCACAAGTGCTTCACTTGGCTACTACCTTGGGCCATACGAGTATGGTTTTTCTTGGAGAAAGTCAAGATTTTTCGTCTATGGGCCAATTGGGTTGTGGACAAAATTTTTTCATCCCCAGTTACGATTTTCGACTCTTATAATATGAAACAGTTGCTTTCCATCGACTGTGTATGTTTATACTTAATAATAGAATGAGGGAAGGAGTGAAATGGACTTAGAAACAGGAGGTAGGAAAAAATATGAAAGGTCATCCCGTTTCCCTTGTTTGTTTGTGATTGAAAGAATGGATTAGGGGCATGTTTAAAGATTATTTTGCTATAGTATCCTCTATTTTTCAAAACTTGTGGGGAATGGGTTTTGCCATTAAAGTAGAAATCCTATCACTCCTTGAGAATTTTGTGAAGCATTTTCAATGGGTGTGTATAACTTATGACCGAGAGAGATTTTGAAGTTGTAGCGGGATCAGTGAAAGCTTGCATTTTTGGATATTGGCATTGTGCCAACCTTATACATGTGATTATACATTTTGTTCTCTCTTTAGAAGCAATTAATGAAGGAGTGATTTTTTAGCAAGACTAGGAGCCATTACTATAGTTCCTTTTACCAGACATTTTTATTCCCCATGACAGAGGGAAAGTGCAAAACTGGGTTGACAACGAGTGGAAAGTCTCTGCCGGGTGAAGGTCCTGGACATGCATGGAGCTTATTTCCTTTTTGAGTTACTTTCCTTTGTAGAGGCTAATAGGGTTCTCCACCAACATGCCTGAAGATTTGAAGTGTCCTCGGTTCTGTTGGACTTTTGGAATCCAGCTGGTTGTTGCATCAGATTGGAGGAAGATTAAGAAGTTTGGGTCAGATTCATTGGCTTGCCTGTAAACTTATGGAGTGAGGAAGTGCTGCGGGCCTTGGGGGACCGATGTGGGGGCTTCCTGAAGATGGATGAGCCAACAAAGGCGAGAAGTCATCTCAGGTGGGCTCGCGTCCTTGTCACAGCTGGTCGTAACTCTATTCCGGCAACGGTCTGAGTCAGGATTGGCCATTAAAGGTACGGAATTCCGGTTTGGTCTGAATCAGGGCCACACTTTCTGGCCGTCGGAGCGATGGCTAAAGGGGGGGACCGGATGGCTGCAGAGTTTTCAAAGAAAACATGGATGAGTGAGCTTGACGTGCAGAAGGAGTATGAAGAGGGGATGCGGCAGGTTCAGTCGACTCGTGTCAGGGCAGGCTGCATGGCAGACTGATTACGGTTCATTCACACTTTCTGGCCGTCAGAGCGATGGCTAAAGGGGGGGACCGGTTGGCTGCAGAGTTTCCGAAGAAAGCATGGATGAGTGAGCTTGACGTGCAGAAAGAGTGTGATGAGGGGACGCAGCAGGTTCAGTCTACTCGTATCAGGGCAGGGGGCATGGCAGACTGATTACGGTTCATTCAAATTCAAATTTTGAATTACGCGAGGAACGGCGGTGTGAGATGGTCCTGGGGAGATGAGTTGGGCCTATTATGTGCCAAGGCTGGACCAACGATAGGCATTCTAATTGCTGGCGATGTGGGCTGTTGAAGGAAGTAGTAGGGCCCTGGCCCAGCCGGAACCATTTTAATAGGACGGGCTGGAACAGGGGGCATCAAGTCAAAAGACAGAATCAGCGGGCCCAACCACATATCAGAAGAGAAGGGCCCAATCTTCTGGCCCAGGTCGGGGCGCTCTCCCAAGGGGTCAATGGCCTCTCTATCTCAGTGGGAGAGTCCTCTAAAGGAAGCTCTCTCCTGAAGAATCCTCCCAAGCAATTGCCGTCTATTTCACCATGTGAGGACCTCGCTCAAGGTAATCCTGAGAAGGAAGAACAAAGGGGTGCATCGAATTCAAAGGAATTAGCAGCCACTACACAAGGTAGCTCCTTCATCAAACAGGGGGAGCTTGAAGAGTGGTGCACGACAGAAAATTCTAACAGTGCTGAAGTAGCGATGGACAAAGAGACCTCCTCCGACTTTGAGGATGAAGAGCCTAGTGACTGGGGGGACACGTCTATAAGCTCTACTGTCCCTCTCTCCAGGTCTGGAAAAAGGATTGGTTGTTGGGGTAGCTTCATCGCAGGGGCTGGACCACGCCGATTGTATAGACCACTGGATGGATGAAGCCTCAGGGGCTGGCCAGATGGTGACTGTATATGGAGCGGAGCAGGAGATGGCCTTGGTGTGCAGTCCACTAGCTAGGACAATGCCAGTTAGATGCTCAGGTTCAAAGAGATATTTAGGTCTCTAGATGGGTCATGAGGAAAGTCAAATGGGTGTGCCGCTATGCGGGGTTGTCTTGCAATGGTTTTGAGGATAGAATGATGGATCTCTTCAGCGATATTGAAGAGGCTAACAGACAGTCAAATGGCAGGAGCAGTCAAGGGAGCCAAGTGGAGGGGAAGGATGCTTCTGTAAGGCGGCTGAGGAGGGAGTTAAAAAATCTGGCCAGCTCTATCAATTACGAAGGAAGGAAGGAGAGTAAAGTTGGGGTTGCATGGGCTCTGATTCGTGGGAACAACGATTAATGATGTCTTTAAAAATTATCTCCTGGAATGTGCGGGATTTGAATGATCCTGACCAAAGGATTGTGGTGAAGAGATTGCTGAGAAGTTTGAGGCCCTCCATCGCGTGTTTACAGGAAACCAAGATGGCTTCCATGGACAAATTTGGCCTTCTAATCGTTTAGAGTGGGCCTGTTTGGATGCTGTAGGGGCTGCTGGTGGGGTGGTGATCTTCTGGGATACCTGTCAGCTAAAGAGCATTGAGTCACACTCAGGAATCTTTTCGGTTTGCTGCAAATTTGAAGAGATTCAGAGTGGGGCTGTCTGGGCCTTTACAGGTGTTTATGGGCCCCAAAGAGGAGAGTTCTTTGGAGGGAGCTGGTCGACAAGAGGCAGGTGTGGAATGTTCCTTGGTGCATTCGAGGTGATTTCAACTTGGTGAAGTTCCCGTATGATGAGTGGGGAGGTGGGAGGCTTAATGGTGAGATGAGGGAGTTCTCCTCTTTTATTAATTCTGAGGAGTGGGTGGACTTACCGTTGGAAGGAGGAAGGTTCACATTGGCAAGAGGGGGTTCTAGTTCGGCAAAGTCCCGAATTGATAGATTCTTGATTTCCTCTTCCTGGGAGGATCTTTTTAGAGGCATTTCTCAGCTCTACTTGCCAAAAGTGGTCTTGGACCATTGTCCTATCTTACTCAAATGGGGGGCAGCTCCCATGGCAAGTGTCCTTTCTGTTTTGAGAACATGTGGTTGGATTTTGAGGGTTTCAGGGTCCTTGTGGATTGCTGGTGGAAAGTTTACATTGTGGAGGGCTCTCCTAGCTTCATCTTAGCTGGGAAGCTCAAATTGCTCAAGTTAGACCTCAAAAAGTGGAATGCGGACGTGTATGGTTGTGCAGATCAGGTTGGAGGAAAAGCTTCAAGCTATCCACATCATTGACCTAAAGGAGTAGGGGGTTGGAGTCAGTGACAAAGAAAATCTTAGGAGGGGAGGAGTTGAAAGAGGAGTTGGGCTTGATTCTTAGGGCGGAAGGGACCTTGTGGCTCCAAAATTCTAGAGCGCCGTGGTTGAAGGAGGGGGATAGGAATACCAATTTTTTTCACAAAATGGCTACTGCCCACAACCGAAGGAACAAAATCTCAAGAATCAAAATTGGGAGCGATTTACTTTCAGATCCGCAGGAAGTAAGGCATTGAATCTTTGGGTTTTATAGGAACCTCTTCTAGGAGCCTTGGGATTGGAGTCTAGGGGTTGATGATTTGCTCGTCTGCTCTCTAGATAGAGGCATCTTTGGGTCTGGAACGACCTTTTGAGGAAGATGAGATTGTGGAGTCCTTAAAACTCCTTTGACGACAACCTATGAAGCATGGACACTTTATTTTGGCTCACGTGTCCGTGTTAGACACCGACACTTTTGAACACTTCTTGAACACGTGCCCGGACACTTTGAATCATGAATGTTGATGATTAAATGAAGAAGTTTTTTAATTTTTATTTAATGGCTTTATTATTTTAATATATCTTAATAATATTTTTAAAATTTGTGTGTTTTATGCTAATTTTAATTAAAATGACATTAAGTTTTTATTATATTGTCATATAAAAAATATAAAAACTATATATATTCAACGTGTCCGTGTTCCATTTTTTGTTTGAGAAATAACGTATCTGTGTGTCCATGTCGTGTTATATTTGTGTCCCTTGTCCGTATCCGTGCTTCTTAGATGGCAACAAAGTTTCGAGGCTAGATGAATTCTCTATGGCTTTCTTTAAGCGCTGTTGGGAGACTGTGAAGCTGGACGTTATAGCTTGTTTTAACCACTTTCACAGATTTGGAACTTTTGAGAAAAGCCTCAATGCTTCGTTCTTGGCTTTGGCCCCAAAGAATGAACGGGCGGAGGATCTTCGAGATTATTGTCCAATCAGTTTAGTGGGAAGCATCTATAAGTTGTTAGCTAAGGTGCTTTCCATTAGGCTGAGGGTTGTTACAGACAAGGTGATCTCCCAGAAAGTCTAGCCAATTGGGCTTCTTGTGCAAATTGGACATCTAAAAGGCTTTTGATCACATGAATTGGGATTTCCTGTTGGCTGTGCTTCAAAAGATGGGGTTTGGGGAAAGATGGAAATAGTGGATTAGGACTTGGATCTCGACGGTCTCCCTTTCAGTGTTGGTCAACGACTCCCCAATAGGATTCTTCCAATCTTCTAGGGGGAGGTAGGGGAGCCTTTGTCTCCTTTTCTGGTTGTGATTGTGATGGAGGCTCTTAGTGCTATGCCGCGTAAGGGATTCAAAGTCATAGATGGGAGTGGTGGGATTGTGGAAGTCTCTCACCTCCTCTTCGCTGATGATACCATCTTGTTATGCAGTTGCGCTTTGTTAGATGCATTTTCATTTGTTTTGAGGCTATCTTGGCCCTCTGGCTAAATCTTGGGAAACATGAAATCATTCTGATTGGGCTAGTCAATGAGGTGGATCAATTGGTTAGCACGCTGAGATGTAAGGTGGGATCTCTTCCTGCCAAATATTTAGGCCTTCCATTGGTTGCTTTGGCTAGATCTATAGCTATTTGGGATCCTATTGTGGAGAAGTTCTAGTCTCGACTTGTGGGTCGGAAGAGTAACTACCTGTCTAAAGGTGGCAAGCTTACTCAGATCAAGAGTACGCTAGCCATTTTGCCCACATACTACATGTATTTAATCCCTATTTCGAGAATAGTGGGAAAAAGACTGGAAAAAAATCCAAAGAGACTTCTTGTGGGGAGGAATGGAATGGGAAAAGCGGATCCATCTAGTAAAGTGGGATAGGATCCAAATCCCAACCAAGTAAGAGGCTTGGGGCTTAAAAAATTTATGTAGTTCAACAATGCTCTGCTAGCTAAGTGGCTTTGGCGGTTTGGGGTAGAGCCTGATGTTTTATGGAGGGAGGTGATCTCAGCCAAGTATGGGTATGAGAGGTTGAGTTGGTTCCTTGGTGAGGTGCAGGGCCTTGCGGGTTGTGGCCTGTGGAAGCATATTCAAAAAGGTGTTCTGGCTTTTCAGCGCATGGTGAGGTTTAGGGTGGGGGATGGAACCCGAGTGTGCTTTTGGGATGCTCTATGGTGCCAGGATAGAACTCTTAAGTTGAATTTTTAGCATCTCTTTTGTTTGGCAAGGAATCTGGGAGCTAAGGTGGCAGAGTATTTGACAAGGGAAGGCCAAGAGCTAGTTTGGTCTCCCATGTTCCGCAAGCATTTTTTTAACAAGGAATTAGAAGAGGTGAGTGGGCTCTTGAGTCTCTTTAACAAGCAAAAGTTGGCTCAGTGCAGGAATGACCAGATGTGGTGGAGTTTGGACGCTCAAGGTACCTCTCGGTAAAGTTCTTCTACAACAAGCTAGTGGGGGAGAACAGGGAGCCATTCCCTTCGAAGGTCATTTGGCAGCTGGATGCCCACTCAAAGGTGGCTTTTTTTTGCTTGGGTGGCTTCGGGGGTTCTATTCTCACCTCTCTGAGAATCTCTAGAAAAGGGGATTTCATCTTGCCAAGAGATGTTTTATGTGAAAGTTTAAGCCTAAGACTAGCGATCATAAACTCATCCACTGTGGGATAGCTCGTTATGTCTTTATTCGGGCTATCCTAGGTCATGCCGTGTAATGTAAACGGGGTTTTACTATGCTGTGGACTTGTGGTGGTATTCAGACCGGGAAAGAGATTAGAGGGGTGTGGAGGATGGTGTGTCTGTGCTTACATTGGAGCATTTGGAGGGAACACAACATTAGGATTTTTGAGTGGTTGAACCCTCAACCCCCCCCCCCCCCCCTCCTCTTTTCTTTTGTTTTAAAAGATGTGTTCTTACCCCTCTTGTTTTTTGGGGCCAAGAAATTCCCTACCAATGTAGGGTCTTTTGTTGTTTTTTTTTTGGGTCTCTAAGAGTAACTCCGGGTGGCTTTAGGAGGGGAGCCATCCCCTCCAATTATCAATATGGCTCCGATTAATACACTATTCACGCTCCAAGTGAGCGTCCATCCTAGTACTCGTTTTGGATCCAGTCTTGAACAATGAAGAAGTAGATATAAATATGGATACTATGGAGAGGGAATTCAAAAGTTAGTTGGAAGAGAGAGAAAGAGATAAATTGGTGGGAAGAGAGATAAAAGTGAGAGAAAAATATATTAATTAAAATATTAAATGGATACTCATTTGGATACCATTGTTGGAGTGATATATAATGTTGAGAGCCATTGGTGTATGCATAAACACTGTAGCAGCATCTTGAAGTTGCTCCAAGGCATTAGCTGTGTAGTTCTTTTGTAAAGGGTTCGCGCCCCTCCTTGGACACTTTTTATATAGTTACTCTTTTACCTTTTAAGAAAGGTTTTGATTTAATATATACTATGTATGTACTAGTTGAAGACCCATGCGATGTGCGGGATGAATAAAAACGGATATAAGAAAAATAGAGAAATTAATTTTTATATAAATGATATTAAAGGTAAGATGAAAATAACATATGTTCTTACAAGGGAAAAATTACAAGTAAAAGAATACAATTAGAATAAAATTATAAATGTATGCATTTTAGGAATAGAAAAATTGAAAAAAAATGTATACATTGAGTGAGATTCTACAGAAAACATTATAAGTATTAGGGAATCAATTGAGTAATGAATATGGAAGAAACCAAGTGTACATGAGATTAAAAAAATCATCATAGTTACAAATTAGTTATTGAAGCAAAGTGAAAAACAGAAGTATGAAAATAACATAAATGATTGTGTTTTACATGTATAATGTGTGTGTATATATGTATTATATATGGAGGGAAGAGTTGATAGTGAGGATAAGACATTATCATTCATAGTAGTTACAATTAAGGAAGTGAATGAGATGGACATTGTTTGCAAGTATGAGAGCTCTTGGGGTGGATGGACTTTAGGGTCGATGTCTTTTTGGATGGTGCTGTGGAGAGGTATTATCAAAGCTTGGAACGAGTTTGTATCTTGTTGGCATATTTGAGGTGGCAGTGGGATTAAGAAGAAATGTAAGAATTGGTGTGGATATGGATCACTGAAGGATAGGTTCCTAGAGCTGTTCCAGCACTCTACTAGGTAGGCCTGGCAAATGGGTGGGTTATAAATGGATTGGACCCATATTTAACCCACAATTAAATGGGTCAAAACGGGTCGGGTCAACCCCTATTTAGCCACAACCTGAAATTGACCTTCCTTCCCCCCCCCCTCTTCCCCTCTTCTTACTGCTAACATATTTTAAAAGAAGCATTTGATTAAAATAAATTGATTTGAGCCTCAAGAAACACTACCACCATTTCTCCATATCCGTTGAAGTAAAAGTAGTAGATGTCCAGAACAGTGGCAGGTTGCTTCCAAGTAAGCACAGATGGGATGTGAAGATTATGGTCCACCTCAGTTGCCCAAGGGTGGAGGAGGGTGTAGACTAAGCAAGTAACGGGGTGGCCTTCTTTTGCGCTAGCGGTGATGATTTCTCTCAGCGTCTGTGAGCTGCGACTCCTGATCTTGGACACGAGGTATTGGGGATCATTGCTAGACTTGAACCCGTCATCGTAGCCATCTGAGAAGGCAGAGAAGTTTAAGCCCTTAGGGATGCCGGTGGCTTTTGGTCATGCGGCGGTGGGCAGACAGGCTAGTGGCAAACGTAACCTCCACATCCATTCGGATCGTGCTCTCTGCGAATTGGAGATATGGGTTAAGGAGGCCTTGCACCCAAAAAGCCACCAGGAGTACGAGGTGATGCACCATCATGGCAGCGTGAGGTTCTTTTTAATGGTGAGAAACACTACCACCTATGGCCAGAAATACAACCACCAACCACAGGCGCCACCACCACCTTTGGCCACCTCTCTCCACGACCACTCCAGCCCTGTATTCTCTCTCTACATTGCCGACCACAAACCCTTTTTCTCCCGCTTCTCCATCTGCCGCCAAACCACGGCAGCTAAGCAACCGACCACTGGAGCCACCAGTGACTCAACCTCAACCACTGCCCCTACTCTGCACCTCCACTACAACGAACACAACCACAGAGCCTCGCCAACACCGCCAGTCACCACCCCTCCGGCGACCTGTTCCAAGCTGCCATTTACAATTGCACTGTCCATTTGCGATCTGGATAGGGATGGTTTTTCTTGTATAGGGTTTGCTTTTTCTTTCTATTGTAAAGGCTACTCATACTTTAACCCATATTTTATCCATTTTTAACCCGTAAATCAATGGATTTATTTAATTCAACCCATATTTTTAAATGGGTTATCAAAACTGATTTAATTGGGGGTGGGTTTGGGGGTTTTGGGGGGGGGGGGGGGGGTTGAATGGGTTGGGTCTAACTTTGTGACCTCTACTACTAGGGGTGATGCTAGTTGCTGGTTTCGCCTCCTTTGCAAGAAAGGGTGTGGTTTGGAATCTTAATCTACATGGTCTTTCCGAGATTGGCTACCCTCCAAACGTGCTGACAACTCTTTGAAGGGCAAGCCACAACCCAAATAGTCAGGAGTTCCTTCACCATTTTAGGCATGATCCAGTAGACCCCAAAAAGAACACACAACAGCTCCCATATCTCCTTAGCAACCTGACAATGGAGGAGAAGATGAATTGTTGATTCTCCTGCATTGCTACACATGTAGCACCAATTAGGAAGAAACTTCCCCTTTTCCCCCAATTATCCAAGGTAAGAATCACATCTAAAGCTGCTGACCAATCAAAAAAAGAGACTTCCAAAGGAACCTTAGCCCTTCGATCGCTTTTCAATGGAAGTAAGACCTCATGCTGAAAGTTCCATTAGGACCCAGACCCAGCACCTGTTAATGGAACTTCTCTATCCACCACGAGCTTGCAACTATATAGGATAGGTAGAAAGGCTTCTATATGATCCAATTCCCAATCCTGGAAAGCTCTTGTAAAGAAAGGTTTCCACACTACCTCATTATCCCGAAAAATCAAAATAATCTGCTCTATCACCTTTATCCGAGACAATGTGAAATAGATCTGGAAATATACACTTCATCAACATGTCGCCTCACCAAGTGTTGAACCAAAAATTAATCCTCTTAATCTCGTCCCATCTCCAACCACAGACTACTGATGATGGACAAACTGCTCTCAACCTTTCCTGATGTGTTTCTAAAGACTCACCCCATATGGCTCCACCCTTGAGCATCACTCCCACACTCTCTTTCAACCACCCGATGCCAAAGACTATCATACTCACTCGCATGCCTCCATAATCATTTACCAAGCAAAACTCTATTAAACTCCTTCCACATTTAATTGAGGAGTGCATTGCACCTCCTTCCAAGAAACTAAGTGATTCTTTGCGCCTCCCTCATTCCTCCCAAAGGAAATCTTGCTATATCCTCTCCAACCTATTAGCAACTGTGACTAGAATAGAAATTTTTTTTTTTTTTTTTGATAGGTAAATCACATACACACACTCACTTTGCCTCTTGTGGGGACTTGGAACCCTCAACCTCCCACATAGGGAGGTGGAGGAGGTACCATCCCAGCTAGAGTCCCTCATTCCTCCCAAAGGAAATCTCGTTATATGCTTTCCAACCTATTTGCAACTGTGACTGGAATGGAAAGTAAGGACATGAAGTATGTAAGTGTGCTAGAGAGAGCACTTTTGATAAGAGTAAGCCCCCCTTTCTTTGATAAGTATTGTCTCTTCTATGTCGCAAGCTTCTTCTCCATTCTTTCTACAATAGAATCCCAAACTACCGTTGCATTAGAAACAACTCCCAAAAGGCAATCCTGGATATGAGACGGGAAGAGAATTCACAGAACAACCCAGATTGCTAGCCAATAATTCAATGCCTTCACCTCCCCAGCCGGTCCCCCAGTAGAATACCGCCCCCCCCCCCCCCTTTTCTCTTCACAGCTCTTCCTTGGTCTTCTCGTGTCATCAAAGATCTCATTAATTACCTTTGAAAATCGACACACATATTATATTTCTCCTGGAGTTTTTTGCCACTACTAGAGTATCATCCCCCTTTTGTCATCCCCGCTATCTTCTAGCCCAAGCCTCTGAGCCCCTTCCTGATCACATGCAACTTTTGTGGCACATTTCCCACCTACCTTCATGTGTCCTCCCTTCATGTATTTCACACTCCACCTTTGTTCTCACTTCTGTTGCCACTGCAACCCTGAGGGCGTCCTTATGTTGCTTCACTTCTATGTTGTTACCAACCTCTAAGGACAATTTTGGAGTAGTCTCCACCCAAAGTGGAACATTGACCCTCCATAATATATTCCCCACTGAAATTGATGCTGGAAGTGGCTTCTCTGAAGATTTGATTCTCAATCTTGTCCGTTGAAGCTGTTGTTATTCAGCAGTGTTCACATCCACCTCAATAAAGCCCCCACACCAGTCCCCAATCACCTTAAACAACTCATCCCAGAAATGCAAAGGCAACCCATTCTCTATTATGTGCCTTTTTCTAGAAAATAAAATAGAACAAGAAAGAGAGAAGAATAGAGAAGAAACCCACTTCGAGGGGGGCGAAATCCTCTTGTAGGTTCAATTCGAGGAGAACTAGACCTCCAAAACCATCACATGAAAGTTAATCTAAATAGCCCGCTCCCTTTTTCATTCATAATAGGTTCTTTAAATACAAGAAGATAATAATTAAACATATGATTCCATTACCTTGGCAACTACCAACCATGACTCCTCTATCTCGATAACTACCTAGGAAACCTACTAACACCCTACCACTAACCCATTCACTAAATAACCTCTTTTTTGACTTAACTAAACTACATTATATATTTATGAATTAAAAATATGTACGCAGCATTCCCCTTTAAGCACCCTCTTGCCACTTTCCTGGATGGAAATAGAAACAAAACAAGTGATTGTTCATTTCAAAGACTTGAACCCCGACATCACTTTTAACCGTTCGTTCTGCCACTTTTGAACCTCCCTTCCTTCTGGTCGTTTACTCCCTTACGTTTCTAACCAGAGGTCTCAGCAGAAATCTACTTTCGCTTTACATGAAGTTCTGCCGATCAACATCATGCACTGGTCCTCAGCTCCTTCAATATTCACCGGAGCCCGTACCATCGGCCACCCTTTCATCTCTGCAACTTCCATATAGGTTGATGTTTTACAGATGGAGGGATGTAACACAACAAAATCAACACAATCTGCTCCCAACCCCACTACATTCTGGAATCACAACAAAGGAGTGTTTGCATTTGGAGGATTCCTCCACCAAGAAGCCTCTTGAGCCTCGAATCTAAACACAGAGTTGTGTTCTGAAACCCAGCGCTGTGAATAAATGTCTAACCTGTCCATCTCCAACACCTCCACCATAGTCTCAGCAAGCCACTGAATTGCTCATACAGAAGCCATGCTGAGCTATCACTGCCATGCTGAACTATCCCTCCCCCGTCAGACTGACGACTTGATCGGCTACGTCCTCCAGTTTGGTGTATTCTCTTGATCTAAAACAGCTTTCGCGTTATTTTCTCCCCTCATTTCGTCCTTGCTCTGTCACATTAAATTCAGTTAAACAAAATTGGGAGGTGATTTTTGCAACTGAAAACTTGAAGTAAAAAAGGAGTTTTAGGATTCTGAATAGGTTCTATATGTGCAAGATGGGAGAGGAATCTCCTTTTTTTAGTGGCATGGGACATTGGGGCCACATTATTTGCTCTATTTGGTAATAATTGGTTATGCCGTGCTTTATTCTGAACTTTTTGAAAGCTTGCAAGGGGGTGTAGCAAGAAAAAAGTTACCCAAACTGCCTGTAGATCCACACCAAGCAAATGACCCCAATCTCACAAATTTCCAAAGAAAGCAATTGTTTAATTTGAAGGGGAGCTCAGTCTCTCCCAAGAAAACAAATTTGGGCATTCTGAAACTGTTTTAGCATTTGAAGTTCCCAAAAATGTCAGAAAGCAGACTTAAAATACTTCTGCTAGATGTAGATGAACCAAACAATTGCCTGGAAAAAAAAAGTGTGAAGCCAACAAAACAAAAAGAGGCAGGAATTGATGATGATCTACTGGTCTATAGTTTTTGTACAAGAACTCAGAGCTGAAAGTTCTAAACTTGTAGATCTGAGGATAAATGCACGGAGATGAAGGTGGTGAACTTTTAGATGTCAGAATAATTGTAGAGAGAGAGAGAGAGAGAGATTGTTTTCTTTGTTGTTAGTGTCTTGGTGAATATTTTTTTTTTTTCTCCCAAGTTAACTAAATAATATATATCTTCAATATATTCTTATATTTCAGCCCCTATGTTTGTGGACAGAGCATCCAGAGGCGCTCATGCATGCATTCATATACATATGTGTGTGTATATATATTTTCGGATATAACATCTTACCCCGCCCTTTTATCGTCTATTTTTATATTTTCGGAGTTGCCCTTTCTCCCTCACTCATCTTTCCTACCCTTTCTCCCTCTCATAAAAATTTGAAATTTTCAATTCCTTACAAATTATTATCTTTTGATAAAATGATTTTTTTTAATTTTCTTGGTGATTTTTTTTCTTCAATCCAAATTATTAGCAATTGAACACTTCTTTTTGTTCCTTGGAAGTGAAATATTATATGTTTTCACATAAAAGTACAAATTATAAACAAAAAATAATAAATAAAATTATTACCACTCAGTAGGACAATTGGTTCCGTGTATCCAATTGTACCAGCAAACCCGACCTCCCCTTCTGGCCGTACTGTGCCAAAATCACATACTATGGGATTCCAGTTCTGCTCATGCATTGAAAACTTGAATGTCAACACTAACAAAAACAAATCAGAAATCATAACAATGCTTAGAGAGGGAAAAAAACAAACCTCGTCAAGTAGGATGTTCTCTGATTTGAAATCTCTAAAAATCAAAGGTGGAGATTGACTATGTAGGTGTTGCAATGCCCTTGCAGCACCCCTCATTATCCCAAGACTTCTCCTCCAGTTTAGACCTATAGCAAATTCAGACACGATTGGTGGCGCTATTAGTTTGTTAAACAGAGGAATTGACATCTAAAAACTCAAAAATAAGAGAGGTTTTTAGATTGTTAAGAAAGAATGAAGAATAGATTACAATGGTTAGAAGATAATATACTCTGCAATTCAGCCAATTGTGTCACATTACATTAAGCTTAATTACCAAGTTTTTGCCCCTCTAGAGTATGCATGTTTCTAAACTTAGGATTAATGTGTATGTCATATAGAATGTTATATATACATTGAACACAAATTATGCATTTGATGTTATTTAGCATTTGGGCTTTATTGTATGCAAAATACTCCCCTCAAAGTAGTTCACACACTTCACTCTTTCCCTAAAAAGGGAAATTCTGCATCTCTGGAAGTCAATGAATTTTGCTATCATCCGTATATTTGCATATAGAAGAGAAAATCCCTCATCCCCAACCCCCCAACCCAAAAGGGAAAAACCTAACAATGGACCACACATACAAAATAGATAGTGTAGTTTTGGACATGAAATGTCCAGTAACGAGAACATCACTGTCATCTTTGTTGGGAGCAATGGCATCTAAACCTGTTTAGCATAATCTCCACGATCAAATTCGGGGTCGCACATGAGGGGGAGTGTTGAGAGCTTGATAGACATTGTTAACCCATTCTTTAATAGCTTAAGCTTTTCAAGCAATTTGTGATCTAACAAGCAAGAAAAACAATAGTATGCCAAGGTGTAAAGCACGTCACCTTTAACTTGTGAAGTGTTGAAGGAGCAAGACATTTAATTCTCATTCATCATATCGTTTAATGTAAAACCAATTATAATGCATATTTTTGCTAGAAGATCTAAAATATTTAGACAATGGGCATTCCTGTGATTAGTGATATATTTAATATAAGTAGAGATGGTGTAGGAATGTTTGTAGTACTCATTTCACCTTATTTTGTCAAACTTTCTCGTTCGGTTTTTCTTCTCTATAATACAGCTATATATTTTCAATTTCGTACCAGAGCAGCAATTTAGGTCCAGATAAACTCAACTCAACTAAACAAAGCCTTATCCCAATTATTTGGGATTGGTTACATAAATCCTATCTCGTCATTCTTTATTATTTAAGGTCATTCTTTATGTTAAAAACCGCACATTACCAGTATCTTTCTCTATAATACAGCTAGAGACATAAGGGAGAAAAGGGGATTCAACTAAGGTGTTGATGTCATCGTACCATTTGATGATGCCAGGATGATGTTAGCATTGCAAGTCAAAAATGTGGTGGCTTGGATATTGTCTTCAAGGGGAATCTCTGGTAAATTTTTCAGATTTTTTTTAGTTCATTTTATTGGGTTTTTATTTTTTGACAAAAAGGGGCTGCTTTTTTCTGTTGTGCGTTTTGTGTTTTCCAATGGATTTCGGTTCTTCTAATCTCACTGTAGAGGTGCATCTAGGCCTGAGATAGCTTGTTTCGTGCAACCCATGGCCATTTTGATTGTTTTGTTAAGGAAAGTAGTTTCCAATGTGGTTCGGCTGGCCTACTGTACATGATCAAGACTCTCTTTGGCTGTTGTAATCAACTATTCTGATGGTGATTTTGCCTCCTCTAGCACTTTATTGGTTGATTGAACTCAAAAAGTGTTGCCTTGGTGTTTTTGAACTTTGTTTCTTGCTTTGGGACTCTGTTGATTTGAGTATTCAAGTCTTGTTTAGTATTTTCTTGGTTTATAAGGCTCGTTCGTTGTTCTTTGGACTATTGCTATCCTATTGTTGATTTTTATTTTTAAAAATGGGGCCTCTAGACCTTTTGTGGAAATATGTTTGGGGCAGTGTTATCTTGGGCAGTTTAATACTCAAAAGTGAAAAGCCTACGGTAAAATTACTGCGGTTAAATTTGGCGGTACTAATTGTCTTGCCTAGTGTTGTTCGGCTCTAAGAGCAAAGGGAAGATGGCGTACCTTGATGGTACTGTTGGAGCACTTGGGGTCACAGATGTACAGAACTCAACTTTGATGTTGTGGCTTTCTTATTCCATGAAACCCGAGATTAGTAATGGCTATTTGTTCTTGGGGACACTAAAGGATACATGGGATTCTATGGTTCAGACATATTCTCGGATGAGTAATGCCACTCAAATTTATGATTTGAAACACATAATCTGTGAACATAAATAGAGAGATATGAGTTTGCCTACATGTTATAATATTTTGCAAGGACTATGGTAGGAGTTAGATCAATATCAGGCGTTTCACGTTGATTATCCTGGTGATGCTCATAAGTTTAAGAAGACGGTGAAATTGAAGTACATTTTTAAGTTCTGAATGTGGAGTATGATCCAATAGGATTTCGTATCTTAGGATGTGACCCTTTACCTTATCTTAATCAGATGTTAGCTTATATTCAGGGAAGGGCACTAGAAGGAATACTATACTTTAGTTGTCGACCTAGGAGCGATTGACTCTTACCTGTACCTCTCAGAGGGAAGGCAAAGGGATTGGAAAAGGCCGTGATGGTGGTCGGATTATTGGCGCTATAGTCGATGACAAAGATGAGATTTTATGTGATTATTGTGGAAAGTTGCGACACGCTAAAGAAATTTCCTGAAAACTATATATTCACCCTATACAGAGAAAATGGGGTCATTTTGGAAAAGCAACTAAGTCCCATGATCAGTCTCACTTTTGTTGATTCTCCAGTGACTTCTTTGGTCATTTTCAACTTTAGATACTCCAGCTGTTTCGTGGGAGGGTTTTCACTTGGGAATGACCATTCCATTGCTGAGTCCATTCCTAGGGTCGGCTCTAATATTAAGCCAACAAAATAATGGCCTTAGACCCCAAATTTTATATCTTTATATTATAATCCAATCAAAAAGAAGGCCCCCATAAATGCTCTAGGAAAAAAATTTAATTTTATTGCTTACTTAATATTTTTGTAAATTTGAATTCTAGAATATTTTTTATTATATAAGAACTCATTTATTATAGTTTTTTCAACATTTACATCTCTCCTGTTAGAACAATATTACAATTTTATATTACTATATATATATATATATTGTACACAAATCGTTGAAAACATTTATATCTATTTAAATTTTTCATAACTCCTATAGTATAAACTATTTTTACATTGTTTTAAATAGAATCTTTATTAAAAATTTGTGCTTCTTACATCTCAAAAAGTGAGAAGAAAAGGCTTTATTTAATAGTGTCGTTTTAAACCTCAAATTATCTTGGTCTTATCCGTTCTTACCTATCAAACATGCCTTAATAATTCTAAGTGATTGAGCTGGATAGTAAACCCATGACCAAACAAGTGATTGAGCCGGATAGTAAACCCAAAAAATTACAAGTTTACCCCGGATATGAAAATTGCGAAAGACCCCCCCCCCCCCCCTGGTGATTTCTTCTAATCAGAAAATCCATAAAAACAAGTGAGTTCCATCATATGACTTGGATGGTAGGTTCCATTGGTCGACTAGTGGGGTCCACATGACTCTTCCCTCTTCAATCCTAACATATACTGAGTTTTTGATCCTACACGCATGATAAAAAAAGCTCAAAAACTCAACATATACAATATACTTGTAGGGGCTGATCACCATGATAGTCTCTGGACTGAAATTGCAACGTTTCCTTTTAAGTTGGAAAGGTCCTCTTTCCAAACCAAGGCCCCATTTACAAGTACGCCACTGGGATTTTCACTATTACCAGAAGGGTTTAAATAGACATGTCAATCACTGTACTTGCAAAAACTCATCTTCGCTCTAATCAACTGCTACTAGATCTACTTCAACACATTACAAGTCAATCTCCTGGAATCAAGTAATAAGTTTATCTCCTCAAAGCTTGCACTGCTTCTGTAGTCAAAATTATCAGGTGCAAAGGGGCTGCACGGAGAAAAGCCCATCTCCAACACTTTACAAAGTCAAATCTCTTGAAATCAAGCAACAAATTTATCTCCTCAAAGCTTTCACCGATTCGTACTTGGTCAAAATCATCTCAGGTGCAGCCCCTGGCACAAACACAAGCCCCTCTCTAATTCTGATCTTTCAACATACCAAAGCATCCAACCGAACACAACTAAGAAGCAACAGGCAACTCCACATTATCCTACCATCTTGCACCTTATTCAGAATTATGTTTACTAGAATCTGAAGAGAGAATCAAACACAACTGATAAGCAATGGGTAACTCCACATTGTCATACCATCTTGCACCTTATTCAGAATTATGTTTACTAGAATCTGAGAGAGGGAGAGAGAGAGAGAGAGAATCTAAAAATCATCAAGTAATCTAGAATTCACTCCTTTGAGATCATTCTTCTGTTTCTAATAGCCCACCTATTGAGGTAATAATCATGGAAACAAACACGACTCTTAATATGCTCGCCCTTTTCACAACCCTCCCACTTCTCTAACAATGAAGCGCCTCAAACAGCGACCCGTGACCTCTGTAACTTTCTCCAAGCTCTTGTCATTAAACACATTCTTTGACCGATAACCACTTAATACAACTACCTTCTCAGTACTTGTGTGGACTTCTCTCTTCAGTTCCTAACAGCTGCTTTAATAAAAGAACAATGTGGAACGGAAGCCAACCTACAGTATGTAATCTTGCCAGGATAATGATATATCAACATTTTCATGGCATATTTTAACCAAATTTTGCAGTTGTTGGCAGTAAGAAGTTCTTTTAAATAAAATAAAATTGATTTAATTTGAGGATTTGTTGAAAATTGTGATTATAAACAATAAAGTAAATGATCATGCACAATATGTAATAGGAAGCAAACGTATGGGTTAAAATTGAATGTCCAGAATTACACCAAAATTGATAATTACCTGACAATTTACTATGAACAGATCCTTTGTTCACAAATGGATATACCAGGAAAAGTCTCATGGTTGTCGCACATTTTCCAATTAGCTTGATAATGTTTGGATGATTTAATGTTGAAAGGTACCTGATTTCAGCCTGAAAGAAAATAAAATGATAAATGCATTGCCAAAAATAGTTAATACACAAATGGAAGCTCATAAGACATAATAAAACTTCTTACTTCCCACTCATTTCTGAATTCTCCAGCAATACCCTTGGAAGCCTTTACAGCTATGCGCTTTCCATTTAAATCGTCATTTCTTCCACTGATCATGCCCTCGTATACCGTACCAAAACCGCCTGCACCTATAATGTTTCCGAATTCCTGAGTATAGGTTCTTAATTCATGAAGAGTGAAGGTAACCAAATCTGCTGACCCTGTCAAACAAAAAAAAAAGTTACCCATGACAGTCAAAAGATAACAACTAAAACAACAACAATGTAATTACATCTTCTTTATCTAACAAAAATATCAGTATGGTATCATCATAATGATTATAAATTCTTAGTTTTGGGCCTGGAAGGCATGTATCAATTTTATTAGCAGAATGTCCAAACATAGACCTTAATAACCGCGTGAGATCTTCTCACAAAACAAAGAATATGAGTTTACCAATTTCTGATAAATCAGATCCTATATAAATATGAAGAATTACATTTCAGGTTATTAAACAAGAAGGGCCAAAATTAATGGACATGGTCCTCTGTCCAACTCTCTTACTGGGTTTTGAATGAAGGGCTGCAATAAACAGATAGTGATCAGAAGTGGAGCTGAGAAGAAAAATGGGAAAAATATCATCCCAATATTGAGAAAAGGAATCATCCAACCCATAGCTGGCTGCATTCTTCTAAAATTTAGAGCATCAAAACAGGAATTGAGCCAAGGAAGAGTTATGGTGATTCTTCTATCACCTCTCTAATTATGAAAAAAATACTATAATGTTGAAAATCAAGGGAAATATAATATTATATATATAATAGCTACTTCTAGAAGAACACATGATCATTACGGTCATACAGAGTGTAAAGCAAACCTATGAAGTTATCAGAAATAAGGTGGATGCATTTGTTTCATCAATCACTCCACAACATTAATATCGTTATTAATGAGGATGCTTCCAACGGATCATACAGGAAGAAGAAATAACAATTGCTTTGATTACCAAAGACAACTGTTTTTATCTAGTTCATAAAGAAACAACTAAAGCCCATGCAGAACTAGAAGAAAAAGCAATCACTACCAAATATCATTAAGAAAAATGAAAGACATCAGTAAATTTGAGCATACCCAATGCCAGTTCGTCCGGTACATCTTCTTCTCTCATAGGCATATTTTGTAGCTCCATCATCTCTACAGTTAGGAGGAAAAAAAATTAAACTGACTTCTCCAGAGATTATTAACAAATACACTGCACTCTCCCGTTTTTTCTATGCAAGCGTATCCTAGAGTGATTTGAGTTTGAGGCCTTTGATTTGAGTTTTAAACAATGCCTAAATCAATTATGCAACAATAGACTCACAACTCCTATTTGTTTATTCCCCCCCCCCCCCCCCCTCCCCAAAAAAAATCCTATTTGTTTACCTGTGCCATTTCAGTTTCAAGGAATCAATATGACAACAGAAGCACAATCACAAATTCTTTCACTGAATATTTAAATGGATATATTCAATCAATTACAAGCCATTTATCCATTTGATTAGAAACATTTACACAATATATAACTATAATGACAGTCTAAACGTATGCCAACATTGATTGTGTTCAATTAAATATTGTTGTTGTGTTTAGATATCGAACAACACGTATTCAGTTTAATATTAATGTACTGACAAACAAATTCAAGCATACCTCTGGATCCACTCCAGATTTTCCACCATCACAAAATAAGATACACACACATTTACATACACAAGTATATGCTTTACATATATATAATTATATATACACGGTTATAAGCATAAATGTGTTTGTGTATATAGTGTTCATCAATCTGAAACAGAAAGAATCTTGAAGAGAGCGAGTTTAGCAAATCTTGACTTAGAAAATATACAATTCCATTATTTTTCTTCTTTTTTACAACTTGATTTAATCATTGTCCAATTTCGCAATTTCAAGAAATTCCGTTGGAAATTTCGAAGTAGAATAATAATTTTCATTTTCTCCCTCTCTTTTTTCCCTTTTAATATTAGCTATGGCATAGAATCTGAACTTTTTCCAAATCCAAACTTCAATTTCTGTTTTTCTTTTCTGATAGTATACTATTCAAGTTTACAACAGAATTGATAATTTAAACCGATATGACACACAACGCAAAAAACAAAAAAATAAATCTAATGAAACAAAACTCACTGTGAATGTTCTATCTCGTTTCTTGAGAGTTGTAGAGAGAGAAGAAGCGATAATTTAAACCGATATGATACACAACGCAAAAAACAAAAAAATAAATCTAATGAAACAAAACTCACTGGGAATGTTCTATCTCGTTTCTTGAGAGTTGTAGAGAGAGAAGAAGCGAGTAGAAGTTGTAGAACGGAAGAGTTGTAGAGAGAGAGAGAGAGAGAGAGAGTTGTAGAGAGAAAGGCAGAGAGAATTGGCGCCAGAAAGTTGATTCTCCTTGTTTTTATAATAAGGCTAATACGGTCTTTTTCTTATCTTACTTTCGGCCCAAGTTAAATGGAGGGTGGTATACCGATTATGGGTAGAGATGGAAAACGGGCAGGTTTGGAGACCCCTTCTCAATAGGGTGTAATTTGTGAGGGTCAATGCAAATTCGAGGTCTGAATTTTTAAAATTCAGATTTTATCTTTTATATTTCAAGTTATGTTTGAATAAAAACATTTAAATTAGAGTTGAACTTAAATTAATATTTTGAAAATTGAGTCTCAATCTGAATTTAAATCCGAATTTAATATTTAATATATTATATTTTTTATACTTTAGTTATTCATTATTAGATTTATAAGATTTTCTTATAAGAATTACTATTTTTATTTTTATAATTTCAAAAACTTGTTAATCTTCAACATTTTTTCAAAAGTAAATTATGTTGAAAGAATTATTTTAATGATTTTTTCTTTTGTTTCTTTTAGAATGAGAAATTGAGAGAAATTATTAAAACTTTTAGGGTATAATTAAAAAAAGAAAAAAAATATAGTAATTTATTAAAAAAATCGTGAATAAAATCTAAAAAAATAAATTAATAATCAGATTTGGATCGAGTTCGGATTGAACCCGATACTCGTGAAATTTAATTCGGGCTGGGTTTTCGGGTTCAATGTTGGTTTGGGCCAGGCTCGGGTTAACAACTTTTGAACTTGAGTTGAACTTGGACATAACTCAACCCCAGCTCAGCCCGTCCTAGCTGCACCCTTACTCTCAATTCCATCTAGCAAAAAAAAAAAAATTGTTTTTAAAATTGTTTTATTTTGTGATAGGCGGGAGAGAGTCTGTGACATCCCCATTTATAATTAAATTTTATTTTATTTAACTTATTAAATTAGTTATAATTAATAAATTTCAAATAACAAGTTACATGTGTCAAAATAAAAAATATACCTTATGAATAGGGAATTATAATGAAATTATTTTATTTTTCATATATATAAGTCTATTAAAATTGTTTAAATTTTTAATAGATGATTAAAAAATATCATTGATTATGTAACACAAAATTACTTTATTAATTTATTTTATATAATTAGGGTGGGATAAAGCGGGATGCTTTTGCTTCAAACCCTAACTAGGTAGGCATAACTTTTTTCAAATCCGTTCCATTAAAAATGGGATATGATAAATTCCCAACCAGGGTGTAGTGAATTACCTTCCCTAATTACGTCGTGTTCTCTGCATTATAATTGAAGGGCTGATATATGGATTGTGGGGTGTTCTCCACATTATAATTAGCTTTACCTCCTTGTTTTTAGAGAATATTATAAAAGTAATATTAGCGGCTTATTTATCAATTCTAATGGACATTTAGAACATAAAATTCAAAAAAATAATTTAAAAGGTATCTTGTAATAGAAAAACTTTGAAATAAACTCCTAATTATATATATATATATATATATATAAAGTAGTAAAAAAAAAGATATTTTTAAAAATTTTGAGGGACACTAAACCCTAATCCCATATGAATATGTCATTGCATGTATAATACTTATTAAATATATGAAGTATAAAAAAGTCCGAGTAAATTATATTGATCTGTCATGAGATTTTTAATAATTATAAAAATTATCTTTAAGGTTTATGAAATGATACTCACATCCCTTACTTCTATTCACAAACAACAATGACCTATCCTCTAACTTTAATTTTTTCAAAATGACAAAAGTGCATCTTTAATTTATCTTTTCTTCACATTTTTATTTTTATTTTAACCAATTTTTCCATTTTCAAATAAAATGAGTTAAATTTTTTTGAATAAAAAATATAAATCATTTATCTTAAATATATATTTTTATATATATAAAATGAAAAAAAAAATCTTTTAGAAAAATAGAAAAAAAAAAGACTTCAACAAAAAATTTAATATTTAGACAATGCACTATTTAGGTAAAGAAACTTTTCCAACTAAGAAATTTCATTTTTGATCTAACAAAGAAATTTATCTTAGGTGATCTGTAAATGTTTTGCTTTAAATCTTGTTTTTAAAATGAGATTTTGGTAAAGTTAGAAAAATTTGCTTCTCCAAACAATTTTAATTTTTTCCAAGTTTTATCTAACTTGCACATTATTATATATATATATATATATATAAAATACAAAAATTAAAATTGAAGAATTCATAATTCAAAACCACTTTTTAGGCCTGACAAAATGGGCGGGTGGTAAATGGGTCGGATTATAAACGGATTGAACTCATATTTAACCCGAATTGATCGAGTCAAATATGAGTCGGGTCATAAATGGGTCGAGTCAATCCGAATTTGACCCGTTATCCAACTTTTTTTTAGAGTTTTATAGTTTTTTTTTTTTGGTTTTCATTTAGTTTGTGAGACAAACACTAATCAATGCTATTCCTGCCATTATTTAGCATTGATAGGTTAGATATTCCTGCCACCTGATCCACAAGATGATGTTCATATCTCCATTGGACAAAAACATGGACTTTATTTAAATTATTGCAACTCTAATCAAATTAATCACACTGTTGATTGGAGGATTTTAGATAATCTTACTATCAAGCTCTAATCAAACATGGACAAGATGATGTTGGTGCCATTTACGTCACATATCAAGCTGAACAGATATAAGGGTGCTCGTTCTCTGGCCTGTAATGCATGTCATGTTGATGGTCACATTGCATTGATGGATTCCTTGAACTCTCTGCTCACCTGCAAAGAGAAAAAAAAAGGCTTCATAAGAGTGAGTCAAATAACAGTGTGATTATCTAAAATCCTCCAATCAACAGTGTGATTAATTTGATTAGAGCCGTAATAATTCAAATAAAGTCCATGTTTTTGTCCAAGGGAGATATGAACATCATCTTGTTGGTCAGGTGGCAGGAATATCTAACCTATCAATGCTAAATAATGGTAGGAATAGCATTGATTAGTTTCTGGTTTGTGTTTTGTTTATATATATATATATATATATGATGATATTGAATTGTATTTTTTAAATATTAAATTTTTTAGTATTTTGTTCTTTTCTAAATAGAGATATAAATATAAATATAAATATATATATATATATATTCTTATATTATTTTATCATTTTTCATTCTCAATCCGTCAAACACCCATATTCAATCCGTATTGACCCGTTAAATTGACGAGTTTCTTATTACTTGATCCTTTTATAACCTGCTAACTAAATGAGCGGGTTAGAGCGGGTTGATAGTGGACAGGTTAGGACAGGTTGATGGATTTGGATAACATTTGCCACCTCTACCACTTTTACCCAATTTTTGCTAAACACCAAGTAACACATTGATTATATCACAATTAATTTTTCAAAATTCATTCTCTGATAATTAATTTTTTAGAATTTGATACCCCTAACCAACCCCAAATACCATGGGAATTTCAAAACAATATAAGTTTCAAAATTTTAAATTGAAAAACACATGCATCGTAAAAAACACTGTTGATTAAGACTTTTTGTATCATGCAAAATAACGAACAATACTTAACTCCAAATTAAGTAAGATTAATCTCTTCTAATTATGTACTCTTTAATTTTATTAAATTTTAATTAAAATAAAATAATTTTCTATTTGTCATTCTTTCAATTAGGGCTGTCAATGGAGCGGATCGCGACCCGATCCGATCCTTTAAGTCTGGATATGGTGGCAGAAATTGCGATCCGTGACCCGATCCGATCTGAATCCGATTATCCTAAATATAAACGAATCAAATATGGTATAAACTGATCCGATCCGTTTATATATATATATATATTATGAGGGTTTCGAAACGCTTTCTTCTTTTACTTTTTTTTGGGTAGACCCTCTCCATTTTTGCTAATGAAAAGAGGGCTGCCTGAATTTCTGCTCAATATTACAAAAAAGGAAGTAAAGGGTGGTTGTTTTTGACAACCTTAAAAGCTTACTGTCTCACAAAGATATATACAATTAATACAAGTGTGTGTATATATAATTCATTCTAGTTTGGAAATAAGAATCATTCAGAAATTCTGATCTGAATGAATCAAAAAAGAAATAAGATATAAATAAAGCGGGGATAGGCTCAGAATATATATATTCACACTCAACTACACACGGGTGTGTGTCTATATATATATATATATATATATATATATATATATATATAGAGAGAGAGAGAGAGAGAGAGAGAGGAGGGAGAAGAAGGACCTGTTGCGGATTTGAAGCTGGTCGATTATGGCTGACATTCAGAGCTGATCTTCCTCAGGAAGAGATGCCAGATTTCCTAGCGTGCTCTTGTCCATTTTATTCGAATATGAATCCTAAAAATCCCCCAAAGGGTTTTTATCTTCATTAGGGTTTTGAAACATCGAGCTTATACCATGTTTAGTGAGGATGCCAACTTTTGCGCTCGAGCGGCAAACATTTTTTGTGTTTTTGAAGTGAGGGTGCGCGTTTTTCCTTAAAATACATATATATATATATATATGTATATGTGATATACCATAAAAGTACAAGCCAATCAACACTTGACACGTATGACCATAATTCGACTCATGCTCGGCCAACATGATTCTCACTCAGCCAACGACTAAAAGCTCAAGCATACAGATCATCACATCAGGTCGGAAGTGGCCGAACATACTTCAGAACATATATATCCAGAACTGATCACAGGGTCCAGACCAATACTCCAGAACTCGTCACCGCCTTAGCGGGAGCCGAGCAGGGGATAAGGAAGCAGTCTTCAACAAGGAAACATTCTTCGACAAGGAAACAGTCTTCGACAAGGGAACTACCATCTATGGTTATCTCTATGCAATGCTCCACAAGGTAACTACAATCTCCGATGATCAAATCCCTATATTCATGGCGCAGAATCCTAATCAATTTAGGAAAGCCACAGCTTATAAATTAAACCCTAGAGGTACGCTTTATTTTCATGCTCATTCTTTGGCTTTCAATACAGTCTTTCCATTCTTTTACTTACTTAAGCATCGGAGCGGCTATCGCCGGAGCCAATCCGGTGGTCCTCTGATCATCTTTCTGAGTGTTCTACAGGTCACGGAGTCCATACTTATTGCGAGCCGAAAAGTGCAGCATCAGTTGGCGCCGTCTGTGGGAACGACTAATCTCCAAGTGCTTTATTCATAAACTCATCTCTTTCCCCACCGGAAAACCATGGCACCAAATCTCCGACCGTGACAGAATACTCAGAGTTCGCAAAACGCTCAACGTCAGCCGCCTACGCCTCGCACAAAGGGGCCAGCGGCCAATCCTATGCGACAAGAGATCGAAACAATAAAACGGCACAATGAACTGGTGCAGGAGCAGTTGCTTGCCATCACTAGAACGCTGGCAGCACTCACACAGAACCAAGCGGCGGCTTCTCCTAGCCGCCGGTCAACTTCGTTGCGGGAACGCAACCTCCTGTTGCCACGGAGAATGAAGAACTTCGTGCGCAGGCTCCAACTAACCAGCCTGGGCACCCCTCAGGCGTTGCTCGCGCTGGCCGAGATCCGCAGCCATCAACAGTCCCTGGCTGGGGAACATCCGCCTTCGTTCCTGACGTCCATTACCGGAGCACTACTCGAGCCCCAACTCCAAGGGCCTCGGGAGCACACCCGGCACCGTAGGAGCCTCATCATGCAGCACCAATCCCTCCGGTTCGGAATCCTCCTCCGTCCGAAGGGCGTACTCAACCCTACTACCCTGAAGCCGAGGCTGTCAGGCAGGGTTCACAGGATGTCAGACTCAGAGACCCGCGGAGGGTAGAGGAAGTTGCCGAGTCGATGGACCGGACATTTGCCTTGAGAGGGCCTCAGAACCCTTCAGAGCAAGACGAACTGGCCAGGCTGCTCGGAAGACTAGCCACCCCATTCACTCACGCCATCATGTCAGAAGAGAGGCCCAGAAAGTTCATGGTGCCCAAGTTCACCTTGTACGATGGATCTGGAGATCCAGGAGATCACCTCTCTCATTACCAGCATACGATGGCCCTTCACGGAGCCTCAGATGCTTTCATGTGCCGAACGTTCATCACCAGCTTGAAAGGGACTGCTCTGAAGTGGTTCCACAACCTCCTTTCCGAACTCAGTTACCAGCTTCTACGAGCTTGGTAGACAGTTCTTGGACAGGTTCATGACCAGCAGGAGGCTCAGAAGGGGGCCAGAATTCCTGCTGAACGTCAAGCAGACCAGGGAGGAATCCCTCCGAGCCTACATTGCGCGCTTCAACACCGAACTCACTGAAATCACTGACTGCAGCCCGAAATTCCTTGTGACAGCCCTAACTGCTGGGCTTGCCTAAGGCGGGTTCAGAGACTCTTTGACAAAGAGCCCTCCAAGCCGATATGGCGGCATTAATGGATCGAGTCAGAAAATACATCAACCTGGAAGAAGCCAACCGCACGTCCCAGAAGGGTAAAGATCAGACCCAGAGGGACAATCTAAAGCGGGAGGACCACAAGAAGGAGGATCACAGAAGAGACTCCAACAAAAAGAGGGTCAGGAGCCCGAGAAGAGAGCAGCTCCCAGAGCCGTGTATAACTCCGGACCGAGGAAGTTCACCAACTTCACTCCTTTGAACACTACACCGAACTAGGTACTCGAGCAGATCCGAGATCGGGAGAACCTGAGGTGGCCGGAGCCAATCAAAAGAGATCCCGGCCTGCGGGACCAAAGTAAGTACTGTAATTTCCATAAAGATCATGGACATACAACTAACACATGCAGGACCCTCCGATATGAGATAGAGCAGCTCATAAAGAAGGGACGTCTTCAGGGAGTTCGTCAAGCAGGACGGAAGGCAGAACCCCCAAGAAGACAAGCCTCAGCAGCGGCCAGATCAGAGGCCCGAACAGAGGCAGGAGCAGAGGGAGGGACGAAACGAGCCCTAGAGGCAGAACAATCACGTCATCTACGTCCTCCATGCTGACTCTCCTGTCGCAAGAATGTCCAACAGGGCAAGAAAGAGATATGCTCGGGAGGCCAGAGCTGCCCCGAAAGTATTACAGATCTCCAACGTCGAAAAGAGGCTCAAACCAGCACCAGAGATCCAATTCACTGAGCAAGATCTAGCAGGGGTACACTGTCCTCACAGTGATGCCCTTGTTATCACCCTCAGAATTACCAACTTCGAGACCAGAAGAGTCCTGGTCGATACTGGCAGCTCCGTCAACATACTGTTCTATGAACCGCTTAAACAGATGGGGATAGACCATGACAATGTCAAGCCCACCACTGCCGTGATGGCAGCTTTTGATGGCAACCTCAGCACCCCACTGGGGAGGGTTAACCTTCCTACCACTGTAGGAGAGGGTGAAGGGCAGAAGACCACCATCTCAGAGTACATGGTGTTAAACATGAGATCTCCCTACAACGTCATAATAGGGAGGCCCTGGTTACATCAGATAGGGGCAGTCACTTCGACCCTCCATCAGTGTCTGAAGTACGTCTACAACCAGAGCGTGCACTCTGTCAGAGGATGCCAGCCAACCTCCCGGGAGTGCCACGCTATTGCCCTTAAGGAGAAGGCTCCTAAATAGCAATTATAGTACACCCGGGACTGTGCAGATTCGGTACTCACTCACTCTCCCGAGGGGGCGCGACAGCCGAGCCAAACCTGTTGGCGAGCCCATTAAAGTACTGGTCAGTTCAGAAGCAGAAGGGCGTTACTTGTACATCGGCCCAGACCTCACACACACCAAGCAGGAAAAGATAGTCAGGTTTCTGAAAAACAACCTCTCTATCTTTGCTTTGGAGACCAGAGACATGGAGGGAATAGATCCTAGTCTTATAACTCACAAACTGATGGTAGATCCGGATCACCCGCCAGTCAGACAGAAGAGAAGGCCGATTGCTCTTGAACGACATCGGATTATAAACGAAGAAGTCCAGAGGCTGCTGGACGCCAGGATGATACGGGAAGTGTTCTATCCCGAGTGGCTAGCCAACACCGTGCTTGTCAAGAAGAAAAATGGCAAGTGGAGAGTCTGTGTTGATTATACAGACCTCAACAAAGCGTGCCCCAAGGACAGCTTTCCACTGCCAAGAATAGACCAACTGGTTGACGCCACTGCAGGGCACGAGCTTATGAGTTTCATGGATGCCTACTCTGGGTACAACCATATCCAGATGTACCCTCCAGATCAAGAGAAGACTGCCTTCATAATCGAAAGAGGACTCTACTGCTACAGAGTGATGCCTTTCAGTTTGAAGAATGCTGGAGCCACTTATCAGCGGTTGGTGAACAAGATGTTCAGCCCATTGCTTGGCAGCACCATGGAGGTATACATCGACGACATGCTGGTCAAGAGCCTTCAGAAAGGCATCCACCTCCAGCACTTAGCCCAGACCTTCGATATCCTCAGACAGCACAAGATGAAGCTCAACCCCTCGAAATGTACCTTCGGAGTTACGAAAGGAAAATTCTTGGGATACATTGTCTCTTAGAGGGGTATCGAAGCAGACCCCACTCAGATCCAAGCCCTGATTGGGCTGAAGTCGCCAAAAACCAGAAAGGAAATTCAGGCGCTGAATGGCAGAATTGCGGCACTAAGCAGATTCATATCCAAATCCACTGATCGCTGCCTACCTTTCTTCAAAGCTCTGAAGGGCAGTAAAGCTTTATAGTAGACGGAAGATTACGAGAAATCCTTTCAAGAACTAAAGGAGTATATAGCCTCTCCAGAGCTCCTGTCAAAACCAGTACAAGGAGAAAAGTTACTCCTGTATCTTGCAGTCTCCGAAAACGCGGTCAGCTCTGCACTGATCAGACAAGACAGAGGAGTACAGAGGCCTATATTTTATGTCAGTAGGGCACTACTTGACACGGAGAAAAGATACCCAGAGGTAGAGAAACTGGCCTATGCCTTGGTCATATCAGCTCGGAAGCTTCGACCTTATTTCCAGGCCCATCCAATCGAGATCCCAACTGCCTATCCTCTGAAGTCAATACTGAGGAAACCTGAGGTATCGGAAAGATTGGTAAAGTGGTCTGTAGAGCTAGGGGAGTTCGACATATCATATGTACCCCGAAACTCCATCAAAGGACAGGCCTTAGCTGATTTCGTAGCCGAGTTCACCCCGGCACTTCAGAACAAAGCACAAGTCACCGAAACTTCGGGAACCTGGCTGCTGTACATTATTGGATCGTCAACCGATCAAGGATTAGGGGTAGGCCTGGTACTACAGTCCCCTGATGGGCACACATCAGAAAAAGCAGTCAGTCTGGGATTCAAAGCTTCTAATAATGAAGCCGAATACGAAGCCCTAATCTTAGGCATAAAGCTTGCCTTGGAATGCGAGGCTCAGAACCTCGATGTCTTCTTTGACTCCCAACTGGTAGTGAGTCAGGTCTTGGGAGAATTTGCCATTAAAGATGATAGGATGCTCCGGTACTCCGAACTGGTAAACCACTTGAAGCATTCCTTCCAGACATTTACTATCCAGAAAATTGAGAGAAGCCAGAATTGCAGAGCAGATGCTCTGGCTAACATGGCCTCCTGCCTCAAGTCTGAAGCAGACTCCACAATTAAAATCTCCTTTCAGCCAGGATCCAGCATTGAGGAAGCACAAGTTGCTCAAATTGATGAACAGCCCAGAACTGGATGACTCCAATCCTCTAGTATCTAAGATCCGGGCTCCTCCCAGAGGACAAAAACAAAGCCAGGAGAATCCGAATCAGAGCGGCTCGGTACCTGATCCTGAACAACAAGCTTTACAGAAGGTCGTATTCTCAACCTCTGTTGAAATGTTTGGCTCCAGACGAGTCACAATACGTCTTGGCCGAAATACATGAGGGAATTTGCGGGAATCATAATGGGGGCAGAACTATAACCCACCGAGCTCTATCACAGGGTTACTACTGGCCTAGCATGCTGAAACAAGCAAAGGAATATGTTCGGAAGTGCGACAAATGCCAGAGATTTGCCCCGTACCAACATCAGCCTCATCATGAGCTTATCCCGATTCCTAGTCCTTGGCCCTTTGCTCAGTGGGGGATAGACATCGTGGGTCCATTATCGAGGGCACCTCCAAACAGGAAATATCTCTTGGTGGCCATCGATTATTTCTCTAAATGGGCCGAAGCCGAGCCTTTAACACATATCACAGAAAAGGAAGTTGAGAGCTTCACCTGGAAGAATATTGTGTGCAGGTTCGGCATACCACGTGTAATTATCTCGGACAATGGGACATAATTCACTGGTAAAGGCTTCAAGGCATTCTGCGAAAATCTCAACATTAGGCAACACTTTGCCTCTCCAGGCCATCCACAAGCAAACGGGCAAGCAGAGGTCACCAACCGAACAATCCTTGACGGGTTAAAGAAAAGGTTGGAACAGACCAAAGGAAAGTGGGCAGAAGAACTCCCTGGGGTTCTTTGGGCCTACAGAACAAGCAGAAGAACTCCCACTTCTGAAACTCCCTTCTCACTAGCCTATGGAACAGAAGTAGTAATTCCGGTTGAGATCGGTATGCCAATCCTGAAGACTGAGGCCTTTGAGCAAGAATCTAATGATCAGCAGCTGATGGAAAACTTGGATTTGCTCGAAGAGAGAAGGGATCAGGCCAGCATCAGAATGGAAGCCTATCAACAAAGAATGGTCAACAAATCCAAGGTAGGACTCAAAACGGTCAGCTTTCAAGTTGGGGACTTCGTCTTAAGAAGAGTCTTTCAAAACACCAAGGATCCCACCATGGGAAAGTTGTCACCAAACTGGGAAGGCCCTTACAAAGTAACAAAGGTTGTTCGGCCTACCACCTACTGGCTAGAAGACATGACTGGGAAGCCTGTTCCTAGGCCATGGAACGTGGAACACTTACGGAAGTATTATCAGTAGAGAGGTTTTCTTTTACTTCCATAAAATGTCTATCTATTAATGCAGAGGCCTCCAGAGCCTGGTCCATAAATGTACAAGTCTCTGTACTTGGTCCATCTATTAATGCAGAGGCCTCCAGAGCCTGGTCCATAAATGTACAAGTCTCTGTACTTGGTCCATCTATTAATGCACAGGCCTCGAGAGCCTGGTTGATAAATGTACAAGTCTTAGTACTTGGTCCATCTATTAATGCACAGGCCTCCAGAGCCTGGTCCATAAATGTACAAGTCTTAGTACTTGGTCCATCTATTAATGCACAGCCTCCAGAGCCTGGTCCATAAAGGTACAAGTCTTAGTACTTGGTCCATCTATTAATGCACAGGCCTCTAGAGCCTGGTCCATAAATGTACAAGTCTTAGTACTTGGTCCATCTATTAATGCACAGGCCTCCAGAGCCTGGTCCATAAATGTACAAGTCTTAGTACTTGGTCCATCTATTAATGCACAGGCCTCCTAGAGCCTGGTCCATAAATGTACAAGTCTCAGTACTTGGTCCATCTATAAGGCACAAGCCTTCAGAGCCTGATCCATAGAATATAGGTCTTAAATACTTGGTCTATTTTTCAAATATACAGGCCTCTAGAGCCTGGACTACACTAATGCACAGGCCTTCCGAACCTGGTCCGTCTTCAATTAGCAAACTCTATGATCCAGTCCATCCAAAGACGGAAGTTCCGAACATCTACAAACTAAAGTTTCCTAGATCGGAACATCTCAGATCTGATATTTATATTATATGGCTTATCTGTCAAACAAACAACGAGTACTATGGTACCGATCAGGAGTAAAGTACTTTGTTCAAGCATTTTTCTAAGTTTCTTTGATTTATTCTCAGAACATTCAGAAGTGCACGAGAAAGTGTTTTAACTACAGAAAAGCACATTCGAATACAGAAGACATCAGATCTGAGAAAAAGAGACTCAATTTTATTGATAAATCAGAAGATTTACATCAGTACAAAGACATCACTACAGAAGCTACTACAGAAGCTATTACAGAAGCTACTACAGAAGCTATTACAGAAGCTATTACAGAAGCTACACTTGGCAACATCACGGCTCTTTTCCTAGGGATGATAAAGGGGCACAGGGGCCAAACTTCCATTACCGCCGCAGCCGGCTCCATTTGAAAGGAAGGAGCCCTGAACCCCAATCTGCATCAAGGAGTACCCAGGCCATTTCATCATCATCATCATCAATTCCATGACCAACGGATGATAAGGGCTCTGGGCCTCAGGAGACTTTTCATTCTCCACCTTTGTAATTGGCATGACACCCCAGCAGATTAAAGCAAGGGTCTCTGCCAAGTCACAAGGGGGAGGAGGCAGCTCACTTTCATCTCCCTCAAAGCAGTTGTCACACCCCGACCGATTGGAGCGAGGGTCACTGACAAGGCGTGAGGAAGAGGAGGCAACTCACCTTCGTCTTCATCACCAACGCTCCAGGCCTCGGTTGAATCAAGGAGGGGCCACCACCAATCGGAGGAATCTCGACCGGATGCCAGAGGAAACAAGAAGACTTGTGCCTCCCTCAATCTTTCCTTGGAGACTGAAAATAGGGGAAGGTTAACTCTCGGCCACAGTTTAATCATTCCTAACTCAGGCAAGGAATCATCCATCATCTCCAGACGAGTGAGAAAACTCCGGCAGCATATGAAGTCTCTCTTACAAAGGAACAATTTAGGGGAGCAAAAGGGTTGAGCGCAACCATATGCCCTCATTTCCATATATATAGACACTGGAAGTCCAAAGGCCACCCAACTGAACCGTCGCAACGGTGAAAAAGAGAGAGTGGCCCCGAAATCCCAAACGACAATCGAATAAATAAACGGTGCATTAAATGTGCCTCTTCAATATACCAAGAAACAGGGTACAGAACTCCCTAAACAGAGACCACAGTCCAGCACTGAAGCTCCCGAATTGACAGAGAGGGGAACAAAGTCTAAATATACAGACCCCCTATTCAAGATTCAGATCTTCCAGTCTTAACTATCTTATGACAGGCCAGTCATATGACAAAGGCCAAATAGCTCGGATATATCTTAATCCTGAGTACTAGAACACAGCATGCTGAGCATCATAATGACAAGCACAAGCTGCTTGGTTGTCTTCACAAGCTCTTGATTTAGAGCAGTCTATCTCAGAGCTCTACAGAAGTCTACTCCCACTATATTAAGCTCTGTCTATTTGATTATATTCACTTTCTTGTCTTACTATTACAAGATAGTCGAAGTTAATCTACATTTACTATTCAGTGACAAGTATCGAAGTTCGGAAAGCGACTATTTGATCTAACATGCAAAAGGCTCAGAGCAGCCACACTTACAACAAAATTACACAGAAAGGAAGAACACAAGAAGAATATGAAGGAAAATCAATTTTATTGATCGGAAGTATACGCCCATTACATCAATAGCAAAAACAAAAAGAAATAAAAGCCTACAAAGCCTCAAGACTTCCCAGAAGGGCCTGCGTCCTTTTCCAAGTTAAGGGCAAGAGCCCCAGCCGTCTTGTCCGAATCAGGACGAGATGAGGTAGGTTCAGGGGGGACGATTGATGACACGTCAAAGTCTGGGAACTGAATTTGGAATCTAGTTCGGAAGCTCTCAAAACCGAACTGGATCAGGTCATCACCCATCTGGTCAATTTCATCCTTCAGTTCCATCTCAGTCTCAACCCTGGCCTGATCAACCGCCTCTCGAACCTTTTGATCGAGGGAACTTCGGATATTAACCAACTCCGCCTGAAGCACCTCAACCTTCTGAGCGTATATGTCCCTCTCAGACTCTGCCACGTTAGGGTTGGTAGTAGCTTCCTTCAGACCCTCTTCAGCGGTCTGAATTTTGGAACGGGCTGTTCTGAGCTCCAGCCTCATCTCATCCATCTCGGCCTTTAGCTTCTCGGCCTCCTCAAGGCCTATGGGGGTCACCATCAGAGCAGCCAAGCTATGCATGCTCTGCACAGAGCAAGACAGACGAATTAGGTTGAACAAATAAGCAAACAGAAAAGTCAAGAAAAAGCTTCAGAAGTTACCCTCATCTGGAGAGTCATCATCTCAGTCATCAGCTTAGAGGGGTCATCCCCTCTGTATCGGTGAGGGCCCTGAGCCCATATCTGGTCGAATGCCTTCTTGGCAATCTGATAGTCCGGCTCATTAAATGGCTCGGACGGTGCAGCAGGTGCTTCCCCTTCCTAGACCTCCGGCTCGGACTGGAAGGGGCAGGAGGAACGACCGATACAGGAACGACATGCTCGACCTCCTCAGCCTCGGCAGGGGCTGGCTCGGGAGAGCCAGAGATCAGCCTCCTCCTTTTTACTTCAATAGGAGCATCAGGCTCGGCTCGGGAGGAAGCCTCCCCTACCGCTTGGGCCTCCGGCATCACCCACTTCAATGTCAGCCTCTTTTTAAGCTCTGCATTACGGGCAGCCATCAAGTTTGCTGGAGTTACAATGACAGAATGAGCCCGGTCAGGAGTCGAAAGTAGTACTCGGTATTGATCCCGCAATGCTTCAGTGAAATCGGGCCTCTTCCAAACACTCTTAACTGCATACAAGTAAGGAAAGACATATCAGTTTATCAGTTCGGAAGGCATAACAAGACTAAAAGTAAGTCTAGGGGAATAAGCCTCACCCTTATGACCCGTAACACGAGGGAATGGCGAGGCCTCTCCTTCCTGAAAGCCTTCGTGCTCCCATTCTCCTCCGACAAAGAAGTACCACTTCTTCCATGTTTTATTGGAAGTGGGAACGGAAGTCAGGGGTCGGAACCCCTTCTCGAAGGACATATAGAAAAGGCCTTCCGCCTGCTTGAACTTAAGATCCATATTGCTACGGATCAAGTCCAGAGACACATCCACCTTGTTCAGGTGCCCCAACACCACAAACCCTAGAAGCTGCCGCCAGCTATTGAGGTTCAGGTCGGCAGGGCAGAGCTTGTACCAACAAAAGAATTGCCTGACTAAATCCGGCAATGGGAGTTTCAAGCCCATCTCGAACCAGGCAAGGTAAATACAAATCTCCCCGGCTTCAACATTTTGGGGACGATCCATAGGGCCTGGCACTCTGCAGGTCACATTCGGGGGAAACTTGTATTTCACCCTCCACTCCTCAAGAAGGCTCTGAGTGACAGCACTCTCACCCTCTTCTCTACGAGAAGACCTACCAGAGGTCTCCCCAGCCCTGTTTCGGGGCTCCTCAAAAGCATCAACTATCCTAACTCCAGGACTAGTGGGAGGATCAACAGGCCTTTCCCCAATAACTTCGGGAGCAGGGTTACCTACATCTTCTACAAGAGACGGAACAGTCATCTCAGAAGGGTTTCCCACTCCCTCATTTACAATTGGGGATTCAGAAGGAGCAGACATTATTCTCGGATTCAAGAAGAAAGAAGCAAGAACAAAGAGAAAATCAGTCAAACCTGTTCTAACTCATGAAATCAGTATTCTTCAAGGTTGCACAAACCAACAATGGCGAATGAAATCTTCTGGCACAGTGAAAATGACGGGGAAAGGTCGTTTCAAAAACTCGTCCCGTATTTATAAAGCACAGTATCAGAAGGGACCCACCAAACCAAACGCCATGACGGTTCGGAACAATGGTAATCTCGAGAAACATAACTATCGGCCCAGTACAATGATGGCCTTGAAAAGACCTAATCTCCGGCTGCGCAATAAATGGCGCCCCAACAGTTGGCTTGGGAGGCGAACGGACAGGACACATGACTCTCCGAAAAAGGCTTAGCCCTAGTTGCTTGCTAAGCATCAAACTAGGACTTGGGGGGGGGGGGAGTAACTGATATACCATAAAAGGACAAGCCAATCAACACTTGACACAGTATGACCATAATCCGACTCATGCTCGGCCAACATGATTCTCACTCAGCCAACGACTAAAAGCTCAAGCATACAGATCATCACATTAGGTCGGAAGTGGTCGAACATACTTCAGAACATATATATCCAGAACTGATCACAGGGTCCAGACCAATACTCTAGAACTCGTCACCGCCTTAGCGGGAGCCGAGCAGGGAATAAGGAAGCAGTCTTCAACAAGGAAACAGTCTTCGACAAGGGAACTACCATCTATGGTTATCTCTATGCAATGCTCCACAAGGTAACCACAATCTCCGATGATCAAATCCCTATATTCATGGCGCAGAATCCTAATCAACTTAGGAAAGCCACAGCTTATAAATTAAACCCTAGAGGTACGCTTTATTTTCATGCTCATTCTTTGGCTTTCAATACAGTCTTTCCATTCTTTTACTTACTTAAGCATCGGAGCGGCTACCGCCGGAGCCAATCTGGTGGTCCTCTGATCATCTTTCTGAGTGTTCTACAGGTCATGGAGTCCATACTTATTGCGAGCCGAAAAGTGCAGCATCAATATGTATATGTATACGTATACGATTGATTGTCATTAAAAAAAAAAAACCAAAAACACATTAAGTGTATTAATTCACTCCTTTATTAATAATGATAGAATTAGTAATCTCAATTTTTATTATTTTATTTATACTTTGGGTTATTAGTTACTTTCCGTATTATCAATGAATCATTTTCGTCTTATTTATCTCTTTCTAAATATCATTTCGAGAAGGTGATCATTAGAAAAATAGATTGAATTGGATCTTAGAAATTCAATCAATTTATGAATGAGTTAATTAGTATAAATTCTCCGGTATAGATATTTAATTATTAATAAATACATGATAAGTTAGATTTTGATTAAAAAAACATATACTAGTTACTCATTTGTAAATAAATTCATTAATCCTATATGACATTGAATTTTTTATATTTTTTACTAATATATCTTTTATTTACTGTTTAGTTATGTTTTACTTCTTTTTTGGAATGATTTATTATTTACAATATTTTTTTATAAGATTTTTTAGTTTATCTAATATAAAATGATTTTATTTTTTAAAATTTTGAATTTTGTTTTATTGTATATAGAGTCAATTTCATATAGTTATTATTATCATTCAAATGAGCTATTCATCATTATTTTTGCCGACTTGAATATTTATCTTTTTTTTTATTTCTAATTGTCACCTATAATCTTCATCAGTTCATTATATAAGCAGTCGATAATTCATTGTTATTCATAATAGGTATTTTTTTTTAGATTTTTTTTTTTATTTTATCATTCGTTCAATTTTAGTTTTCTATTTTTTTTTCATTTTATGTTTTTGTTTTCATTTTCGTTTTCTATATCTTTGTTTTCATTTTAAAAAACAATAGTTTTGTTATTTGAAAGAATAAAATTGAAAGAACAAAGATATCTGTATATTTTTAGATAAAGTAAAAGATATTAGTATAATTTTAAAAATCTTGTGAGAAATTAATATAATTATTATAAATTTTTAAAAAAATTAATATAATTTATTAAAAATTTGAAAAGACACATATAAATGTATATGTATACGTATATGATTGATTGTCATTAAAAAAAAAAACATATTAAGTGCATTAATTCACTCATTTATTAATAAAATGACTCTTAAAATGAGACGGAATAAGTATTCAAATTATTTATTTGACCAATTTAATATTGATATACTAATTGTAAGAAAGTTAATTTTATAATTTTATTTTCTTATTTAAATTTAAAAGAACTAAATATTTGTCTTCTTTAAAAAAGAAACTCTTTTTAGAGAGAAAGTAATAGATAAAATTTAAAAAAAAGTAGTGCAAGCTATTTCTAATATATTCACATATATAAAACTTTACATCTTCTCAAAACCCTAGCCACTGGCCTTTTTTTTTAGCAACATTTGGGAGCCGCATTCCAGCGCTAACCTATCCTATTTATATATTCACATATATAAAACTTTACATCTTCTCAAAACCCTAGCCGCTACCACATCGAACTTCTTCGGCTTCTGTTTCATATTTTTCATCTCCAACAATGGTGAGTTCCACCTCAGTTCATGCCCAAATCATGCCATTCTGTCTCTCGTTCTTCCATAAAATCACTCTCTATATTTACAGGTTCCAGAGAGGTCTGAAGAGGAAGCCTATGGCTTTGATCAAGAAACTGCGCAAGGCGGTAAGGCTTATCACGATTGCCCTCATTATATTGTTTTGGGCTTGATGTAATGTTTTTAGATCTTGCAATTTGGCCTATGCGTGTCTCTGATTTTTGCATTAAGGTTGGATTTACTTCAACTGTTATCTATGATTCGTATATTTGTCTTTAATATCAAGATCCTGTCTAAATGGTAAAAGATTAGCATAGTTTGCTTATTTTAATTAGTCTGCTGAAAGCATTATTGATGAGTGAGTTTTCGAAAATTGAAATGAAATTTTAGTTGTAAAAGATAGCTGCCATGAAATGATATTGAATCTATATTTCTTTTGATAATAAAATCATACTGTAACAATATACATCAATTTTACTAAGTTGGCACCAAACCAATAGATGTATTTGATATTCTTACAATGTATGTATGTGATTTTTTTGTGTTTTATATTTATTGTGGTTTAAGTTGGTGAGAAGTGGTGTTAACAGATCGGACCGGATTAACGGATCAGAGATCTGGTTATTAACGGATTCAGATACAGATTAATATTTTCATAATCCGTTGGATTAACGGATCGGGTCAGATCGGATTTCTTCTTAAATGGATCGGATTCGGATCGGCTCTGATCCGGTCCGAATTTGATCCATTTACATCCCTACTTTCAATTAAGGACACATATAATATTATTATTATTTGCAATATGCAATATATTTTTGCATTGATTTGAGAATATTTATATATTAGATAAATGCGTTTTTCATATGAATTTTTTTAATGAGACAGATTACCTCAACTCATTTTATGTTTTATAATTAAATGTATTAAGTCGTGTTAAACAAGTTAGATATTATTAAAATTAAAATTTAATATTTTTTAACAATCATATTATACGTGTCAATTTATTTATAACTCATACTTATTTATAATCTTGTTGTCGAATCTATTAACTCCGAATCTTATTCGTATCTTATTGTTGTCATGTCAGTGTTAAAATTAGCACACTTAATTAGAGTTGTAGAATATATGATATAAGTAAGGAGCCCATTCAACTTGGCTTGCTTTGTAAAAAGCCTTGGCCTAACAGTTGATTTACAAAAATGTCTTTCCACTTACCAAATTAATACGATTATGCCAAAAGTATATATCATTCTTCAACCACACTATCATTTTAATTTTGTGTATAAACACTTAAATATTTATATTTTTAGTATTTATATTATATAATTTTTTAAAATATTATTTAAATAACAAATGCCAAAAACAACTCAGACCCTAATACTTAAATGGTTAAAAAAACATTGTAATTTTCAAAATTTCTTATAAAGAATTTTATCCTAATACTTATTAATTATTTTTGAAATCATAATTACTTTTAAACTATTTATTCAAATACCAAATTACTTTTCTAAAAATCACTTATTACAAACTTGTTTATCACATAATCATTTATCTAACAACTTCGAATTCGAAAGGGACAATAATCGGCTTTAACAATTTAAACTTAATTATATTATACATTTTTATTAGGATAAATTACACTTACTTCTTATGAAATTTCTAATAATTATACTGATCTCATTTGAAGTTTCTAAAGTTACATGGATCTTTCATACTTTATCCTTTAATAATCAAATATTTTCTCTAATTAATATTTTTCTTCAAAGTAACAAAACTATCATTTTTATGTTTTTTTTTAATTTTTAATTTTGACTATTTCTTTTATTTTTCAAATAAATATTGATTAAAATTTTAAAATTATTTTGATATAAAATAAAAATAATTTATTTTAACTTAAATTTATATTTACATAAAATAAAAATAAAAAACCTTTTCAAAAAGTTAAAAAAAATTAGTTAAAATTGAAAAAATACAAAAAATTAAAATAAAAGAGATAAATTCACTATTTTTATTAATTATTATTATTATTTTTTACTCACGAACACTAGTTAACCTTTTGCATCTGCGAAAAAACATGCGCACTTCTCTTTCTCCATTTCTCTGCTGGAGGAGAGAGAAATTAGGAGAAAAAGAGATGATTGCCCAGGCGAAAGGTTGAGAGTTAGAGAGAGAAAGTTGCACCATCTTGCCTGTAGATCACCGATCTATCTCTTCGGACCCATGGTAAGTCGTTTCAGCCTCATCTCTGGGATTTTCAATATTTTACCTTTTTTTTTATAAATAAAATTATGTTATATGGCTATATAAATATTTGTTTATTATTATGCCTATGAATATATATATATATACACGCACATAGATATATATTATATATATATATATATATATATATATATGATTAGAAAGGTGGTGTCTGGTTCGATAATCAGAAGGATATTACGGTGTTGTACCCTCAAAAGTGGTTGAATTCCTGATCCTTTTAGAGAATGATTGCATCAAAAGGAACAAGCAAGAACGAAGGTTATGCCCGGCGGTAGAGGTGGCTGTGGTGGTGGTAGTAGAGGTGGCTGTGGTGGTGGTAGTGGCGGTGGGAGCACTTCTGACAACTTGTAGGGAAAAGGGATTGATAACTCATTAAGAACAGAAAAAGGGTAATATTTTATGATCTCCTTTTTTGTTTATCTTCTAATGCCTTTTATCTCCTATTTTTGTTCAGTTATTTGGTTTTGGAGTTTTACACTTAGGTTGGTTTTTGAGATGGTTCCCTGGTTTTGTATGTATATGTCGTTGCATTTACAATGAAAATTTTCCCTGCTGGTGTGAGTTAATTTGCAATTGCATTTCCTATTATCCAAGAATTATTATTTTTGAAATATATTAAAGTTTTTTTTTTTGATGAGTTAATTGGTCTCAAGTCTTCAGTCCCTCGCCAAGATGCTTAATTAGTGTTTTTATTTTTTGAACTGAAGGACAAATGTTTTTTTTTTTTTTTTTTAAATTTTTGGAGATGAGATTCATTTTAATGAGTTATCACTTTAGCAATGGTAAATCCGATTGCGGCCCATGTGAACAAGTGATCATTAGTTGGTTTATGAATCCTTGGTTCTTGCTTTTGCAACACCTTCTCACTTGAGTGTCTAACATGATAACTACCACAGATTCACACCACTTAGCACATATTTTGTGGTCTCACGCCGGGGACTGCTAACACAGTTGATTGATGAACAATGGTTTTTTTTTTTTGTCTTTTAAGCTGTTTAGGTACCGATGGTTTTTTGGGTGAGGGTAAAAAGAGAGAGGGAATGAAGGAAGGAAGGAAGGTAGGTGGGTTTTCCCACTGATACATATAATACTTTCAAGCATCAATGATTTTTTGAAAGAATGGAAAGAACCCACAGACAAGTCTTCCACTGCCTTTTTACCTTTGGATTTTAGAAAGCTCCTTTTTTTTCTTTTTCTTTTTTTTTTATAACTTTTGGGCTGAAAAAAATTGAAATTTTCCATATTCCTAAGGATCCATTAGCATGCAATTGGAGAATCTAACTTGAAAATTCTATAAAATTTTATACTTTTCACAACTAGTGAGTTTTTAATCATCTGTGCGACAAATTTTCACAACCTTGAAAGTTAGTTTTGAGTATCCAGCATGTGGCCAAAAGCTTAATAAAATAAATTACAATTGTGAATTTTCTCAATTTTTATAAAATTATGAAATTTTACAAATTTAGGAAAGTGTAAAATTTTATATTGTTTTGTTCGGACTAAGTTTTTCATTGGAGAAGTATAAAATTTTACATTTTTGCTGAGACTAAGTTTTACATTTTTGGAATGATTTTTTTGATTGGCTCGATTAGAGACTTGTCGAGTTCGGCTTGAGACATAAATAAGTCAAGCTTGAATAGAATTTAAAGCTTGTTAAGTTTAATGAACCAAGCTTGAGCAACTCTTGGTTTGGCTCATTTTAACCTTGTTGTTTGTGAAAGTAGTATAATAATTGAGAAAAATGTCCATCATCACCCCCTTTACACCTCAACTTAGGAAATTCAACGAGATTTAATGGTATACATGTAGAGTTTTTCTTTTCTTCTTGTAGACAATGTTACATAAGCATATACATGGAGTGATGGGATGATAGGTTAAACTTTTTTTTATAGAAAATGGTGGCCTCTAACATGGAAGGACCAGATGCCAAAAAAGTTTAGGTTGGTTAACATGAAGGAAAATATATGGAAGTTCCTTGAGAAGTTTGATATGGGTGGTTATTAATATACGGGGAACCTTGGTAAAGTGCTGCTATTTCCATTATTAAAGAAAAGGGAGCAAATTTCTTGATTTTGCGTTAGGAGACAAGGTCTTGCATCATCATTGGCAGTAGCCCAGTTTGGGGACAAAACGTATGAAATTGAAGTGGTGAGAGGCATGAATTTGCAGATGGTTGAAGAAGGTAGAGATGTTGTGTGGCGATTGAGAGTGGCTAAGGAGGAGGTAAGGTGGCTCTGCAAAACTTAGATGATGCAGATCTTGAGAATCGAATGGGAAGATTTGTAAGGTCTCTCCATGGAAGGCATCAATGATTGAGGTTGTGGCGAAGTTGGAATGAGGAAGTAGAGGAGTCCTTTGGGAATGATTGGCGAAGCATCTTCATTCTGGAAGTTAATCGAGGAGAGTGTTTGGTTTGCTCACAAAGGCTTCTAGGAAAATGGGGAACCGACAAATAGTTGAAGGGCACAAAGAGGGAGTGTTTGGAAGGATGTGATTATGTATGTAAAATTGTGTGAAAGTAGATTGGAGTATCTGAAAGGTGTTTGTGTAACACCTTAGATTTTATTACTGTCATTACATTATATTGCCATATGCGAATTCATTTAAAAGAACGATATTGTATGGATTAGAGTTTTTCTTATGCATGATTATGCAATTCAAAGTATCTGATAAAATTTATTAGTAGGGATAGTAAGAAAAGTAACAATCAAAATTTCTAGTAAAGATAAATTAGGAACAAAATGGTGTTTCAAATAGGATTTTAAAATGATTCTTAAGTTTAAACATGTTTAATTAGGTCAAGTCTTGTGATATGGTTAAACATAATTAGAGCATGCTTCACTATCTTGTAGGAACCTTTATTACTACAGTTTGTTTCTTAAAGGACCTTCCCTTGGCTGCTATAGGCTGCGTTCTTTGTGTATGGAGAGCCGGATAGAAGTAATAGAAATGATGTTTGGAATAAGAGTAAGTCAGTAAGATTAGTGCAATGGGTTGGATTAATCTTGCTAAATCTAAACCATCTGGGTTCTGGAGGGATTTTTTTTGGGAGAGACTTTTTTTTTTATAGGTAAATCACACACACACTTTACCTCTTAGAGACACCAAGTGTTTCAATATGTCTCGACTTGGAAAACAGTGCTGGAGATTGATCAATAATCCTCAATCCTATTGTGCGAGAATGCTAAAAGGAATCTACTCCCCAAAGGTTCATTTCATGGAAGCTAAGAAATGAAGCTCCCTTTCTTGGGTTTTGGCTATTTTACTGGAGGGGTGAGAAGTCCCAGTGATAGGGTTGAGATAGAATATGCATGGTGGGTGATCTATTAAGTTCTGGGATGAAAGTGTGTGCCTAGTAGAACCCTATGTCCTAATGGAAACGAAAAAAAGCCTGATAGCTAGAAAGAATTCGTCTTACCTCACATCTTCCAAAAAATAAATAACAAAAAGGTTGCCTTATCCAAAAATAGCAACAATTTAACATTCCTTTGAGCTTAGTCACCGGCTTCTCTTTTCCTTTAAAAATTCTCCAATTCCTCTTTTTCCCCAAGCACTACATGAGGCATAGGGTGCAGGATTCCACACCTCCTGACCCCTTTCTTGCCTATTAGCAGCCGCTGCCCCTGCAGCAACTCAAGAATAAAACTCGAATCACCCAAGAGAGTCTAAACAGGGAAAAGAGCAAGTTCCAAAGTGCCCTTGCAACCATGCAATACAAAAATAAACCAGAAAATGGAATTAATGAGTTCAAACAATTCCCTAGACTATACAGCCTGGTTAGTAATAAAGAGGCTTTGGCAAGTGAGTGTTTGGAGAGAGTTGAAAACAAGCTTATTTGGACTCTCCGTTTTAGGAGAGATTTCTTTGATTGGGAGCTAGAAGAGGTGGGCTCTTTCCTTCGTTACCTCAATGATTTTCGGGTTATTGAAGATAGGGAGGATGAGAGAGATTGGAGGCCAGATAAGAAATCTTTTTCTGTCCGATCCTATTACAAAAGCATGTTAGATTCAGTTAGCTCTCCCTTTCCTTGGAAGCTCATTTGGTTTTCAAAAGTCCCCCCTAAAGCCTCTTTCTTCGCTTGTGAAGTTTCTTGGAAGGCAATTTTAACGACGGACAATCTGAAAAAAAGAGGCTTTCTTTTGGCTAGCAGATGCTACCTTTGTAAGAACGAGGAGGAAATGGTGGATCACTTGCTCATCCACTGTCATGTCTCATGGAGCTGTTGGAATATTATTTTTGCCTTGTTTGGCTTCTCATGGGTGATGTCAGGCACAGTAAAAGATCTCCTGTTCACTTGGGAAGGATGCAATCTTCCAAAGGAGACTAAGAGAGTTTGGAGAATAGTCCCAATTTGCCTCATGTGGAGCATTTGGATTGAAATGAACAACCTAGTTTTTGAAGACTTGGAGTTCGCTACTCCTCTATTAAAAGATGTTTTTTTGCGTTTATTATTTTTTTGGGCCAAAGAGGCATTTCCTGTAAATGTCTCTTCGTTTTTAGATTTTTTGGATTCTCTAAAACAGTTGTAAGCTTTTGGGGCTTTTGCCCTTGATGCCTTTCTTGGGCACCATTATATATACAAATTTTACTTATAAAAAAAAAACAATTATTGAGTTAAGAGAGAACAATCTTGTCAGTTATGTCATTTTTGAGTTCTAAATATGATAGAAAGTGTCCTAATCAATTTTTCTTTTAATGGAACTAGGTTTACAGGGGAACCCTGTGCAATCGAGGAGACTTCTGCTTCTACTCAAACCCGAAAGGGTTTCAAGAACCTCTTCAACACTGGGGCGTGCAGTTTCATCCTGATCAATGCACTGCAATCCCAACTGCGTAATTGCTGCAGCTTCTTCCCTTTTGCATCCATTTCTTTTTAGACAATCATGAACAGCGTCACCTTTTTCAGCGTAAAGTTTAGAGGCCCAAGTCCTAATGGTTGTCCCACGTGAATTTTCTGCAACATCATTGGGGTCCACCACTATTTCTCTCTTCACGATAAGTTGGAGGATTAAAACCCCCAAATTGAAAATATCAATTGCTTTAGATCCGTACCCTGTAATGATAGATCATTTGCATTACACATTCTAGTCATAATAAAAAATTGAACAAGATAATGTTAAGAGACATGTAACAAAATATGTCATTTTGATGTCTTTATATAAAATTTTAAAGACATCAAAATGACATATTTTGTTACATGTCTCTTAACATTATCTTGTTCAATTTTTTTATACAGTTCTTATTACTCAATTAGCAAACTTATTATGACTAGAATGTGTAATGCAAATGATCTATCATTACAGAGTACGGATCTAAAGCAACTGATATTTTCAATTTGGGGGTTTTAATCCTACAACTGATCATGAAGAGAGAAATAGTGGTGGACCCCAATGATGTTGAAGAAAATTCACATGGGACAACCATTAGGACTTGGGCCACTAAAATTTACCTTGAAAAAGGTGACGTTGTTCATGATTGTCTAAAAAGAAGATGTTGCCCTTCTTGGGCACTCTTATTAGTATACATCTTACTCTTTACTTGTCAAAAATTTTTTTAGGGTCTTTTTAATTGAATTGTGGTTACTGAATGTTTTTAAAAAAAAAGTGGACCTGATGTATGATTTTGTATGTTAACGATCTGAAGAAAAAAAAATCAATCTCATTCTGGGATTTAATATGAATTCATTATCTGGGCAAGTGAGCTCTTGGGTTGACATGTTCCATTTTTTTCTTTCTTTTTTGGTTTTTTTGATTGATGACATGTTCGATTTTCTAAATGCTGTCAACTTGGCTTTAATTGTTTGATTTGGCAGATTTAAATTTGTTTTATTGTGTTCCTTCAATTCACTTGGAAATGGATGTTTTTATAGAAAATGCAAAAGAAACTGATTAAAAAATTCGTAAAATATTAACACCCCTAAAAAGATGCTCTGCTGGATTGAATCCAGTCTAAATGACTTTTATTTCCCAACTAAAATGAAACATACAAATGGTCAGTTGAATATATTAGGTGATTTAATAATGTGAAAACAGTAATATGACACTATCAAATACACATGCAATTTACATTCTGAAGTACATACAGTCAAGAATCCACATTGTGTGTTGGGGGAGGGGGAGAGTGGAGAGGCACAATTCTACTGACACACATGCGAGGAACATTCTGAAGTATATAAATGCTGATCATCCATTACATATATTGACAATGTAGACATCTAGCTGTGTAGTTTAGGTCAGGTTACCTATCAAAACAAAAAAAGTAGTTTTGATCGGTTTACTGAATGACTAAGAACAGACATGGACACAGACACTAATACAACAGACATGCTGACATGACTTTTTTAAAAACAGTAGGACACAGACACATTAATTAACATATATAGGATCATATAATTTAATTCTAACATTATTTAAATTAATTTCAAGACCATCTATAACATATTAATATTGATAATAAAAAACCTATTTTATGACAAGTTTTATTAAGTTGATTTACTAAAAATTAATATAATTTTTTTTGAACTAATTATTAATATAATTTTGTTGAACTAATTTAGTGATATTAAAAAAGTATATTGGTGAAGTATACAAATTAAATATATAAATAATTATTATTGATCCAACAAATAATCAAAATCAAAATCAAACTGGTACTAAATGAAAAATGGATTTATTGCTCTTAGACTTTTTAATCATGAAAGTTGAAAAAAAATTAAATAAATTTAAAGAGTTTAATAAATATTATAAATAAAAAAAATTAATGTTAATAGAGGTTAAGGGAGGGATGCTGACGCGTTAAAAGAAAAGTAAGGGGAGAGGGGGAGGGGTTGACACGTCATTAGGGTTTGGTCAAAATAGAAGGGGGGTGTTTCGTCAATACAGAAAGGAGGGGAGGGGGGGGGGGGGGGGAGGAAGAGGTGGTGGTGGTGGTGTGGTGATGGTACTTGGGTATTTGGTGATGGCATCTCACAAGTAGGTTGAACTCTGCTCTTCTCATCTCCTATCTTTTTCTTTATGATGATTCTTCACAATTAAAATAATTTTTTTTCATGAATTACTCATCTTCAATTACGGTCAATGTGTCCGGTGGTGTTTGAAATGTGTCTGGTGTTGTCCCATCATTTTTGAAATTTTAAAAAATAAAAAATCCGGTCACTCAAATTTAACGCATCGGACACATCGGTGTCTCAGACGTGTTGGACACTGACACCGTTCCCTTGCAAATGTGTTTGTGCTTCCTAGCTGAACTAAGTCACATTATTATGTTAAAATCACACATATCAGCTAATCATGTATCATAATTAATATAACTATATGCAGTAAGTCTAAGCATAATTAATTATAGTAACTTTTTGATTCATATAGATCCAAGAGAGATGTTCTAAAAAGTATTTTCAAATGACTAGTTGGATTTTTTTTCTTCATATTATATGATTTTTTGACAAAATTGGAAAAACTTTCTTCTGGGCATTCCAAATATAATAGGATCTACCCAAAGGGCCCCAGGTTTACACCTAGGCACGCGGCCGAATGGCCCAGTTGGTGGGATAGCTTCCTGGGACCTAAAATGTGTGTGTGTGTGTATATAATAGAATTTAATTGAAACAGACCAAACTTTTGTTGATGTTCTTGTGTACATGGGCATGCCTAGTTTTTTTGGCACCATTGAACGATATAAACATTTTACTTATCAAAAAACATTTTGTGATGTTCGTTGATGTTTTTTTTTTTTTTTTTCGTTCTTTACTCTTCTTACCTTTTTTTGGGGTCATGTTAAATACTTAACACTCACAAAACACCTTCGAAGTTTCTCTGATTATCAAATATTGTTTGATATCAAACACTCGAACACACCTCTCTCCTAACTAACCCAAAAAAAAAAGAACAAGAAAAATTGTATGCTATTGTTGTAAATTGATTTCAGTGCTTGTATAATAGTTATTTTGAACCTTGAGCCTTTAATAATTAATTGACATCAAACATTCCTTCCATAGTTTAAACTCTCTCTCTCTCTCTCTCTCTCTCTCTCTCTCTATATATATATATATATATATTCGTCTGTGTGTGTGTGAAGATCATTTTTTTTTTTTTTTTGATAGGTAAATGTAGATTTCATAGAAGTCCGAGAAGGGCAAAGAAACAAAATACATCATGATTTTAAACACCCCAAATAGTCCACAAAAGAATCTATTCAAGAGGGGTAAGCTTCTATCATCCAAAAATACAAAAGATGTAAGATCCTAGCCTTGAGTCTACAAGGGGATGTAATTTCCTCTTCAAAAATTCTATTGTTTCTCTCTCTCTCTCTCCATATACCCCAAAAAATGCAAAGTTGAATAAGCCTCCAAAGGTGTAAGATCATTTTTAACATGTGCATGTCATGCATGCCTGTTCTCTACTTGAACTGACACTTTCTCCTGCAAGTAGCATATGCAAGGCTTCTCTTCTTTAGGTGGCGGCATAGTTTTTAAAAGCAAAAAAAGTAAGGTGAGATGTGAGTCTCAGGGCATTGAGGCATAAGTCTTGCAAGTTAAAGTGAGAAATATGCACACACACACACACACACACACATATATATATATAGAAATTAGTAACTCAGAGCCAAGTGTTTAAGGTTGTAACATAAGGAAAAGTGTTCTCTGTGCAAGGTAGGGTATGACCTGCAAGATAGGAAAAACCATTTGGTTGTTTTAATTTCACATTTGAAATGCTTATAAAAAATAAATACAGCTAAATAGAATTGAATAATAAAAAATCTGTTTGGTTGCATTTCTATTTTCTTTTTTTTTGGAATGTGAAAGTAAAACAGAAAAACGTGTCTGGTAACAAATTTGTACTCTCTGTGCTCTACGTGTGTGTGTGTGGCGTAACTGTTACTGGAAATTTTATTTCACCTTGTTCTAATATTAAATTGTTGCCCGTACAATAAAAACTTGGAAAGCCTTATTGGTTTAGACCCCAGTGCAACAGAACAAGAGCCTAGTGTTTTCCCCCCTTTCTAATCCCTAAGAAGCATTCAAAAACTGAATGTGAACATGTGCTTGCCAAACAGTGTTGCCATTTTAGTAGAAAAAGCAGAAACATGTTTCTTACTTTCCATTTCCAGAAGAGTGAAAACTGAAAACACCAGCCTAAGTAATACACATGTTTTTTGTCAGACATTATTTGAGTATATTAGCAAAGTTTAATTTGAAAAGAAACGTAAAAGAAGGTTATGATTCTATCTTTGAAGTTGTGTTTTGATTTTTGAAATTAAGGTTGGATGGATTTGGATTTGACCAGCCAAATCCTAATACACAATTTGGATGCACATCTCAGATGGCAGGTTTGAATTCGTTTAAATTTTGAAATGCATTTGACCTCTATTAGTAATGCATCTGAGAACGTTCAAATAGGTGTTGTTTTAAATGCAGGCAAGAATTGAGTTTAGAATATTTACAACTACTGTGACTTTGTGGAGGATTGCCTTCTTCATAACCACCCTAGCCACAACTGGTCTACTCTTTCTTTCTCCAAATGTTGTCATACACTTTAAAGTGGCTCTGAGTGTGCTCATGAATTTGAAAGAAAGAGCAAGTCTTTGGTTTCTTACAATTGACCCCTGTTAACATTTGTGATAACAAAAAGTAGGGAATTGTGAGTTATGAGAAATTTTTTGGGTAGTACAAAACAATGCTTAATATATTTTTGTTTTGAGCTACTATTTTAGATTTCTACTTTCTAATCCTGAACAATGAGGGATGGAGGAAGAATAAGGGGAAAAGATGAACGGTAGAGGAAGGAGAAAGAGGCAAAAGCTACATGGAGTATCATTCTTGTGATTTCCATCTTTCCTCAACTAATGCAAAACTAAGTGAATGAGTTTCCTAAAATCTTATTCAAAATTTGCATATTAGATAGTTGTGCTTTATTTTTTAGATTTAATTGTTTAATTTATTTATTTATTTATATTGGATTACTTTTATGGTTTAGCATTGTTATGTTTATATTTCTTAAATTTCTTCTTTTGGTTAGTTCTTACAATAGTCTGGCTAAAAAAATGTATAATTAAAAATTCATAGACAAAATGGCATGCATTGTTTGGCTGTCATTTCAAATAAACAATCATTAACATCTATTATCTTTCATTGCCTCATCATTTTGCATTAGAGTTCTTCTTAATAAAGTAAGTTTACTAGTCATTTTCCTTATTATTTTTGTTTTGTGGTTATGAATTGAAATTGATATGTCAATATTTTTATAAAATTGAACTTTGATGTGATTATATAATTGATTGATCGCACTCAACTAAATATTTGGCTTTGCCCCTGATCAGAGGAGTTTTTATTTTTGGAGGGGGGGGGGGGGGGGGGGTTTATTAACCGGAGTTAGTTGTGTGTATTTTCTTGTTACTTGGGATAAAATTTTTGGTGGTTGACAAACTTACTCCAGGATTTGGAATTATTCGACTGGTGTAGATTCAAGTTTTTGCTAGTGTCAACAGGAAATGGGTAGCAGCTAATATATGTCTTTGTCTCTTCCTATATCTGGTGGAAGTCTTTCTAGATTTTTTTAGGTGGACTGAGTGATGTCTAACAGTTTGAAGATAGTACCGGATTGAATGATTGGATTGTGTTGGAGTAGGGAAGGGCAAATTTTATGAAAAGTAACATGTTTCCAATTTTATGGGTAATTTGGAAGAAAGTCGTTGCATGAATTTTTAGTGAGAGGAGAGAGAAGGCAGTGGTTCATAGTACTACTAGTGGCTTTTCCATTTTCCTTGTAATTCTATTCAGGGGAATGTATATAAAAATTGTTCATATAGATTGGAAGTTGGTGTGTTTGGCTAAAACTCATTTTTGTATCTTACTTATTCCCCAAAATTTCAATTAAGCTCTGTGTTTTTAGTCTAGAAAACAAAGAATAGTAATTAATAGGGTAGAGAAGCGTAAGAGCACAATAATCGGAATAGGGAATTGGTGGATTATTGCTTCTAGGGCTCAAAGGACACAACAGAGATGAATTTTCCTTTTCTAATTATTTAGTTAGAAAATGAAATGGCCATTGTTATAATTAGACTTGGGTTGTTTTTTAGTGATACCTACTCTTTTGTGTTGCCATAATTGAGCAAAAGAATCTTAACATCCTTAGTCAAATGACTGCATAAACAGGGATCAAAATTTCATTTTGTTTCTATTGAAATGACTGAAACGTTTATATTTTTTAGTGAAATGAAACAAAATACTAGTGGAACACTGAAATTCATATGTTTTCATGGAAACAAAACATAGAAACAGACCAAAACTGTGGAAACATTTTTTTGGTATGAGTAATATTTCTAGAAGTTGATAAAAGATAATATCTATTTGTTTTTTAAATGGAGGAAATTGGAAGATGAAAACTCAAAATTATAAAAAAAAATATTTCTATTTTTCTTAAAAAATAATAAACAATGAAAAGTAATAGTGGTGGAAATAAAATGTAGATAAATAATTTATTTTAATACTTAGTTACTAATTATAATAGGTTTAAATTATTATATTTTTACTTATTATATTATATATAATTTGTGTCAAATTGTTTAATTCATGAATATTACACAATATACATTCATTATTTTATAGTTTATAATAATTTTACATATTTTATAGCAATTATATAATAAATTCATATTACATAAACAAATTAGCTATAAATCTTTTACACTAGTTTTTAATAAGTAAAAAGTTATTTGGTATTAATGATTAATTTATATTTACGTTTTTTTTTTAATTTACCCTAATATCTTCTTGTGCAGATGGACATGTACCTTAAAATATTTTTAATTAATTATAATATTTATCTTTATAAATTTATATATTTTACTTTATATTTTCAAGTGTTTCTATACATTTTAATTTTTTTCATTGTTTTTACTATGTTTTCGAAACGTCTCTGAAACGTTTCCGAAATGTTTCGTCTATGTTTGTTTAGGTTTTTAAAAACAAATTTTTAATTTCAAAACGTGGGATACGCGTTTGACAGACTATTAATTTTATTTTTTTTATTTTTTATAATTTAGATTATCATATCTAAATGTATTTTTACAATTTTTAAAAAATTAATTACAAAATTTTCAAAAATATTATATTTGAATCACTATCCAAACACAACCGAATCCATTTTCTAGGTGACCGAAACAATACTACGAAACAAAATTTTGATTCTTGTGCATAGCTAAGACATGACTTCCCTTGAGTCACGTGACTAATACATGACATTTAAATAGAATAAGACAAGGGTACTACAACGCAAGACATTACTAACAACATGTAATAAAGAACTAAATACAAGGCCTAAACAAAGGTAGGAGTTAGTAGGAGGGGTTGCATATGGGCCTGGATAGCCTTGTTAGGCTTCTTGGTTGGATTCTCTTAAGGTTGAGTTACTCGATGCTTAAGAAGCTATGGCTAGGAGTCTTTGAAGAGAAGTTGAGTGCTTTGGAAAGACTTACAGGGTTCAACTCGAGGTTGATTGACAACATAAGGAATTGGATTCTTTCAAGGTTGAGTTGCTCGATGCTTAAGAAGCTATGACTAAGATAGTTTCAGAAATTCAAGCTTTTACCGATGAAGAACTTGATTTAAGTATGGATGATGTAATTACTAAAGTTATGTTAATGAATAAAATATTTACTTCATTTCTGTTGAACATCATTATATTTTCATTTTCTGATCATAGATAAACATTTTTAACCACTTTATATTTATAGGCCCAAAGCAAATAGTCTCGTCATCTCTAGCTTTGGCAACGTGTAAAACCCATTCTTGTTTTGCTCCCTTGATTATGTATGGCCCTTCCCATTTTGGCGTGAGCTTTGGAACGCTTTGCCCCCTAATGTATTCTATTCAGCTTTCAAGAACAAGTCTCCCCTTGGGATTGCCACAATATGACAGAGGAGTTGGAGGCCTTTGCTAGTTGTTCATGGTTTCTTTTTTGATTGTTGGCTTGCTTCTCGTTGAGCACCTTTATGTCCACTATACTCGCATTAGGTGTATAAGGGAAAAAGTGTATTAAGTAAAAGAACAGAATTAGAATAATATTTTATATAGGATATAAAAGTGTTGTAGGAATAAGAAAATGAAAAAAAGTTATAAATTGAGTGAGATTCTACGGAAAAAACATTACAAGTATCATGGAATAAATTGAATAATGAAGATGGAAGAAACTAAGTGTACATATGTTAAGGAAGTGAGTAAGATGGAGCATTGTTTGCAAGTATGAGAGCTCTTGGGGTGGATGGTTGATGTCTTATTGGGTGGGGCTGTGAAGAGGTATTATGAAAGCTTGGAACAAGTTCGTAACTCTAGCATATTTGAGGTGGGATTAAGAAGTATAAGAATTGGTGTGGATATGGATCACTGAAGGATATGATTCTGGACCTGTTCAAGCTCTCTATTGGGAATGATGCTATGGCTTCTGATTTCGCCTCCTTTTCAACAAAGGGTGTGGTTTGGAATCTTACTCTAAATGGTCTTTCCAAGATTTTGGGTGTTGAGGGCAGTTTCTGATCTTTTGGCTTTTTTGCTATACAGAGAAGGAAAAGCAAGCTGAGGGGAAAATATAATCTAATGGAGGGCTGTCAATTGTGGCATCTTCTTAGTGAAGTCTTTCTACGAGTGTTTGATAGGCCACCAAGGGGTTCCTTTCCCATGGAAAAGCATTTGGAAGTCAAAGGCTCCTCTAAAGCTAAGAAGCACAGGCACGGGACGTAGGACACGACATTTTTTTTTTTTAAAAAAGTAAGACATGGATATCCTATAGACACGTTAAATATATATATATATGTATAGTTATATTTTTATATGATCATATATTAAAAACTTAACATTATTTCAATTAAATTAGGTATAAAAACATATAAGTTACAAAAGTATTATTAAAATATTAAAATAACAAAGTCATTAAATAATAAAAACTTCATTTAATAATTAACATCCAAAATTCAAGTTCTAAAACAAATTTACTAACTGCTACATAAAACATATATATGTATATTTAAAAAAACAGAGGAGAAGGGTGAGAAAAAAGCCAAAAAGAAAAAAGGAAACGTGTCCAAAATGTATACTAGTGTGACCTAACATGTCCTAATGTGTTTGGAATGAGTTTGAAATTGAGCAAAAGTATAAAAAAAAAAAAAATTGAATACTCTTTTGTTACATGTCAGACACATGTTTGGAAAGTGTTCAAGAGTGTTAGTGTCAATACATGTATGATATGGATATGTGAGCCAAAATAGTCTTTGTGCTTCATAACTCTAAAGATGGTGTTTTTTTTTTTCTTTCGGGTCTCCTTTTCTTGAGGTGATTCTTTTTTTTTTTTTGGATAAGTAATCTTATTTGTAATATAAATGAAAATGCTAAAGGGGGCTTAACACATAAACAAAAGACGAGAGCTATACTTCTCCCAAAAATCTACGAAAGAGAAAAAAACGGAGTGTTTCACTACAGTCCAAAAAGAAATTTATCTGGAATACATTTCTTCAATTAGTGAATAGGAAGATATCTCTCCCAAAAATATGGTGATTATACTCCAACCAAAGACCCAACATAATGCACTGAGGGGCTGCCCTGCAAACACTTCGACAACTCTTTTGTGGGGCAAGCCGCATCCCAATTAGCTAGGAGCTCCTTCACCATTTTAGGCATGATCCAGGAGGTCCCAAAAAGAACACAACAGTGTCCGCACCTCCCTAGCAACCTGACAAATGAAGATGAATTGTTGATCCTTCAACATTCCTACAATTAGGAAGGCCTTTTTACCCAATTATCCAAGGTAAGAGTTGCCTCTAAAGCTGCTGACCAAACCGAAAAAAGAGACTTTCAAAGGAACCTTAGCCCTTCAAATGCTCTTCCATGGAAATCCAACAACAGAATTCCCATATAGCACATTGTAGTAAGACCTCATGCTGAAATTTCCATCAAGACCCAGACCCGTCTTCCATTAATGAATCTTCTCCATCCACCATGAGCCTGCAACTATATAGAATAGTTAGAAAGGCTTCTATATGATCCAATTCCCAAATTCTGGAAAGCTCTTAGAAAGAGAGGTTTCCACACTACGTTCTCTGAAAAATCAAAATAATCTACCCCATTGGCCCCTTTATCCTGGGTAATGTGAAATAGATGTAGAAATCTACACTTCATTGACATGTTGCCACACCAAGTGTTGATCCAAAAATTAATCTTTCCTAATGTGTTTCCAAAGACTCACCCAATATGGCTCGACCCTCAGCTGAAATCCACCCTCGAGCATCACTTTCATACTCTCTTTCAAAAACCCTATGCCAAAGACTATCATGCTTCTCTCACGTATCACCATAACCATTTACCAATCTAAGCTCTATTGAACTCCTTCCACATTTATTGAGGACTGAGGAGTGCACTGCACCTTTTTCCAAGAAATTAAATGACACTTGTGCTCCTCTCTCATTCCTCCCAAAAGGAAATATCACTTAATCTTCTCCAACCTGTTAGCTGCTGTGACCGGAATAGAAAGTAAGGACAAGAAGTATGTAAGTGTGCTAGAGAGAGCACTTCTGATAAGACTAAGTGTCACTCTCATTGATAAGTATTGTCTCTTCTATGTTGCAAGCTTCTTCTCCATTATCTCTACAACAGAATCTCATACTACCGTCGGTTTAGAACCAACTCCCAGAAGGCAATCCCAGATATGCACAACCCAGATTGCTAGCCAATAATTCCATGCCATCCACCTCCCTCACCGGCCCACTATCAGAGTAGTTTTGCAGTCTCTTGTTTACAGAATTTTCCTTCGCCTTCTTGTGACATCAAAGATCTCATTAATTGCCTTTGAAAATCAACACAGATTATATTTCTCCTAGAATTTCTCTGCCACTACTAGCGTATCATCCCCCTTTTGTCATTTGCTGCACTATCTTCTGTCCCAAGCTTCTGAGCCCCTTCCCGATCACATCCATCTCGTGGCACATTTAAAATTGTAATCTGGCCCATCATCGCACCATGTGTCCACTCCCGAGCTATCATTTCCCACCTACCTTCATGTAGTTCACGCCCCGCCTTCATCTTCACCTCCGTCACCACGGCAACCCTGGGAGCATCTCTAACCGACAACCTTCAAATTCATCTTCATTTTGGCGTCTTGTTCAAATTTGAAGACGATGAGTCCCACATTTTCACTCAAACCATACCAATCTTCATCACTATTCATTCTTCAAATCTCACTGTTTTGCTTTTTTATTTTCAATGAATGTTGAAAGTTTAATTGTTATTGAAATTTTTAATGGTAGTCTATATAAAAATTTAATTTCAAAATAAATAATTAAAATAGAAAAAAATTATTGATAAATTAATTTTAAATATTTATGTAAATAATATAAAAATAAATAATTATTAGTTTGGAGTATTATAAAAATAATTAGTGGATGAATAATACACGAATAGTGATTTGAAGGATGAATAATGGACAATCAAATTAGAAGATAAAAAATGAAGACAAATTCATATCTTCAAATTTGAAGAAAATATGAAGATGGGATGGAGAACAATTTTTTCATCCCCACCTTCAAATTTGAAGATTTGAAGGTGGGTTGGAGTCTTGGAGATGCTCTGAGGATGACCTTGTTTTGCTTCATTGGTGTGCTGTTACCAACCTCCAAGGACAATTTTGGAGTTGTCTCATCGACCCTCCAGGATCTATCCCCATCGTTGTTTAGCAGTGTTCACATCCATCTCAATAAAGCCCCACACCAATCCCAAATCACCTTAAACGACTTACCCCATAAATAAAGGCAATCCATTACCCTTGATAAAACACCCTCGTTCATTTCAAAAACTTGAACCCCTGAGAGCACTTTCAACCATTCGTTCACTTTTGAACCTCCCTTCTGGCCATTGCCTCCATTACGTTTCCAACTAGTGCTCTCAACAGAAAATATACTTTCGCTTCGACATCATGCACTGGTCCTCTGCTTCATCAATCTTCATTGTAACCATTCAATTTCTGCAACTTCCTTGTAGGTTCGATATTTTATAGTGGAGGGATGTGTTTTGCATCGATGTAACGCAACAAAATCAACACAATCTCCTCCCAACCCCCACTACACTCTGGAATCTCAACAAAATCAACACAATCTTCTGGCCATTGCCTCCCTTACGTTTCCAACTAGTGCTCTCAACAGAAAATATAGTATATAATCAAAATAAGAAAAAATATAACAATTTATTAACAAATCGTGAATAAAATCTAAAAAATTGAATTTATAATCATGTTCGGGTCCGATTTAGATTGAACTCGATACTTGTGAATTTTAATTCGGTTCGGGTTCAGATTGGATTTTCGGGTTCAAGGTCAATTTGAGTCAGGCTTGAGTTGACAATTTTTGAACTTGGGTTGAGCTTGGACATGACTCAACCCGAGTTCGGCCTGCCCTAATTACACCCCTACTTCTCAATTCTATCTAATAAAAAAAAAATTATTTTTAAATTCGTTTAATTTTGTGATAGGTAGGAGCGAGTCTTTGACATCCCCATTTATAATTAAATTTTATTTATTTATTTAACTTATTAAATTAGTTATAATTAATTAGATTTCAAATAACAAGTTACATGTGTCAAAATAAAAAATAAACTTTGTTAATAGAGAATTATAATGAAATTATTTTATTTTTCATATATATAAGTCTATTAAAATTGTTTAAATTTTTAATAAATGATTAAAAAATATCATTGATTATGTAACACAAAATTATTTTATTAATTTATTTTATATAATTGGGATGGGAGAGAGGGGGCGTGGACATATGAATGTAGTCCTACCAATCCCACGTCCGTATAGCATTTTCCAACCAAGATGTCACCTGGTGATCTTGCATCAACTCTTATGACAACCTTGTAAACCATATGAATGAAGGAAAAGATTTGTACGCCAACAAAGCACTCGAAACCCATCTGTAGTTTACACATAAAAAATCATAACATTTTATAAAGTTTCCCTTATTACTTATCTTATTATATAGTAATATTTATGGTTAATGTAAGTTTATTCATCTGATGTGGTATGATTTAATTAGTTGTAAAATTTATTCTTTGTTCATAATCAATTAAATCACGACACATCAGATGTGTGAACTTACATGAGTGATTATATCATAATTAATTTTTTCAAAATTCATTCTCTAATAATTAATTTTTTAAAATCTGACGCCCATAACCAACCGTAAATTCCATGGGAATTTCAAAACAGTATAAGTCTCAAAATTTTAAATTAATAGAAATTGAACATCACTAGTTGAAAATAGAGGGAAAATGTGATATTTTCTTTAAAAATCCATGTTTTTTGTTTTTTTGCTTTTTGAAATTAGTTTTTATTTTCTATTTGCCAGTTCTTTCAATTAACGACACATAATAATTATTATTATTTGCAATATGTAATATATTTTTGCATTGATTTGAGAATATTTATTATATTCATTACATGACCCAATTCATTATATGTTTTAAAATTAAACGTATTAAGTCGTGTTAAACAAGTTGACATTACTAAAATTTAAATTCAATATTTGTTAATAATTATATTATACGTGTTAATCTATTTATGTCCCAATCTTATTTATAATCTTGCTGTCAAATCCGTTAACACCGTCTCTTGTTGTCATAGTAGTGTTAAAAATTAGCACACTTAATTGGAGTTGTAAAATATATGATAGAAGTAAGGAGCCCATTCAGCTTGGCTTGCTTTGTAAAAAGCCTTGGCTTAACAGCTGGTTTACAGAAACGTCTTTCCACTTACCAAATTAATACGAATATGCCAAAAGTATATATCATTCTTCAACGACTCCATCACTTTAATTTTTGTATAAACTCTTACATATTTATATTTTTAGTATTTATATTATATAATTTTTTAAATTATTTTTTAAATAACAAATGCCAAACACAACTCAGACCCTAATACTTAAATGGTTAAAAAAACATTGTAATTTTCTAAAAATCACTTATTACAAACTTCAAATTCGAAAGGGACAATAATCAATTTTAACAATTTAAACTTAATTATATTATATATTTTTATTAGGGTAAATTATACATATATTTTATGAGACTTCTATAATTGTATTAATCTCTCTTAAAATTTTTGAAGTTACGCGAATCTTTCATACTTTATATGATAATAATCAAATATTTTCTCTAATTAATATTTTTTTTTTCAAAATAACAAAACTATCCCATTTATGTTTTTTTTTTCAAATTCTAAATTTTGATCATTTTTTTATTTTTTAAATAATTTTTTATTAAAATCTTAAATTTATATTTACATAAAATAAAAATAATTTATTTTAACTTAAATTTATATTTACATAAAATAAAAATAATTTTTTTTAAAAACTTAAAAAATTAGTTAAAATTAAAAAAATATAAAAAATTAAAATGAAAGGGATAATTTTACTAATTATTATTATTATTTTTTACCCCACGAACACTGGATGACCTTTTACATCTGCGAAAAAACAGGCGCACTTCTCTTTCTCCATCTCTCCGCTGGAGGAGAGAGAAATTAGGAGAAAAAGAGATGATTGCCCAGGCGAAAGGTTGAGAGTTAGAGAGAGACAGAGTTGCACCTTCTTGCCTGTAGATCGCCGATCTATCTCTTCGGACCCATTGCAAGTCGTTTCAGCCTCATCTCTGGGTTTTTCAATATTTTACTTTTTTTTTATCAATAAAATTATGTTATATGCCTATACAAATATTTGTTTATTATTATGCCTATGAATATATATCTATGTGCATGTATGTATGTGTGTGTGTGTATATATATATATATATATATATATCTGATTAGAAAGGTGGTGTCTGGTCCGATAATCAGAAGGATCTGACGGTGTTTTACCCTCAAAAGTGGTTGAATTCCTGATCCTTTTAGAGAATGATTGCATCAAAAGGAACAAGCAAGAACGAAGGTTATGCCCGGCGGTAGAGGTGGCTGTGGTGGTGGTAGTGGCGGTGGGAGCACTTCCGACAACTTGTAGGGAAAAGGGCCTGATAACTCATTAAGAACAGAAAAGGGTAATATTTTATGATCTCCTTTTTCTTTATCTTCTAATGCCTTTTATATGCTATTTTTGTTCAGTTATTTGGTTTTGGAGAGTTTCACTTAGGTTGGCTTTTGAGATAGTTACCTGGTTTTGTATGTATATGTCATTGCATTTACAATGAAAATTTTCCCTGTTGGTGTAAGTTAATTTGCAATTGCATTTCCTATTATCCAAGAATTATTATTTTTGAAATATATTAAAGTTTTTTTTTTTTGATGAGTTAATTGGTCTTGAATCTTAAGTCCCTCGCCAAGATGCTTAATTAGTGTTTTTATTTTTTGAACCGAAGGACAATTTTTTTTTTAAATTTTTGGAGATGAGATTCATTTTAATGAGTTATCACTTTAGCAATGGTAAATCCGACTGCGGCCCATGTGAACAAGCGATCATCAGTTGGTTTATGAATCCTTGGTTCTGGCTTTTGCAACACCTGCTCACTTGAGTGTCCAGCATGATAACCACCACAGATTCACACCACTTAACCCATATTTTGTGGTCTCACGCAGGGGATTGCCAACACAGTTGATTGATGAACAATGTTTTTTTTTTTTGTCTTTAAGCTGTTTAGGTACCGATGGTTTTTTGGGTGAGGGGAAAGAGAGAGAGGGAATAAAGGAAGGAAGGTAGATGGGTTTTCCCACTGCTGCATATAATACTTTCAAGTATCAATGATTTTTTGAAGAGAATGGGAAGAAACCACAGACAAGTCTGGCTTTTGCAACACCTGCTCATTTTTGATTAGGACACTTTCTATCATGTTTAGGAACTCAAAAATGACATTTTTGAGTTCTAAATATGATAGAAAGTGTCCTAATCAATTTTTCATTTACTGGAACTAGGTTTACAGGGGAATCATGTGCAATCGAGGAGACTTCTGCTTCTACTCAAACCCGAAAGGGTTTTAAGAACCTCTTCAACAGTGGGGCGTGCACTTTCATATTTTTGAGTTCTAAACATGATAGAAAGTGTCCTAATCAATTTTTCATTTACTGGAACTAGGTTTACAGGGGAACCATGTGCAATCGAGGAGACTTCTGCTTCTACTCAAACCCGAAAGGGTTTTAAGAACCTCTTCAACAGTGGGGCGTGCACTTTCATCCAGATCAGTGCACTGCAATCCCAACTGCGTAATTGCTGCAGCTTCTTCCCTTTTGCATCCTCTTCTTTTTAGACAATCATGAACAACATCACCTTTTTCACGGTAAATTTTAGAGGCCCAAGTCCTAATGGTTGTACCATGTGGATCTTCTTCAACATCTTTGGGGTCCACCACTATTTCTCTCTTCATGATCAGTTGGAGGATTAAAACCCCCAAACTGAAAATATCAGTTGCTTTAGATCCGTACCCTGTAATGATAGATCATTTGCATTACATATTCTAGTCATAATAAGTTTGCTAATTGTGTAATAAGAACTGTATAAAAAATTGAACAAGATAATGTTGAGAGACATGTAACAAAATATGTCATTTTGATGGCTATATATAAAATTTTATCTGTTGCTACTATATTTTTTAGGGTCTTTTTAATTGAATCGTGGTTACTGAATGTTTAAAAAAAAAAAAAAAGTGGACCTGATGTATGATTTTGTATCTTAACGATCTGAAGAAAAAAAAATCAATCTCATTCTGGGATTTAATATGAATTCATTATCTGGGCAAGTGAGCTCTTGGGTTGACATGTTCCATTTTCTTCTATCTTTTTTGTTTTTTTTTGATTGATGACATGTTCGATTTTCTAAATGCTGTCAACTTGGCTTTAATTGTTTGATTTGGCAGATTTAAATTTGTTTTGGTGTGTTCCTTCAATTCACTTGGAAATGGTGCAAAAGAAACTGATTAAAAAATTCGTAAAATATTAACACCCCTAAAAAGATGCTCTGCTGGATTGAATCCAATCTAAATGGCCTTTATTTCCCAACTTAAAATGAAACATACAAATGGTTAGTTGAATATATTAGGTGATTTAATAATGTGAAAACGGTAATATGGCACTATCAGATAGACACATGCAATTTACATTCTGAAGTACATACGGTCAAGAATCCACATTGTGTGTTGGGGGAGGGGGAGAGTGGAGAGGCACAATTCTACTGACACACATGCGAGGAACATTCTGAAGTATATAAATGCTGATCATCCATAACATATATTATATTGACAATGTAGACATCTAGCTGTGTTGTTTAGGTCAGGTCACCTATCAAAACAAAAAAAGTAGTTTTGATTGGTTTACTGAATGACTAAGAACAGACAGGAACACGGACATTAATACGACACAACACGGACATGCTAACACGAAAATTTTCAAACAAGTAGGACACAGACACATTAATTAACATATATATGATCATATAATTTAATTCTAACATTATTTAAATTAATTTCAAGACCATCTATAAATTATTAATATTGATAATAAAGAACCTGTTTTATAACAAGTTTTATTAAGTTGATTTACTAAAAATTAATATAAATTTTTTTGAACTTATTTAGTGATATAAAATAAGTATATTGGCGAAGTATACAAATTAAATATATAAATAATTATAAATAAATAAAATCAAACTAGTCCTAAATAAAAAATGGATTTATTGCTCTTAGACTTTTTACTAATGAAAGTTAAAAAAATAACTAAATATAAATTAAATTAATTTAAATAGTTTAATAAATATTATAAATAAAAACAAATTAATGTTAATAAGGGAGGGATGGTGATGCGTTAAAAGAAAAGTAAGGGGAGAGGGGGAGGGGTTGACACGTCATTAGGGTTTGGTCAAAATAGAAGGGGGGTGTTTTGACAAAACAGAAAAAGGGGGGGGGGGGTGGTTAGGTTGAGAGGGGGGAGGAGGAGGAGGTGGTGGTGGTGGTGATGGTACTTGGGTATTTGGTGATGGCATCTCATAAGTAGGTTGAACTTTGCTCTTCTCTTCTCCTCTCTTTTTCTTTATGATGATTCTTCACAATTAAAATAATTTTTTTTTTTCATAAATTACTCATCTTCATTCACGGTCAATGTGTCCGGTGGTGTTTGAAATGTGTCTGGTGTTGTCCCATCATGTCTGAATTTTTAAAAAATAAAAAATCGGGTCACTCAAATTTAACGCATTGGACACGTCGGTGTCTCAGACGTGTCGGACACTGACACCATGCCCTTCCAAATGTGTTTGTGCTTCCTAGCTGAACTAAGTCACATTATCATGTTATTATAACACATATTAGCTAATCATGTATCATGCTAATATAACTACATGCAGTAAGTCTAGGCATAATTAATTATAGTAACTTTTTGATTCATATAGATCCAAGAGAGTTGTTCTTAAAAATATTTTCAAATGACTAGTTGAATTTTTTTTTTTCATAGTATATGATTTTTTGACAAAATTGGAAAAATTTTCTTCCTGGGCATTCCAAATATAATAGGATTTACCCAAAGGGCCCTAGGTTTACACCTAGGCACTGCGGCTGAATGGCCTGGTTGGTGGGATAGCTTCCTGGGTCCTAAAATATGTGTGTGTGTGTATGTATAATAGAATTTAATTGAAACAGGCCAAACTTTTGTTGATGTTCTTGTGTACATGGGCATGCCTAGTTTTTTGGCGCCATTGAACGATATAAACATTTTACTTATCAAAAAAAGTTTTGTGATCTTCTTTAAGGCTTTTTTTTTTTTGTTCTTTACTCTTCTTACCTTTTTCTGGGGTCATGTTAAATACTTAACACTCACAAAACACCTTTGAAGTTTCTCTGATTATCAAATATTGTTTGATATCAAACACTCAAACGCACCTCCCACCTAACTAACCCAAAAAAAAAAAAAAAGAAAAATTGTATGCTATTGTTGTAAATTGATTTCAGTGCTTGTATAATATTTATTTTGAACCTTGAGCCGTTAATAATTAATTGACATCAAACATTCCTTCCATAGTTTAAATTCTCTCTCTCTCTCTCTCTCTCTCTCTATATATATATATATATATATATATATATGTCTGTGTGTGCGTGTGAAGATCAATTTTTTTTTTTTTGATAGGTAAATGTAGATTTCATAGGAGCCCGAGAAGGGCAAAGAAACAAAATACATCATGATTTTAAACACCCTCAAATGGTCCACAAAAGAATCTATTCAAGAGGAGTAAGCTTCTATCATCCAAAAATACAAAAGATGTAAGATCCTATCTTTGAGTCTACAAGGGGATGTAATTTCCTTTTCAAAAATTCTACTGTTTCTCTCTCTCTCTCTCTCTCTCTCTCTCTCTCTCTCTCCATATACCCCAAAAAATGCAAAGTGGAATAAACCTCCAAAGGTGTAAGATCATTTTTAACATGTTGTGCATGTCATTCATGCCTGTTCTCTACTTGAACTGACACTTTCTCCTGAAAGTAGCATATGCAAGGCTTCTCTTCTTTAGGTGGTGGCATAGTTTTTAAAAGTAAAAAAAGTAAGGTGAGATGTGAGTCTCAGGGCATTGAGGCATAAGTCTTGCAAGTTAAAGTGAGAAATAGGCGCACACACACACACACACACACACATATATATATATATATAGAAATTAGTAACTCAGAGCCAAATGTTTAAGGTTGTAACATAAGGCAAAGTGTTCTTCTCTGTGCAAGGTAGGGTATGACCTTCAAGATAGGAAAAACCATTTGGTTGTTTTAATTTCACATTTGAAATGCTTATATAAAATAAATACAGTTAAATAGAATTGAATAATAAAAAATCTGTTTGGTTGCATTTCTATTTTCTGTTTTTTTTGGAATGTGAAAATAAAACAGAAAAACATGTCTGGTAACAAATTTGTACTCTGTGTGTGCTACGTGTGTGGGGAGAGTGTGTGTGTGGCGTAACTGTTACTGGAAATTTTATTTCACCTAGTTCTAAGATTAAATTTTACCTGTACAATAAAAACTTGGTAAGCCTTATTGGTTTAGACCCCGGTGCAACAGTAACAAGAGCCTAGTGTTTTCCCCCCTTTCTAATCCCTAAGAAGCATTCAAACACTGAATGTGAACATGTGCTTGCCAAACAGTGTTTCCATTTTAGTAGAAAAAGCAGAAACATGTTTCTTACTTTCCATTTCCAGAAGAGTGAAAACTGAAAACACCAGCCTAAGTACTACACATGTTTTTTGTCAGACATTATTTGAGTAAATTAGCAAAGTTTAATTAGAAAATAAATGTAAAAGAAGGTTATGATTCTATCTGTGAAGTTGTGTTTTTGAGTTTTGAAATTAAGGTTGGATGTATTTGGATTTGACCAGCCAAATCCTAATACACAGTTTGGATGCACATCTCAGATGGCAGGTTTGAATTCGTTTAAATTTTGAAATGGATTTGACCTCTATTAGTAATGTATCTAAGAACGTTCAAATAGGTGTTATTTTAAATGCAGGCATGAATTGATTTTAGAATATTTACAACTACTGTGACTTTGTGGAGGATTGCCTTCTTCACAACCACCCTAGCCACAACTGGTCTACTCTTTCTTTCTCCAAATGGTGTCATAAACTTTAAAGTGGCTCTGAGTGTGCTCATGAATTTGAAAGAAAGAGCAAGTCTCTTTTATAATATTTAAAAATTGTTTGGTTTCTTACAATTGACCCCTGTTAACATTTGTGATAACAAAAAGTAGGGAATTGTAAGTTATGAGAAATTTTTTGGGAAGTATAAAACAAAGCTTAATTTTGTTTTGAGCTACTATTTTAGATTTCTACTTTCTAATCCTGAACTATGATGGATGGAGGAAGAATAGGGGGAAAAGAAGAACGGTAGAGGAAGGAGGAAAGAGGCAAAAGCTACATGGAGTATCATTCTTGTGATTTCCATCTTTCCTCAACTAATGCAAAACTAAGTGAATGAATTTCCTAAAATCTTATTCAAAATTTGCATATTAGATAGTTTTGCTTTATTTTTAGATTTAATTGTTTAATTTATATATTTATATTGGATTACTTTTATGGTTTAGCATTGTTATGTTTATATGTCTTAAATTTCTTCTTTTGGTTAGTTCTTACAATAGTCTGGCTAAAAAAATGTATAATTAAAAATTCATAGACAAAATGGCATGCATTGTTTTGCTGTCATTTCAAATAAACAATCATTAACATCTATTATCTTTCATTGCCTCATCATTTTGCATGAGAGTTCTTGTTAATGAAGTAAGTTTATTAGTCATTTTCCTTATTCTTTTTATTTTGTGGTTATGAATTGGAATTGATATATCAATATTTTTATAAATTGAATTTTGATGTGATTATACAATTGATTGATCCCACTCAACTAAATATTTGGCTTTGCCCCTGACCAGAGGAGTTTTTTTTTTTTTTTTGGGGTGGGGTTGGGGGGGGGGGGGGGGTTATTAACCGGAGTTAGTTGGGTGTATTTTCTTGTTACTCGGGATAAAAATTTTGGTGGTTTACAAACTCACTCCAGAATTTGGAATTATTCGACTGATATAGATTCAAGTTTTTGCAAGTGTCAACAGGAAATGGTTAGCAGCTAATATCTGTCTTTGTCTCTTCCTATATCTGGTGGAAGTCTTTCTAGATTTCTTTAGGTGGACTGAGTGATGTCTAACAGTTTGAAGATAGTACCGGATTGAATGATTGGATTGTGTTGGAGTAGGGAAGGGCAAATTTTATGAAAAGTAACGTGTTTCCAATTTTATGGGTAATTTGGAAGAAAGTCAGTTGCATGAATTTTTAGTGAGAGGAGAGAGATGGCAGTGGTTCATAGTACTGCTAGTGGCTTTTCCATTTTCCTTGTAATCCTATTCAGGGGAATGTATATAAAAATTGTTCATATAGATTGGAAGTTGGTGTGTAGTTGGCTAAAAATCATTTTTGTATCTTACATATTCCCCAAAATTTCAATTAAGCTCTGTGTTTTTAGTCTAGAAAACAAACAATAGTAATTAATAGGGTAGAGAAGTGTTAGAGCCCAATAATCTGAAGAGGGAATTGGTGGATTATTGCTTCTAGGGCTCAAAGGACACAACAGAGATGAATTTTCCTTTTCTAATTATCTAGATAGAAAACAAAATGGCCATTGTTGCAATTAGATTTGGGTTGGTTTTTTAGTGATACCTCCTCTTTTGTGTTGCCAGTAATTGAGCAAAAGAATCTTAACATCCTTAGTCAAATGACTGCACAGCTAAGACATGACTTCCCTTGAGTTACATGAGTAATACATGACATTTAAATAGAATATGACAAGGGTACTACAATGCAATACATTAGTAACAACATGTAATAAAGAACTAAATATAAGGCCTAAACAAAGGTAGGAGTTAATAGGAGGAGTTGCATATGGGCCTGGATAGACTTGTTAGGCTTCTTGGTTGGATTCTCGTAAGGTTGAGTTACTCGATGCTTAAGAAGCTATGGCTAGGAGTCTTTGAAGAGAAGTTGAGTGCTTTGGAAAGACTTACGGGGTTCAACTCGAGGTTGATTGACAACATAAGGAATTGGATTCTTTCAAGGTTGAGTTACTCAATGCTTAAGAAGCTATGACTAGGATAGTTTCAGAAATCCAAGCTTATATAATGATAGTGAGAAATTTTAAGAGCTATTTTTCTTCAAATGGTGTCAGATAGTCAATAGCATGAAGAACTAAGCTAGAGAATGTTCGCCCAAATTGGGGACAAATCTTTTGCCTTTGTTCAAGAAGTGGATGTGCACCGGGCGAACTCTTTCAAATCATCGAAAGGGGTCCAGGCATAGTCAGAAGGTTATGGGTACTAAGGTGGGAACTGGAATGGATTTGCAACACCTTGGAGACTTTTTTAACAGGAAGAAGACGGGTTGTGTTTCCGATTGGAGTGCACAGACGCAACAGAAGCCTCTTCCTGTGGAAAGGCTCAAATCGGAGGGGGAACTTCATGAGGCTGGAAGGTCGATCTCAGAAGGGGATTCGTTCTGTTTTTTTGCCTGGAGGAACATAAGAAAGGGGGGTGGTCAGTTATACGCACAAGCATTTAGATCGTTAGGTTTAGCTAAACCAAGAACTGCCACCATAAGAAAAGGGTCTTACCTGGATGTTTGCAGAATTGAAGAATGGCCTGCGGATCCTGTAATGGTGGAATCGCAACCAAGCTGATGCTCATGAAGACATTGTGGTTCACATGGGCTCATGCGGAAGCCGCCTCAACTACCTCCGACGATGCTTAATCGGAAGATTCGGAGACTTGGATACTCCAGTCCCAGACAGACTTAAGATCCAAAGTTGGGCCCTCAAAAATTGGGGGATCCAAGCCAACTTGAAGGTTCTCGATCTGAATGATGCATGGTTCCTTTTCAAGCTGTCGTCGGAAGCGGAGGCTAACAGGGTTTTCAAATGAAGGAACTGGTCTTTTGAAGGATTATCGGTGATTCTGCAACCTTGGTCCCCGTCGGGTTGCTGCTTGGGAAAGGAAGATAAAGGTCTCATTTGGCTACGACTAATGGGCTTACCTGGCTTTTTTAGGGAGAACAAAAGTGTTCCGTGCGATGGGGGATAGATGTGGCCATTTCGTGATAGTGGATGAAGACACGACTGATCGCCGGCATCTGCGATGGGCAAGGATGCTAGTCAGAAGTTGCAATCGGAGGATATCCTAGCATCCTTCAGCATCAAGTGTGGGAGCTGGTCCTTCGCCATCCCGGTCTGGCCGGAAGCTGGTCCGAAGTGTGTTGTTGTTGATCCCAGTCAGCTGGAAGTTGCTGCGACCAAAGGAAGAGACGGAATGGCAGCTCCGGGCTGCACACGCGCCAAGGGTGCGTCCAATCGTTAGATGTCATCCTGACAGGAGGCCACGTGGCGAACGTCGACGGCATCTCCTTGGCTCCAGCACAAGAGATTTGAAATTCAAATCTCACAAGACTGAGAGTCGGACGCCTGGAATAAGGAAGCCTCCAAAACATTTGAGAAGTTGGGGCTTTGCGGGCTTCGGCCTTTCTAATGTTAACCAAGTTAGGCCTCATGGATTGGGCCAACACCAAAAGAAACGGATTCCAGAAGAGGCTTGGGTCACGCACTTTGGCCTGGGGCCTTTACTCAAGGGCTGAATAAGGGCAGTTCTCCTATGGCCCAAACGAATGAAGGTTCTAAAGATTGGTTTGGGTCGTTACAATTAGATGAAACCGAGCCCAGCTCGGGGCACAACGCTAGGCAAGGGATCTTCTCAAACCACAACTCTTCTTCGTTGGCGTCAAATGAAAGATCCGGACAAGGAACTATGGCGTTAAATGGAAACGCAGTTCATGTCCTCAGCAACGTCCCCAAGGGACCAAAGACAAGAACGAAAAAGGAAAGGGGAAGCTTAGAGAAGCAGGTTGCGCAGGCGGAGGACAGCTCAGACTGGCATGATTCCGATTAGAGCAGCATGAGGGATGAACGAGAATTTCTTCAATACTTGGAAAGCAGCTATTGTACAGATCCCTTTCAACACAATTTGGCAGCAGGTTGCTCCTTTACTGCGGAAGACTGAATCGACTTCAGTTTAGGGCATGAAGCCTCTGTCAGTCGACCAGAGGGGTGCAGTGGTGCTGCGAAGTCAGGAATTCTCAAAGAATCCAGAGGACTATAATCCATTAGCAGTTGTATTGTCGCCTAGGATATTCCAATGGCTCCACTCATATTCAAGAGGCACACTCTACAGACCTCCTATGTCATCAACAGACACTAACGGATGGTTGGGTGCTTTGAAAGATGGGGAAGGTGAGTAAATTGCTAGAAGTCTCTTGTGCAGGCTTTGAGGACCGCCTGTTGGAACTATTCAGAGAAATTAGTGATGTGTAATTCTCTGCCAAGACCTTGTTCTAGTTATGCCTCTGAGAAAGACAAGGAGGATAAATCAGCAAAAAGACTGAGAAGAGTAATAAAAGAGCTGTCCTGCTTGGTTAATTATCGGGGGCAGCAAAGCGATGGAGGCCTTTATGGAAGGCATGGAAGAGGGTCTAGCTACTGTTGTCATATGCATTTAAAAATTTTATCCTGGAATGTGAGAGGATTAAATGATCCAAACAAACGTTCAGTCATCAAAGGTCTGCTGCAGGAATGGAGGCCTGCAGTCATCTGCCTTTAAGAAACTAAGATGGGAAGTATTTCGAGAAGCTTTGTTTGTTCCATTTGGGGATCCAGATGGATTAAGTGGGCTGCCTCGGATGCCCAAGGACACTGTAGGGGGTATTCTTGTGGCTTGGGACTCCTGATTGGTCAATAATATCGAGCACAGAGTGGGTGAGTTCTTCATCTCTTGCAAGTTTAGCTTGGTTTCCAACTCTATGGTATGGGGCTTTTGTGGTGTCTACGGGCCAGTGGCTGATAGTGTTAGGGGTTCCTTCTGGGATGAGCTGTCAGTTGTCGCTTGCCTCCTGGCAGGTTCCCTGGTGCCTTGGGGGAGTCTTCAATGTTGTGCAGGAACTCGGATGAGAGGTTAGGGAGTGGTAGGCTGACCTCGACAATGTGGGGTTTTAATGAGTTCATAAATTCTCAAAGCTTGGTGGATTTACATTTGGAAGGAGGGAGGTTCACTTGGTCCAGAGGAGGCCACCAAACGGCTATGTCTCGTTTGTATAGATTTTTGGTATCCAACAACTTAGGAGAATGTCTTCCCAGGCATCTTCCAAAAGTGTCTTCCGCGGCCTTGTTCTGATCATCACCCCATTATGCTGTATTGCAGGGGGTTTTAGCGCAGGAAAAAGCCCCATTCGATTTGAAAACATGTGGCTAGAATCGGAAGGTTTTGTGGAGTTGGTGAGAAATTGGTGGGATTCTTATGTTGTGTCCAGGTCTCCAAGTTACTGCATTGCCAGAAAGTTGAAGCTCCTCAAAGAAGACCTGAGAAAGTAGAACCGTGAGATCTTCGGTTTAATTCAGGTTAGAAAGCAGTCTTTGCTGAATAGGCTGATGGAGCTGGACAGGGAGGGATCAGTTGGGCTCCCTTTCTGCTAAAAACAGGGCTGAAAGAGAAGGTTTAAAGGGCCAGATTGGACAGCTTCTCAAGATGGAGGAAATCTCTTGGAGACAGAAATCTCGGGCCATTTGGCTTAGAGAGGGTGACTGCAACACAAAATTCTTTCACAGAATGGCTTCTTCTCACTACAAGAAGAATAGGATTACCTCTATTGTTATTGATGATCAAGTCCTCACTGAGGAAGAGCCCATTAAAAGAGGAATTGTTGACTTCTTTTCTAGTCTTTATACCGAGCCGCACAGTTGGAGACCTAGGGTGGATGATATTTGCATGGAAAGGCTGAACGGGGATGAAACCTTTAACTTGGAGCTGCCTTTCTCGGAAGATGAAGTGGTGAGAGCCTTAGATGCATGCAATGGGGATAAAGCTCTAGGTCTAGACGGGTTCACTATGGCTTTTTTTAAAAAATGCTGGGATGTCTTGAAAGCAGATATTATGGCGGTCTTTGAGGCTTTCACAGGAGGGGGGGCTTTGAGCGAAGCCTCAATGCCTCTTTCAGTTGCCCTCATTCCTAAAAAGGAAGGAGCTAATAGCATTAAGGATTTCCGCCCTATAAGTCTAGTGAGCAGCGTTTACAAACTGATTGCGAAGGTTCTTTCTTTGAGGTTGAAGAAGATCATGAGTAGCATCATCTCGTCTAGCCAAAATGCTTTTGTGGAGGGTCGGCAATTCCTGGATGCGGCTCTCATTGCTAATGAATGCATTGACTCCAGGATAAATCAGAAAAGGAAAGGGCTTGTCTGTAAGCTGGATATTGAGAAGGCCTTTGACCATGTTAGTTGGAGTTTCTTGATGGGTATGTTGGCTAAGATGGGTTTTAGGAGCAAATGGAGAAAGTGGATTCAGTCGTGTATATCCACAGTCTCCTTTTCAGTCCTCTTTAATGGCTCTCCTGCAGGTTTCTTCCGTTCTTCTAGAGGCTTGAGACTGGGGATCCCCTATCCCCTTTTCTCTTCGTGATAGTTATGGAGGCCTTGAGTCGCTTTTTGTTCTGGGTTGAGGAGGTTGGCCTTATTAAAGGCTTTCATATGGGGTGAGGGGGGACAGAAGGGGTGGAGGTATCGCCATTTTTCATCTTTTGTTTGCTGACGACACCATTATTTTCTGTGAGCCCACAGTAGCGCCAATTTCATTTTGTCCGATGCATTCTAGTGTGCTTTGAAGCTGTGTCAGGTTTGCGGATCAATCTCGCAAAAAGTAGCATTACTCTGGTTGGTTCGATTCTAGAGATGGACATGTTAGCCAGCACGTTAGGTTGCCGAGTGGGCTGTTTTCCCTTGGTGTATTTGGGTCTTCCTCTGGGCCCTTCTTCGTGATCCATTGGGGTTTGGGATCCTGTGGTTGAAAGGTTTCTCAGGAAGCTGTCAGGTTGGAAGGGTTAGTTCCTCTCTAAGGGAGGCAGGCTCACTCTTATCAAAAGCATCCTGGCCAACCTCCCTACCTACTATATGTCTCTTTTTCTCATGCTAAAGTTAGTTAGCAGAAGGCTAGAGAAGATTCAAAGGGACTTCTTATAGGGCCACGAAGGGGAGTGCAGAAAGATCCATTTACTCGCTTGGGATAAAATCAAGAAGCTAGTGTCTCTTGGGGGTTTAGGGGTGAAAGATTTGAGTATTTTCAACACAGCTCTTTTAAGAAATGGTTATAGGAGGTTCGGTGAAAGTGATGGGGAGCTTTGGAGGGAGATCATTGTTACTAAGTATGGGTGCGATAATGGAGGTTGGTGTTTCGGGCAATGCGGAGGGGCCAAAGGGATGTGGTCCCTGGGGTTACACTAGAAGTGAATGGAGGATTTTCAAGGAAAAGTGTAGTTTTGTTATCGGGAATGGTGGTCGAGTGAAATTTTGGGAAGACGTTTGGAACGGGGACGAGCCGCTGAGGGTGAAATTTCCTTTTTTTATACAGTTTGGCTAGCAACAAGGCAGGTTTGAGTTAACGAGTGCCTGGAGAGAATTGGGAATAAGCTTGTCTGGACTCCTCGCTTTAGGAGAGACTTCTTCGATTCGGAGTTAGAAGAGGTGGGTTCCTTCCGTTAATCACATTAGTAATTTTCGAAGTTATTGAAGGGAGGGAGGATAAGAGGGTGTGGATGTCAAATAAGAAATTTTTTTCTGCAGGCTCCTTCTACAAGTGCTTGTTTGATCCTGCAAGCCCTCTATTCCCTTAGAAGATCATATGGCCCTCAAAAGCCCTCCCTAAAGCCTCCTTCTTCGCCTGGGAAGCCTCTTGGAAGGCCATCTTAATTGCAGATAATTTGAAGAGAGGCTTTCTCTTGGCTAGTAGGGGCTATTTTTGTCTGAAGGATGAGGAAAGGGATGGATCATGTTCTCATTCACTGTCATGTTTCTTGGAGCTGTTGGAACCTTGTTTTTGCTCTATTCGGTGTCTCCTGGGTTATGTCAGGATCCGTCAGAGATCTTTTGTTGGCTTGGACACTGGTAAAATCCTCCCTAAAGAGATTAAGAGAATTTGGAGACCGGCCCCTATTTACCTTTTGTGGTGTATCTGGAATTGCAAGGAACAATCGCGTCTTTGAAGATGTGGAGCTCTTCACTCATTTCTTTAAAGACGCATTTTTTGCACTTATTATTTTTTTGGGCCAAAGAGGACTTTCCTTGTAAATGTCTCTTTTTTGTTCATTTTTTGGGGTTGCTTAAGACCGAAAGTAAAGCTTTTTGGGGTTTTTGCCCTTCTTGGGTTCCTTTATTAATATATGTCTTACTCTTGACTTATCAAAAAAATAAAATAAAATAAATCCAAGCTTATACCGATGAAGAACTTGATTTAAGTATGGATGATGTAATTACTAAAGTTTTGTTAATGAATAAAACATTTACTTCATTTCTGTTGAACATCATTATATTTTCATTTTCTCATCATAGATAAACATTTTTAACCACTTTATATTGATAGGCCCAAAGCAAATAATCTCGTCATCTCTAGCTTTGGCAACGTGTAAAACCCATTCTTGTCTTGTTCCCTTGATTACGTATGGCCCTTCCCATTTTGGGGTGAGCTTTGGAGCACTTTGCCCCCTAATGAATTCTATTCAGCTTTCAAGAACAAGTCCCCCTTTGGGATTGCCACGATATGACAGAGGAGTTGTAGGCCTTTGCTAGTTGTTCATGGTATCTTTTTTTATTGTTGGCTTGCTTCTCGTTGAGCACCTTTATGTCCACTATACTTGCATTAGGTGTATAAGGGAAAAAGTGTATTAAGTAAAAGAACAGAATTAGAATAATATTTTATATAGGATATAAATGTGTTGTAGGAATAAGAAAATGAAAAAAAGTTATAAATTGAGTGAGATTCTACGGAAAAAACATTACAACTATCACGGAATAAATTGAATAATGAAGATGGAAGAAACTAAGTGTACATATGTTAAGGAAGTGAGTAAGATGGAGCATTGTTTGCAAGTATGAGAGCTCTTGGGGTGGATGGTTGATGTCTTATTGGGTGGGGCTGTGAAGAGGTATTATGAAAGCTTGGATCAAGTTCGTAACTCTAGCATATTTGACGTGGGATTAAGAAGTGTAAGAATTGGTGTGAATATGGATCACTGAAGGATATGATTCTGGACCTGTTCAAGCTCTCTATTAGGAATGATGCTATGGTTTCTGATTTTGCCTCCTTTGCAACAAAGGGTGTGGTTTGGAATCTTACTCTAAATGGTCTTTCCAAGATTGGGTGTTGAGGGCAGTTTCTGATCTTTTGGCTTTGCTATACAGAGAAGGAAGAGCAAGCTGAGGGGAAAATGTAATCTAATGGAGGGCTGTCAATGGTGGCATCTTCTTAGTGAAGTCTTTCTACGAGTGTTTGATAGGCCACCAAGGGGTTCCTTTCCCGTGGAAAAGCATTTTGGAAGTCAAAGGCTCCTCTAAAGCTAAGAAGCACGGACACGGGACGTAGGACACGACATTTAAAAAAAAAAAAGTAAGACACGGATACGCCATAGACATGTTAAATATATATATATATGTATAGTTATATTTTTATATAACCATATATTAAAAACTTAACATTATTTCAATTAAATTTGGTATAAAAACACATAAGTTACAAAAATATTATTAAGTTATTAAAATAACAAAGTCATTAAATAAAAACTTCAATTAATAATCAACATCCACAATTCAAGTTCTAAAACAAATTTACTAACTATTACATAAAACATATATATGTATATTTAAAAAAACAGAGGAGAAGGGTGAGAAAAAATCCAAAAAGAAAAAAGGAAACGTGTCCAAAATGTATACTAGCATGACCTAACATGTCCTAATGTGTTTGGAACGAGTTTGAAATTCAGCCAAAATATATAAAAAAAATTGGATACTCTTTTTTTACATGTTCGACACGTGTCTGGAAAGTGTTCAAGAGTGTTGATGTCAATACATGTCTGACACGGGTACGTGAGTCAAAATAGTCTTTGTGCTTCATAACTCTAAAGATGGTGTTTTTTTTTTTTTTTTTGGGTCTCCTTTTCTTGAGGTGATTCATTTTTTTTTTGGGATAAGTAATCTTATTTGTAATATAAATGAAAATGCTAAAGGGGGCTTGACACATAAACAAAAGAGGAGAGCTATACTTCTCCCAAAAATCTACAAAAGAGAAAAAAAAATGGAGTATTTCACTACAGTCCAAAAAGAAATTTATCTTGAATACATTTCTTCAATTAGTGAATAGGAAGATATCTCCCCTAAAAAATATGGTGATTATACTCCAACCAAATACCCAACATAATGCACTGAGGGGCTGCCCTGCAAACACTTTGACAACTCTTTTGTGGGGCAAGCCGCATCCCAATTAGCTAGGAGCTCCTTCACCATTTTAGGCATGATCCAGGAGATCCCAAAAAGAACACACAACAGTGTCTGCACCTCCCTAGCAACCTGACAAATTAGGAGAAGATGAATTGTCGATCCTTCAACATTCCTACAATTAGGAAGAAGCTTTGCCTTTTTACCCAATTATCCAAGGTAAGAGTTGCCTCTAAAGCTGCTGACCAAACCAAAAAAAGAGACTTTCAAAGGAACCTTGGCCCTTCAAATGCTCTTCCATGGAAATCCAACAACAGAATTCCCATATAGCACATTGTAGTAAGACCTCATGCTGAAATTTCCATCAAGACCCAGACCCGACTTCCATCAATGAATCTTCTCCATCCACCATGAGCCTGCAACTATATAGAATAGTTAGAAAGGCTTCTATATGATCCAATTCCCAAATTCTGGAAAGCTCTTAGAAAGAGAGGTTTCCACACTACTTCATTCTCTGAAAAATCAAAATAATCTACCACTTTGGCACCTTTATCCCGGGCAATGTGAAATAGATGTAGAAATCTACACTTCATTGACATGTTGCCACACCAAGTGTTGATCCAAAAATTTATCTTTCCTGATGGTGGACAAACTCCTCTTAATCTTTCCTAATGTGTTTCCAAAGACTCACCCAATATGGCTCAACCCTCAGCTGAAATCCACCCTCGAGCATCACTTTCATACTCTCTTTCAAACACCCTATGCCAAAGACTATCATGCTCACCCACGTATCTCCATAACCATTTACCAATCTAAGCTCTATTAAACTCCTTCCACATTTATTGAGGACTGAGGAGCGCACTGCACCTTTTTGCCAAGAAATTAAAGGATACTTGTGCTCCTCTCTCATTCCTCCCAAAAGGAAATATCACTGAATCTTCTCCAACCTGTTAGCTACTGTGACCGGAATAGAATGTAAGGACAAGAAGTATGTAAGTGTGCTAGAGAGAGCACTTCTGAGAAGACTAAGTGTCACTCTCTTTGATAATTATTGTCTCTTCTATGTTGCAAGCTTCTTCTCCATTATCTCTACAACAGAATCTCTCTCTTTGATAATTATTGTCTCTTCTATGTTGCAAACTTCTTCTCCATTATCTCTACAACAGAATCTCATACTACCGTTGGTTTAGAACCAACTCCCAAAAGGCAATCCCAGATATGCACAACCCTGGATTTCTAGCCAATAATTCCATGCCATCCATCTCCCTCACCGCCCCCCTATCAGAGTAGTTTTGCAGTCTCTTGTTCACAGAATTTTCCTTCGCCTTCTTGTGACATCAAAGATCTCATTAATTGCCTTTGCAAATCAACACAGATTATATTTCTCCTAGAATTTCTCTGCCACTACTAGCGTATCATCCCCCTTTTGTCATTTGCTGCACTATCTTCTGTCCCAAGCTCTAAGCCCCTTCCCAATCACATCCAACTCGTGGCACATTTAAAATTTTAATTTGGCCCATGTGTCGCTTTATGCTTTCTTGTGTGGCCATCATTGCACCATGTGTCAACTCCTGAGCTATCATTTCCCACTTCACTTCATGTGTCATCCCCTCATGTAGTTCACGCCCCACCTTCATCTTCACCTCCGTCGCCACGGCAACCCTGGGAGCATCTCTAACCCACAACCTTCAAATTCATCTTCATTTTGGCGTCTTGTTCAAATTTGAAGATGACGGGTCCCACATTTTTACTCAAAGCATACCAATCTTCAAATCACTAATCATTCTTCAAATCCCACAGTTTTACATTTTTATTTTCAATGAATGTTAAAAGTTTAATTGTTATTGAAATTTTTAATGGTGGTGATAGGTTGATAATTTTTTTTACTATATAAAAATTTAATTTCGAAATAAATAATTAAAATAGAAAAAATTATTGATAAATTAATTTTAAATATTTATGTAAATAATATAAAAATAAATAATTATTAGTTTGGAGTATTATAAAAATAATTAGTGAATGAATAGTACACGAATAGTGATTTGAAGGATGAATAGTGGACATTTAAATTAGAAGATAAAAAATGAAGACACTTTCATATCTTCAAATTTGAAGAAAATATGAAGATGGGTTGGAGACCAATTTTTTCATCCCCACCTTCAAATTTGAACATTTGAAGGTGGGTTGGAGTCTTGGAGATGCTATGAGGATGACCTTGTTTTGCTTCATTGCTGTGCTGTTAGCAACCTCGAAGGACAATTTTGGAGTTGTCTCATCGACCCTCCAGGATCTATCCCCATCATTATTTAGCAGTGTTCACATCCACCTCAATAAAGCCCACACCAATCCCAAATCACCTTAAACGACTTACCCCATAAATGAAGGCAATCCATTACCCTTTATAAAACATCCCTCGTTCATTTCAAAAACTTGAACCCGCGAGAGCACTTTCAACCATTCGTTCACTTTTGAACCTCCCTTCTGGCCATTGCCTCCCTTACGTTTCCAACTAGTGCTCTCAACAGAAAATATATTAACGCTTAGACATCATTCACAGGTCCTCAGCTTCATTAATCTTCATTGTAACCATTCAATTTCTGCAACTTCCTTGTAGGTTCGATATTTTATAGTGGAGGGATGTGTTTTGCATCGATGTAACAGCAACAAAATCAACACAATCTCCTCCCAACCCCCACTACACTCTGGAATCTCTTTTTTTTTATATAAGTAAATAGTTAAGATGTATATTAAAGAAGGAGCCCAAGAAGGGCACCTAAGGGCAAAAACCCCAAAAAGCTTTACATCGGTCTTAGCGACCTCAAAAAATGAACAAAAGAAGAGACATTTACAGGGAAAGCCTCTTTGACCCAAAAAATAATAAGCGCAAAAACGCATCTTTAAAGAAAGGAGTGGAGAGCTCTACATCTTCGAAGACACGATTGTTCATTTCAATCCAGATACACCACAAAAGGCAAATAGGGGTTAGTCTCCAAATTCTCTTAATCTCTTTAGGGAGGTTGCACGTTGTCCAAGCCAACAAGAGATCTTTGACGGAGCCTGACGTAACCCTGGAGACACCGAATAGAGCAAAAACAAGGTTCCAACAGCTCCAAGAAACATGATAGTGAATGAGAACATGATCCACAATTTCCTCATCTTTATGACAAAAATAGAACCTACTAGCCAAAAGAAAGCCGCTCTTTTTCAAATTATTCGTAGTTAAAATAGCCTTCCAAGAGGCTTCTTAGGCGAAGGAGGCTTTAGGGGGAGGGGCTTTTGAGTGCTATATGAGCTTCCAAGGGAATAGAGGGCTTACAGAAGCAACCAAGCACTTGTAAAAGGAGTTGACAGAAAAAATTTCTTATTCGGCAGCCACACCCTCTTATCCTCCCTCTCTTCCATAGCTCGAAACTTACTAATGTGACTAAGGAAGGAACTCACCTCATCTAACTCCCAATTGAAGAAGTCTCTCCTAAAGCGAGGAGACTAGACAAGCTTATTCCCTACTCTCTTCAGGCACTCGCTAACCTAAGCCGCCTTGTTGTTAGCCAGACTATATGAAATAGGAAATTTCATCCTCAGTGGCTCGTCCCCATTCCAAACGTCCTCCCAAAATTTCACTTGACCTCCATTCCTGATAACAAAACTACACCTTTCCTTAAAAATCCTCCATTCATTGCTTATGTAACCCCAAGGACCACATCCCTTTGGACCCTCCGCATTGCCCGAAAACCAACCTCCATTATCGTATCCATATTTAGTAGCAATGATCTCCCTCCAAAGTTCCCCATCACTTTCACCGAACCTTCATAACCATTTCCCTAAAAGAACTGTATTGAAAATACTCAAATCTTTTCACCCATGAACCCCCAAGAAACACTGGCTTCTTGATTTTATCCCAAGCAACTAAATGAATCTTTCTGCATTCCCCTTCGTGGCCCTATAAGAAGTTCCTCTGAATCTTCTCTAGCCTTCTGCTAACTGACTTCGGCATGGGGAAAAGAGACATGTAGTAGGTGGGGAGGTTGGCCAAGGTGCTTTTGATGAGGGTGAGCCTGCCTCCCTTAGAAAGAAACTGACCCTTCCAACCTGCCAGTTTGCTGAGAAACCTTTCAATTACAGGATCCCAAACCCCAATGGATCCCGTAGAAGCGCTTAGAGGAAGACCCAAATACACCAAGGGAAATCTGACATAACTTCAAAGCACACTAGAATGCATCGGACAAAACGAAGCTGGCGCACTGTGGGATCACAGAAAATAATGGTGTCGTCAGCAAACAAAGATAGGAAATGGCTACACCACCACCCCTTTTGTCCCCCCATCTGAAAGCCTTTGATGAGGCCAACCTCCTCAGCCCTGAACAAAAAACAACTCAAGGCCTCCATAGCTATCACGAAGAGAAAAAGGGGATAGGGGATCCCCATGTCTCAAGCCTCTAGAAGAACGGAAGAAACCTGCAGGGGAGCCATTGACGAGGACCGAAAAGGAGACTATGGATATACACGATAGAATCCACCTTCTCCATTTGCTCCCAAAACCTATCTTAGCCAACATACTCATCAGGTAACTCTAACTAACATGATCAAAGGCCTTCTCAATATCCAGCTTGCAGACAAGTCCTTACCTTTTTGCTTTATCTCGAAGTCAATGCATTCGTTAACAATGAGAGCCACATCCAAGATTTGTCGACCTTCCACAAAAGCATTTTAGCTAGACGAGATGATGCTACCCATGATCTTCTTCAACCTCAAAGAAAGAACATTCGCAATCAGCTTGTAAACGCTGCTCACTAGACTTATAGGACGGAAATCCTTGATGTTATTAGCTCTTTCCTTTTTGGAAATGAGGGTAATGAAAGAGGCATTGAGGCTTCGCTCAAAGCCCCCCTCCCTGTGGAAGGCCCCAAAGACCGCCATAATATCTGCTTTTAGGACGTTCCAACATCTTTTAAAAAAGGAATGTTTACATTTGGAGGATTCCTCCACCAGGAAGCCTTTTTGGCCTCTTGAGCCTTGAATCTAACACTCAGGGTTGTGTTCTAAAACCCATCACTGCGAATAAGTGTCCGTCTGTCCATCGCCAATGCCTACACCATAGTCTCCTTTTTTGTTTTATAACCAAAGAACCTAGCCTACCAACCGCAACCTTTGATTGCGTGGCCAAGAGTAAACTTGGGAACTCTGTAGTCCCCCCACCCACAAAACCACGTAAAGCGGGTGTTAGACCCTAGGGTGGCCCTGAATGGGATAGACACTCAATGTGGGAGAATTGAAGCCAAGACCAAGGTTTAATGAGGCACATGGGGTTGTACAACTTAAAGAAGAGGGGCTTTAGGATGCTTCATATGTTCTATTTGTGCAAAATGGGAGAGGAATCTCCTCCCTTCTTTAGCGGCATGGGACATTTTGGGTCACATTATTTGCTTTATTTGGTATCAATTGGCACGTGGGGCTTTATTATGAGCTTTTTTAGAAGCTTGCAAGGGGTGTAGTAAGAAAATAGATACCCAAACTGCCCGCAGATCCACACGACCTCAAAACTCACGAAATTGCGAAGAAAGTAATTCGCTAATTTGACGGGGAACTCAATCTCTCCCAAGGTAACAAATTTGGGCACTCTGAAACTTTTTAGAAACCACAAATTTCATAAAGCAGACTTCAAATACTTCTGCTGGATCTAGACGAGCCAAATAATTGCCTGACCAAAAAAATGGGTGAACCCAAGACACAAACACACAAAAAAGAGAGGCAGGAATTGATGATGGTCTACTGGTCTATAGTTTTTGAAGCAAGAAGAACTCAGATTTGAAAGTTCTATACTTATAGATCTGAGGAAAAAATGCATGGAGATGGAGGGTGGTGATCTTTTAGATGTCAGAAAAATTGCAGTTCCTTCTTGTTAGTGTCTTGGTATTTCTTTATTTATTTGGAGCCCTAAAAGTTCTCAATCTGCATTGAAGATTTGAATCACGTGTGAAAACTTAAAAAGCTCTGTATATAACCTGGCCTGTTAAAATCATTATCGGCTTTCACTGGTCTCAGGTTTAGCTGCTAGCTTGAGTGGTTCTTACAAAGGAAAATGGCTTTTGAGTAAAATGGTATTGAAGGGATTTGAAACCTGTAAAGGTGCCCAGTTGATGGTCCACGTTTTAGAACAATGGTTTTGAGTTTTCTCATCGAGTGTACCTGAAAGAAATACATGGGGTTTTCTATCATGTTTAGATAGATGCTTAAAAAATGGTTTTAAAACAATGCTTTCAATCAAGTAGGTTAAGCAAGTAAATTTATGGTGTTTTAAATTTATGTATTTACAGCATTCTTATTTTATTTGGTTTATTTTAAGCAAGTAAATTTTCTCATCGAGTGTACCTTTCTTTTGCTTTATTTTATTTGGTTTTTTGGTGTTTTAAATTTATGTATTTACAGCATTCTTATTTTACCAAGTGTTTAGCTGAGTGGATTCAAGTAGAATTGGCATCGGGGCCTCAAGAATTGGAGTTGGAGGAAAACTAGTTCTAGTTCAGACTTTATTCTTATTTGATCAATTCTATTTCAAAGTTTCCAAGTCTTAGCTGCCTATAACAGCAAGTAATTCCAATTCCATGGGCCAATGTTTTAAAAGAATTGTATTGCTATCTGATTGTATTTTCCCCATTGTTTCAGCATTTGATCAATGAGAAACAAAAACCTAATTGAATCTTGCGATATTTTCACTATTAGTCTTGAGAAACTCCAACATTCGGCACTTTTCAATGGCTTTCTGGAAGTGCACCAGTACAGTTCTCTACTTCCACCAATTGACTTGCTGGATGTTTTCACTATTAGTCTTAAAGCATGCATTTGAAAAAGAAACAGAACCTTCAACTGAATCTATCTATTTAGTCACTCCAACATTAAGCAGTGGCACTACTTTCCATCAGACTATATGGAAACTATCCTTCAAGTCTCTAGAGATCTGCTTTATCAATATTGATCAATGAACTTCCAATTAAGCGCTTGCGACTACTATCATCAAATTGTATAGAGGCTACCCATAGAAATCATTAATTCTGAGAGGTTCAACTGTATATAAGGATGTCAGCTCTTTGAGTCAGTGCACTTTTTATAAATTTGTATTACTTTGCAACTGAATTTATCAAATTTCTCAATCCACAATTAAGCTGAGATATTCCACAATACATGTTGGTAACTACAATTATGTAAGCATCAGTTATTTTTCCTCTCTAACCAGTGTGTTATCTGTGCTACATGTAAAAGAAGGGAATGAAAAGATTTGGTTCCACTGCTGGATGTCAAAGCTAGTTCTCATGCCCATTTAACAAGATGAAAAGCGTGAGGTTCTAGTTCTGGTCTAATCAATAACTCAGAGTTCCACTGCTGGATGTTGGGAGCATATTCATATTTTTGCATGTGATGCTTCTCAAATTCGAATTGGCAACGGTCCATTTATCACTTCACAATACTATGGAATTCTATTACAAATTTTTTTTTAAAGAAGCCATTTTCTTGGTATTATTTGGAATTTTGGGGAGGCATCTATCTACAAGATAAGAAGCAATTGTGCGACTTAGTTCGGTTCAACATTGCCACTTCCATGATTGTATAGGTTTAACTGAGAACGTAATCAAGTAACGCAGATCTCAGGAAATGGCAGAGAATGGAACTTGTCGCAAGGAAAATAGAAGGCTTTGGAAACAAAATTGCTAAATGAGTATTTGGGATTCACAAAAGTGTGTCAAGAAAAAGTAGTTAAACAATCTAGCACATTTTTGGGGTATTTTTGGCAAAAGCAAAAGTTAGTGTAAAAGCTACCTCAAAGGATTCCTAGATGTATAAATCGTTCTCCTAGTTCTTTTTCCAAATCATTTGAAAACGATACCTTTATATAAATATGCGCTTTTCACATTTCCCTCATGGAATGTGGAGGATAATGGGAGCCTTTATATTATACACCCACAACAATTACACCTAATCCAAGACTCAATTACAGGAGAGAATGAGGCCAATTGGCATTGGATGAACAAAAGTTTACGATCATGAATTCCCATAAATGCATGTAATCACTTGGAAATCATGTATGTTGTAGGCAATTTTGGGGACAAAAAGAAGAGAACTCCACACGAACGTGACACTGCATAGACCCATAAAAAGGGCAACAAGGGAGAGAAGCTATTTCAAAACTATGGAGGTGTTTCCGTGGCCAATTCATGGATCAAAATAAGTGCGGAAAATACAGGAATTATTTGGAGAACATTAAATAAGAAATAGCGATATATTCCGGTATTTTATATAATTTTCACATAAAAGAAAAACTTATAAATAAAAAATAAAACTGTTACCTCTCATGATTGTATCCGGATGACTGTATCCAATAGTACCACCATAACTTGGCTGTCCTTCTGGCACTACTGTGCCAAAATCACAGAGTAGTGGATTCCAGTTCTGTTCATAGTGCATTTAACAATTGAACATCAACACTAACACAATATATAGGGACAATAATAATGCTTAGATAAAAAAATAATAATAATAACGACCTCATCAAGTAGGATGTTCTCTGATTTGAAATCATTGAAAATCAGAGGCGGAGATTGACTATGTAGTTGCTGCATTGCCCTTGCAGCACCCCTCATTATCCCAAGACTTCTACTCCAGTTTAGACCTATAGCAAATTCAGACACGATCGGGTTGGTCATCTGGCAACTCAAGGCAGAAAACAGGCCATGCAATTTCCTAGGAAGTTTTGTCGATTGTTAAGCATAACGGTCAATTGACACCTTTAGGTGGTCGACTGGACAAGCATTAAATGCGATTCTACCAACCGAAAAATGCTAGAATTGGGCACCAAGATATAAATGGAGCATTTAAGAATGCTTCAAGAATTTTGAGCTATTATTGAATACACATCAACTATTTGTGTCCTACGATCATTAATTCTCGCAATTGTGCGTCAACATGCAATTAATTGTTGAGAGTGATACCTATGAGCTTCATGTTTGTATTTCCACCTTGCAAGAAGGTTATCATTCATTGTATCTATCAAATTTTTGTTGTAATTGTATTATGAACTTGGTTCTAAGTTTATAACTATAGTGTAAAGATTGTGAAGGTGTCATCAAGAGGTAGTAGTTGAAAAAGCTTTGGTGAATGTATTATCAAAGGCTTGAAGCTTGTAAAGGTTTTGTCTTCACCTTAAGAAGATTGGTGATAGTGAAATCGAATGCTCAAGGAGGTCCCTTGGGGAATGGACGTTGGTGATGAAACTGAACCACTATACATCACTCGTGTTTGATCGTATTATTCTCATCTCTCTTTACTTTGCAATTCATCCAATTGTGTTGTTTGCACTTGTTACATTACATTAAGCTTAATTACCACGTTTTTAATCTGCTAAAAATATTACATACTTTACACAACCTAATTCAACCCCATTCTTAGTGCATTTATCCAGGCAACAGTAAGCAAATACTCTATGCACACCAGATAAAGAAAAAACACCATAACTCTCAAACTACTACATATGAAGGAGAAGATGATTCTTATTCTCCTTGGTCCCCACCAATTGGGAATAACTTTACCCCTCTAGAGTGTGCATGTTTCTATACTTAAGATTAATGTGTTTATCATATAGAATGTTATATATAAATTAAACACGAATTAGCATAACTGTGGTTGTAGCTTAGGGTTTCCTTAATTTGATTCTGTTTAGCATTTGAGCCTTACTGTAAGCAAAATACTCCCCTCAAAGGAATTCACACATTTCATTTTTTTTCTCTTAAAGGGAAATTTTGCATCTCTAGAAGTCAAAATCAACAATTTCAATGAACTTTGCGATCATCCATATATCTGCGTATAGAAAGGAAAACCCCCCACCCCCATAACCCAAAAGATAAAATCCCAACAACGGACCACACATAAAAAAGTTAGTTAGTGTAGTTTTGGACATGAAGGTTCCACACATAAATCCTAAGTACCTATGTGAACTTCTCTCTTCAGTTCCTAGCAGCAATGGAAGCCAACCTACAGTATGTAATCTTTCCAGGATAATGATATATCAACATTTTCATGGCATATTTTAACCAAATATTGCAATACTGCAAAAGTTCTTTTAAATAAAAGAAAAATGATTTAATTTGAGGATTTGTTGAAAATTGTGATTATAAACAATAAAGTAAATGATCATGCACAATATGCAATAGGGGGAGCAACTATATGGGATCAAGGAGCATAAATGATTGAATGTTCAGAATTACACCAAACTTGATAATTACCTGACAAATTACTAAGAACAGTCCATTGTTTATAAGTGGATATACAAGGAACAATCTCGTGGTTGTCTCACATTTTCCGATTAGCTTGATGATGTTTGGATGATCGAACCTTGGAAGGTACATGATTTCAGACTGAAAGAAAATAAAATGATAAATGTAATTCCAAAACATAGTTAACACAACAATGGAAGCTCGTAAGACAGAAAGGAAGCTCGTAAGACAGAAAGGAAGCTCGTAAGACAGAAAGGAAGCTAATAAAACATCTTACTTGCCACTGTTTTCTGAATTTGCTAATGACATCGTGGGAAGCCTTAACAACTATATGCTTTCCATTTAAATCTTCTTCGTCTCTTCCACTGATCATGCCCTTGTATACCGTACCAAACCCGCCAATAGCTATCCTGCTTGTGAATTCCTTAGTATAGGTTGCTAATTCGTGAAGAGTAAAGGTAACCAAATTTGCTGCCCCTGTCAAAAAAAAAAGCACCCATAACAATCAAAAGATAACAACTAAAACAACAACAACGGAATTATATCTTGTTTACCTAACAAATAAACTAGCATATGAGCATGGTATCATCTTAATGGTTACAAATTCTCAGTTTTCAGCCTAGAAGGCACGTATCAATTTTCTTAGTGGAATGTCCAAAAATAGACCTGAATAACCTCGTGAGACCTTCTCACAAAACAAAGAATATAAGTTTGCCCATTTCTGATAAATCAGATTCTATATAAATATGAAGAATTACTTTTCAGGTTACTAAACAAGAAGGGCCAAAATTAATGGACATGGTCCTCCGTCCAACTCTCTTACAGGGTTTTGAATGAAGGGCTGCTTGTCTCACAGATAAGTGAGGCAACCATAAACAGATGGTGATCAGAAGTGGAGCTGAGAAGAAAAATAGGACAAATATATTCCCAATATTGAGAAAAAGGAATATTCCAACCCACAGCTGGCTGCATTCTTCTAAAACTTAGAGCATCAAAGGAAGAGCTACTGTGATTCTTTTATCACCCTCTCTAATTATGGAAAAAAACTAATAATGTTGAAAACCCCTCCATTACATCAAGGGAAATATAATATATATTGCTACTTATAGAAGAACACATTATCATTACAGTCATAGACAACATAAAGCAACCACACAGTATTATCCTATAAACCTGTGAAGTTATCAGAAATAAGATGGATGCATTTGTTTCATCAATCACTCCACAGCATTAATATCTTTATTAATGAGGATGCTTCCAATGGATCGTACAGGAAGAAGAAATAACAATTGCTTTGATCACCAAAGACAAATGTCTTTATCTAGTTCATAAAGAAAAAACAAAAGCCCATGCAAAACTAGAAGAAAAGCAATCACTACCAAATATTGAAAGACATGAGTAATCTGGAAGCTTACCCAATGCTTCTACGCAGTTTGTCTTCTTCGTCTATCAGAGGTGCGTTTTGTATCCCAGCCATCTCTACAGTCACGAAAAAAAAAATTACACTGATCTCGGGTTACTAAAAAATACATTGCACTCCCCTGTTTTTTTTTCTGTGTGTAAAAGTATGCCCTAGAGTGGGGCTCAATAGAGTTCCGAAATTCCGAGGCCTTTGATTTGAGTTTTCAACTATGCCTAAATCAATTATGCAAACAATTAAGTGCTAACTCCTATTTGTTTACCCGTGGCGTTTTAGAGATGGATTTCTAGTGATACGAGTTTAACTAAATCAGTTTCAAGGAATCAATATGATAACAGAAGCACAAGCCCAAATTCTTTCACTAAATAATTAAATGGATATATTCAATCAATTACAATCCATTTATTCAATTGATTAGAAATATTTACAGATGAAATAGCTATAATAAGGACAGTCTAAACATATGACTACATTGATTTTGTTCAATTAAATATCGTTGCTGTGTATGGATATTAAACAACACGTATTCAATTTTGGATTGATAAACAAATTCAAGCATACCTCTGGATCCACTCCAGATTTTCCACCATCACAAAATAAGATTGTGTGCAAAGTGTTACTCTCTCTCTCTCTCTCTCTCTCTATATATATATATATATACACACACACACACACACACACACTTACACGCATATGCTTTACATATATATAAATGTATATACATGCTTATAAGCATATATGTGTGTGTTTAGTGTTCATCAATCTGAAACAGAAAGAATCTTGAAAAGAGCTAGTTAAGCGAATCTTGACGAAAATTTACGATTACATCACCTTTTTATCCATTATTTCTCTTTCTTTTTTGCTATTACTTGATTTAATCATTTTCCATTTTCGCAATTTGAAGGAATTCCGTTGGAAATTTCAAAGTAGAATAATAATTTTCATTTTCTCCCTCTGTTTTTCGCTTTTAATATTAGCTATGGCATAGAATCCGAACTTTTTCCTAACTCAAACTTCAAGTTCTGCTTTTCTTTTCTGACAATATACTCTTCAAACTTATAACAGAACTGATAATTTAAATCAATATGATATACAATACAACAAATTAAAAATAAAGATAATGAAACAATACTCACTGTGAATGTTCTATCTCGTTTTGAGAGTTTAGAGAGATGTAGAGAGAGAGGGGAGAAGAATAGAGTAGAACGCAAGACGAATTGCAGAGAGAATTGGCGCCAGAAAGCTGATTCTCCTTGTTTTTATAATAAGGGTAATACAGTCTTTTTATTATCTTAACTTTCGGCACAAGTTTCAGGGAGGGTGGTTATGGGGGTATACCGATTACGGGGTATACTCTCCATTATAATTGTAGGGTAGTATACGGATTACGAGGTGTTCCTTACACTCTAATAAGAGTAATAATAGGAACACTACTTAGTTGTATTATATTTGGACGAAAAAAAAAATCATAGTTGCATACCGTGCCATGATTGTGGACAAAAAAATGTAGTGTGATCTACATATTTTGTTTATGCAATCACTTACTTCTTACGTTGAACCAGTTGATTATAGGAAGGCACGAAAGAAAATGTTAATCTGTTGTTAAAAATAAGATTTAACATATTTTGTTATCCCTCCAAATGAAGTCAAAGAAAGGAAGCGAAGGAGAAGGAATGAGAACTTATATTTTGTTTGTTTTAAAAATTAAGAAAGAAAGGGAGGGAGAGGGAAGGAGAGTTTAACCCTCATTTAAGCAATTTTGTTATCCCTCCAAAAGTGGAAGGAAACGGAGGAAAATGAATAAGGATTTAATGAATTTTTAATAATACTAATATTACCCTTAAAATTATAAAATTCAAAATAAAAATAACACAACTATCCTAAAGCATCCAAATGGTATAGTAATAAAATAATATAAAATTTTTTTCTTTCCTTTTTCTCCTTTATCATTTCCAAACAAGATAAAAAAATTATATTAGTCTTTCCTCTCCTTTCCTTCCATTAGTTATTCAAACATAAAGGAGGGATTACTCTTTCCTCTCCTCTCATTTCTTTTCCCTCGTAACAAATACTCTCATTTCCTTTTCTTTCTTTCCTATTTATCCAAACGAACTGTAATTGATTCAAGAAAAATAAGTGAGAGTCACGACCTTTCAAAAAACTTGATATTGTATTTTTTATTATTAATTTTATTAAAATATTTTAACAAAATATGATTTTGCTTCTTCAATTTTTTTTATTATATTTATATAAATCATTCTAAATTTTAGTACTTTTAATTCATTTTCTCTATTTAAAATTTTTAGATTTGTCATTGAGTTCAAATTTATTATACCCATAACCAACCAATCTTTTTTTCCGTTTAGACACCATCCTGAGCCTCTCACACAGGTGGATTTTAAACCTAGGCATGTGAGAATATGGTGTTTAATACTTTGAAATGCTTAATTGTTATTTTAAATTGTTCAATTTAATATATTTTCTTTAAGATACATATTAATTATTAGACCCTTAACTAAATTTAAGGCGTAACAATTGATAATAAAATGCATTCACAAAAAAAAAATTAAACTTTATATGTATGGATATCATAGAAGTATTCCTTAAATTACAATAAAAATGGCCAAATAGTATCAATTAGATTGCAAATTCAACTATTTATTGATATAGTAGAAATGTTGAATTTTTTTTTGAGAAATATGAAATCATTTAAGTCTCTTCTTTATTTATGATGATTTTGTTGACAATGAAATAAAGAGAGAAGGTATACGTATAGGGTGGCACTTTCTTCCTCCACTAATTTTTAAAGCCATATCTGTATCTTTCGCACATGGAGACAAGCGCAGTAGAAGAGGTGGTGTGAATTTTGACAAACTAACATTGATAAAAATAGCACATCTTGAACAAACGGAAGATCAGCGTCTGCGTCAACCTCTTTTCCGATCCTTCCCCTCCGGTTTCACCTCTTTCTTTGATCTTTCACATGACCAGCAAGCCACTATCGCGATGGTTCCTATGTACGATCAGCGACAATCACACACGGTTGTTAATTCTCCTTTGCCACTGTTGTCAAATCTGAATGCAACCTTGACTTTGAGCGCCCCAAGTTTTAAACCACCGTCGGATCAGCAACAATCTGAACCCACACTCTCTTTGTTGTTGGTTTATTTCCATGGTTTTCCCGTTTGGGTTTCATTTGAAACTTTTATATTCAATTAGCTCCAAGACCTAGATTTAGATATTCTTTAAGCCCATCGTGTTCAGTTTTTCAAATAACTCTTGCGAGTTTCATTATTTGAGATATATCTTAAGAGGAGAGTTATTATATTGTGATTTCATTGATGTATTGACCCTAAAAGAAGAAAGATTGTAATGAGCTCCAATCCTAAAATATATCTCAAAGAAGAGAGACATTACTAGTGAATTTAATTTGTATATCCATTTCAAAGAGGAGATTTTGTGATATTCTTGTTCCTATATCGGTTAGGTATGATTGTTAGAAGGTAAAGGTTTTTTAGAACATTTACTTAATGGACAGTTGGGAGATTGAGATTTGTCACATGAAATCACATGAAAACGTGTGATCTTAAGGGAAAGAGTTGGGTGGGAGTAATATAATTAGTATATAAGACACTGTAAGTCTTACTATTAATAACTCAGACTTAAATTTTTGAGTGTTGTTGAGACAGTAGACTTAGAACATTACAAATTTAGTTGTGAGCTTCAATTATAAAATCCATCTCACGAAGGAAAATTTGTAAAAGTTGCTCTTTACCTACAAAAATAGGGCAAGGGTTGCTCTTCGCTCATAAAGACGGCAATAAGGGTTGCTCTTCACTTGTGAAAAAGATGATTATAAAGGAAAATTATTGCCTAATGCTTTTTTCCTACATATGCATGTCTTATTCAATGATCTCAAACTTTTTTTAATGACAATGAATCCACTCAACCACAAGTCGTGGAAACTATAGCATTCTTATTTTAATAATTAAATCTATTTTTGTTAGAGATGATGATTAAGCTATCGAGGGTACGAAGTACTCATTTGGATTTGTTGAAACTAATGGAGAAGTTTTTAGTAGCATGCACTTAAAGTCAATAGTTAGAATGGTGTTTTAAGAATATTATATTTGAAATAGTATCATTATATTTAATAAAATCGAAAGCTTATTTATCATATTTATACATTTATTTATAAAATAATTTCATAAATTAAAGTTGAGAAGATACGTTTAACCTTACATTTCTCTATATTTTACAATTAAATATTATAGAATTATTAATTTGGCGTTAATAATTTAGATAAACTAGTACATGTTATGTTTAGCTTTGAAAATTGTAATTAGTCCCAAGATCACTAGTTCATTGATAGTAAAAGAAACATGCAAATGCTTGTTAGAGAACATGCATATTGAATGTGACAAATTATTAAGAGTTTGTAGTGTAATTAATTAAATGGTAAATTACACTGACTTCTCCTGAAGTTTATGATAATTATACTGACCTCACTCGAGAATTTTGAAATTACGGTGACATTCTCTACTTTATAAAATAATATATAGATATCTCACTCCTGTCAATTTTTTTTCCTTTCAAAATGATGAAACTGTCTATTTTATTTATTTATTTTTATATTTTTCTAATTTTGACTAATTTATTATAACTTTTTTAATTTTTTTTTTTAAAACAAATTTAAGGTTTTCATCAATATTTTAAAAAATACAAAGAAAATTACTCAAGATTTAAAAAATTAAAAAATATAGTGCACGCATGTCAATAAATATTAATCAACATATTTGTTAATAAAACTTATACATTTTATTAATTTGTTAAATATTTATTGATGTCAATACAATGCATCCGGACATCGAATACCAATTGTGGCAAATTTAATTCTGTTTATATGCTATGAGAGATGTTCTTTCATAAGCTTACAGTAGCATTATGTTATATAAATATATTATGTTTTATTGTAAAAAATAAAAATAAAAAGATTATATTATAAATAATAAAATATCATTAAGGCACACTGTCACATTTTAACGACCCGTTCTAGAATGTTTCCTGCATGTGATGCATTAGCCCGAGTTTAAAAGAAGGGTTCTCTGACGTCTTGACCGTCAAGAAACTGGGCTAGTTGTCGCCCCTCTCGATAACGCAGTCTCTCTCGTTTATGCGTTGGTGGATCTACGGTAAGCTCTTAATTTCCGCAACGTGATTTCTTTTTCATTTTCTTCAGTGCTTGCATTTTGATCTCAAGTTCTCTGCAATTTTTCAATTTATTTTTTTAATTTCATTACATTTTCAACGTAATTGAAACTCTAAAATCACGCAAAGATTAGGGCTCAAAAGGATTAACCATCCATTTCTTTGTTAACCGAAAAACTACGATGTGAGAGACGCGTCTTTCAATCTTGGTTGGACGTCTTAAATGATTAACCATCCATTTCTTTCCCGAGAAAACCAAGGAAAAAATTGAACAGAAGACATAAATTATGGATTAATTTTACCATATTCTTACTAACCATCTTTCTTTAATATATATGGGCACATTTATGCATATATATATATATATATTTGTGTCTACTCTTCTGCATCTGGCATATTCGTTGATTTAAATGTTTGAATTCATATTCCGCTACACTGAATCTATTTCTGACGACCATTTGTTGATTGCAGTTACTGTTTTTCAAGCATTGTTGCATCTGTCTATATTTATTTATTTTTTTTTAAAAAAAAAAACACAAAAATTCTTTGTGTTTGTTTTTGTTCATAAATTTGCTTTATTTTATTCAGTTGCTACCTTTTTTTTTTGGGTTATGAATGCCATGTGTAGTTACATCCCCAATTGTGACTCAAAGTTGGACGCAAACTTGAATTTGAATTAAAATCATCAAAAAAATCCTCTCCAACGCTAACTCAAACCCATACCAAATCCATTTTTACTCAAACTCAAATGTACAAAATATTGTTCATGGACTTAAATCACTTTCAAAATCAAATTTAAAATAAGATGGGAATTTTTTTGGGACATGATGGAAACTTTTTCAAAGATTTAAGTAAAATTTCATGTGACCATTGGAGAGTTTCATATCAAATGAAGCTTTTTATTCAAATTTTTACTCAAATTTGAGTAACCACTGGAGATGGACAAATTGTCTTTGACTCAAATTTGAACGCAAATAGTTTGCTGATTATAAATGATTTTGGATAGCCAGATTTTTGTTTCAAGATTTTCAATCAGTTGGTCATCTTTTTTATTGTTTTTTTTTAATAAAAAATTGGCCTACTTTTTAGCCTGTTCTAAAAATTATATTGAGATGATTAGAATTTTAATTTTCACAAGATGATCCAGTTCTTACCATTGCTGAATTTTCAATTTAAGTCGAACCTCAGTTTGATTGGGACATGCTATCCAAGTCAAAAATTGACTGGCGGCATTTACTTGATGAATTTAGAGACCATGTAAATGCATGACGCTGTCAGAAAATTTATAGTTGATTTTTTTATTTATTTGATTGAAGTTGAAAAAAAAAAAAAAAAAGTCTCTGTGCTTTCATTCCCCTCTGCACATTGCCATTGTTAAACTCTTGTCCCGCATCATATTTTTTGGCCTTGTGAGTAACATTTGGATTTTATGTTCTTTGGATTTGGTGTTCCATAGGTTCAATATTCTAGTCCTGTTATTTGATTTATCTTGGAGGGAACAGATTAAATTATAAACTTCTTAATTCATTGACGAAAAATCGTGTACAAATTCCGTGTACCTTGCCACCCCTGTTTTATTTATTTACTTTAATTCATCTAATGTCCAGGAATGGGTTCGGATCAGAAATGCGCATTGGAGCTCACCACTGACCATTTAGTACTATATACTGATGGTTTTGACCAAAAAAATTTTCTTGGTGATACCCAATTTGGCAAGTTGTACCGAGGGATAATTCCACGTGGCTCAAATCAAGAAGAAGCACAAGCAGTGACAGTGAAGATATGGGTTGATCATAAGATTTTTGAGCGCGTTCTTAATTCACATGTGAAGAATTCAAGATTGGCGGCATGTTCCTGAAATTTCTTTATTTTCTTCTTCCTCCTCCTCCCTGCTTTTCTAAGTCCATTTTTTGTTTAATGACAAGATTGTTCTTGTAGGAAGAAGCATATTTCTTGCAACATCCTAGTGTGAAGAATCATCCAAACTTGGTGAAGTTGATTGGGTACAGTGGAAAAGGTGAACCAATAGGTGTTGTTTATGATCTTGATCCACGGGATACTTTGCATAACCTATTAGTTGAAGGTATGTCAAGAAGCTGAGTTCTCCCTTTCTTTCATTTCATATTTAGTACCTAAAGTATTTTTTCATGCATCTTGATTGGTCTGTGGAAACACAATTATAGTGTTGATTGCTGCATGAAGCATGAAGGAAAATTAGGGGAAAAATGTCTAGAACTGCTAGATGAGTGAAGTGATTTGTCATGGGAGTAACTATATTTTCAAATGGAAGCAAGGCAAGAGCTTTCGGTACATAAGATTGTGGACTTTGGAGAACAATCAAAAAGTGCACAAATTAGGATACATACAGAATGAAACTCTATTTTAGCCCAAATAAGCTGGCAGGTCACCTTCATCTAGTTTGATAGACCATTAAATTAAAATTCCATGCGACTAGAAACTGAGCAGTTCCTTATTTGGCCTAAACTTGACTTGGTAGAAGTCGTAATTGCGAAAGGATTATTAAATTCTAGGGCAAACAGTGAGTTCAATTATTTTGATGTTATTTAATGAACTTTTCATTTTTTTTTTCTAGACACTTTCACTTGGCTTCAGAGAATCAAGGTTGCGCTTGGTTTTGCACGTCTGATTGAGTTTTTTCATGATCACGATTTTCCATACATAGTGCGCAACATAGATGCGGCTCATATAATGATTGACCAGGTAGGTTTTGGTGTCTTTTATGTGGGCTTACTGACTTTGTAGCTTTACTAACTTTTTTAAGCCATCTATCAAGCATTTTTCAGTGGATTAATTTTTGATATTGCAGGATGCTAACCCAATATTATTTGATGTCGGAATGTTAACTGGTGGAATTATGGGTGATAAGACACGTGAACCATATCAGAAAATATGGGGGTCAGTTGGCTATACAGATTATCATCTCGCTTCTGTAGGTATGTCAACTTAGTTTTCCATGTACTTCTGTAATTGGTGGAGCAGTTAGTTGCATGCACCAAATAATCTTCATCCCCATTTTTACTACTATAGTTCTGTGCATTAAGTGTTATCATTTTCCCATTTGTAATTTTACTACTATTGTTTGCACATGAGCTACAGTAATCGAAACTAGACAGCCCCATCCATCTCTCAATGTATTTACTGAGAAACTCGACATTTTATCATTCAATCAATGAATGGAAAGGTTGAGAAGCTTTCATTAAGCAACCCTTAGATAAATTTTCTATTTTTAGGTATTCTCTTGTCATTCTTTTTTGGTTTATTCAATCAAACGTGTTACCGAGTATCCCTTTACTATCACGTCTTATTTCCTTCAGATTCTAAGACCTTGGAAAGGTATATTACTCCTAATTGTTATTTCTTTGGCAACATAGTAGACCTATTTTTCTTTACAAGAATACAGGCTCCTAGTGGAAGAATCATATACACCTTGGACTTTCTCACATAATATATATATATATATATATATATATATCTGAAATCACTTTGAAGGTTTAATGTTGTGTATGTCTCTTCTAGAATTCTAGAATGAGCCAATGATCTTAAAGGTTTATTGTGTTGTTCATCTTGTTACTTGGGGTTTCATTGTCACATCTATTTTTTACACCAAATGTGAATAGTACACCCATAATTCTTTATGTTCCTTCCCCCCCTTAAAATATCAATTATTTTACTTCTATTTATGGGTGTAGATTTTTTAGCATAGGCATAGACTCAGGACATAAACCTGATATAACACAGACACTGACACGACAAATCTTTAAAAAGTGAAATGCTGACACAATGAGAACACGGCGATGTAGTGTAGTTCCAGTGAACTAGATCTTATATTTTTTGTTTAACTAGCTTAGAAATAGGTGCGTTGCACGTGAATAATTTGTTAAACAACGATTAATAATTATTACTGTCTTTAAATGTATCGTTTTTTTCATACTATCTCATGGAAGAGATTGTGACTTCAAAATTAAAAATTTATCAAATGGAATGCATCAACAAAAATAATAAAAATTGATAAATCACATATGAAATAAAATTATACAATTAAAAGAATATTATGGTGATCAATCTTTGATCTTTATTTTTAAAAAAATATAAAGTAAATAACAAAATATTTTTTTGATAAGTAAAATTGTATTAAAACACCTATTAAAAAAGACTCACAGAAATTAATTGCTTATTTTTCTCAAAAAAATCTACAAAAGAATCAAGTTAGTATTATTGAAAAAATAATAAGGAAAGAAGATAAGTTATTTGTAAACTCATTTACTTTCAGTTTTAACTTATAAAAGGTCTTATTCTAAAATGAAAACAGTCTTCAAATTTTTTATTTATGATTTTATATCTTGTTTTTTTTTTCACAAGTAAATATGCGCGATTCATATAAATACTTGTTTTGATATTTTTTTTATTGATGTTAATTTTTATGGAATTATTATTTTTGTTGAAATAATACAAAAGAAATATAGTAAACATGGTAAAGGAATTATTATAATGGGAGTACTATACTCAAGTATAATCAAATAGCAAAAAAATAATTCATGCATCAAATAATTTCATACAATTATTTGAATGTTATCGTGATAAAATAAAATAATAAAAATAATTAAATCACATTGAATTTTGAAACAACTAAGTAGATGTTATGTGATCAATCTCTTATCATACATTATTTTACAAAAATATTGTAGTTAAAAATAATCAAATCACAAATAAAATTATTTCTAAAATAAAACAAATAATTATGTGAAAAATTATAAAATTTAAAATAAAAGAAGAATTAGTATTATAATATAAGAAAATTTTAAAAGTTACATAATAAATTAGATGCAAAAGAAACAACATTTGGCCAAACTACAAAATTTTTTTAATGCTAACGCGTGACAATTTATTATGTAATTTGCCATATGTTGTACGTCTTTACAGAAAAAAGGGTCTAAACTACCATAGCTTATTAAATTATGTCTTCAACCGATCATATAGACAATACACTATAAATTTGAAAACGATGAAGCATTAGCATTAATAATGAATAAAAATTAAGAAAAGTTTATATAATAACTTTAAATTCATGTGAAGCAAACTTAGTATAAAGAAGAAATAAATACAAACAATTTTTGTTTTTCAATTTAATTTATAAGATATAACTCTACTACATGTCAATAAATTGGAATATTCCGTTTTACAACACATCTTATAGATTTTTTTTAAAAAATCTAGTGACACAAGTTAATAAAATTATAAACAATAAGCAAAAAAAATAAAATAAACACAGTTTATACATTAGAAGATAATTCTTTAAATAACACTATTTAAAGTATATTATATTATGCATAAAATGCATATATTTTAGTATAGCTCAAATATTTAATAGCTAATAGTTCAATTATTAATATGGTAAGTTACATTGACCTCCTTTGAGGTATTTGACAATTACAAAGACCTCTCCTGAGGTTTCTGGAATGACACCGACGTCTCGTACTTTTATTGACAAATTACAACTACCTTCCGTCAAGCCCAAATTTGTTTTAAAATGACAAAAGTGCCCATTTTATTTGCATTTTTTAAATTTTCATCAATTTGTCTAACTTTTTTTAAAGAATTATTTTATTTTATATAAAAATAAATTTAGGATAACAAATTTATACGTTTTAGCCAAAGAAGATTTAAATTAGTATTTATTTGAAAATAAAAAAAAAGAGTTAAAAAAAAAAATTGATCAAAATTTTCTTAAAAAAGGCAAAAAAATAATGAATGGGGCAATTTTGAAGAAAAAATTGGTTGGAGGGGAGATAGTTGTAGTTTGTCAGTAAAAGAAGAGGAGATTAGTGTGATTTCATAAACCTCAAGGGATCTTTGTAATTGTCAGAAACCTCAGGAGATCTTTGTAATTTGGGTTTTTGTAGTTGTCAGAAATCTCATGAGAGTGTAATTTACCCTTATTAATAATCATGATTCAATAGTATATAATTTAATAGTTTTCTTATAATAATTAATAAATTGCGAACACATGTTTACATATCTTGATTTTTGAAACAATTATTCAAGATATAAAAATTGAAAAGAAAGAATCATTAACATTAATAATACAATAAAAATAAGAAATGTTTATATAATATTTTTTTTTTTGAGTACAACAATGGGAGAGGGGGGAACTATTTAAAGTGTTTGTGCACTGGACCTTTGCTTTCCTGTGTGACGAGAAGGGTTTTAACCACCTCATCGTGATGTGTTTTCATGTTTATATAATAATTTAAATTCAAATGAAATAGATCATACACTATAAAGAAGGAATAAATACTAACAATTTTTTAAAAATTTAATTTATAAGAGAGATCACGGTTTCAAATCTTGCCAAAGTGAGAGTATGTGGTATTATTTTAATTTTTCAACCATGGTTGGGCTTGTTAGTGGTGTGGTTAATTTTTCAACAATAGACTGGGGTTGCTTGAAAGTTATACTTGTAAATAGATACTCTTTCCATTGGAAAAAAGAGAGATTGTTTTGGAAGTCTGGAATTCATTATAATTGGCTACGGGTTGAAGTGCATATATATGATTAGTTGGTGACCAAGATGAAGTTAAACATTTTTGCAAAACTTAAGAACATTAACCAATGAGGGCCTAATTCATTGGCCTACCAAGACTATAAATTTAGGAGAAAAAAATCCGAAATTTAGATTTAAGGTAGATCTCTTGTGGTGAAAAAGTTTGGAGGACAATTCTTAATTTTTTTTTTAAATTCTATAAAACAGTGATAAAAATTTAATTTTCAAAGTTTTTTTTTTTTTTGGGGGGGGGGCGGGGGAGGGGAAGGGAGGGGGCTGGACTCCCCTTAGCCTCCATGAAGATCTGCCAATGGGCTTATGGCATAATACGGAATACTATAAGTATACCAGCACAAAGTGTGATTCCACAAATGATTTTTCCTCCGTTCTTACACAATTAAATCCTACCAAAAGTCAAATATTTTTATTATGTTTCATCAGAAAGAATCCAACTCAGTAAACTGCACTCAATATATATTGCTTAAAATAATGAAAAAATAAATAGAAGATCTATGATTGATATTTAATATAAAAAATAAAATTGGGAATACAATAAATTAAGAACAAATCAATAAAATTTATTTTTAATATAAAAATATGATTAAAAACCTAATTTGAAGGGGGAATATTAAAAGTGTGGTGAGGGAATACAATAAATTATAAAAATATACCAATATAAGATCATATTCAAACGTTATTTAGCCCCATTTTTTCTTCCATCTATTTATTTGGTTTTGCAGAATTCTTTTTCTTTTAAGATTTCGTAACTATTTGACTCCATTTTGTGCTTTTTATTTATTTATTTCCCTTCTTTTTATATCCACTGTAATAATATATGGATAGTGTTTTCGAATAGAAGATTTTTTGATTGATTACCTCTAATCCTTGCATGCTCCTTTCTAGCTTCTGCTCTAGAATTTCTAGTGCATTGATTGAAATAATACTCCAAAATGCAATTCAAATCATCAAGAAGTATTTAGCATGCATGAACTTTAAGGCTTTCAACCGAGAAATGCAAACCAAGGATTCTGTTATATTTATATATTCAAGATATTTATCAACATTAGGAGTCACGATGATGCAAGTAAATCAGTAGTATATCAAAGAGGCCTTCCTTTTAGTTTTAATATTTTATTGCATTGCAGTTCTAATAGAATTAGATTTTCTAAAACTGATTCCTAACTGAATTGGTTTGTGAATCTTAAACTCGAATGAAATGGTAATTTGAATATTTATCAATATCATAAACAAATTATTGAAAGAAGAGTTGAAATAACTAATGTGGTGATGGTTAAAAAAATAATTCCTAAAAAAATAATTAAATCAATTAATTCACGTTGACCGGAGGTGTAAGAAGGTTTCAATATCAAGACTTTTAGTTCCATAAAGTAATTTAAGTTTTATTCAAATTCTAATGTTCTGGGTATTAGAGGGTATTTATGATGAGGTGATGGTTCAAAAAAAGGAAGAATTCCTTAAAAAATAATTAAATGAATTAATTAAAGAGAGAGACATTGACAGGAGGTGTAAGAAGGTTTCAATATCGAGATTTTTAGTTCCATAAATTGATTTAAGTTTAATTCAAATTCTAATGTTCTGGGTATTAGAGGGTATTTATGATGAGAGGTGATGGTTCAAAAAAAAAGGATTCCTTAAAAAATAATTAAATCATTTAATTAAAGAGAGAAAAGTTGATCGGATGTGCAAGAAGGTTTCGATATCCAGATTTTTGGTTCCATAAAGCAATTCAAGTTATATTCAAATTCTAATGTTCAAAAACCAATTTGATTTAGAAATAATTTTTACTTATTCCAAATAGTGTAATACGAAAACAACTCGTACTTCTATATATAATATAGATATAGATTATTAAATTCTGCGTTCTGCAAGAACTTTATACAACTGAAACACAACAGATGTAGGAAACAACAGAACTTCTTATGCAGGATGGATATGCAAAGCTTGGAAGCTGACAGATTAGGGGGAAAAATTACATTCAAACAATTGTCAAGAATATTTGTTCACGAAGATTGTGAATTAAAATAATTAATAATTTTAGAGTGTTTATAATGGGGTGGGGATGTAACTTTGGTTGACACAATTACAGGGGAGAAAAGAAACGAAGAAAATAAGAGAAGAGGAAGAGAGAGTTAAATATGGGAGAGTTTTGACAAATGAGACCTCGGGCGTTCACTCTCTATACAATTTAAAGCCAGAATGTTATATTTTTCATTTACATGGATGAGAGGAGCCCTGAATGAGTAGTACTGGAAAATTCTTAGAATTTTTCTTATCTTTCAATATTATTAGAGTCATACGGTACTTACAGCATCCAAATACAATTGTTGAAGGAACTCTTTTTCTGATGAAGCTCTTAATTGATATGTCAGAATTTGCATTGATTGGGGCCAACTCTCTTAAATGGGATGCCGATTTGGAACGTGTGCAGTTGAACTGCCTCACGCTTTGTATCATTCCAAATTAAATTGATTCGCGAAGCTGTGACCAATTAATTGTGTGTTTTATTTTTGCTTACTGAAATTTGCAAATATTTTTTGACAGGTGGAGGATGGTCAGTCGCACGTGATGTCTACTCGTATGGTGTTGTACTTGTAAGTTTAATAGCCAAGAGAGTTGTTGACAAGGCCAGGGCCCACCTAACCTCGGTAGGAAAATGGGCCGAGGAGGAGTACAAACAGGCAAGCAAAGTGTTCACTTGTGCACAAAGGCTTTGAGGAAGATCCTGTTTATGATGCTCGTGATGGACCTAAGATTACAAAATTGGCTATGAGCTGTTTGGAGTTTCACCCAGTGAACCGTCCAAAAATAAAGGAGATTGTTCAACGTTTGCAGGCTTTACATGTTGTTCAGAGTCATGGCGAGGCAGTCGGCATCAAAACAATTCCTAGTAATGCTTGAGAAACAAAGTATGCTTGATTAGATGTGATTACATGATTTCAGATTGGTACTACACTTCATGAGTTTAACATTTATCTGACTTTGTTGATACTGCAGTTGCATTCTCTAGCTATATCTTGTATGTATAGCACTTTATATATCTCAAATTTTGGAAATATTCCTATTAGAATATAGCAGACACTATTATGGAGGAGAGAAAGACCTTGTGGGTTTTATTCACTGGTGGAAACCCAATGCTCAGACTGTCCATAGAAGGCCTTGCTTCACTTTCTCTCTCACTCCAATCCCACCATTTCTTAAAGTCAATAAAACTCCATTGAAGGTCAAGTTCAGAGCTGATGGTATCTATAAGATAGATGAAAAAATTAAGAATTCTTCTCTAGAGTGACATTAATACGACTATTTGAAAATGTGTTTTGTAATATTAGTGCTATAGCTATTGCATGCCATTCTTTTTTGGCAATCAAGCATGTTGTTTTATTTAGTTTATTATGACTCTTTGTGGAAATGGAATCTCAGAAGAAAGAAATCACTGGGTTCAAGCACATGTATCATGAGACCGTTACACCTTATGCTTATATGATTTTAATATTTTGTAAGGTTCACAGTGAGTTTTGCTGTATTACTAAAATCATGCATGTGACATGTTTATAGAATAACTTTCGGTAATTTAGGAGCAAGTGAATGCATTAGTTATTGGATGAAGAATTTCTCTCTCTTAGTTTTACAATTCTCGACTTTTTCTACCTACTAATCTTTTCCAACCATGCTTAGCCGTTTGCCTGATTCTTTCATTAGTGGTTTATGCTTGCGATAGAATCTTGATCCTTTTGTGTAGTCATAGGTATTTGATCACATAAAATTGACCAAAAAAAAAAAAAGGAGACTTATTATGGCTAATCTGGGTAAATAAATTTAATTTAAAAAAAAAAAAAAAAAATTCCCAGCTAACAATCCCTAAATTAACTGAGCATTTAGTTTATTATGATTGCATCAGTGGAATACCAGAAGAAAAGGGAGAATCAATGGGGTTCATGCACATTGAAATTAATGAGAAATTATTTCATGAATTTATCACTGTCTTTATAATTTTAGTACGAGTAATGTTACACCTTTTAAAATTTTATCTCAAATGATATGAAATTGATATGATATTAAATTACTGGTAATACTTGAAATCATATAATTAATGTAATTCTTTCACGTCAGTGTCGGATAGTAATTTGAGATATAAATTTGAAAAGTACAACATTTCTCTTTTAGTATTGTGTGAGGTCCATGTGAGACCTACTATATTGCTAAAATTATAGAGGTCATTACACACCTACAACGGAATAACTTCTCTTAATTAAGAGCACGTGAATGCATTGGTTATTGGATGGAAGAATTCTTACTCTCTTTCTTTAACTATTTAACTCTCAACTTTTGCTGCTAACTACATTGATCTCTCTTGAGATTTTGAACAATTACACGAACTTCTCTCGAGTTTTCTAAATTGTATTGTTCTCCTTTATTTTTATTGACAAACTACAAATATTCCCTTTATTCTATTTTTTTTAAATAATAAAATTATCCTTTTCATAGTTTTTTTTTTTTTTTGGTTGCATTTTTTCAATTTTGACCATTTTTCCTAAATTATTTTAAAGAATTTTGTATTTTATTTTATATAAAAAATAAATGTAAAATTTTAATCAATATTTATTTAAAAATAAAAAAATTTAATCAAAAATAAAAAAAAATGAAATAGCACATTTGTCATTTTGAAGAAAAAAATTTAACTGAAAGAATATATTGTAATTTGTCAATAAAATAAAAAATATTAATATAATTTTTAAATTTTTTTAAAAGAAATTATTATAATTATTAGAAATATCATAGAACTTCAGTATAATTTACTCAAAATTAATTTAAGAAATAAAACAATGTTGTTAAATATTCAAAAACTTTCTTGAAGAACAAGACCCTTCTGTGTCATACGAAATAAATGCTTAAGTGGCAAAACAGTTCCGTTTATTTGGGATCAGCTCGAGTTTAAAACAAGGGATCAGTCTATCCAGAGTCTTGATCGTCAAGAAACCGTGATCTTTTAACCAATTGCCTCATGCACCGTCTCTCGGTTATGTGTCGGTGGATCTCCAGTTAACTCTTAATTTCGGCAACGCGATTTCTTTATTTTTTTTTTTATGCCATGTGTAGTTACATCTCTAATGGTAATTCAAATTTATACTTCAAATTTATTTTTATTCAAAATCAAATTTATAAAATACTGTTCATGAATTTAAATCACTTTTAAAACCAAATTTAAAACTTTTGAAACAAGATGGGATTTTTTTTGAAACATGATGAAAAAATTTGAGTACCCATTGGAGATGACAAGTTATCTTTGAGTCAAATATATTTTTTAATGAATCGGTATGGAATATTTTAGGCTGCACATTAGATTAAGTCCTCTTCCTCGTGACAATAAGACTCACCCTTTAAATTCTAGTTGCGACGATTGGTAAGGGAGACTATTTGTGTTATAAATGATTTTGGATGACCAGATTTTTGTTTCAAAATTTTCAATCACTTGGTCATCTTTTTCATTGTTTTTTTCTAAAAAACGGCCTAGTTTCTAGCCTGTTCTAAAACAGGTATGTCAAGATTCAAGAAAGTTCTCCCTTTCTTTCATTCCATATTATCCTTGGAAACACAATTATCGTGTTAATTGCTGCATGAAGCATGAAGGAGAATTAGAGGAAAAAGATCTACAACCACTAGAGGAGTGAAGCGGTTCGTCATGGTAGTATCTGTATTTTTGAAAGGAAGCAACGCGAGAGCTTTCGGTACATAAGATTGTGGACTTTGGAGAACAATCAAAAAAAGAAATGCAAATTAGGGGATATATATATATATATATATATACACACACACACACACACAGAATTAAACTCTATTTGGTGGAAATATTCTTGTTAACAGCAGATTGTGTGGATATTATTTGGTTCACCTTATTTGAGAGAGTGAATTATATTTTATTGACCAGAAAGAGGTAACCCACTTTTCTCAAATTCTCATTTCAAGTCTCAGTACAGGAACCGAGTTCTCTGATTATGCTTCTTTGAATGAAATCATTACCATTGCACATTCAATTTTCAAGAAATTCCAGTATTAGTATAAAACCAATGATTTGCTTTTGTAATTCAAAGTACTGTATGTTATGCCTGTATTATACTGAAACGAATATATATATATATATTTATTTATATATTTATATATATATGTATACTGTTAATCGAATTAAACAAAGCAGAATGTATAAACACTGATACAGAACTTGAAACAGCATAAAAAAAAATACAGTATTAAATTTGAACAAAAACTCACTGTATTAAATTCAAACAGAATGTAAATCCGAGCCTTGTGAAATTCACAATTTCCTTAAGACGAATTTGCTCCCTCTCGGAGCTCAAGGTGATGAGCAATCGTCTCCCAAGATAGAACGGATTTCGGTTCTAAAGAAGCAGCACTTCTATCTTTAGAACCCTACGAATACAACTGTATATCAGAACTCGAACTTGACTTATGCAGAAGAGAGAGAATGAAAAATTTCGGATGGGATGATATGCAATGAAGGTCTGGTATTTATAGGCTTCTTCATGACTGTTTGGTACAGTCATGAAGGTTCAGTTGTGTCTGTTCGTCATGAACAGACACAGGGAAGATGACTGTTCAGTCAAACCAACACCATCGCAAAACGACGGCGTTTTGGACTCCCAACGGTAACCGTACGCATGTCGCAAAACGACTGCGTTTTGGACTCCCAACGGTAACCTTACGCATGACGTAAAACGACAGCGTTTCGGAATCCGAATGATAACTTCAACGCAAGTTTAAAACGACTGCGTTTTCTGGTTGAAAAATTTTAAATAAATTTTCTCCAAAAAGATATATATATATATATATATATATATATATACACAGCCAGCCCAAGCCCAAGCCCAGGCCCAGGCCCAGAACCCGAGCCCGAGCCCGGCCCGGTTCGGGGCGGCGGCGGCGCGCGCGTGTGATGGTCCAAGCATTTGCTTAGGTCCTCCCTCTTCCACAAAATTGGGGTGCCCCTTGGGGCCCAAACCCCAAAGCAAGGTATGTATATATATACTCTTTAACAGCCTTGTTTCTATCCTATGTGGGACACAAGCTTTTTTGCACAAGTTTCAAGGCTCACAAGTTTCAAGACTTAGTTACCATTTCCAAGTGGTGATGTTTGGAGGCAATTTCTCATTCACCCCTTAATGGTTTTGCAGCAACTCAATATTTAATCTTCATCTCCTCATGGAGGAGAACACATTCCCATGTGAACCTACTAAAATTAATTTGTGGGACCCACTTTAATTTTAGCTCAAAGTTAGCTATTTATTATGCTCAAACCCATTATTTTCCAACAATCCTCCACATGAATGAAATTGACTGAAAGTAATGCAAATGATATATAGACACTAGTTCGAGTATAGTGAAAAAGTTACTGCATTGGGTTAAGTAGCCTACTGGCTTTGAACTTGCCCTAGTGAACGACTATCGGATTTACTTAGCTAATCAGTAGACATGAGGTCTTTGAACTGTCAGCCGTTTGTGTAAATCAAGATAATAGAAATCACACAGTACCCTCTCGGACATAGTTGGTTTTCACGTTTGTGTTCATTTTGGCCTTGAACACCTCTTGGTTCTGTGAGTGTTTTAGAGAATTCAGCCTTTCAAATTCTCATAGAAGCGGCCCCTTCTTACTCACATAGGTGATTTCTATGAAGAGTATCCTGCAATACCCTACTTGGATATCTTTCCAAGATATAGAGATCATTAAAAGCGTAACTTATCCTTGGTTTCTGCGGCAGATGTGCACTGTCTCATCATAGGAATGGTTAGGAGTAAATATCTCCTCAGTGCATACTGAGTTGTTTCATAATTCGGTTGGCCCTTTGAACCTAGATCTTGGGATCTCCAGTCAACTAGGTTGGGTTGCCACTATGACAACTCTTGTTTAGACATAGGCTTTAAACCCATTCTCTTCGATGAACTTTCCACTTGCTCTTGTGTTAGGCCTTTTGTAAGTGGATCCGCAATATTATCTTTTGACCTTACATAGTCAATGGTGATAATTCCATTCGAGAGCAATTGTCTAATGGTATTATGTTTTCGACGTATGTGTCGTGACTTACCGTTATACATATGACTTTGTGCCCTTCCAATTGCTGATTGACTATCACAATGGATACAAATAGCGGGCATTGGTCTTGACCAATTTGGAATATCCTCTAAGAAATTGTGAAGCCATTCAGCTTCTTCTCCAGCTTTATCTAAAGCAATGAATTCAGATTCCATTGTAGATCTAGCAATACATGTTTGTTTGGAGGATTTCCAAGACACAGCTGCACTTCCTAAAGTAAAAACATATCCACTTGTGGATTTGGTGTCTTTTGAATAAGATATCCAATTAGCATCACTATACCCTTCAAGGACAGCTGGCTGTCTCGTGTAGTGCAGTCCATAATTTTGGGTATATTTTAAATATCCCAAAAGTCTTATTATTGCTTTCCAGTGATTGTTTCCTGGATTACTCGTAAATCGACTAAGCTTATTCACTGAATATGCTATATCAGGTCGAGTGCAGTTCATGACATACATTAAGCTGCCTATTATACGAGAGTACTCTAATTGAGATATGCTTTCTCCAATATTTTTAGCAAGATGAAGACTTACATCCACTGGTGTCTTTACAGGATTTATGTTATACTTCTTGAACTTATCAAGTAATGTCTCAATGTAATGAGATTGAGATAAAACAAGTCCATCAAACATTCTAGAAATTTTTATTCCTAAAATAGTGTCTGCGACACCTAAGTCTTTCATATCAAATCTATTAGATGACATTTATTTTGTAGCATTTATCATATCAATGGTGCTACCTAAAATTAGCATATCATCAACATAAAGACATAAGATGACATATCCTTTTTGAGTGGTTTTGACATATATACATTTGTCACACTCATTGATTTTGAATCCATTTGACATCATTACATTGTCAAATTTGTCATGCCATTGTTTTGGTGTTTGCTTTAATCCATAGAGGGATTTGACAAGCTTGCATACTTTCCTTTCTTGTCCAGAAGCAATAAACCCTTCGGGTTGTTCCATATATATTTCTTCATCTAACTCACCATTTAAGAAAGCAGTTTTCACATCCATTTGATGTATTTCTAATCCATTTAAAGCTGCTATCGCAATCAACATCCGAATGGATGTGATTCTAGTAACCGGTCAGTAAGTATCGAAATAATCTAATCCTTCCCTTTGCTTATACCCTTTGACCACAAGTCTTGCTTTATATTTCTCTATTGACCCATCAGCTTTCATCTTCTTTTTAAAGATCCATTTGGACCCTAATGGTTTGGAACCAGGTGGAAGATCCACTAATTCCCATGTATGATTTTGCATGATGGATTCAATTTCACTATTGATTGCTTCTTTCCAATATGAAGCTTCGGGAGAGGACATTGCTTCCTTGAACGTTTGAGGATCATTTTCCAACAAATATGTTAGAAAATTAGGTCCAAAGGACGTTGATTTCTTTGCTCTCTTGCTACGTCTAGGTTCATCAATTATAGACTTTTGGTCTATACTTTCATGATTATTACTAACTGTAGCTTCTAGAGGCCTTTTCTGTAAACTTGATTCATGTGTCATGTTATAAGGAAATACATTTTCAAAAAATGAAGCATCCCTTGACTCAATAATTGTATTAACATGCATATCAGGAATCTCAGATTTATGCATAAGAAATCGATATGCACTACTGTTATTTGCATAACCAATGAATACACAATCGATGGTTTTTGGTCCTATCTTAACCTTTTTAGGTTTAGGAACTGCCACTTTAGCTAGACACCCCCACACTCTTAAGTATTTATAGCAAGGTCTATGACCTTTCCATAATTCATAAGGTGTTTTATGAGTTTTCTTATGAGGTACTTTGTTGAGAATATAATTAGCGGAAAGCAAAGCTTCCCCCCACAAATTCTAGGGTGAACCAGAACTTAACAACATAGCATTCATCATCTCTTTTAATGTTCAGTTTTTGCGTTCAGCAATACCATTAGATTGAGGTGAATAAGGAACGGTAGTTTGGTGAATTATTCCATGTTCTGAACAGAACTCCTCAAAAGGTGATTCATATTCACCACCTCTATCACTTCTTATTGCCTTGATCTTTTTGCTAAGTTGATTCTCAACTTCATTCTTGTAATGTTTGAACATTTCTATAGCCTCATCTTTGCTTCTTAGCAAATACACATAACAGTATCTAGTGCAATCATCAATAAAAGTAATAAAATACTTTTTTCCTCCTCTAGTTTGCACAAACTTTAAGTCACAGATATCACTATGAATTAAATCTAGAGGTTCAGTACTTCTTCCAACAGAATGGAAGGGTAATCTTGTCAATTTAGATTCTACACAAGTTTCACATTTGTGATTAGGATTAATATCAAATTTAGGTAAAAATTCTAAGTTAATTAATCTACATAAAGTATCATAATTAACATGTCCTAATCTAGCATGCCAAATATTTGAAAACTCAAGCAAGTAAGAAGAAGAAGCATTATTATTATTATTAATAGATTTCGGTACAATAGTCATAACATTCATCTTAAACAGCCCCTCACTCAAATTACCCTTTCCCACAAACATCTCATTCTTAGTGAGCACAAATTTGTCAGACACAAAGACTAATTTGAAGCCATTTTTGCTAAGCAATGATCCAGAGACTAAGTTTTTTTGAATGTCAGGCACATGAAGCACATTGTTGAGAGTGAATTCTTTGCCAGATGTCATTTTTAGTATCACCTTTCCACTTCCTTCCACTTTGGAACTCGAAGAATTACCCATGAAGAGTTGTTCTTCGTGCTCAACAGGTTTGTAAGTAGAGAACATCCATTTGTTTGAGCAAATGTGGCGTGTAGCCCCAGTGTCTACCCACCATTCCTTGGGGTTTCCCACCAAGTTATATTCGGATACAACAGCGGAAAGATTCATCTCACCAACATCAACTGAAAGCCTGTCACATTCTGTCATGTTTGCTTGAGCATTTGGTTTCCTTGAGTTCTTAGGTTTGCGACAGTCCTTTGAACGATGTCCTTGCTTACCACAGTTGTAGCATTTCCCTTTGAACTTCTTAGAAACTTGAGAAGGACCCTCTCCTTCACGCTTCCTTTTATTCTTTGAGCCTTGTTCCACAACATTTGCCTTAGCCCCTATGGAATGATTTCCATTTTTCTTTTCAGACCCTCGGTTGTCTTCTTCAATTCGTAGTCTCACTATCAACTCTTCAAGATTCACCTCTTTGCGTTTGTGCTTGAGATAATTCTTAAAGTCTTTCCATGATGGTGGCAATTTCTCAATCACAGCAGCCACTTGAAATGAGTCACTTAGAGACATTCCTTCAGCATGGATGTCATGGAGGATCACTTGTAGATCTTGAACTTGGCTTATCACCTTTTTATGGTCCACCATCTTATAGTCAAGAAATTTGCCAACTATGAATTTCTTCATGCCAGCATCTTCAGTTTTGTATTTCTTCTCCAAAGATTCCCATAGTTGCTTTGCTGTTTTGATTAAATAATATACATTATATAATGTATTATCCAATCCATTCAACACATAATTTCTACATAAGAAATCTGCATGTTTCCATGCATCAACAGCAGCCACTTTTTCCTTGTCAGTTTCTCCTTCAACAAGTATAGGAGAATCTTCATGAAGGAACCTTGCCAAATTCAAGGTTGTGAGATAGAAGATCATTTTCTGTTGCCAACGTTTGAAATCTGTTCCATTGAACTTTTCAGGCTTCTCTCCATGAGACACATTCATGGAGGGTGCATTGCTTGTAGGTGCATTGCTTGTAGAGGCCATTTCTGTTACAAAAACAGAAAGTGTTGTTTCAAGATTTATTAACCAAAAATCTACTAAACAGAACTTTCAATAAGTAAACAGAATCTATTAAACAGAACTGAATTTCTAAAACAGAAAAGTTTATAAATAGATGCAATGTTTTATAAAACAGTTAATATTTTATTAAGCAATGAAACAGATTCAATGTTTTATAAAACAATTAATATTTATTAAACAATGAAACAGATTCAATGTTTTATAAAACAATTAATATTTATTAAACAATGAAACAGATTCAATGTTTTATAAATTAGTTTATATTTTATTAAACAATGAAACAGATTCAAGGTTTAACAAAACCAGTGAACAATGAATCTTATAAATACAGTTTATATGAAAACTAGATTCAAACCGTATGTAAATATATAACCAGATTGAAACAGTATTATCTAAATATTACTATAATAGTAATATAACAGTACTGTATATATATATATATATATAATAAAACAGTATTATAACAGTAATACTTATATATATAGAACAAAACAGTAGTATATATATAATATAACAATACTGTTTATCTATATATAATATAATATAACAATACTGTATATCTATATATAATATAATATAACAGTATTATATATATATATATATAAAACAGTATATATTATATGACAGTACTATATATATAATATATAACAGTATATTATAACAGGCAAAAACACAAAATTCGTCTTAAGATTGTTATGCCTGTATTATACTTGAAACGAATATATATATATATATATATTTATTTATATATTTATATATATATATATGTATACTGTTAATCGAATTAAACAAAGCAGAATGTATAAACACTGATACAGAACTTGAAACAGCATAAAAAAAATACAGTATTAAATTTGAACAAAAACTCACTATATTAAATTCAAACAGAATGTAAATCCGAGCCTTGTGAAATTCACAATTTCCTTGAGACGAATTTGCTCCCTCTCGGTGCTCAAGGTGATGAGCAATCGTCTTCCAAGATAGAACGGATTTCGGTTGTAAAGAAGCAGCACTTCTATCTTTAGAACCCTACGAATACAACTGTATATCAGAACTCGAACTTGACTTATGCAGAGAGAGAGAATGAAAAATTTCGGATGGGATGATATGCAATGAAGGTCTGGTATTTATAGGCTTCTTCATGACTGTTTGGTACAGTCATGAAGGTTCAGTTGTGTTTGTTTGCCATGAACAGACACAAGGAAGATGACTGTTCAGTCAAACCAACACCATCGCAAAACGACGGCGTTTTGGACTCCCAACGGTAACCGTACGCATGTTGCAAAACGACTGCGTTTTGGACTCCCAACGGTAACCTTACGCATGACGTAAAAAGACAGCGTTTCGAAATCTGAATGGTAACTTAAACGCAAGTTTAAAACGACTGCGTTTTCTGGTTGGAAAATTTTAAATAAATTTTCTCCAAAAAGATATATATATATATATACACAGCCCGGCCCGATTCGGTGCGGGGCGGCGGCGGCGCGCGCGCGCGTGTGTGGTGGTCTAAGCATTTGCTTAGGTCTTCCCTCTTCCACAAAATTGGGGTGCCCCTTGGGGCCCAAACCCCAAAGCAAGGTATGTATATATATACTCTTTAACAGCCTTGTTTCCATCCTATGTGGGACACAAGCTTTTTTGCACAAGTTTCAAGGCTCACAAGTTTCAAGACTTAGTTACCATTTCCAAGTGGTGATGTTTGGAGGCAATTTCTTATTCACCCCTTAATGGTTTTGAGCAACCCAATATTTAATCTTCATCTCCTCATGGAGGAGAACACATTCCCATGTGGACCCACTAAAATTAATTTGTGAGACCCACTTTAATTTTAGCTCAAAGTTAGCTATTTATTATGCTCAAACCCATTATTTTCCAACACTGCATTCATCGGTAAAATTTTACTGAAAAAGTTTTGTCTAGTTTCATTATGTTTTGCAAAATAGTAAAATTTTACTATTTTAATATATTCTTTTTGGTTTTCTATAATGTGTAATTTGAACCTAACTTTAGGGTTTTTGGAACTGTTGTATTAGCAGTCTAATATTTTCTTCTTAGTTTTTTTGGTTTAATCTTTTACTGGAACATTAAAAATTTACTGTGTAAAATAGTAAAATTTTACTGTTTTGTAGAACAATAAAATTATATTATTTTTTTCAAATGACTGAAATTTTACTGTTTTTGTAACAATTTTTTTTAATAAAAAATTTATATGTAATATGAAACTTATTTGATAGATCTTGATTTTTAGATTCCAAATATATAATAAAAATAATTTATCAATTATTAGATTTTGTAATTTAAAGATTTTTTTTAAAACATTCTCTGATTTTACAAGTATTAGTTATTAGACATTGAAACTTTATACATTGAAAGGTATTTTAGTTACAAAAAAAAAATAAAAAATTGAGGGATCTTTAACTAATTTTGTTTAAACTTGAATTTATTTCTTAAACCTAAAATTTAAACTATGCTCCTCGATATGATAGTACCACTCTCTCTGTCAAAATCAAGGGCGGGGGTGGGCTATAGCTCCCCACCCCACCCCACCATAGTACCACTCTCTCTTAAAATCAAGGGTAGAACTGGGGTGGGCTATAGCTCCCCTCTCTCCTCCACTCCCTTTTTTTTACCTTCTTTGAATTAAGTTCACCTAATTTTTTGGCCCAATCCCACTTCTACTAATATTGAAATTTCTTGAAACTCTAGTATTATATATTTCTATCATGTGATATTTTATTTTATTTTATGCATGATTATTAGTGTTTGTATCTTTTTTTTTTTTTTTCATGTAGTTGAAGACTACATTATTGGATTATGCTTGGATTGGATGTTAAAATGATTTTTGTTGTAGTCTTTTGCTATTATGAAAGAATGGAAATGAAGTTTTAACTTTCAACATTGTAATAAAGTATGTCTATTATACTTTTTTTATTTTTTTTCTTGAAGTTTTATATATTAAGAAAATTCATATTTTGTAAAAAAATTTTATATAATTTTTAGTAATTTTTGTATAATTTTTTAAATTTAAAATATTAATAATATATATTATTAAATTTATTAATTACATAATTATGACATCACGGTTTGATTCCGGTTGACCCGACGGTTGAACCGGTAACCGGTAACCCGGACAATTTTCCGGTTCGATGAACGGTCCTGTTTTGAAAACATTGCCCCAATCCAATCCAATCCAATCGAACCTAACTATAAAATCTCAAAGAATTGGATTATATTTTGTGAAAAATCTTCTTATAATTTAAGAAAAAAAAAATTCCACTATAAATTTTTCTGAGAAAAATTCTAACCCCATAAATTTCTTTCTTGGCTTTGCCCTTGCTCAAAATGTACATTGACTTTATTAACCAACTAACAAATCTATTCTAATGCAGTTGGATAAATAGAAAGAAAAAAAAATAAAATTAGTTAAATGAGAAAACAAATGAAAGAGAAAAAAAAAAGAATAATGTTAATTCTTTTCGTGTTTGAGTAATTAGCTCATGAGACCAAATATGTTAATTCTGTTATTATGGGATTAAAGGATTCTCATTTTTTTCATTATAAGAATTCTTAAGTTTGATTCTTCTCATTAATAATATTTCTATTACTTTATCTCAAAAAAAAGTATGTGTCTTAAATACAATCTTACTAAACAATAATAATTTAAGAAACTATTATTGTACCAGACGCGTCTCTTATTTGTTAGATGTAAATAAATATAAGAGATCAAAGTAATTATATTAAATAAAAACAAGTAAAAATTCAATTTATTTTAAAAATATCATAAAATAAGAGACAGATTCGTATATACAAAATATCTTTTAAATAATACCTAGTTCGAAATTAGGTATGAAGAATCTCATTTTATTAAATATGTGTTTTAATTATAATTTATCTATATGAACATATATTTTTTATTTTAATTTTTTAGTTAAAATTAAATAGTTATGTATTATTCAAGTAATTCTATAAGTGGAAGATTAAAGTTGTTGATTGATGATTATAATTCGTATATTCTAAGCCCTGCTCTCGTAATTAGCTGGAATTCCAATGGTCAAAGTCCAGATTAAATAAACTCTTAAAACAATTTTAAAAGGCAGATGCTTCACCCTTTTGAAACGGATTGGTTCCTTGCTTCTTTTCACACTGTAGCCTGTACTATTAACTTTTTGTTGAAGGCTTCTTTCAAGTCTTGCTTGCTTAAATACTAAACTCAGAAATATCTGAACATTTTAAGTTCCGGAAGATCTAGAAGAAAGAGATAGAAATCAGAGATGGGTTTTCTCATATTTGTTGTGAAATGCTTGGGTTTTCTTGCCTGGTACTCCATTCACTTCCTTACCACAAGAAAATTTTGAAGTTGTACTGAAAATTTTCTCTTACAAAGAAAGATAATATGCATTTGTCTCCTTTTATATCTGTTTCAACTTTTTTTGGGAGGATCCAAGATTTTCTGTTAGATCCTCTCTGATCTTCTTGAAGTTGGTAGGTTGATTTACAGGCTGCTCTCTGTTTTGTTTCAAAGCTCATTATATGTGCATGTATATTGTACAAAATTATACATGTATGCGATCATAATCTGACTTATTATTGTGCTTTTCTTGCAGGCCTCTATTTGCTCTGGGCTATCCTCTGTAACTCTCTCTCTCTCTCTCTCTCTCTCTCTCTCTCTCTCTCTCTCTCACACACACACACACACACACACACATTTGATGGGTTAAGAGTAAAGTTGCAAGACTTTTTATTCTCTTTAGAAAATTTACTTTATACAATTTATTTATTTGGGTCTGTATTGGTTTATTACAATCAATTGTAATTTCTTGTTCTCTTAACAGATGTGCTTCAATTCGAGCAATTGAGACTAATTCGAACTCAGACATGCAGAAGTTGATCACATACTGGATTATTTTCTCTTTGATTTCTCTCTTTGAGCTTGGTTTTGTGAATCTCATAGAATGGTAATCCATTTCTGATACATATATATAACTCTGTTTCCTTTTATGTTCCACTGAGTTTTACTCATGAAGGCACCAATTTTTTTAATTTTTTGCCTCCTTTAAATCTAAACATTTTTGCTCCAAAACTAACTTAACAAATGCTAGCCACCCACAAAAGAAAAAAGAGGGATGTGAAATTTTCAGTTTTGGGCCAGTACTGAAACATTGCAAGCATTTATTGATTTCACCCCTATGCATATTGTCATGCGCCATTTTTTTTTTTTAATCATCTCTCTCAATATGCTGTCATTTTGCTGGTAATCGAATAATAATTAATGGAGTTTCTCATTTTCTTGCATAAAATGCCATTGCTTAATGGAGTTTCTCATTTTCTTGCACAAATTACCACTGCTGGCTTTATTTGCACAAAGTGGCCGCTCTCTTACTAAAATATCCATTATCATTTTGTTGTATGAACATACCTATTCTCATGATTATGCTTCCTCAACCTTTAAAAGGAAGCCTTTATCATGTTTTTGGTAACTTTAGATTTGAAATATTGGTGTATGTATATGTTTAGCGCAATGGCTCTCTCTCTCTCTCTCTCTCTCTATATATATATATATATATATATACACACACACACACACGCACACACACACACACAAGTTTGGAATTTAAATTTGTGAAAAAGTTGGAAAACTGTCAAGGCATTCCACAAGTTTTTCAATTTGAAGTACCGTGATGATGAATGTTTTCTCTTCCCCACCTTTTCCTTTTCTTTTCAGGCTTCCATACTGGCCTTACCTGAAGCTAATGGCCACCTGTTGGTTGGTGATACCTCACTTTGATGGTGCTTATCATGTCTATGAGCTCCTTGTCCGTCCATGCTTTCTTGTGAATCCGCAAGATGTTATAAATATGTTCAATGAGCCAAAGGAGGGGTTATCTCTGAAGCAAGAAGACTTTCTAACTGTGGCAGAGAGATACCTTAACGAGAATGGAGCTGAAGCTTTGGAGAAACTCATTGCAAGCAAGGTATGCCACTCTATGAAAAGAAGGCCATCAACAATTGATAAGAAGTTGCCCAATGGGGAACACTTTCAAACATAAAAACTTTTTGAGTAATGCTACATATAACTGATTTTCTTATCTCATTTTCTCTCTCCTAGACACAAGGTGATGAGACCCGCATGTATTTATTATAGTGGATCCCACAACCTTCTGTCTAGGAGTGAGAGAATCTGTTATGTTTAGCATTTTATATATACTATTTATTGGTCAGTCAAAATACATATCTGACATCAAATTATTGGATCATATATCTTGATTGAGTTCTGATATATGCATTATATATTGTGTTTGTGGGTGCACTCTTAGAATACATAACTTGACATATTAACGAACTGGATGTTTGTGGGATATGGGTGACTTAAGACTATCTTTCTTTCTCTCCATTGCTTAATCTTTACCTTTGCTTCAGTCGAAGGGTGCAAAGCCTAATCATGATGTGGAAGTGATCAAAGCAGAGGCAAATACAGAGAAAAAAGTAGAGGCTTCAGCAATCCAGGTAAGATTCTAAATTGTGCTACTAAATTCCATAAATATTATTTGTTAGTCTGTTATATTTTGATAGTCAAGACTGAAGAGTCTGTTGGTCCTGTTAGATGGATTGCAGAGACACTCGTGCAGTTGGAAAGGGTTTAAAGTTTGGAGATCTTAATGTTGCTCAGGAACATATTAAAGCAGTGGAACCAGCAGAGAAAAATGCAGCAGCTGCTGGCAAATCAGGTATGGTTTCTTTCGTGTACCAGGAAAACTACTAAATTCCATAAATATTATTTGTTAGTCTGTTATATTTTGATAGTCAAGACTCAAGAGTCTGTTGGTATGTTAGATGGATTGCAGAGACACTCGTGCAGTTGGAAAGGGTTTAAAGTTCGAAGATCTTAATGTTGCTCAGGAACATATTAAAGCAGTGGAACCAGCAGAGAAAAATTTAGCAGCTGCGGCAAATCAGGTATGGTTTCTTTCGTGTACCAGGAAAACTACTAAATTCCATAAATATTATTTGTTAAGTCTGTTATATTTTGATAGTCAAGACTGAAGAGTCTGTTGGTATGTTAGATGGATTGCAGAGACACTCGTGCAGTTGGAAAGGGTTTAAAGTTCGAAGATCTTAATGTTGCTCAGGAACATATTAAAGCAGTGGAACCAGCAGAGAAAAATTTAGCAGCTGCGGCAAATCAGGTATGGTTTCTTTCGTGTACCAGGAAAACTACTAAATTCCATAAATATTATTTGTTAGTCTGTTATATTTTGATAGTCAAGACTGAAGAGTCTGTTGGTATGTTAGATGGATTGCAGAGACACTCGTGCAGTTGGAAAGGGTTTAAAGTTTGAAGATCTTAATGTTGCTCAGGAACATATTAAAGCAATGGAACCAGCAGAGAAAAATGCAGCAGCTGCGGCAAATCAGGTATGGTTTCTTTCGTGTACCAGGAAAACTACTAAATTCCATAAATATTATTTGTTAGTCTGTTATATTTTGATGGTCAAGACTCAAGAGTCTGTTGGTATGTTAGATGGATTGCAGAGACACTCGTGCAGTTGGAAAGGGTTTAAAGTTCGAAGATCTTAATGTTGCTCAGGAACATATTAAAGCAATGGAACCAGCAGAGAAAAATGCAGCAGCTGCGGCAAATCAGGTATGGTTTCTTTCGTGTACCAGGAAAGTAGCCCTTTCCGGGTTTGGCAACGATTACAAATCATCATGGCCATTGTGGGGAAGTGCCACAAGACAGCTTAGGTTTTGCTCTGAAATATGTAGTAACACAATTTGGACATGAGCAGAAAACAACTATGGGATGACAGTGGATACCCATAATGAAAAATGGTACATATACACTTTTGGGGTGTGATTTTCAAAAGATTAGAATTTCAATTAAGGCATTACTTTATCATTTTAGTAATTGCAGTGAGGTAAGTGATGAGATGTTAATTAGGCAAATGTATCTAAGTTAGGACCGGCTACACTCCTCTCGGACTCTGAAACTCCAATCGATGTGGCATGGCACTTCTGTAAATAGAACTATGAGCACTCAAGACTCTCCGGCCTGTCAAGACAGGACTAAATCAGAAGACAGTTAGATTGCATAGCATTGCTTGTTCATGTAACCTTAAATATTAGAACAACCCCATGATTAGCTTACTAAATTGCAATTGAACTTTAATGGTCATATCAAAAATATATATATTTTTTAATTTATCAAACATTTTGTCAAATTACTCAGCATCTGTTTTCCCACAGGTGGGATTGCTTTTGTTAGTTTTATCACGCCACTTAATGCGCTTGCTTCATTTCTAATAACTGTGTTCCTTATGTTGTTTTTACAATCAAGCATCATCAATGAGTGAACATGACAACCGACCTCTCTTTCTCACTTTAGCAGGTGAAACATGCTGGGCCTAATCTTGGTCAGGCCGAGAAGACAACAGCTGCTGCAGTGGAGATTAAAGAGATGAGAGCAGAATCAGCACCTGGCAGAGAGAATAACCCTCCGGAGACTACTTCTCAGAAAGTTCAAAAAGAGTGGGCTTGTGCTATTTGCCAGGTGAAAATGAAAAGTGAGATTATCCTGAATTCCCATCTTGAAGGGAAGAAACACAAGGCCAAGTGTGAGGAACTGAAAGCAAGCAAGCAAACAGAAAAAAACAAGGGTTCCTCATCCTCGGCAGCAAATAAATCTGTTCACGTTAATCAGGAGCCACAAAAACGCGTATCTGGTAATGTACCAAACCATAATGAAACTAAAAAAAAGAAAGAAAAGGTGCAAGGGGCTGGAACAAGTGAACAGGGCAACCAGAAAAATGTGAAGAAAACTAATGCTTGGATGAATCAGTCGAAATTATGGTGCACTATCTGTAATGTAAGGTGCCCTGGTGAGATCGATATGGCCAGTCACCTTAATGGGAAGAAGCACTTGGCACGGATTCATGAGATGATTGATTCTGCTCCAACAGGTTGGGATTGAATATATTGGGTGAACAAACAGTTTAGTGACTGTTTGGTTGCCCAATAACAAACTTTACACCTATAGTGATCTAGGGCTTTCATTTTTCTTGTCATGAAAAAGAGAATATATGCAAGTGGAGTCACTGTAGGAGATGAGTTTTTGAGCATTTCGACTCAAATTTGAATTTGAGTCTGCTTTTGAGTAACTTGGAGATGCTCTTATGTACTTTGATTTAGCGTTGAGTTATATATAGATCTAATATCCCAGAAGTTTGCTTCTGATGATTCTTACTTTTGATTTCGTGCGTATTAGCTATTACTGGGAATTTACTTAAACAGACTATTACTTAATAGGATTCTTTAAAAACCATGTTAAGTACCTTTTTCTCGTCGTGATAGTGGGTCTGTGAAGGTTAAATCACACTTGTACTAAGCAAGCAGAGACGTCAAGCCAGAGACCAAAAATAAATCACCCATGTAAAGAGTCTCACTTACGGAGGATACGAATGTTATCCCCTCGGGGGAGACTTGCTGCTAATACTGAAGTTGGAGTTCTGAGTTCACTGCTCTGGGTTCGACAGATTCATTACTTCAGCGCAGTTATCTGACATTGCAGGCTGAGCATCCATTTCTTATATATTGCTTCACATCAGGAATAGAGATGTCTTTAACGAAGATAGCTGGATTGAGACAGTTGCTCAAAAAGTTCAAGCTGTTAAAAAATAGACCTAATAATATATATTAAGCTATTTTAATACAATGAACAAAATGTAAACCCTAACATAACAGAGCTGAGAGAGTTAACCCTAAGGTGAGGAATGAACAAGGTGAATGCTTTAAATTTTATATACTATAATATAATTAAATTAGAAGTCTAAGATCAATAAAAGTCTAACTCTACTATAGGCCCTAAAATTTAATGGATTTACAGTATAATTAAATTAGAAGTGTTTATTAAAAATAAAACTCTATTAAAAGACCCCATAACAGTTAAAGATTCTATTTAAAAATAAAACTTAATTCTATTAATAGTATTTTATTTGTATTTTATTCAAATATTTTATTATTATCTATTTAGATAAAAAGAATTATGTAAAAATTCTATTATTAGAATTTCGATTCAATATATACCTCCCTCTTATTGAAAATAATTAAATTTTATATAACAAAAGTAAATATAATATATATATATATATAGAAAATAAAGTAAAAAATTATATTAATATTAAAAAGATGTCTTCATTTAGAGTTGTTTATTTATCGCTTTAGGTCTCTAATTTTATAGAGTCGACATCTGATTCTTTTCAAATGAAAAGTATCTTGCATTGGCCTATTTCATTACAAAAAATAGGAATTTTTTATTCAACCCTCAAGGACTAGGTTAAGAAAAGGCTTTTTAAGAGAAACTAACTGAATTATACAGAGTTTGAAAAATGAATTCAAATAAACTGGGGCACAAAAACAAACAAAAAAATGAAAATAAAGTACTCTAATTGGATCAAAACTCCAAAAGACAGCTAGCCATTGTCCAAGATCCCCTCCCTACTTGACAAACTCTTCAAGGCCCACATTCCTGCTTAGCTTGGTGTGTGGTCTATGTCAGTTGAGTGCACGGAAGTTGCTATTTTTCAATACAAATATGAGAGGAGGAATAACTATAAAAGAGCAACCTTCATTACATGATTTTTTATTTTTATTTTTTGCTTTTGATTCAAACTTAAGTATATGATCCTGACCCATCCCTCCCTACCACTCTTTAACCACTTACAATGATACAGCAGCTTGCTCTTTAATTCGAACTATTATTCATTGGTCTCAAGAACGTTGTGCTCGAGTCAGTAAATATCTAATGCATCAACAAGTTATTCATGTATTTTGTTAATATGTTTAGTGTTTACTAATCCGAGTACAATGCACTAAGATCAATGAAATATTTTTTTTTAAGTAAATTATATTGACATTTCTTAAAATATTTGATAATTACGAAAAAAATACAATGCTAATGGCATATACCTCTTCTCTTATCTAATTTTTTTTTTAAAATGACAAAAATATTTCTTTCATACTTCTTTTTTTTTTATTTATATTTTTCAATTTTGACTAATTTTTTCTAAATTTTTTATTTTATATAAAAATAAATTTAAAGTAAATAACTTATATTTTTATTTTTGATTAAGAATATTTTAATCAATGTTTATTTGAAAAAAAAAGTTAAAACGAATTAATCAAAATTAAAAATAAAATAAAATAAAATAAAAATGACACTTTTTGTTATTTAAAAAAAAAAATGAATTAAAAAATAAGTATATATAATTTGTCAATAAAAATAGAGTATAATTTTAAAAACTTAAAAGAAAAAAATTTATAATTATTTAAAACTTTAGAGTAAGTCAACATAAATAACCTTTTTCGGTTAATCCTGAGCTGCACCTTCACACAAACCAGGTTACCACCTACTTTGCAGATTAATACCCTTCTTCAATAGACTTCGGTCATGAATGAGGAAAAATACGGTTTAGAACATATGGTTTTCCCAAAAGAAACCGAATATTTGCTCAAGAAATGAGATCAATTACCAAAAGTAATTAGGGTAAATTTTACTGACCTTCCTTGACACGAAACCTAAACCTCAAGAGAGATTACTGTAATACATGTCTATTTTTACTAAACCTCAAGAGGAGTCACTGTAATTTACTCAAATAATTATTAAAATATCTTATTTATCGTTTACTTGAGCAAACAGTTTCCAGCTCTCCTTGGCCAATACAGCTTAATTCAACTTCCGCAATTGTTTCAAGACCAACCCCACCGGCTTCTTGGAAGCGTTCCAGTGTCCCAATTTATAAGGCAAACTTTCATTTCGGCATTCTCTCACTCCCCCAAGAAGCTAAAGGAAAAGAAAATTGAAAAGAGAATACAACACAGAGCACAAGTTGTTAGATGTAAATGGAAGACGACCATGATTTTATTTTATTAAAAGATTTACATATTGGAGTTCCAGAAATGAAGTAGGCAGGCTTTTTTGTGTCTATTATGACTTCTGAGAAGTTGGCATTGCCAGGGAAACTCCAGAACCACTTGGGAACTCCTTCCATTGTTGAGTCACAGTCTTGATCTGGGTGTAAAATTGAACTCCAGCCTTGCCTACAATTCACAAGAAAGCCATAGTTCAGAACTTCAATTACTTGTCTGGCCCACTTCAATAACTGCTAAAATTGGCAGAAGTATGTGTTTACCATAGAAGTTGAGATCGCCTGCAAAAGATGCCTTGGAGCCAGTAAATGAGAAAAAGGGTAAAGGTACTGGAATAGGAACGTTGATGCCAACCTGAGTCCGACCAAGTCCATGTTAGAGACTGATTCACAAGTTCCACTCCAAGCATCATTTAACCTCGACTTGATAAAATGAGGAGAATATCTAAAAACTATAGGTGAGCTTTTTTTTTTTTTCAAAAAGAAAGAAAATGCATGTCTAATTGTTTGCCAGAAATTACTAAAATTCTGCAAGTCGAAGTAGCTTTCAAACTTTGACAAAAAGTAGACCAACAGGCAGCCCAAAAGTGAGCCCCATATTTTTTTTATTTCTTTTCAAAGGAAGTGGTATCCCAACTTTGCCAGACTAATATACTTCCTACTCATGAGGTAACCCGGAAATCCCATGAGCCGTAAACATGGTGGATTGAACTCAGGACCTCCAAGTTTACTGCATGTCCTTCAAGCCAACTCGGCCACCACTTGGGCTCGGGCTCGGGCTCGGGCCCGGGCCCGGGCCATAGAATTAACAAAGAGAAATTTCACAGTATTCCTCATTTGATTTCCATTGGTCCAGTTCATATGCTACTAAAGAAGACTCCTAAAATGATGAAAAGGGTTGCCTTACCTGCCCAGCCTCAATCTCATTCTGGAATTTCCTTGCAGCTACGCCAGATGTGGTAAAAATAGAGGCTCCATTGCCATATCTGTAAGAGGAGGATAGCTGGAATATGAGGCAATGCGATAATTGAGTAACCACAATTGAGGTGCAAGGATAAGTCATTAAACACGGAAGTACCTATTTCCGTTAATAATGTTTATGGCTTCTTCTAAGCTATCAGCCTGAACATAAAACAAGAAAATGTCTTTGAACAATTCCCCATGATAAGCAGTGAGCAACCTTATTATAAGAGAAACAGGAGCACAAACTACTGACAGACCTGCATGCAAACAAGAACTGGGCCGAAGATCTCCTCCTGTGCAAAACCAGATAGAGAGTCGTTAAATTTATGCCAAGTTCCAAGGTTCAAGCCTTTCCTTCAAGTTAAAATCATATATTATCCAATATTCCAATCTACATACCTACACAAAAGGATCTAGGGAACATGAAATAAGATACCTTGTAACATTCCATGTCAGCCTTGACATCAGTCAAGATGGTGGGACCGATAAAGTTGCCTTGCTCATATCCTGGAACCTACTTGCATCCATGCCAAAAAAAAATAATCAACCAGTCCTGGAGTGTTAAAGGAAAAAAAATCAAATAATTGACAAATAACAATACACTGTAAAAACTTGTGCACAACACTAAAATTTGGGTGATGTGATTCCCCACAAAATGCCCTATCTTAATGCACAATGGTCTAGCATCCAGTACTAGTTCCATCATTACAGGTCAATCTGCATCTCTAAACATAGTGCGTTTGGAAAAGAAGGTAAAAAATTATAATCAAGTACAAGAGACTCATCCTACAGAGGAGGAAATTCATGCAAAGTTTAGTCAAGCAACAAGTTGTTTCTACCAATTCCAAAATAGTAAGAGTTAAAGGTCTACAACAAGAAAAATAAGGTCCACCTGCACCTCTCTAAATACCGATAAGTGAAGGGCCAGGTTTTGCTTTTTTTGAGGAAATTAATGGAGCACCATTTGTCCATTTATTTTATATTTGTAATCTTTTCAACCTTCATTTTTTTTTTGCCTTTTTTGCCCTTCGCAAGGGAGGATTGAAGATCAAGAAGATCTCATACAATATTTCCTCTCTCATCGACACTTTCATTTCTTATGATGGTGAGAACCGAGACTTTCAGTTTTGACAGTCTATAGTTTATACAGATTAATGATATGAATGGGAGCACATGCACTAGGAGAGAGGTGATCTTGTCTGAAGATTGAGAAACTTTAGTTTAATCCTTTACAATCATAATATGAGAAAGTTGTTAGATCACCAATTGCTCTAAAAGCTTAAGTTATTAGAGAATGGGCAAACAATGTATATCAAGCTCTCAACACTCTCCCCTCATGTGCAACCCTGGACTCGCACATGAAGAGACAAAAAGCCACAAAGGCACAAACAATGCAAAGGAGAAGAAAGTGGAAATGAAAACGGGGAATAAATGCAAATAGAGAGACTTGAACCCAAGACCTCTCATAACCAAGGTTCTGATATCATGTTAAAGTTGAACAATCAATCAAAAAGAAGAAGAAAAGAAAATGAGAGAAAATATTTTTATTGTAATAATCAAATCTCTAAGTTGCTTACAGAAAAGGAATAAAAGTAACCCTTTATAGGAGGGCTTAACAAAAGAAGAAAAGACTAGACTACCCTTAATGCTAACTACTCTTAACAAAAACAAGCTTACAGGCTCATATTTTCATTGAAAGTGTTCCATTAAACTTTTCATTTTACAATGCACAACAGATCAATTGTTGAGACTGGGAGAAAATTCAAAGAAGAATACAAAGAAATCATTGTAGCATTTAGTAAGTCAAGCAGAATCTGATACCAGCAACAAATAAACAAGGAAGACACGAAAAATATAAACAAATACCACAATATTTCTCCCATCAAGCAGTAGTCTCGCACCACTTTCAACACCGCTTTGAATCAATCTGCATATCCTTTCTTTTGCCTGTATATGCAGGAAAAATCTCAAAGGAAAATTAAAGAAGCCTTACAATCACAAAATACATATACATGTAGAATATGAAAAGATATGAGGAGCAGCTTCACATACAATGGAAGTGATAATAACTGTGTAATAATTCTATTACAGATACACAGAAATTGTGAACCATGCAAGCACCTGTTTGCTAATCACTGGACCAAGGTCTGCCTCAGGATCTGTTCCAGCATTTACTTGAAGTGCTTTGGCACGCTCCACGAGTTTATCCTCCCTGAGAAGGTTAAAACATTTCCCCCATTATACTATATCTATAATCAAACTCAGAGGACTCTTAAGTATTTAACCACTTACACCTAAGAAATTCTTTAGAAAAAAATTAGGGAAGAAATCCTTTGCGTAAAGTAGCATCAATTAGTAAATCTAAGAAGTTTAAATCTCATACTACCACTAAGCAGGTTTCTAGAAGAAGACCAGGTCCTTTCAGATTTGTGACATTTTTCCAAAGGAAGCAGGACTTTTGGAGATTTTAATGTTGATAATGCACAAAACTCCTTTCAATCTACAAGACACTAGTTCAGTCCTTTATATGAAATATGTATATTTTAAAGAAACTAAATGGAAAAAGTGGGGAAGTTCGGAATTGGACAATGGATGAAGGCCATGGTTGATAAGATCAAGGAGTTGGAAAAGTAGAGAAGGTGAAAACGAATGAATCTCAGGAACCTGAGTAAGTCCACCAATCACTCTCTTATAGTACTCCACAATCTGCACCCATAAGGACCCACCACCTCCCTAGAGATCCACCCACCTCCCTCACAACCATATTTAGTAGCTATCACCTTCCTCCATTGAGCATTTTCTTCCGATACAAATCTCCACAACCACTTACCTAGAAAAGCCTTATTTAAGGTCCTCAAAGCCTTAATTCCCAAGCCTCCCTCATCAATAGGAGTTCTAACCTTGTCCCAACTGACTAGATGAATCTTCCTCATCTCCACTCTTGATGTTATATATGTTGTCAAAAATTCCTCGAACCCTACAATAGAGAGTCACTCTCTTTCACACGAACTTCTTCTCCCTTTTTTTGTTTCTCCTTATGGTCTTGATTCAGCTTTAGTTAGATTTTTACTATTGGAAATATAATGTCCATTGGCTGGATGGTACAAAAATAGTTTATTGTGTGTAAAGCTACAGTTCAGAGCAGTCACTTCCTGATTCATTTCCCTATATAGATTGAAGATAACAACTACTGCTGAAAATCAACATTCATAGGCTTCAAGTTTTCAAACATCAATGAAGAAAATATAAATTGAACTTAAAAAATATAATAAACTGAACTAAGGAAAAAAAAAATTATACCAGGATTTTGAGCCTCCAACAAAGATCACTGCACTAAGCGCCATGCACCTTTGTCCGGCAGCACCAAAACCAGCTGCAGCTAGAGCATTTAAAGTAGCATCTAAATTTGCATCAGGCATGACAATTCCATGATTTTTCGCTCCCATATTGGACTGAAGACAGTAAATTAATTTTACTTCAACTATTGGTTGCTGTAAGAGCAACAATATTGTTATAACAAAAAACTGCATGTATGATGAGCTGCACGAACCTGAACACGTTTCCCTTTAGCTGATCCTCTTGCATATATATGCATGCCAGCCTAGGGAAGGATGAAAATAAGAATTTTACTATGACATAACAGATACTGCACATGAATTGGCACAGAGGTTCCAATAAAAAGCCAACAATAACAAGAAAACCACATCTTAAATCACCAGTTACACTGCATGAATTAGGTTATTGCATATAAAAGGCATCGCGTTTCAATTGAGATACAAGAAAAGTACAGCTTCACAAATAGAAACTAATAATACATGCATTCGATTATTCATACAAATAACACAGAAATACTTAACTATAAAGAAACATAGAGTAATCTTGTTTCTGAAAAATATAAAAGCCATTGTTCTTCGGTGATAACAACCTACAGACTATTAAAGGGAAGTTACCATGTAATAATGATAAAGAAAGGTAGAAAGGGATCAATAGTTAACTATATGAATGACCCCTCACTTTAAGGAGGTGCGAAAATCTGGTTCATATCCCACCTAACAAGAACTGAACCTAAAAATGGAATCAATTCAATGTTTTAGACATATATCCCATTCTCAATATTCACATGTGCAATGTCAAGCCATGGGAAAGATTGCTAAGGTAAAGCCTATAATATCAGAATAAGATAAGCTTTAAGAAAAAGTTTGACAACTCTTATTCTTGTAACATCTTAACGATTCATTTGGAGGATTGCAGGATAGCATGGAGTGGTTTGCATATTGCACAAATAGCCATTTTCAGAAGCATTTCAAGATCACAAAATTTATTTGCCCCTTTCCTTCCAAGGACCATATCAACAGTCACAAACCCACTATCCATAGATCTTGGAATGTTTCTAAATTTGGTGAGATTGCACAGGTCTAATATTGAAGTTATCTATAACGAACGCAAGGCAGAGGTGATTTATACATTTTATTTTAGTCTGTTAAGATAGATTGGGTTAACATGTCATAATAAATGAATTGCAACAGTCCAAATTTGAAGCATCTAAAAACAATTTAACAATGATTTTGATAGAAATATGATTGAACAATGTTTGGGAAAGAATAGAGACAATAGAAAAGATTCAGAGAACAACCACAAACTTAAACAACTTATTGGTCTAATGGAGATGGATGTAAGAATTCAAGATTTATTACAGGCTTGAATTAGGTTTGATATAGAACGAAAAATGACTGTTTTCTGGGGAACTGATGGCTGAACAAAGGGCACATGGTTTAAAACAGAAAAGAAATCCAAAGAAGGGGAAACAAACTCGGATACAACAACTACTGACTACTGTTGACTGTTGAGGAGATAGCAGCAAACTGCTCACCAAGTAGCAATATCATGTAAAATCAATCAACAACCATCATTAAAGGTGAGTAAAACCAACATGAGGCACCCCATGAAAAATAATTTTCTTTTTCCCCCCAAAATTACGGAGCCAGGAAAACTCCACCTTGGTGATTTTATACAACGCTCCTATATCAAAGAGTTCATAAGAAAAAAACCTTATTCCTTTAGTTCCTAACTCATATAAAACAACATAGCTTTTCTATTCTAAACATCCAAGTAAAAGCAAATACTCCATTTTTTTTTATAAGTAACTACTCCAATTTTAAATTAAATCACAGTATGGATCTAACAAGTAACTCAATCATCTATCTCAGTCAAGCACAGAGCCGACTTTAAGATACATAGGATCCTCAAATCTGTAACTTCTTATTTTAAATTTGTGACTTAAGGTGTAGGTCACGGGATGGACTGTTATGACAACAGGCAACAGCATCACTTGACAAGCTAGATGTTTTAATTAAATATAATTTTTCTTTAGCTGAATTACCTTGTAAACCCTAACTGAAAACAAAAAACAATGGAAGTATAAGACACAGACACAGACACAGTAACTGACTCGCAAATTCAAAAGCATAACTATACATAGAAACATCATAAATACATACGGTAGTATGAATAAAAACATGGAGGCAATACTTACTGTATTTGAACCAACAAATGAAATAGCTCTGATACTGTCGTCATCACAAATAGCATTGACAATATCCTGCCCCAAATTCAAATACAAAAGGAATAAAAAGTTAATTAACATCAAGCATTGAAACAGAAAACATTTGTTCATTTATCAAAATAGAGTTAAAAAAGGAGAAAAGGGTGCACAGCATGAAGCATATGTCATATCTCATGGTTTGACATTGGTTAAAAACTTCAGTGGCTTGCAAGAGAACGTCAATAAGACATCCTAAATTTACCATTGAGTGGATTTTCTCATAGTAATGGAATAAATAAAGCAAACAAGAGCTTGTAAACGGCTGTTCAAGTTGGAGCATACATTGGTTCCATGAACAATATTTAAAACACCACTGGGTAAACCAGCCTCCATTGCTAACTCTGCAAGCATCATAGAGGCCCCTGAAAAATGAAAAAGCAAATTTGTCTGCATTAAAAGCATAAAAAACAAAATTTCTTATATATGTTTGAAGTTAATACTCTGATAACAAATAATATGGACAGGAAACTAGATCTAAATGAGAACAGCGATATCGATGCATGAATGCATAAAAAAGAAAATTTGTTTGCATTAAAAGCATAAAAAACAAGATTTCTTATATATGTTTGAAGTTAATACTCTGATAACAAATAATATGGACAGGAAACTAGATCTAAATGAGAACAGTGATATCGATGCATGCATAGATTATACAAAAGAAGATTGCAAGGAAGTCACATAATTGATATAACTTTCAAGGGGATTAATTAAAATAAGATAGGGGTTTTGAATAGACTTTTCATTTGATGGCTCTGGGCAAGGTTTTCAAAATAATGATAGTCACTTTAACAGCATCCTCTTCAGGAGTGAGATATAATGATAGTCACTTTACAAACTTGGAAATAAGAAGTCCCTCAAGTTTTCTTAAAAATTAAAGAAGAAGTATACTGATACAATCCAATTCTAATAGAAACATGCCCAAAATATAAAACCAAGTTAATATTGAAGCTTGTTTATTATTTTGAAACTGTTGCTATTTCGGTCTTTCAGAGATGCATTAGCTGCCGGAATTTTCATAGAAACACCTATTATGTTTTACGCAGATAAGTCAGCCACATATGAGGTGGGCCAGGACAAAGATAAGGCTGCTACCTGACACTCAACAATTTTCTCTTTTTTTTTCTTTTTTCAATCTTGTTGAAGTGATCACTTTATCACCATCACTAAAGGCACGGGTTCCGTTGTTGACTAGCTCTCATTTTCTCAACATGGTCCACTGAAGGACCTCTGCCAAAAATGAATCTTTTGAGGGTGGTCCACCTCCCCTTGAAACTTTGACCTCAGGGATTAGTATGTGTACTAACCCAAACAACCCAGCACCAAGGTTACAAGGAGGTTTGTTTACCTGGAAATAGATCACTTAATATCACCCCTTCAACATGTTTTACGGCTTCTGGTTTAGGATAGAGGAAGCTTTCATAGCATAGAATTGAGTATTAGGGGTGGTGATGACAATCTATGATGACCTTAGCTTTGGTTGGCTGCCTCCCAAAGGTTCCTTACAAAACAAAATATTAAATCTGCTACATGCAAAGCTTAACAATCAGAAGTTCAAGGCCGTTGCATGAGAGTCAACTAAAAAATATGAATGTGATCATCTTCTAAAGTTTCATTTTCAAAAGTTTAAATTCAAAAACAGGCAAACTGATCCATAATAAACCATGCATATTCTTTGATTTGTCAGCATCTACATTCTTGATATTTGTTAGAGTAACTTGATGGTACGTCTGCATCTTGCAATTATGAACTTGAGTGTTTTGATTGACCGGTAATGTCAGTCAGGCCCAGATTCGAAATCCAATTATACACAATAACACTATATATATATATATATATTTATCAAAAAGATGGACAATCAGACCTATATAAGGATCAAGTAGAAGCCCAAAGAGGTATATATAGGATCTGAGATAACAAGAGATCTGTAAAAAGCAGATGTTATTGCATCAATGAAGAGCTAATTGGATAAGTCTTGAAAACACCAAAATTAAGGGGTTTAAATGCTTTTAGCATATGAACTACTATGTTTATGAGTCGCATTCCCAAAAGTGCTCTTATGCTTTAAATTCCATTGACATCAATACTAAGAAAGGCTTCAGATTCCATTGACATCAATACTAAGAACACCCCCTCCCCAAAAAAAAAATTAAATAAAGAAAAAGATATATATATATATATATATATTCTTTTCTCCAGAATTTCATGCATCAATTTGCTAGGAGGTAAATAATGCTCAAAGATTTCAGATGTCAAATCACCCAAAAGCAATAAAAATCACCTGGATCTTTCTCTGATGGCTTTAGAATAAAGGTATTGCCACATGTAACTGCAACGGGAAACATCTGCAATAAGTCACATGTTTAACATTTAGAAACATTCTCTTCTTTCAACCCTTTTCCCCCCCTTTTTATAATGAAAAATTAATCAAGCATCATAAAAAAATAAGAGTACTTGTATGCAGGTGAAGATTTAACCACAATACACACCATCTAGAAGTTAACCAACAAATCTGATTCTTGACATGTTAGAATTGAGAACAAGCCTATCTCATTTTATATTTGCCTCATTTGCAAAACAGCAAAAGAGACAGTTAGTCATCTTTTCCCATAAAAAAATATATTGCATCTACTCTATGGTTAGCCCATATTCAGTGTTCCAAGGATTAGCAAGGTTGCTAATTGAGATCATCATGGGTAGTTTGAACTTAGTTTCCAATCCAAGCTTTGGAGGGGATAAAATGTTTTGGGTTTGTGCATCTTTGCCTTTTGAAAAGAAGGAATACGAGAGTACTTGCAGACAGCCAACTAAGAGACAATTAAGTTCGTAATACCCTCCTGGGATACTATTTTCAAGGAGTCGCTGACATAAATTATAATCAAACACCATTTGTCCATGTCAATTGAGTGGCTGAACAAATATGATAGGCTATGGAAGGCCTAAAACAAAGACTTAATCAAGAAGCCTTTACGCTCCAAAGGAAGATGTCCGTGGTAGTTTTTAGAGTAGAGTCTATGTTTTTTTAGTTCTATAGATTAGAAGTATTTGACTATTTCATATGTGCAGGCATGGGCCGCAGCTGCTGTTCATGGATCTTATTTTGAGTCAATTATGTTGTTTAGAATTTTATACGGAGTCCTAGTTGGTCTAGAATAGATTTTAGTAGTCAAAAAATTCAAGTTCCTTATTTTTGAACCGAAGTCCTAGTCAAATTACAAGGTGTTAATAGTCGTGCCATCAATAAAATTACAAGCAAGTACAGGTGTCCTATCCCTGGTAAGTGTCCTTTTGAATGTGTTTATAGTTTTTTCCCTCACCGACCAAGTGAACTTGTTCCTTTGCCCCTTAGATTATCAATTTATCATCCTTTTGCATCTGTTGATTCATTTGCCTAACAAATTCATGATCTCCGTGCTTATATACGTCACAAAATTACTTTGGGTAATGAAAATCATAAACAATGAAAGAAGTTCTATCATGGTTCATGTGCGCCCACATGATTTGAGCCTTCGAACCTGTTTGTATTATCTGTATGTTATTACGATATTATCTAATGCATATTTACTTGATTTCCTATTGAATACGGGTATTGATCCAATTTTCAATCTGGGGGACTTCTTTCCTTCATCAAGACACCTTTAAGCCTCTCACATTGCCAACACGTTGTCACGATCTGATTAACTACTGGAAGGTTACGCCACATGAACGCCATGTAGACGCCACATGGGTGGTTACTAGATAATCCCTTTTGTCTGCATAGCAGGCCCTGCACTGGATTCTCTAGAACATTCTTGAAGTGTGTGGAAAGTCCTAGACTTGTGCAAAAATTTATACATACTTCTAGACTTGTATAGAGTATTTTAGAATGTTGTAGATACTTGATACTTTTGTAAGGATTCTAGAATGATCCCTTAAGGAGGTGGGAACATTCTAGACATACCCTTATAGCCCTTAGATCAAAATGATCTTAATCGTCCATTGTAAGGCTAAGAGCCTATAAAAGGGGGTGGGGTCTCATTTGCCACCCAACCAACCAAGTGTAAGCAATCTTCTCTTGAGGAATACAAGTTCCTTTCACTCAAACTCTCTAGCTCTCTTGTCCCCTAACCATCATCTTCTCTAGCTACAAAGACTAAGTGTACTAGCTAGGTAGGCTGACTTAGTACTACAAGCCCAGTCGTGAGTTGCTAAGTGCCACACGGGTGCTTCGAATATTAAGCCTGTGGCAACATGTTCTTATAGGTGGAGCTGTTTCTTCTTTAGCACTAGTACTTATTCTTCCACCATTTCTATCACAGAGCATGAAATGGGATGTGGGCACTTTGGGATGCAAAGTGGGATGCTTTCCCTCCACTTACTTAGGACTCCCGTTGGGTGCTAGTGCGAGATCCATTGGGATTTGGGATCCGATGGTGGAGAGGCTTCATAGCAAGCTTTCAGGCTGGAAAGGCCAACTCCTTTCTAAAGGAGGCAGGCTCACTCTTCTTAGAACCTCTTTGAACAATCTTCCCACCTATTTCATGTCTCTCTTCCCGATCCTGAAGACAGTAAGCACAAGATTGGAGAGGATTCAAAGGGACTTTCTTTGGGGCCATGAGGGGGGATTGCAGGAAATTTCACCTGGTGGCGTGGGATAAAATCAAGAAACCTCAGTATCTAGGGGGCTTAGGGGTGAAGGACTTGAGAATCTTCAATAAAGCTATCTTAGGGAAATGGTTATGGAAGTTTGGCGAGAGTGATAAGGATCTATGGAAGAAGATTATTGTGTCTAAGTATGGGAGCGAGGCTGGGGGCTGGTGCTCGGGTAGCGTTGATGGGCCGTTGGGTTGTGGGCTATGGGGTTACATCAGAAGAGAATGGAGACCTTTTAAGGATAGATGTAGGTTTGTCATTAGGAAGGGTGACCGGGTGAAATTTTGGGATGATGTATGGAGTGGGGATTCGCCTCTGAAGAGGAAATTCCCCAGGCTTTACAGTTTGGCTACAAACGAGTTGGCGTGGGTTAGCGAGTTTGCGGTGAGCACTGGGAACACGCTTGTTTGGACTCCTTTGTTTAGAAGAGACTTCTTGGATTGGGAGCTTGAGGAGGTGGACTCATTTCTTAGCCACATCAACAAGTTCCGGGCAGTGGAAGGAAGAGAAGATAAAAGGTTATGGATTCTTGATAAGTCATCCTTTTCTGTGAGCTCTTTCTACAAGAGTTTTTTTCCTTCCGAAAGCACTCTTTTTCCTTGGAAGATCATTTGGCATTCAAAGGCCCTCCCCTAAAGCCTCCTTCTTCGCTTGGGAAGCTTCTTGGAAGACCATTTTAACCGCGGAAAACTTGATGAGGAGGGGTCTCCAGATGGCTAGTAGATGCTACTTTTGTATGAATGAAGAAGAAAGAGTGGATCAAGCTCTCATGCACTGTCACGTTCCCTGGAGCTGCTGGAACCTAATTCTTACCATTTTTGGAGTCACTTGGGTCATGCCAGATTCAGTCAAAGATCTTTTGATAGCTTGGGAAGGGTGCATCTTTCCCAAAGAAATTAAGAGAATTTGGATATTAGCCCCCATCTGCCTTTTGTGGTGCCTTTGGAAAGAGAGAAACAATCGTGTCTTCGAGGATCGGGAGCTTCCTACTCCCTACCTTAAAGATGCATTTTTGCATTTATTATTTTTTTGGGCCAAAGAGGCTTTTCCTGTAAATGTTACTTCTTGTGTTAACTTTTTGGGGTCTTTAACGCCGTTGTAATTCTTCTTGGGTTTTTGCCCTTTTGCCCTTCTCAGGCTTCTTAATATACTCCTTACTTATAAAAAAAAAAGAGAACCAAATTGTTACTTCTCGTCGAGCTGGTTATCATCGTTAGAATTGTCCGGAGACGAGTTCTTCTCAACTAGGGGGAATTGATGGGTGTTAGAAAATATAATAATAAAGTTACACCCTCTCTAATAACTTGAACTTTTAGATGAGCTTGTGATTTAACATGATATCAAAGCAGGCAAAAGATCATGTGTTCAAATCTTATCGTCACCCTCATAATATGAATTGACACATGTAGGCTTAGACTGGCCACACGTGAGAGGGGCATGTTAGAAAATATAATAATAAAGTTACACCCTATCTAATAACTTAAGCTTTTAGATGAGTTGGTGATTTAACGATCTGGTGTCGCCTCCAATTCACACCTAAGTTAGGCATAAGCCAAGACTGTAGGGCACTAGGATTTCATTTTGTAATATTGATTTAGTTTAGAAAATTACGTCTATTTTTTATAAATTTTATTTTGGTAATTTCTTTATTTTTTAGAATGCCTATAAATATAGGATTTGATGTAATAGAATACTTTATATTCATTTTTGGAGAATAATACAATATTGGATTTCTCTCTCTCTACTCTCTACTCTCTCTCTCTCTCTCTCTCTCTCTCTCTCTCTCCTTTTTCCTCTAAACCTCGTTTTACATCAAATACATTCATGAGATAGTAAAAATAACACCTATTGGAGACGAGCACGTGTAAACTATAGTGCTAGAAGGGTTTTGGATATTGCTCCTTTTTGACTTTTTTTTTTTTGTGTTTATGACATGAAAGAAACAGTAGAATTTTTCTAAGGGAATCAATTATGCTTTGAACGTTAAAGAATAGTTTTTTTAGAAAAATTTATACCTTTGGGTTAATTAATCCTATCTGAATTGTATTGATTATTTTGTAGAGTTTTGGGAGTAAGGCTTGAAGTGTTAGTTTTCTTCCTCCTTTTTTTCGTAAATGGGTTCGCCTTCCTCAGGCAATCTATAATATAGTGCAAGTTTACTTATCAAAAAAAAATTATAACAAAAATCTATAATTGCACGAATGAGGAAAAGAGACAAATTATCACATTAAGGGTTAAGTTAGGGAGAAGGGGTAGACTGAAATTAACTGGGGTTGAGGTTGTAAAAAGGATATAATACCATCCTAGTTTAACCAAGGGGGTGACTTTAGATATAGAAGAATAGCATAACACGATTCATGTAACCAATCCCAACTATTTGGGACAAGGCTTAATTGCGTTAAGTTGTATAGTTTGGTGTGTCGTAACTCCTTCAAGAGTGAAACCTAAAGATTTAGGTGAGTTTCCTATATTCTTCTTTTCTCTTCTTCTTTTAATTTTTCCCATGCACTTAAGCTTTAAAATCCATACAAACATACCTAATTTAACATCTTTCTACACTAATAAAATATTATTTACCAGGCCCAATCATCCAACCCTTCAACCATTTTCAATCATACACCCAAAATAACACAAACTAGCCCCAAAGACAAACAAAATTATTGCTCGTGCATATTGTAAATAGCACCTAGCACAATCCAACAACATACCCTTGCTTTGCCTCTCTCAATCCCTAAATCATTCTGCTTTTCTCATATTTTACAAACCTTAAAGCCCAATATTCCAACCAATATTTTGCACAAGAGTATACAATAAAACAGTCCGCGAGAGGCTCTCTTGACCTCTGTCTTACATTAACTTTGGTAGGACTTCTAGGAGAGTGTCCTTCACACTTGTCCTACAACAATTATTAGGCGTGGACTTTTGACTTAATAAATATTATTCCTGTTCTTGGGCTCCTACTAGGAACAGAATGAAGCTTACAAAAATGGTTGTTCATTGGGTAAATATTGCTGGAGGGCTTCTGCAGACCATACAAGCACCACCCATGTTGCTTCACTTAGACAAAGTGGAGCATGGTATTCCACTGAGGCCAGGTTTTTGGTTCTTTTGTCTAGCCTTAATGAACTTGTTTAAATGGTGGAAGGAAATTCATCAAATTTAATTGCTTTAGCAATCATGCTACTATGGCCCAATGCAAATTTTCTTATTTGATTAGGGAGATTCTTAATTTGCCACCCTCCAGCTGCACTTTGCCTTGGATGGTTAGACCCCAAGACTTGTCACTCAGTGGCAGATCTCTCAGCTAAAAACGGAAGCTTTAACAAACTTATATATCTTGCCTCCCCAGTTAGTGTTCTACTACTGTTTTCATTTTAATTCCTACTTCCTGTCGTGACAGAGTCGTCTTTTTTCATCGTACTCTTCTTTTCTCTAATCAATTTAGTTTATCAACTCCCGTCTCCCCCCAACAAAAATCTTAAAAAAAGGACGCCCTAGGCTGAAAATATGATTGTAACACGAATGAAAACCAACTGAAAAGAAAGAAAAGTGATTAGAACTCTTACCCATAACGGAATCATTGCCGGGAAGTTGAAGGGACAAATCCCAGCACAAACGCCTAGCGGCTCCCTGAGACTGTAGGTATCAATTCCATTTGACACATTAGAGACAAACGCCCCCATTTGCAAAGTTGCCATTCCACAAGCATGTTCCACCACCTCTACAAGAGCCACCCAAGAATTTGAAGTGCTTGACTATTAGCATGTATCTTCTAATATCATAAAAGAGTCAAAAGACAATAAAGAACACTAACCTAGTCCACGGAACACATCACCTTGTGCATCTTTTAATGTCTTCCCCTGTTCAGTCGTAATGTTCATGGCAAGCTTATCCTGGGACAGAAGTTGCAGTCATTCTGCTTAATAACAATCATATGTCAAAGGCCCAAAGCAAAAGTGATCTAATTCAAAAACTCAACATACTTACCATGTCCCTCTGAATTAGTTCTTGGAGCTTGAACATGATTCGCTGACGAGTTGTAATTGGTGTATTATGCCATGATGGAAAAGCCTGTTTTGCTGCAGATACTGCAGCTTTGAACTCTTCATTTGTAGTTAATGGAACTTGAGAAACAACTTGTTGTGTTGCCTATTACCGAATAATCAATCAATTCAACAAACACTCTCAACGTAAATAAAAAATTGTATGATAAGATGGAGAAAAAACTAAGATTGCTAAGGCATTTTATGCACTTACAGGGTTTATAACATTGATAGATTCGAATGACTGTGATTCTACAAAGTTACCTCCAATGAGATTTGGAACCCTCTGATACATTAGCATCAATGAAACTTTTAGTCCATTCTAACTTCAAATGAGAAACAAACAACAAGAGTGAAGAAATATCTGATGACAAAACCAAATTCAAAAAGCAAACACCCTAACCCTCTGTTTGGTGGCTGAGAAACCAAAGAAAAAGAAAAAAAAATGAAGTCATTAAAGTGAACCTCCACTCAACCGAGCAAACTAATTGTACTATTTTTCTTCTTCATGCTTAGTTGCTGACTTGCTCATTTATTTCAAAATAGAACAACATAACAATTCAAGATTTTCTTTTCTTTCCTAACCATTTGTTCCAATTCTAAGGAGCTAAAAGGAAGGTAAATAGATAATGAAATCATCTTATGTTTATAATTATACTCATCCCTCTAATAATTAACAATCTTGATAAACTAAAAATATATATTAATTAATAGAAATAGAAATTATTAAGTTTCACTTTCACCATGAATTTCATTAACAAAAAATTTCCTTACAACTACATGATTTTTAGCATTAAAATAGGACATGTATACCGATTTGGAAGGTTAATGAACTCCTTTGCCAAAAACAAAGTATATTATATCTGCCTAATCTCTTTTTATTACGAAAAACTTAATGTTACTAATAATTTTTATAAAGGTTCTATTTTAATAATTAACAATATTAAGCCATATAATCACTAATTATCTACCCTAAAACAAAGTTGATTACAAAAATATTATTAATTAATAAAAATATTAACTTATTAAATATTAGTTATTAGAAAGTCAAATACTAATCCTTCATACCAGAAACTCTCATTTACCCGAGAAAAAAAAAAAGTTGTGGGAAACAATTTTCCGTCGAAAGAAATTAAAGAATCTAACCGGAGGGTTGCGATGCCTCCAAGATGGTTCGGCGGCGGTAGAGAGGATGAGAATTTTTCAGAGCAAAGATCTGAGGACTCAACGACCTTAAGCTTCTAACTGTGACACAAAAACACACTAGGCATGAAATCAAACAAAAGTTCGCTTCAAAATTCCATTGATCGTCAGAAATGATAAAAGAAAAAAACTATACCTCGTTGAAGTGAAAACTGCAACATCGTTGTTTTGATTTCGAGGATTGTTGGTCACTGACGATTCACTTCCTCAGTGACTGCTCTGACTCTGCTACTATACGTTGTAGGATATATATGGACTATATATAGCATATATATATATATATGAGAATGGTGATACTGGTTCTTCTGAGGAGTTTGTATTAATCGAAAAAGAAGTCAAAGAACCGTTTGATATTGCAACAATTCTGGGATAGTTTAAAGATAATTTAAAGGTGATGTCAAGTCCGGAGTACGTAACCATTTCCTAATAATCTTTCTGTATTAGGATATTTTAATTATAATTTATTTTCTTACCCAAAAAAAATTGATAATTTATTTAATTCGGATAATGCATGACACGTAAAGTAATTCTTTTACAACCCACCACATTTTGGCCACCTATTATAACCCACTCGAATTCGAGTCTCTCCACTTATTGAATTAGATATAGTTCATGCTCATTTGTTAGAGAAATTATTGAATAAATCGATTTTAAGAGTTTCGACGATCAAATTAGAGACTATATATATATATATATAATATTATTATAAATAAAAAATATATTTAGTGAGACGATAACGTTATATTATTGTTACTATAATATGAACATTATAATATGACCCACATGAATTTGCAAAAATTACATATTACAGGTGATAGTAATATGATACTAATATTTTACTAAACTTTTTTCTGTTGTAAATGTGACCCTCAATTTAACCATTAAAATCATCGAATAATTTCTCTTGTTTATAAGTAAATGAGAGAAAAAATGATTTTGAAAATTGTATATTTAAAAAAAAATATTATTTTAAATCTATTTCTTTTTAAACTTTTGAGACAAATAGCCTCTCCATTTTTTATGAAATGGATACGCCCAACCCAGCCCATCCTCACAAGAGGTGGGCTACAAATTAACAAAATGCGGTGTATTATAAAATAATTTTGTTAAACATTTTGTGAAAAACTAACAATAATATTTTAGAGTCACCACCTTTATTCAACCCTCACAAGAGATGAGATTTAGAGGTGAAAGTCATAAATGATGGATGTCACCATTTGCAAGAGGATGGAATAAATTTGTGAATTCTAAATCATTACTCAAAAAATAATAATCCAAGTCCCATTTACCCAACCTTCTTGAAGCCTAAAACTAGTTATTATCAAATATTTGGTCTCAATTCGCGTAAAAATAAAAATAAAAATAAAGATAAAAATAAATAAAACCTAAGTGATAAATAATATGAAAAAAATTTTTGGTCATACAAATCAAATTTTAACATATGACTTGTATTTATTAACTTAAATCATATAAAAAAAATTATTTATTAATCCCGATACAATACACTCGGGCTAATAAATAAATGACACAAGCAAAATATGTAATATAACTCACATATTTTATTTATATATCATTCACTCATTGGTTATGCAACCCAAGCCAATGAATCCTTTCTCAAACCATCTCTACTTATTGTTGGGCCAAAAAAATAATCAAAGGCAAATTTTAGACATCTTTTGAAAAGACCCAATTTTACATTCCGTGAATTGAAAAAATAAGTTCGAAAGTCTGTAGAAAGGTGTAAAAAAAAAAAAAGTGATTAAAAAAATTTGAGTGCACAGAAAGTTCTTCTACCTTTATAACTTGCATTCTAATGAACTCAACTTTAATATATGTTCTTTTCTCTTATTCATTAGGTTCTCATTTAAATCTGAATTCAATTGACATATTCAAAGCTTGAAGCCCAACTAGAGCTTGCTGGTTTTTACTAACGACTTGAAGGCAAACAGAACTGCAGCAGCCGTAAGGATGGCAAATTCATTTACCAGCGCCCACATGGAATTCAAATCACTGTTTTGATACTCTCTCCTCCAGAAAATAAACACAATTCTTGCAAGCTTAATCCAAACAATCGTTTATATTAAGAAATATTGCATCATATCCAATTTATGTCCACATACATATAGTTTATCTTAGAGCAGAATGGTGAGCTGATTTCATGTAGCAAAACTCCAAATATTTGGAATAAAGCTTTGTTATACACTAAATTATATATAAGGTTTCAAGATTCAACCATTGGATTTTCATTAGCACCCTTCAATATTTTACTACCAAATGAATGGTTGGGATTACCTGGTCATCCCAATTTCAAACAGACCAAAACCTATTAGATCAAATTTGCAATTTACAGGTTAGGCCTGAATCATGAACCAGAATTACTTCCTCAGTGTCCATCTTGAAAAAAGACCCAAAACTGAATTAAAAATAAAATGACAAGCAGAAGGAAAAAGTTAAAATTAAAAAGGGCAAAATATAATGCAAAGGGAAGAAGACCTTGATATTGAAGAGGTCACACAATCTGCCCAAGCCCCACCAAAAAGAAACGGTTAGGCATGTTGGGTCCTATTGTGACCCTTCAGAAGTTGGAATTGCCAGGGTTAATCCATCGTTACTTGGGAAATCCTTCCATTGTAAGTTCTGTGGGGAAACTCCATCGCTACTTTGGAAATGGGATATTCCGTGACTACTTGGCAAATCCTTCCATTGTTGAATCCCCAGCGATACACCATCACTACTTGGGAAATCATTCCATTGTTTAGTCACTGTTTTGATCTGGGTGTAAAAATGAATTCCAGCCTTGCCTGCAACTCCCAAGAACTAGAATTCAACACTTTGAAATTTACCATGTCCAGTTCACTAGTTGTGGATGCTTTTAAACCAGTCAAAAGGTAAATAACATGCTCGCAGAGGTAGTATATTTTACCATAGAAATTGAGATCCCCTCCAAAAGATGCCTTGGAGCCAGTAAACGAGAAAAAGGGCAGCGGGGTTGGGATAGGAATATTTATGCCAACCTGAATCAGACTCAGTTCTTGTCAGAGCTTTATATGGAAGTTCTTAAAACTATATAGAAAACCTTGTCATGGTAAATGGTTGATTGGAAATCCTAAAAACTAATGTATGAAAGCATTTTAATTTTTCAACAAACATGCATATCTATTTTGAGGTGGAACTACCTTCCTAAGTTCTATAAGTAGCTTCAAATTTTTTTTTTTTTTTGAAATGTTAAAAAACAAAAAAACTGGCATCAATTTTCAATTCAAAATCATAATAATTCAGTCGAAAAGTCCTTCACAATATATCAAACATAACATAAACAGTTTTGGGTTTAAAATGAGAGCCAACAGATCACTTCTTTAATATTTCAAATGAGCCGCAGGACATAAATGCAAATGGGTTGTCTTACCTGCCCGGCCTCAATCTCAGTCTGGAATTTCCTTGCGGCTGCACCAGATGTTGTAAATATAGAAGCTCCAATGCCATATCTGCTCCAAGAGAGCAACTTAAGTTAATTCTTTTATTTTAAAAAAAAATTCTAACAAGACACTCCAAACCCACTTTCTCCCAAATGGGGCTCAAAACCCTTTTTTTACTAGTATAAATGGGACTCAAATCCCTAGCCTCCTCTTTCAGAGGTGGAAGAGATACCACTCAAGCAATCGCTTGATGGTAGCAACTTAAATACAAAACAAAACACGATCCTTCAAGAATTCTAGTTTTTATAGAGGTTCAAGAGAAGCTAAAATAGAGATGTACTTATTTCTGTTAATGATGTTTATGGCCGTGTCCAAGCTATCAGCCTGAACATGAGAAGGGCAAGAAAAAAAATAATGTCAATAATTTTTCCCAATTAGCACCACTGAAACTTCATTACAGGAGAGAAAGCAATGGGAATGATAGACCAACCTGCATGCAAAGGAGGACTGGCCCAAAAATTTCCTCCTGTGAACACCAAGACTTAAGTGATTGTCAAGATTCCGTTATCTTCTCAATTGGACATTCACAAAATACCCAAGGTCCATTCTGAGAACATGGGGGAAAAAAAAGAAAAGGAAAGATACCTTATAACACTCCATTTCACTTGTGACATCAGATAAGATGGTGGGACCAATAAAGTTGCCCCGTTCATAGCTTGGGACCTATTTGTCAATCATATAAGGAAAAGTTAGAAGTAGACCAGCTTGAAAACTTAAAAAATCTGGAAATCAAAACTGCCACAAATGATAGGCTTTTTTACAACCTTCTCAACAAGTAGCAAACCTTAAAGATACAAGTTTACAAAAATTCCATTCAAGGGATGAAACCATACATTGAGAACTCTTGCATTCGACATCATTTCATTCATAAGCTTGTAGAGGAAAATGTCGTGTCTTTACATTACTGTCCCCACTTTACATTACCTCCCCACTAAGCACCAACTTGCAGACATATTCACGAAACCTCTAGATGGCCTTAGGTTCGAGAATCTTAGGAAATCTATGGGTATCTGTTATATCGAGTGAGTGCTCTTCTTATTCATATCCTATGATGGTCTTCATGTCATCATGTTATTCCTAGGTCTAGGATCTGTAGGTAAGATTTCTTGTTTTATTTGTTCTTAATTTAGTTCCCTTTTCTTTGCTTTCATAAAACAGAAAATTCAAAAAGATTTTTATTTTAATTGCATAATTAGTTTGTTATCCTTAAATTTTTAAAAGAACTTTTTTTTTTAATGCAACTTGAGTATTTGAGACTATGATACATGATCTTTGGGTTCTTTTGCTTCACATAGTAGTCTTTTATCCTTAGCATTACACTTACACATACATTTTTGTTTCATGAGATGGGCTTGTTAAGATGTTTGAGCTACACAATATTTTGTTTAACTCACAATGAGTCCATGTCTAGAAAGATTAACTTAGGTTGTTATTTAAAAGACCAAAATTGCACAGGGGTGTTACATTGTTAAACTCTAAAGTGTGCAACTATGAAGCACAGGACACTATTTTGGCTCACGTGTCCAGTGTCGGACACCGACATTCTCGGACCCTTTCCGGACACGTGTCGGACACTTGAATCATGAATATTGATAATTAAATAAAGAAGTTCTTTAATTTTTATTTAATGACTTTATTATTTTAATATCTTAATAATTTTTTTGTGATTTGTGTATTTTTATACTAATTTTAATTGCAATGACATTAGATTTTTATTATATGGTCATATAAAAATTTTATATTATTCAACGTATCCCTGACGTGCTCGTGTCCTACTTTTTTGAGAAATACTGTGTCTACGTGTTGTGTTGTATTTGTATCCCGTTTCTGGATCCGTGCCTCTTAAGTGTGCAATGAAAGGGCTACCTATGATATAGTGTTAATGTTATCAAAGTGTGTACCTTTGAAAATAGTTGTGTACTTAATATGTGAAAGCTATCTTGAAAAATGAAAAGATTCAAAATTCTGAAAATTTTTAAAGTTGGCAACAATTGCGGGGGATCTTGGTTTGGTTAAAGGGTCAAACAACACATAGGTTAATTCACTATAATTTTCATTCGTTAATACACCATGAGGGAATGTTTTGAGGAGGAGTTTGAGTGTGATTAAGTGTCCAAGACTTAATTGTGATAATTTTGGATTGAAAGAACATTGATTATTGCCTCTTACTCACAGTTGTCCACAATTTGCTTTTGAAAATTTTGAAGTTTTGGAAATATTAAATTGATTGTGTGATTAAATTTTTTAATTTAACTTTTTTATTTCAAAATTTTCTTAATCTTGGAGAAATTAGAGGAGAATTAGGGGTTATATGAGCAAAACTTCAAACCTGGGTGGAGCTCATTTGAATGAACGAGTGGTTCATTCGAACTATGCCTGCATTTAATGTTGGAGTGGAGCTTGTTTGAACGAGTGCGGGAAACAAAGCACCAGCGACCGTTTTTATATTCGAACGACATGTTTGATTTTTCTATATTTTCTTCTCCTCTACTCAAGCACTCTATAGTTTTCATACCTTTTGTGATCATATTTCTCCCGTAGGTCTGTATTTTTGAATTCTGCTCCCGTTATCTTCAAGTACATGACTAGAACGTCATTTTCATCGATTGGTTTCATATTTCATCGTTATTTGGGTATTTGGTGAGTCTTTTTTTAGTTTCTACTGTTTTTCATTGATAAATTGTTCATGATTTCTTAGATTTTAGGAGTAAAGTGAAATTGTTAGTACAATTTCATTGACGTAGAGCCATCTTAGGATAACATCCTGCATTTTCTTTATTTCGTATATTTGTTGAATGTTAATATCATGGCTCATCGTCGTGAGCAGTCTGATGCACTTCTATTTCCATATGATGTGCATTACGCTCCCAGACCTAGGGACTTTGTTCAGTTCCGATCTATGCATGTGCACTTGAGTTTCTCATCTTTTGAGACCCGCAGAGTGCTAATTGAGAGGGTTGTTGTACAGGGACACGTCACTGGATCCATGGTCCTTCGCCAGTTCACTGAGAAAGGGTGGCTTCCTCCTCTTTCTATTCAGGGCACTCCAGATGTGTGGCTGGTTTGCAAGTTTTATGTGAGTCAGTGACAAGTCAGGACGTAGCCCGTGCTTATATATGTACTCTATGATTTCTCTTCATCCCTTATAGCCCCCGTCCTTCAGTTGACTCGAGAGTGTCATTCTCAGCACCCTTTTCCACCAGAGTCTATGCCATCTAAGGGCTTAGTTGCGTCTACCCTACAGACTGATGGTTCTACACAATCCTGTACTGAAAGTACCCATTTAACTCACGACCTTCTTGACCTGGTAGTGTGTTCTGTCCAATCACCGGTGAGTCATACCAACATGTTTGGTATAGCTCATGGTCATTTTTTATTTTCCATTGGCATTGGCGTTCATATCGATGTTGCCACTCTCATATTCCACTACATCGATACTACTAAGATTGCTCAACAGGGTCGTGACAGTCTACTCTTCGGGGCTCTGATCACATGTCTGTGTGCTCATCATCTCGTCCCTTTGTTCCACTCCGATACTATGGTTAGGCAGATGAGACCGTTTGCCAGAACTATACTTCAGCAGTCCTCGAGTCATCTTCCTCCACAGCAGCAACAACAAGAGGCACATGAGGATGATTTCCCGGTGGATGATCCAGAGCATCCTCAACATCTGCATCATCTTCACAACCTGCCACCACTGCTGATCTCGAGTAGCTATACATGAGGATGAGGCAGGACTTCTTCCAGCCTCTAATTGGCCGATTTGATGAGATAGGCAGGACTCTGTAGGATATCTCTGCTAGGGTCACAGAAGAATGAGTGATTATGTAGAGAGATTTTTATGTATTACAAACAACCTTGGATACTTATTTTCCTTATTTAGTTTCAGTTGTCTTTTGTACATATTTTTCTATCTATTCTCTCTTATTTCTCTTTTATATATGCATGTTTCATATGGGTGATGTTTCTTCTTACTCTATTACCTATTGTTCAGTGGTGCTACTATCATCTTTGTCATCTCGTGACACTAAAGGGGGAGTAATTCTAGAGTATTTAGTAATAGGAAGCAATGTTATTGCACGATATTAGAGGATGAGATTTTTCACTTTCTTACTTCATGAACATGATACTTATCTTTAGTTGCTTTAATTGATATATATGCTTTCATGTGAGAGTATTGTGATTGTATGCTTTTTCACTTGCAGCTTTTATGCTTTATTACACTTGTGTTCACTTGGTTTTAATTTTATGAGGTATGGTTTAGCATCTGTTTTGCAGTTTAAACAGGTGTTGAGCATCATAAAGACAAGAACAATGTTATATGAGTCATAGTATTGTAATATAAATTTTTTCTTTTAGGTTTTTGGGGTTTTACATTTCATTCTATTTGTATTCATGTACTATGTTGTGATAGTTTTGTCATGGATTGCCAAATGGGGAGATTGTTAGGACTTCGAGTCGAATATTGTATTGGCAAATCCGTATGACAAAACTATGAGTTATAATGTGTCCAAGTCCAAGTGAGTCAGTATTCTCAAGCCTTGTGTCATTCAAGCATCCAAGCTTCAGATTCTACAAGTACACATTGGTAAGGTAAAGGTAAAGGACCGGATACATTGACTAGGGATATGGCACACACACACATCATGTATTAAAAAGTGGTTTTAATTATGGGAATGTGTGTTTGGAGTTATTTGATATGTAATTGACTCATGTTTTAAGTGAATAATGTTTTAAAGCTTTCTAGAGTCAAATACATTGTTAAATAACCTTATTTGTCAAACAAAGCCATGCTCATTCGAACGAACCCAAGCTTCGTTCAAACAAGAGACAGAGAGCTTTCGTTTGATTGCTCGTTCAAACGAAAGATGCTTATTTGAAATAAAGAGGTTTTCATGTGAGTTTGTTCGAATTCTTGTTTGAATGAGAACCTTTGTCCAAACGAGCCCAAGCTTCATTCGAGCTTGTTCAGGTTTTCGTTTGAATGAAATTCCGTGCAAAGCAGTTTCCAATTCCAATTTAAACTGCAATTTTTTGCATTATAACCCTACACTATAAAATGATTTTGATACTAGAACGTGAGACTTTTTGGCTGCGACAAAAAAACAAATCCTAAAACTTTTCCAAAGAGTTTTCTTCATGATCGTTATGCTCACATAAATCAAATCCTTCAATCAAGAACCTTGCAACAACATCATCTTCTTAAAGAGTTAAAGAGTACAAATCATTGAGAAGTCAAGATTGTACAATTGGAGGAGTCCGAGGCAACGTGGATTCGTAGCTGTGATTGAGTGAAGCCGTTTGAGGATTTAAAGCAGTGGTGTATGTGAAGAACACTTGTGGATTTGATGTTGAAAAATATCAAACAAGTGACCAAGGCTTGAGGTATAGAGTCGTCATGTCATATTGAGTCAGTATTCTTTCGAGATTCTTTATAATGGATTGTGTGCACATCTGGGCAGTGCCTCAAGGTTTCGCTTCGTAGATTTGATTTCATGTGCAGAGTTTTCCTTGTAAAAATCATGTGTCTATCTCTTTATTGTTGATATATCACTAACGTGGTTGCACACATGATAACCTTAATTTGCACATAATCAAAATATAAACGGACATTAAAACTGGGCAAGTAAATTTTTAATTTGCTACATATACCTATTCACCCCCACCCCCGCGGGGGGCGGCTCTAGCCTCTAGGTCTATTTCCATACATCTAGACACATTTAGAGCTTGTCAACTAGGCTTCTTAATCACTGAACATAGTTTCCTACCATTAAGAAATCTAACATGACATGCAATTCTTTGAGACATTTGAGACTGAATAGTAGCCAAAGAAAAAGGAGGGGGGGGAGGGGGGGAGAGACAGTTAAAAGAAAAGGTGTCAAATAGTATATCTTTAAGTGGAAAGTAAGTAAGAAGATAATAATGACACATGATGCAGCCAGTAAGGGTGCTAAAAATGTAAAAAAAAAAGGACATTTGGTAGCTCTAGACTTGATGCAAATATTTGTATGTTCCTCATTTTTGTTCACTTAGACTTTAGTTATGGATTCTTGGGAACGCAAAGCCAGTTTGTACGTGGAAGGAAATAAGTGTAATAAAAAATAAGTCAACAATAAGAAGAGGAGCAGTTCCAAGAAACAGTGAGTCTGTGATGGAAGGTGAAAAGAGAGTATGAGAACGAAAAACATGATAAGATAATGCTGGAAGAAGGTAACAAGATGGGAGACATGAAGACATTTCATGATTGAACCATAGAACTATAGCCTTTATGCTCAAAACTGTATTCTGAAATACACACAAGAAAACTAGGAAATTGTAGATGATCCATTTCCTAAGATTTCTTTTCTTTCTTCTTCCTTAAATAAAATACAAAAAATGAAATCTTTTTTTTTCAGCATGAATTATCACCAAACAGACTGAGTATGACTTACTGACCATTACTGGCTCTATAGAGAATACACCCAAACAAAACTAGAAACTTCTAACTGGACAAAAGTCTTTAAAAAAACCAATAAAACAATTTTACATTTTTGTCAAATCACGGGTGCAATATAATCAAATCCTAAGGAAAAGGCCTAAGAACAAACAAATAAAATAGCCATGAAGTAAACTCATGATATAAAGAATCTGGTACCATCAAATTTAATCCTCACAACCATACTAGAGACCAAACTTACTGCAGTCATAACCATAGTTGAGAGTGACTTACTGCCATCATTTTTCTATGATTTACAGAAATTTTTAAGTGGATTCCATCACAGAATACTGTAAAGAATTGGAACTTAGATACATGCAAGAACATGCCACATAAACAGGAATAAAAAAACATGGTAAGACATGAAAGATACAAGCATATACCACAATGTCTCTACCATCAAGCACCAGTCTAGCACCATTATCAACACCATTCTGGATCAATCTGCATATCCTTCCCTTTTCCTGTAGATATTGCAGAAGATAAAAACAATAACCACTTAGTCAAAAGTGAAACAGATACATTACCCACTAGCAGATAAGTGATCAGAAACTGCTGGTCATAGACCCAAAATAACAATCACAGAATGGTTTATATTGATTGAGAACAGAACATAAATTTTATTTACATAATCATTTTTTTGATATGTCAAGATTATAATCATTAGAAGTGGACTTCATCAAACCATCCTTCTTTGATAGATTTGAACTACACATGCACCTGTTTGCTAATAACTGGACCAAGGTCTGAATCAGGTTCAGTTCCAGCATTCACTTTAAGTGCTTTGGCACGCTCCACTAGTTTATCTTCCCTGGAAAAGGTCATAACAGACCCTGTTATTCTGATGAATCTAGTGTTCCCCATGAAACTTGATTCCCAAGACACACCATCATTTAAATTAATTCACATAACTTGAGAATGGAAAAGAACTAGGTAAGATAATCTTTTACACAGAGAAACATCAATACAACATACCTAAGAAAAATTATATATTTCACCAATCAAAAAAATTTATATACTGCAATTAATCCTTATCTCTGTTTAGAAAACTAGAAGCTCAAATAAATTATAAATAGGATTTTGATTTTGCAAGAAGCCGATTTTCATAGGAACCCTTTTGATTTTACAAGGAAACATAGTTTGGTAGTTTCTAAGAACATTGGCCTAAAAAGGTAGAGAGTAAAAACAGAACTAGGGAAGTATTGGAAGATTTTTTTTGGAAAGGTAGGAAGGTATTGGAAGATTGAAAAAGGAAGAAACCTTAGCTTGAGAAAATCAAGTAATTGGATAGTAAAGCAGGTGAAAGGCAAATGTTAGAAATGCCATTAAGGCCACGAAATATGTGGAAGAAAACTTTAAAAACCTGGCCAGAAAAGGGAAGATTAGTTGGAGACACATCTAAAGTTGGTGGAGGGACAAAAATAACAGTGCAAATTCTTCCACCAGATGGCTAATGTCGGGAGTGTTAATACATAAACTAAATGTGGGCATACGGTTATTTGGCACAGTTTTGATATTGGGGAAGTGCAATACAACAGCGTACGTAAAACATAACACGTGATTAGTTAAGCATGTGACTGCTGATGTCTAGGTGCTTGACTCAATTAATCCCCAAGTATTAGGCCCTTAGAACAATGGTTTTCAATGGCAGTATTGGTCATGGTATCAGCAGCCACAAGACAGTGTCATGGACCTCATGGTATTGGATGAATTGGGCAATATGTAATTTAGAAACCAACATTATATCTTCTTTCTTTTGTTTTCCGAATCAATAAATTATCTACAAAGTGATAAATTATGAACCAAATCTATCACATACTAATATCTTTAAAAAAAAAAACTAGGTAAATTTTATGCGACTTATATACAGTGTTGTTAAAGACGACCGGGCGCTTGCCTAGGCGATAAGGCAAGGCGAGGATGAGGCATAGCGCCTTGACACACTTCAAGCAGGCGATTTTAATAATGTGCCGCCTAGGCGATCACCTTGACTAAGGGGAAAGGCATTGAGGCGAGAGCCTCATTAATTGAAACTTATTTTACTTTAATGTACTCATATATCTTGTCTTGTTTTAAGATTAAAGTATTTTTGTTCAAAAAATATTTAACCAATATAAAAGTAGCAGAAATGAAAGAAAAAGTTTAGAATGGTATCTTTTCTTAAAATTTAGTTACGTTATGTCATCCATTAGATTAATTTTTTTAGTATTACAACAAAATTATTACATAAGATATTGTCTAAGATACAATAAATGAACCTTTAATTTATAATATATATATATATATTAATTATTTTTATAAGTTAAAGTCTTGCTTTAGTCAGACTAGTGCTTTTTTATTGCCTCACTTTTCAAGCAATGTAGGACCTTAGCACCTTGAAGGCGTTTTTCGCCTTTAACTACACTGCTTATATATAAGATTTAGCATAGAAATTCAATTCTATGTTAGTGTTTAAGTCACTTTCAGCACAAATACTACCTGTAAATGAAATATATATACATAAGGTAAATGCATCATTTCAGTAATTTTCTCTGAGCATGAAATTTCTTGTAGCTCCAAGAAAGAAGAGGTCTAAAAGATTTGGGTGTCATATAACAAAATCCTTGATCAAGATGTCTTTGCCAGGATTTATTTTTTGAATTCCCCCTTCAAGAAAGTGACATTTTTTTATTTGAATGGACTGCTTGGTTCAGTTTTAAAAATTAACCCGTGTTAACTGGAAACAGATTGTTTTGGTAATATGAAATAGAAACAGGAATGTTGTATGCCATATACAAAAGTGTGGTATGGGAAGGGTCTGCTTATAGATACTTAATAAAAAAAAAGGGAGAAGGGGGTGGGGGTGGTCAGCTTATATAGGTCACAGTTGGAATGTATCGATATATTGTATTATTAACTTATCTAAAGATGATGTATTATATTATTAAAATGAACAAAAATTCTAATTTAAGAAACACAATTATATTGGAATTTTATATTTTGATGTTACTTCTGATAGGAAAGAAAATTATTTGAATAAAGAGCAAAATATTTTTGGAGTGCAAAATTTAGCCTTCTGGAAAGAAAGTGTATGTACTATATTTTAGAACAGGGACTCTAAAAAAAATCGCTTGAATATTACATAATTTCATAACCATGCAACAAAAAAATATTTCTAATTCATTTGCAAAGGTAATAATCCATCATTTAATATCTATACTCCACTTGCGTTCGCACATAGTGCTTCCTTAAGCAAAAAACAAGCTCTATGTTGTCTTAATTGTTGAAGAGTGTAAAGAGCTGAAAGTGATAACAGGTTATTCTTATTGGATTAATATGAAAGAGGCTACAAATGTATGAATGAAAAGTTCCATTTGTACTGGTTTTGTTGGGCAAGATAAACTGAAGTTAGGCAAAGTCTCTGCATTTCTTAATATACTAGTGGTGGAAGTGGAACCCTATGATGCACAACAAAACCTATATTAAGTTAATGAGAGAGAAAAGGAGAGAAAATTGAAGTATTTGAGGTGCATTCTTCTCTGTTTCCATGCAGTCTCTAGATTGAGAATCAAGATGTGCCAAAAGTGAATTGATTGTAATTGGGAAGATGGAGAAATTTGATAGATTGGCAACTTTTCTGGGACTTGAGTGGGCTCTTTCATAGTAACTTATTTGGGTCTCCCTTTTGGTGCATCAACTAGAGCCACATAGGTTTTGAATTCGGTGGTTGAGAGATTTGCATTGCTATTATTAAATCAAGCACGAAGATGAAAATTTTGTATGAAATCAAGCATTGAGATGTGGAAGATGAAACCAACATCAAGTTGCCAGCTAGGCACCTAGGCTAGCACTTGGGCAACTGTAAAACCATAGCCAAACGCTCACATGGCCCTTTTGGCATCTATGGTGTTGTTTTTTAAATCTACTCAAGTACTTCAAACTGAAATTTTTCAATGATTTCTTTTATAATTTTATTGGTACATTTGAAAAAATTACTACACGACTTAAAGAAAGGTCGGAATTTTAAGCCAGACAGACACCAACCTATCACTAAATGATTAATGTGCTAAATTTAAAACGAATCTAAAATTTAAAATGAATTCACAAGTTTACAAGTTTCAGTTCACCAAATTTAGTACTAAAATTTTTTACTGCTTAATTTTTTTATTTCAGTAAAGGAAGCTTATATTGGCACTCCAGAAAGTGGTAGAGAACTCCATAATCTCCATTTTTACAATGTGAAAGTGGAGTCCCATGAACATTTTTTGGAGTCCTAATATCATTGACCTTCATTAAATAGTGACCATGACAAATCAAAAGAAGGGGGAGGGGGTGACTAAAAAGTTAAATAAGAGTATCCACCATCCAGGAAAAAAAACAACTTTCCAGCTTGAAATCTTGTCAAATACACACTAAACAAATATTGAATAAATGTCCAAGAAGAAGCTTAAGAAAGGATAAATTGAACAGAACATATATCAAATATATCTATATATATATAAAAGACCATATATCAAATATGGAAAAACATGAACAAATAAATGAGGGAAGGGGGAAGACAAAACAGAATACCATGATTTTGAGCCACCAACAAAGACAACTGTGCTAAGTGGCATACACCTTTGTCCTCCAGCACCAAAACCCACAGCCACCAGAGCATTCAAAGTAGCATCCGTGCTTGCATCAGGCATGACGATTGCATGATTTTTGGCGCCCATATTGGACTGAGAGAGTAGTCAGCCAAGTAAATCATGATGATTTAACCATTGTGGGTACAGGAGCAACCACATTTTCTGACAAGTCAGAAGAAAACTGCATCTTTGTTACCAAAGCAAGATGAACAGCAGTTACCTGAACACGTTTACCTTTAGCTGATGCTCTTGCATATATATGCATGCCAGCCTTGAAATAAAATAAATAAAGACATAACTAAGAAACAATATAAAATTTCACTCTAAAGCTGAAATCCAAAGAAGATCAACAATAAATTTAAGAAAACAAGATGGAATTCAATAAAAATTCCATACCAACTCGTGTAACTTCGACAAAGTTACATTAATCATCAAAAATAAACAAAAAAATAAAAAATACAGATTTGTGAAAAGAAACTAAAGTACTGAAGTATGCTTATAGCAAATGACCTCTTAGCATAATGTGTCTATGGAGATCAGTTGGTGATGAACCTAATCTGCCAAGAACCATGTTTAGAAAATTCCGTATGACTATAAAAGTGTTTTGACATATAACCCACACCCATATCATAAAAGGAGGTCGAATTCGAAGCTGAATATGGAATTGAGGGACTTGTCAATTGTCATCAATGGCTGTATACCATGAAGCTCATAATCATATCATGGAATAGGCGGGGTTTAAATGATCCATCATCAATGGCTCAATAACGTGAAGCACATAATCATATCATGGAATAGGCAGGGACGCGGGGTTTAAATGATCCTAGGAAGAGGGTGGTGATTGAAGGAATGGAGAGTTTCTATCGTTTGTTTACAGGAAACCAAAACGGAGACAATGTCCCAAGCAGAGGTGAGTAGTTTATGGGGTGGCAGAGGATTGAAGTGGTTTATTTTCAGGGGCAAAGGGCATGGAAGGATGCATCATGTTGCTGTGGGATTCTCAAGTGGTGTCTAAAATTGATTGTTGGAAAGGAGATTTTACCGGGTCTTGTTTGTTTCACAACAATGGGGATGGGTTTCAGTGGACATTCTTAGGAGTTTACACTTTACAGCCCAGCGGAGGATGGAATTAGAGCACAGTTGTGGGGAAATTGGCAACAGTAAAGAGCAGCTGGGATGCTCCTCTTTGTGTTGCTAGCAACTTTATTGTGGTTAGATTTCTCATCAGAGATTGGGATTTTGAGAACAACCATTGTTATAAAAGAGATTTCTCGGAATTTTATAGCTGATTCGAGGTTAATTGATTTTCCGTTGAAGGAAGGAAACTTCACTCGGGCCAATGATCAAAGAGAATCCATCTATGTCAAGATTAGATAAATTCATTTTATCTATAGACTGGGAGGAACATTTTCCAGATGTAGCTCAGAGGTGTTTGCCTTGGCCGGTTTCTGATAATGTATCAGTTATGCCGGATTTTATGGAGGAATGTATTGGGGGAAAACTCCGTTCAGATTCAAAAATATGTGGTTTCTCATCATGTGTTAGTTTTGGCTTCCCCAATTCTCCAATAATCTTATTTCTATGAGTAGTTCTATCAAAAGCATGATTATAATGTGAATATTTCTCCTTTCCATTGTATTTAATAAAATCTGAAAACAATGAGGATGATCAAAGGAGGTCATGCAAACTATGGCCCTTTTCTTTTTGAGCCCCCTGCTACTGCTTCACATTTTGCACATTCATGTTTTAGCTTTTTCTTTGTATTGTGGTATGAATGAGAGAGAGGGAGAGAGAGCTTACCCTAGGTGGGTCTAACTCTACTTGTATTATTATAAGATAGAGGGAAATTACATATTCTCCTCATAATTGATGATATCACTCCCAACACTCTCCTTCAAGTTAGAGCAAATACAATGGCGGATTCAGACCATTGACATAGTTTTATTTTTTGGGGGGGGAGGGGGAGGGGGGGGGGGGCGAAAGTATAAAAGTTGAAATTTAAAGGAGTCTTAAAAAACTATGAAAAATTTTGTGGGAGCAATTCCTAATTTCATAAAATTTTCTATAGAAAAGAGGGGTAAAATATCAAATTTCTAAGATTTTGGGGCAGCCACAGCCCCCCCTAGCACCCCCTTGTATCTGCCATTGAGCAAATATATAGCATGGCTCCTATTTTTTTCGCTTTCAACTTCCCTAGCGAATTCAATATATTCTGGATGTAGGTAACTGATCAGACATTGAATACTGAGAAATAACTTACTGTATCTGAACCAACAAATGATATAGCCTTAATATCCTCATCATCACAGATAGCATTAATAATGTCCTGCCCAAAATCAAGGAAGAAGAAAAAATGAAACAGTTAGTCAGATATACATACATGATACAACATTAGGGAAACAATATTCGGAGAAGCAAAACGCAGATTGTGCTCAAGGCATGTATGGTAGACCAAACAGAATTACTTGCGATGCATCTGATTATCAAGTTCTATGGCTCACAGTGAATATCAATAAAATATCATACATCAACCCTTGAGTGCACTTTTCATTCTCAAGGAAAGGCAATTAATGAAGGAAATAATTGCTTGTTAACAATAAAGTCAGAGCTTACATCTGTGCCATGAACAACATTTAAGACACCATTAGGTAAACCAGCCTCCATTGCCAATTCTGCAAGTATTATGGAAGCCCCTGAAACCACATCAAATAACATAAAAAAAAATTCATTTTTGAGCATGAAAAACCACACCATATTCTCCATAACCCATGCCTCTATATCTGTCCAATCTTAAAAAGATGCGTGCATTCTTCCATCAGAGGAACCTTACCACATCAATAATCTCTGCAGTAATTCATGAGTATATATGTTTAGGCTTTTACTCATCAAAAAAACATGTTTAGACTTTTGGTGATACTATACCTTTGTTTATTTTTCTAATATATTTTTGTGTTATATGATTAATTAATCATGGTGTAGTTTAGCCTTTTTATGAGACTTGTTTGATGCCTTGCAATTATATCTTATTTTCCTGTCCTATATAGGCTTTTGAAAATATATTAGGCAGGATGTGGTTGGGATAGGAGGGTCTTTTAAGCGGAGTGGGGCTGTGGGGGGAGGCATGGGTGTTCCCCGATCCAAACTCGCCTTATTTCCATCCCTAGCCTTATCCTTTCTTTTCAGTCCTTTCTTGTATTTATGTCAATGGAGTATTTTACAAAAAAAATTATATATATATATATATATATATATATATACACACTGTTCTCTCACAAGTGTTTACTATGATAGAACTTTTAACAGTCAAGCACATCCAACATGGCTTATGCAAAGTAAGGTAAGATAGGGGTACACAATAAGATAAATCAAATGTGATGAGCTGCTTCCAAAAAGAAGAAGAATTTTCCTTCCGATCTACTAGGCTTAAGACAGTTCCAGACTTCCAGTAAGGATTGATCCAAAACTAAACCAAGTAGAATTGAATCTTCTTCTTTTAATGCAAGGCCAAACATTTGAACCAAAGTAAAACAGAAAAAAAAAAAAAAAGACCAGATTGAAGTGAAGTCAATTGGAGTTAGTTTTTAGTTCTATAGGTACAACAACGTTCCATATAAGTTGAGCCAAAGGAATCACATGAAAGCCCAAGCCCATCTAAGAAACTCATGAAGGACTAAGCCCAAGGTGAGGGCAAAGAGGAAATGAGGTTGGTTTTCCTCGAATAGGGGATGAGAAAAGGAGGTTTCCACCAAAGACATTGCAGCATAAAGATAAAGTGCTTTAGTTTTAGAGAACTTTGTCTCAGACCATATATATTTAAAAAAACACCTTTCTAAAGGCCTGTGAATATTGAAACCACGAGTGAGGAAACGATATAGAGAAAGAGAAGGGGGTAGACTTACAAAGGTGAAGAGCCCATGTTAGAATAGGGGATGAGAAAAGGTTAGTTCCACTCGAAGTCAATTTGGAAAAAAGTGCCTTGGATGAAATTAGTCTCAAACCAATTTACATAAAGCACCAACCCCGAACCAAAAACAAAATTCAAGTAATTTTGAGGAGAAAGATTCACATATCTGGATCTCTTCAAAAAAAAAAATCTGCAATTCTGGTTTAGTGAAGAGCAAACCAGATGCATAGAGCCAGTAAAATGCTTTGACGACATCAAAATTAAGGGAATCAAACACCACAAGTTCAGTGATGAATTTTGATCCCAGAAAATTCTCATTCCCAAGAACTGCAGGCACCCACACACGCTCTTCTGCTTTAGATGCCATCAATAACAAGATGAATAAATAAACCATCCAAGTTTTTTATCATGTCATCACAAAACAGGATTAAAAAATCCTCACACTGGGATTTATTAGAGTTGTACTAGTAGTCGCAGAGGACATAATGCTTTAGAATTCATAAATTACATGGATCGGAAGCAGATAACAATCACCTGGATCTTTCTCTGATGGCTTTAGGAGAAAGGTATTACCACATGTAACTGCAACAGGAAACATCTGCAGAAAAATGATACAATAGATAGAATAATTATATTCTTCCTTCTTCGGGTGATGAAGTCAATTAAACACCAAAAAATCACAAGATATGCTTCTAAGAAATTAACAATACTTAGCCATGAACCACAAAGATAGGTGGTTACTAGTGAAATCTGTCTCAATTCCATGCCTAACAAGATTTTGTGTTATTTTTGTTACAGTCATGAGTGTTGAACATTAAGGCATTCCTAGCATCAGCAAAGAGTACTCTCCAGACAAACTATGGCCCGAAAGGCGATAATGAATAAAGATTTAAAAAAACAAGAAAAAAGTGTTGCAGGTTTACCCATAATGGGATCATTGCCGAAAAGTTGAAAGGACAAATTCCAGCACAAACACCAAGTGGCTCTCTAAGGCTGTAGGTATCAATTCCATTTGCAACATCTGAAACAAACTCCCCCATTTGTAATGTTGTCATTCCACAAGCATGTTCCACAACCTCTACAAGAGAAAGACCAAATTTTGGAATCCCAAACAGCATAAATTGAGCTCAAAAACCAATAGATCTTCTTAAATGACAGAAGAAAATAAAGACACTGACCAAGCCCATGGAGAACATCGCTATATGCATCCTTCAATGTCTTACCCTGCTCAGCGGTAATATTCGAGGCAAGCTTATCCTAGGACATAAGTACAATGATTGCCATTATGAAAAATCATATGTTGAATAAAATGTAGCATAATTGAGATTCCAACACACTTACAATGTCTCTCCGAATAAGTTCTTGAAGCTTGAACATAATACGTTGACGGGTGTTAACTGGTGTGTTTCGCCATGATGGAAAAGCCCGTTTTGCCGCAAAAACTGCAGCTCTGAATTCTTCATTGGTGGTTAAAGGAACTTGAGAATCAATTTGCTGTGTTGCCTGTTATTAATTGATAAATTCACTTAGCAATGATTGACTTCACTGTAAGAAGAAAAATAAATTTTTTGAACACTTTCTGTACTTACAGGGTTTATAACGTCAATGGATACTTTTGATAGTGAATCAACAAATCTACCACCAATGAGATTGGGAACTCTCTGATACATATAACCAATGAGTTCTACTTTATAATAATTTCAAAGTATAAACCCTAATAAAAGATGTACAAATCCTAATTGATTATCTTTTTTGCTTTGTATACATGCAAGTTTGCCCTAACCACCTAAGAAAAGGCTAAGGTGAGTACAGTTGAGTCACATGTAAGCTTACCGGAGGGTAATGTTGCCTCCAAGATGGCACGGTACTTGTTAAGGGATGAGAGTCACCCACACCAGATGTCTGAGATCTCAGTGACTTGAATCTCCTCACTGAAACACAAAACCCCATAATCCGTTGTGATGAAGAGGAAGTCTAGAAATTTTAATTACTTTACAGAGGGCATTGCAAGGTTTGTACAACAATGGACAGAATTGAACAATTGTAAGTCTTTGTGATCACTGAACCTCATCGAACCAAAAATAGAAAAATTTCACCAATTTTGACCTTGTTTAGAAGAACTGTTGCAAACTCTCTTAGCTCTTACCATTTTGGTCCAAAAATCCTCCAAAAGACCATGTCCTCTTAAAACTTTGAATGTTTCAGTAGCTTGAGGTAACCCAAACCAAATAACATTCAAGAAAACATAAAAGGTGATGAACCCGTAAGAAGCAGCAAAATTTCTCAATTACATTTCTTACAACAGTTGTAACACCCATCTCGATAACAATTCCCAGTGTATCATCAGAGAGCATGTGAAGCACAAGCAATATAAGGAGTTCAAAAGGGTACAATCCCATTTCTCAATAAGGAAAATAAGTATGACTAACAATTACCAAGCACTTCAATGGCACAGCAGTTTATAACCTCTCTATTCTTATCCTGTTAAGGATTATTATATGGAGGCTCCAGCTAAAGCCACCTCATTCAACCTAGCACACTTGCATGATGCAAATCCAATACCTATTTGCTTGAGCATATGTAAGCTCAAGTTTTTTGAATCAATTTTGTTAAATGATGAAGCTGCCCTTGTAGGCAAACTAAAACATTTAAGACCCAGATATAAAGCTCAAATTAAAAAACAGAGCAAAAACATCAGGCTTGGTGCTAGTAACTATAATATGCTCAAGCCCAGCCCACATTACACGTGTATTGGACTGACCTTCAACAGTCTATAGCCTTTCAGAGACTAGATATACCTCCGCCAGAGTAAAATAGTTGCTATAAATTTTGAATTAAGATATGCCAATTCTTTATGAACCAATGATCGTCATGAGCATTGAAACCACACAATTAAAGCATCATCAAGAAAAATTGAGGTCACTAATGTGATCAGATCTAGACTGCATCTCAATTAATGGCCTTGTGGAGATATTTCTGCAAACTCCATTTTTGATATGCATAAATAATGATCACATAACATAGATCAAGTGGCATGCATTGACAATGAATGCAGTAACCTACACCATATAGACATACATTAAGTCCATCAATGTCTTATAGAAAGGTCCATACCACAAAATCTGCTTGAACAACCTTCTACCCCAACATGCCCAACCCAAAAGAGGGGAAAAAATGAAGAAGAAAAAAAGAGAACAAAGAATGCCGAATTACGAAAAATTAGGGAGAGGAGACTCAACCTGTTAAATTTCCTTGTCGGAGCTTAGCTTTAACATTGTAAAGCTGCTTTGGTGTTGACAAAAGCTCTGGATTGCCTTGTCTCAGTCTCTTTAGAATTTGGCGTGGTTTTAAACCAGCTTCTGTCATCTCTTTAATTAGAAACACTTCTCTCTCTGTAAAGCGACGAGCAGAAGGATGCTCCGAAATGTCCTTTAAGGCTTCATGGTTGTGCGAACCATTTTTAACAGTAAGTACCCACAAACCGTCCTCCTTCTTACCCACACATTCGAAAGGACAATTTGTAAGCCGAGAACCTGATTTTCTTTTGCGGACATGGTCAGTAGAGTTCTCATCAACAGGTTTACGCCTACGATAATGACCTCCTCTGTCACAGCCAAGGATTACCACTTTGTCCTTCTTAGATTTCTTAATAGTTACAACATATCCCTGGGATACAGCAAACTCACCAACATGTTGGATAAGTTCTTCACGGTCTACGAAACTTCCAGGTGGAGGTGGAAGCATCTGTGGGCTTTCAGTTACTTCTGTGCAATTTTGAATGTCCATTAACAGTGGAAAGCAAAAATCTGCATTCAAGATTGAATTAACACAAGCTATGTTAGAAACTACATATAAATATATATATATATATATATGACCCCAATACTCTGCTAGGTTGCTAGAAAAAGGAGGAAGAGATAAGCAGTTTGACATCTTATAATTTTCAAAGTTCGGTTACAGTCAGTAGTGTGATTGTTATCATCAAGGGAATTGTAGCATTTACATACAGCAAGAACAGCAGAGGTTTTTAAGATGACATTTTAAGGTTGTGTGCCAATCTCTATGGTGGCGGTAGTATGGTGCCTAGTGTTAAGCAACCAACTGCTCTAAAAGCTTAAACTGTTAGAGACTGGGTCAATAATTTATATCAAGCTCTCAACACTTTCCCTCACGTGCAACCCCGGACTTGCATGTGAAGAGACAAAGAAACCACGTACAAATGTGAAGGAGAAGAGAGTGCAAATGCAAATAGAGAAACTTGAACCCAACACATCTCATAACTAAGGCTTTGATACCAGGTTAAGTAACTAATTGCTCGAAAAGCTTAAACTATTGGAGAATGGGCCAACAACGTATATCAAGCTCTCAACAACTAGGAATACCTAAGCTTCACACTCCAACCAACCCAACTAAATTCCTTAATAACAAAGCTAGAGTTTGTTTCCAAGAAGAGTTGCGGGAAGATCAATCCTTTAAGAAATATATCCTAGTCTTTTTTGCTATCCCAAGTGAAAGGGGCTCCCATTGCATCTCTAGCTATCCATTCAAATAACTTCCATTTCTTGGGTTTTGAAATGAACCGAGCATACTTATCAATAACATTCTGTACTGGCCAGAACAGCCCTGTACAAATTGCACTAATAAAAAAATAAAAAAGAATGCTTATAACTCAACACTATACCGGCCAATTTACCAGTAAGTCGTTAAATCATACACACAGCGCTTAAGAACTCCGCAAAGGAATCCATAGAAATGATGGAACTCCATTCAAGCCAGAAATAGGGAAGATTCCTCTCTTTGGAAAGCATTTTTTGGTAGCTCCAAACTACATTACTACTTTTTTAGAAATATTTTTTGGATGATTTGGTAGTGAAGATAGAGGCAAATCTATGCGGGTAACCACTAGATTGGCAATTCTCAGGTATCAAGGGGGAAAGAATTTGGTAAATTTTTTTTATGAAAAGAAAATAAAAAATAACACTATTTAGAAAAATCTATGACTTCTCTTTGGTTTCTCTCACAATAGAGTTTGCAAAAGTTCTTCTTACAATTATTCTCTCAAATTGGACATCAGTTTGTTGAAGTAGCAATCTTAAGGGTAGACCATCCCTCTTTGATTGAAACTTAATTTTGATGGTGCTCCCTTGGTAATTGAAGACAATTAATGGCAAGGTTGGTAGCTGTATAGGATGGGTCGGCAAGTTTGGTTAACAGCGCCTCTTTGTTTAATCTGGTGTGTGTGGAAGGAGAGGAATTGCCAGATTTTTTATGGGATTGAGAGATCTGAATGAGTGAAAGGATTGGTTTTTATATACATTGTATTGCTGGCTTGCTCCAGCCTCTTCTTTTTGTGGACTCTTTGATTGATTTTTTAAGTGATGCGAGACTTAGGTAAAGTTTTGGGTTGTTTTGTTTTTATGTACATGGGTTCACTCCCCTTGAGTGTTTTTTGAATAAAATTATTACTTATCAAAAGAAAAATTGAAGCCAATTGGGAGTAATAAGCATTATTAGAGATCCCCAAACTAGTGCCAGCTAACTCCAAAGTAGATGCCAAAAGAAAACTAAGAAACTGCCGATCCATTTAGCTGAGATCAATCAGAGTAGAGATCATCAAAGGATCTTATTCCTTTCTTCCGAAACTGACCAAATAGTGACCACAAGAACACATTCTGAAAGTACTACAATGCTGAAAGTAAGTAACAAAATCTATCTCAAAAGAGACACTAGCGGAGAAGGTGATTAATGATCTTTGCATTAAAATGTTAGGAGCAATGATCAACAATTTCCTTCCTTTTTGAAGCACATTAGAGGTACTAATCCTCCTCAATGCAAAAGCCCAAGTGAAAGCCTAAACCTTTGGAGAAGCCCAAGATTACTCAAAGTTACAAATGATTCTTCAATGTAGGTGAGGGATTCATAAAAAATAAAAAATAAAAATTCAAATGATTACTTAAAGTTACAAATCTTCTTAGAGTGAAAAAAAGCTATAAATTTTTTTTTAATGAGTAAACTATTCACTATAAAGCACCATTGGCAAATTTGTTTATATAGGGAGTGTACCAAAATGAAAATTTTATACATCTAAAGAAAAGATGCCAGCCACTATACTATATTATTTACAAAATCCATAAACAATTCCAAAGCTCAATTTAACCTCCCAGTATTCAAATAATAATAAAGAAAAACACTCTTCAATCTGTGAGTAGACTCCCCCACTCACCAAAACAACTCTTGTATCTCTCTCAATAGATACACCACCTAAGCAATGAGGAGCCGCAAACCAGGTCTTCCTCCTTTCCAATACTCAATCACCTCACCCACTGATTTAGGAAGAAACCCATACACACCCAAATAAATAAAGAGCCAAACCCCACCTTCTTGGCTACATTACTTTCGTGATTTCAGTTTGATATAAAAACTATTGATAGTAGTGGATATCATGAGTGCGGAAAAAATTATATCAAGTTTTAATTAATTTAATTAGAAGGAAACGCTGATTTAATAACCTTATTTAGAACAATGATGGATCACTATCGAAGATATTCACTTGTTAAATAATCAGGATCTCAAATTCATGTAAATATCTTCTTTTTTTATAAGTAAAAATTTATGTAAATATTAAAACTATAATAATGATAATTAAATGTGCAATCAAAATAAATAAGAAAGACGCAGATTTTTTACGTGGGAAACCCTCCTGGGGAATAAAACACACTCAACTGTAAAAAAATCCACTAATCAATAATGAAACCAATACAAGTCTACAAAGATATAGCCCTCAAACAACTAACCTGCCACGAAACAATGGATTATCGCTAGTCTGCTTCAACTTGATTAGCCTTTCACAACTATAACACCATTCACAATCCACACATTCCTCACCGTTGCAGTGTGCAACTCCTATGCAATGGAAGTGGTTACTATATAAACCTAAGTGTACTAGTAACTAGCCTGACACTAGGCAAGGTACAACCTTGGATAGAAACTGACTATATGAACAAAAACTGAAATAAAAATTCTCTCAATGTATCTCTACGCTTCAAGAGGCTAGGGTTCACCTTTACCAACTTCAATAGGATGATGTTAGGTTTTACTAATTAAAAAAAAAAAAGGATGTCATTGGGTTTGGGTGTTAATCGGTTTTTTTTTCCTTTTTTTCTGTCAATTACATGAATCTGTTTCAACGTGAATCATGTTGCTCTTCCTCACAGGTGAAGTTATTGAACTTCGATGCACATGGTCAAACTATTTTAATGGATTTTCTCTTATTTTTCTCTCTCATAATAGACTAATAGTTCATTTCCATTGCAACAAGATGCGCCTGTGGACTGTTAAAATAAATCAATAAATAAAGAAGCAGCCCTAGATTATGGGTACAAATAATAAAGTATATAACATATCAAACAGGCTGAAGCCACAGCCAAAATGTGAATTTCACATAATCAATCCCCCCCCCCCCCCCCTCCTCAAACACACACACACACACAAAAGAATTACGAGAAGAAAAAAAAAGCTACATCTTTCTAACATCACCTTTCAGATAAAAAATTAAAATTTACCCCATTCAATCTCTAAAAAGCCATAAACAAATAATCGAATTCCCCAATCCTCATTGTCCATTTCCGTCAACTTTTAAAGCACTCCAATTCGGATTCATAAACAACAATATTTAACCAAATAAATAGCCCTCCATTTTGATGTTGACGGAACAGAGAAGTCAATTGAAAACAAAAAATTTTGAATCTTAACATTTAATTCTGATTTTCTATGTGTTTAAGCTTAAATGGATGTACAATATGATACGCGCACACGCAATTTAATTACTACTCTTTTCTTTTCTTACATCTTCTAAGTAACCAAACAGAGGACAATGATTTTAAAATATAAAAAAGAAAAGAAAAAGAAGAAGAAGATGATGATGAAAGAAAAAAGAAAACTTACCGGCGACAGCGATCGGCTGGCAAAGCAATCGTGACAGACGACGGTAAGGTTAGGGTTTTACGTTCTGTGTTTTTCTGTTTTGGACGCTTCCATTCCGTCTGTGCTGAGCTACAGAACGGAAAAACGGTGTCTGTCGAGAGAGTCGAACCAGTGATGACGTTAACGAGACTCTGATTTCAATACGTTACCAATTACTAGTAGGTCTAATACGTCAAAATGCATTTTCAAGGCTTTCTCTAAACAAACACGCCACAATAATTTTATTTGAATTTATGGTGAAAAGGAAAGAAAAATAGGAGAATGTATATATTTTTCCAATTCTATCAAAAAATTAAGAGATTTTAATTAAATGAATTATTTAATGAATTTTTATAAATTATTAAGTATTTTCTTAAATGCATTAAAAATTATGACTTATTTTTTCTTTTAAAATCCTTAAAATAGTATAATTGTTAAATACTTTATATAATTTTTTTTCTTTTTCTATCCTACTAACTATTCACACAAGAGATGATGATTTTCTTTTTATTTCTCTTCTTTGACATTTAAATAATATGAAAATTATCAATTTTTCGGCTTTTCATTTCTTTTTTATTTTAGGTTTTTATTTTCTTCAAAATTTTAAAAAAATTATTAGAAAATTAAAAATAATTAAAAACTCAATGAAATAATCAACTACGGCTTTCGAAATATTTTTTTGTAAATTTAAATACTTAAATAAATGTTCATAAAAAATTATATAAAATGTAGGGGTTTTTTTAGCATCTCAATATCAAAGTAAAACGTTTTCTAAAATTAAATTGAACATTAGTTACTTAGTGACATGTTACAAAATAAAAAGGTATTAAATTTGCTATATCCATCCTTAAATATAAGGTAATACAAATCTTGATGATGGATGCATTTGACAAAGACTATTCTCTACTCAATTTTGGGGTGGACAGTTTATAGTTTTTTAAAATTTATTGCATACTAAAAAATGTTTTTTTTAGGGATTCTTATTTCATCTATTATTATACGTAATAGATATATATATGTGTGTGTGAGTGAGTGTGTGTGTGTGTGTGAAAATATGAATGCATGACTATAGTAAGGTAGGGTATTTATTAAATTACATTTGTATTAACCAAAAAAATGATATACATGGTACAAGAAATATAATATGTAATTTCAAAAGTAGAAAAATATTTATGTAATTAGGAATACAAAGTACTTATAATTAAGGAATTAAATAAAAAAATAAGATATCTTTTGATAATATTTTTATTTTTTGATTTTTGATTAAATAAGAAAAAAATTAGAAACAAGTTTTGATTAATTTTTCCTTTTAGGAGATAATGTATCAAATGTATTTTTGTAGTTTCTTTCTTTGTTTTCACGTTAAAAAAAAAAAAAAGCAAATTTGAAAAGGTTATTTTTATAAATTTTAAGCTTTTTTTTTGATGAGAAAAAGGGTCAAATGTTACCCATACTAAAGCTATTCGTTGTGAAGAATTTAGCATTGATCAATATTAATTGTAGGTATAACTTACTATGTTTGACAGAAGACTTTAAAGACAAAATATGGGATATACTTATAATTTAACATATCATTGGAGCATACAATTATACACCTGCTATGCTATTTTATAGTTTTTTTTTTTCAGAGTTGCATTGGACTGCTCTATATATTATAGGAGACATTCACATCCTTTATAATAGGTTGTCTAACCTCGTTTTAACAATGAATGTTTAAAAGCATAATAGTAAAAAATGTTTAATAATTGTTTGGTAATTGCATCAACTCCTAAAATTTCTATAATAATTGATATTCCTGAATATTTATGAAATTATACCAACTCCCATACTTTACCTTGCATATACAAATACAAAAACTCCGCTCTAATAATTATTAATCATAAATGATCAAATACCCCCTCTTTTTTTTTTTTTTATTGTATTTTTAAATTGATCTAACATTTTTTTTTTCCTTTTAACAGTTATTGATCCTAATTTAAAATTAATAAAGGTAAATTTTTAAGATTTTTTTTAATTTATATAAAAATAAAATTTAAGTTTAATCAATATTTATTCTAGAAAATAACAAAATAGGTCAAAATTTAAAAAATTGAAATAAATACATGAAAATGATAATTTTGTGATTTTAGAGAAACAAAGTCACTTGGAGGGAGTATTGGTATATTGTCAGATAAAATAGGAGATGTTAATATACTTGTCAGAAATCTTAAGAGAAGTTAGTGTAATTTATCCTAATTCTTTAAAAATAAACAACAACAATTTTTGTAATGTATAATAATTTAAAGTTAATTGTAAAGAAACTATTATAAAAGATATAAACTCATAGGATATAGTGGATGATTTAGCATGAAACTGGGCTTAAATGAAAGAGCAAGACCAAATAACTTGTGTGCTTAGTGAAAAATTTATGTTAATATTATCTATGCTGTTCCAAATAGAGGGAGGGGGGAAGTATATAACTTTGACAACTCTTCCACAATTCTTGTATAACTACAATAAATTAATATGAACAGTTTTTAAAACAAAAATGGAAGTACCATTTATACTGCATAAATCATTTATAGCATATGCAGTTCCTGAAACTGTTGTGTCCCCAGTTTTCTGAAAAAATGCTAACCTGTAGAGTTCTGCAAAAATTTCACCCCTGTTTGGCACAACTCAACTCGAAATTAATGACATTGTGAAAATATCTTACATGAACTGAAGTGAGTGAGCCAATACATCCAGGAAAAACTCGGTATGGAACTGTCTAATTTGCATGGGATTTGCTCCTTGTTTATTCATCTCTCATGTTCTTATAGCATCAAAACAAAAGTAATCACATTAGAGCACCAATTATTTCACCAAAAAACTTCCAAACATACTGTAATTCCCTTTGGATCTTCCCATCTTGCTGAGGCATCTCCTTCTGGCACGTTTTTCATTGGTAACAATTCTTCTTCTCCTCCTCTGAATGTCATGCCAGCTTAATGGGCTTTGCCTCATTGATAAAAGTTCGTCCGCTAACGAATTGCAGAACTATGGCAACGACATAAAGATAAAGGCGTACATATTTCAATTGCCAACTGTTTTCGACATAAACTTCTGATAATGATTGAAGGCTACAAGGTAATACAATGTAGCAATAAGTGAAAATTTTGTTAGCTTTTTCTCAGCCTCAGTTACAGGGTAATTTAATTATAAGAAATCTTTAATCAATGAGAGACTCATAATACATAAGATAGCTAGTATGACAATTCTCTTTTGAGAGAACATAAAAAATTAACAAACCCATTCATTGCAAGAGTATATTGCTCAAGTTACACTTGGAATATATAATACCATCCTCATTTCATTTCTTACTTCAAAGAAGATCTCACAAAAAAGGCTCCTTAAATCATCTCAATTTCCACATGATTGGATGTCACCTTTTTGGAATTTTCTTACTTTCTTAATCTGCAACACACAAGGAGAAACTAGGACAATCACCACCGAGCATCAGATCAAGAATTGCTAGAAAATCAGGCGACGGACTAGTAAACTGCAAACCAATCAAGTCTTGGACTGAGATGATGCAGGCCAGTGGGCTGCTCTGTTAGCTTCTCAAGGCACAAAAGAGCCCTCGCTCTAGTGAAACAGTCCATAATGAAGGTGCATTCCTTCATCGAAGCATGTGACTTCCTAAGGGGCAGTGCCCGGGCTTTCTTTTCAGATGAGAATGGAAGTTCAGGATGGATATTTTATTATCAGACCCTAATCCAAGTGTCTGTCTGAGGACCCTCTTTGGTATGAAAGAAAAGTAGATCGAAGAGATGCTTCTGGATAATTCACTCTGCATTTATTTGCAAAGCAAGAACTTTATATTCGGGCTCCAGAATGTACTTCTTGAGATTAAATCCCATATGAAAGGAAAAAACAAAATTGGTGGCTCCATTTTCTCTTTTCCTTTTTTCTTTTTAGTCGATATTTCATCAAGGTTTGAAAAATTGACACATACTTTCAGCTAACCTTCCAGCAAAATAGATTTTTACACCTTAAATTCAATTGTTATCTCAAAACATATGCTGAGCAAAGCAAAAAACTTGAAAAAATATTTTCTCTAAAGAAATTTCCAAATGGAGCCTTCCGGAATAACGATTCTCCAATTCTCTGATCCCTCAAATGAGGAGGCTTTTTCAGAAAATAATAATGATGAATATCATCAAACAGGATAAGAACACTCAATTTCAAGTTTCCAGTTTCCATCAAGACCACTCAATTTCCAAGTTTCCAATTTTATGAAAACAGATGGATCCAAAGTTTTAGATTAACATCCAATTTTTGTGTTGCATGCATCATAATGATGTGTAGTTTTAGATTTTGTGTGGTTGAGGTGGGAAGCATTATTTCTGTGTTTCCGTGTAAAGAATTAATAAACTCTAGGGAGCCAAAACATAATGATAAAATAATTTAGATTGGAGTTAGTGAGTCGTATCATATGACAACATTCCATCACTACAAACTGATTATTTCGTTATCATTTTAACTTTAGTGCACCATGAAAATGTGAAAAAAATTGAACACGTCAAATTCTTTTGAAAACCAAGAAACATAGGAATTACTCACCCAACAAAAGAAAACTCTTTAAATTTGAAATTATACATATTATTGATAAGTCGAATAATAATGACTTAATACATCATGTTTATAAGAATAAAAAGTACTAACCCGAGTAGACAACTCCTAATTCCTTCTACTAATCTGATTGAAAAACTGCTAATTCTTTATACTTGTAAAACAAGAAACAACTAATACTAGTTCAAACAAAATTAGGAAACGAAAATATTCCAAAAACAGGTCCAGAAGTAAGGTCACCCCCGGTCATCAAGGATCCACTACTTGTTCTACAACAAATTTTCAAATGTTTTCACAATGAAATGAGTTTACAACTGTACATTCAATCTCCAATTCACAAGTTGTATTTTCAAAAGGAGGTTCATTTCAACTGCATACAAAAGAAGTAATATCTATGCATTAAACAAGGTATGCTCAAGGACTTACAATGATGACATATCCATGTCAAGGGAGCTCATTAACGCACTGTCGAGACCATTCTCAATGTTGGTACCGAGAAAACTAAAAAATTCACCCGTTTCTTCAGATTGATCCCCTTCATCACCCTTCATATGTAACTTTAATTTTCGCCTACACAGTCTCAATTGATCTTCCAAAAGACTCCTTTCTGACTCATGTTTCATCAAAATCCATCTTAAAGACTGGATTACTTCTTGATCATGGAGTTGCTTCTCCTCAGCCAATCGACGGAATTGATTGGCTTCCATTTCAATCAAACTCTTCTCATTTTGAAGGCGCAAAATCATTGCCATTGCCTCCTCAACAGCACTGGCAGCTGCTGTTCGTTCCTGCTCAAGTTCCAAACAAGCGGCACTCGCCCGCTGCCTTTCAGTCTTGATCAATTTTCTCAATACTATAACATCAAACTCATCTTCACCATAACTCTCTCTTGTTCATCACCATAACTCTCTTGTTCGTCACCATCATCCAACAGCATCTTTGCTTTGACATCACCATTATTACCGTTCATAACTTCTTTAGTTCCCTCCAACTTGTCAATCCTGGGTGGGTCTGAATTCTTCAAGAAATTCAATAATCCACACTTGCAAGATGAGATCTTTGAAATGCATGTACCATCAAAGCCATTTTTTGCACAAATCCCATTTCTCATATCACTTGATTTCCCTCTAAAATCACACTGAAATTGAAGCAAACCCTTGCACTGACAACCATATTGCAAGACCTTCAATCCCAAACCAAACAACAAAAAAAGACTCGGTAGATTGAACAACTGTCTGAAACACCCAAATATCAAAAACCCACATCCAAAATCACTGTTCTGACTCACAAACTTCAAACATGAAAGACAGTCCATCAATTAAAACCCCAGAAAATATTCCAAAAATCTCTTATATAATTCAAGAACAGAGCAAATAATAAATAATAAACAGAAATGACCCAGAATCTGCACGCAGTTATAGTGGGTTCAGGTTCTTTAATTTGAGTTTCAACTTTCAATGCCTCGAACTCAATAACATTCAACATAAAATAATTGAAATCGCCCACAAGTTTATCTATTCTTTGTTCTTGTGTAGCGAAGCACACTGAAGAATGGAGGAAATAGGGGCAGCAGTAGAAATAGGCAGGCCTTGCAAGCTCAGAGTGATTGACTGATTGCGTGCAGAGAAAGATGAGGTAGGTTCATAGGGAATTTCTCGTACTGGTGAGCGAGAAAAAGGGCGAAAAGTTCGAGAACCACGAGCAGTTAACAGAGGCGGTGGGCTGAAAGATCTCTTACAGTGCCGTTTGAGACAGGAACGTAGTTTTGGGATTTTGGTATATGATTTGGATGGTGCTCAAATGGTAGACACGCGCAACGACTAGCTGCACTGATATTGATTAAGTTCTCATCTTTCATTATTACACAAAAACTTGTACCCCAAGTTGAGCATCTGTCAAAGTCAACTGTGCTGCTTAGTCATTCCATATGATATGTTTTGGAACTTGGAGGCCACGCCTAAATGCTTATATTACCTCCTCACACTGAGCTCAAACAACATCTCCCTCAGCCTCATCTGTCCGCCTACACATGGCTCCTAAGGCAAAGAAGGGAAGGCCTAACAAGGGAACCACCACGACCACAATGCCATGGCCAGATCTTCCGCAACAACTTATCAACTTAATTTCTAGGCAATCAACTCTAATGCAAAATATTAGCTTTGGTGGTGTCACCAAGTCCTGGAGAGCAGCACCAAGGAAGTGCAACCCAGTTGGGAAGTCACCATGGCTCCAGCTCTCTGATACCAATGAAGGCAATTGTGCTACTCAGCCTCACATCTCCAACATCTCATTTTTCCTGTCAAATGATTTCGGCCACTGCAATTTTGGGGACCATGTTAAAAGACCTTGGCGACTTTGGCATATAATCCCACCTTGGGATACCAATGTTCCACTTAAATATGCTACTCTATCTACATCTCCTGCAGACCCCAAAGGGTATATTGAGATGGTGTTAACAGGCACTTGTCGTCCAGCTTTTGTTTTCCATAGAATAGGAGGAACAAAGCCTTATCCCAATTATTTGGGACCAGGTTGGATAAAACAAGGAGGTGAAAATGCTTGGATAAAACAAGATTGCACCCTCATTGACCCATATACTTCAAACCAACAACGTATGCAATTCACTAACGCAGTTGGATATAAAGGGAAGTTATATGCGTTGAGCTTGCAGGGAACCCTTGCAGTTATAGAGGACATTGATTCTCATCCTAGAATCACTGCTATAAGTACAAGCAGGGCCATTCCTTCTCGATCCTCAAGGCATTTCAGAGAATATTTATTTGAATCCAATGGGGAGATCTTACTGGTTTTTCTTATATCTAGAAAAACAATTAACATTGTTGATGATGTAGAGGTTTTTGGGCTTCATATTCCTAGACTCTCATGGGTTAAGATGGAAAGGCTTGGGGATAGAACTTTGTTTGCGGGGGTTGATTGTTGTATGCTGGTAACTGCAAGCAAAGTGGGCTGTAGGAGAAATTGTATTTGTTTTAAACATCATATGGTTGATGGTTGGTGGGTTTTTGACATGAAAAGCGGCAGCATCTCGCCCGGTTGGAGCAGCACTGATTCTATGACAAAATCTCCAGTATGGGATGAACCAACAGAAGAGTGAAGAGGAATGAATGATATTCTGCATTTGCTTGGTTCTTTTGTTTGATTTTGCTTGCATTCTCTTTGATTGGACACAAACCTGTCACGGCATTTCATTGACCTGATGTACTTTTCTTGGAGTGGATTTTGGACATTTATGGGAAATTTCTAATGGTTTAAATCAGGTTAGGGTGCGTTTAGCCTAGTATTTTTCACCACTTAAGTGAGAACTAATCAATTATCCAGGAAAAGAAGAGGATCAACATTATCAGATTCCTTTTCTAAGAGACTGACTGTAAATTGCAAACTATTTAGTATGAAATCACAGAATATTTTTCTTCTTTATATTGTTTCTAGCTGAGTCAAAATCATGAAATAACTTTAGTTGATTACAATTGTTATTGTTTGTCACCTTTCTAGATTCATTGTTATCATTAATGCCTCTAACAGAGTATAGGAGGCATAAAAAGAATCCTCTATGTCTCTTCTGTATCAATTTTCTGGTTTGCACTGGTTATATTTCAAAATTAACATATGGTGTCTTCGGGCCTTAATTTCATGTCGCATGTAAATTTAGTTGCTAATTCAACAGCCTAAGTTGATTCTCATTAGACAGACTTCACATAAAAAAACCAATTGTAGTATGGACAGTGAACACGAATTTTAATGTCTGCTTTTACTTGCTTCTGTTGTATGATTTTGCTAGAATGCTCTTTCAACCAGGATACATCAACTACATGCCAGAGCTAACATAAGGCAATACGAAAACGTAAAAAGAGAATCGAATTCGTTAAATTACTTAAAAACTAAGAAATAAAAGGACTCCTCACCTAGAAAGAGAAAAATTCACCAATTTTGAAGTTCAAATAATATTAATAAACTGAATAATAAAGACTAATTTACATCATATTTATAGACTAAGAATATTATTAATCTGAATAAAAATTTACTAATTTTTTATGCTAAACTTATTATAATTAGGAAACTATAAAATTCGGAAAAATAGGAAAATTAAGAAATAATAAAAATTTGAGTTTTTTGAAAAATTAGAAACTAGATCAAATAAGGAAAACAACATATATAGGTGCAAATCGAAGTCAATTCGAATTTTCTTAGCCAAAATAATTGTAAATCTAAAGATTACTATAAATGGTAAAAAAACTAATCGGAAGCCAAAACAAATATATTTGGCCAAAATACAGCTTAGGTCATGACGAAGTGGTGAGTATTGTCCGTTTCACCAGGTTGGGTTACGATAGAATTTCTATTTCTAAAAGCGTGACTGACTAACTTTGCGAAGTACTTTTACTTAGAGCAACTCCAAGAGTGGGATTCATTTTTGGACTCAAAAAACTATTTTGAATGCTGTTATAGTGTTTATGCATACACCAATGGTTCTCAGCATTATACATCACTCCAACAGTGATCTATTAAATATTTTAATATATTTTTCTCTCACTTTTATCTCTCTTTCTACCAATCTATCTCTTTCTCTCTTCTCCAACTAATTAACTTTTGGATCCCTTCTCCATATTATCCGTATCTACATCTACTTATTCACTATTCATAAACTAGATCCAAAATGGGTGTTAAGATGGATATTCTCTTAAAACGTGAATAATACATTAATAGGAGTTATATTGATAATTGGAGGGGATGACTCCCCTCCTAAAACCACTATTGGAATTACTCTTAGAATGGAACTTGGACTGCTCCCATTGTTCTAACTTCTTCTACATCATAACGTCAACCTGTTTCAAATTCCTCATTCATGGAGACATCAAAAACAAGGTCATGATCTTCATCTTCTTGTCTCTCCTTCTCCCTCTCCCTCTCCCTCTCCCTCTCCTTCTCCTTCTCCTTCTTCCAAAAAGAAAATAAAGCCAAACCCAACACACCAACCAAAATACATGCGCCAACAGTAGATCCAGCCACCAGTCCTGTCTTGTTTTTAGTTGGTTTGGGGTCAGGATTGGCACTTGGAGGCATGACTAACCCTGGATCTGTTGGACTTGGAATATTTTCATCGATTTCTAGACTCGAGCTAAAATTCCATGAGCTAATACTATGTATAGCTGATGCATTTCCTGTTGCAGCTGAAAATCCAAAAGTAACTTGGTTCTGGCAAGTGATCTCTTAGATCAAGTATGTAATAAAGGTTTTGTTGTATAGTGGTATTTCCTCTAAAACCAGTGAAAACAACACTCGGATTTTTAGAACTAGAATCATAAGTAATCCAAACATCATTCATTTTCCCATCCAAAATACTACTCGACCAAGTCACATTAGTAACAGATTGCATAGAGTTGATATCAATACCTGCACGATCAAATTCCGGGTCCCAGTTGTTTTGATAAATATCAAACTCCACCGCAACAAATGGATTGTCTGTTGAGTTCAATAGCTGGGTCATCACTCGTGAGGCCGAGACTACCACCTTTTGTTGCATTATTTGGACTTTTGGAATCGACAGGCGCAAGGAAGAAAGCGATTCCATCACCGTATGATGTTCTGTTTTGTGAATTGATTTCAAAAGAGAAATGGGTAGTGAAGTCTGTGAGATTTCCTGAGGCCCTGTCCCAAAGCTGCAGGGGCTTGGAATATGTGGCTCGGCCAATGCTCGCAACCATAGGTTTATCTCTCTGATTTATGGTTAGCTGGATCACTCCATTTGCTGGATAAGCTCCCTCATATGTTATGTTATTATCATTGGGACCAAAGCTGTTGAAGTTGAAGGATAGCGAAGCTGCAAAAGGGATGATTAGAAAAAGGAAAATGGTGATCAGGAAAATTGGATGATTCAGCGATTGGGGGTGAATACCAGAGTAGCAAACGGCCATGGTTGGACTTGGAGGGAAGTTTAGCTGATAAGTTTGAAAATTGTCATCTGAATGGCATGTAGCTGCAAGTGCTCTCCAGCAATAGTATTATAGTAAGTCATTGTCTATTTGCAAGACCAGACTAGCGCAAACCAATAAAAATAAAAATTTGGGATGACGTCCAAATTTTTGTTGATTTAAAATTATATTTTCAAAAAATGATTTCAAATTTGAATCTTGAAGAATTATGATTAAAAATTAGATTTTGAAATCTCATCTTGAAGATGTGATTTCAAAAACTATATAAATTTAATAAATAAGTAAAAACTTACGTGAATCAGATTAAATCAAACTCAAACCAGATAAGTTCGATAAAAAATTCTTCTATCATGGTGTTATGGGCTAATAAAAAAGACAAGTTATAACAAATGTGCTATAGTACCATTAAAAATATATAAGGCCACAAAATATGTCAGTTTCATTCAAAAAAGTTCCCCTTTCATTTCTTTCACCTGACACTAAGGAAATTTGATAGGCCATTACTGTATCTATTGGCCATTACTGTATCTATTTGACCATTCATTAACAAAATTTGTACTCTCATTAGCAATAAGAAAATGAAAAAGTAAATAAAATTAGAAACAAACCTGTCATGGCATTTCATTGATCTACATCTAATGTACTTTTCCTGGAGTGGATTTTACTTTTACAAATAAATTTTTTCAAAAAATTAAGTAATAGAATTATAATTATTCACCATTAAACGAAGCTTTCCAGCAAGTGACCGAAACCAAGTCAAGGAAAGAAAAAAGTTGCTTAAAATTGGTCTTCCTGTTCATATTAGCCTGTAATAAAGATAATTCAACTACATGACAACTTCATCTAAATTCTTAAAAGCGTTATGAATTAAACTATGGGCACTTCGACAAATAGATCACATATACGACAAAAATATAGAATAGGTCCAAGTTGAAACATTCTAACCTAAAAAATTCTCTAATTTTTTTAAAAGAAAACTACCCTTTCATGCATATTATGTAATACTCTCCAAAATTTTCTAGCTGATTGACGCATGAATTGTGTATGCGCTTCAATAAGTTTTTTTTAACTTTCAAAATTCAATATCTCATAATATATAAATCCGTTTTAATAAGATTTCTATATTTGAGCTCTACAAATCGAAATCTATCGCACAAGATCCATATTAATATGAAATTCTTCTTGAAGAGAAGTATATGAAGACTCGTTTAACAAATAGCAAGACTCCTTCAAAACTGTTCCACCACATCCTTTGTTCAAAGCTTCCAATTACTAAATTTTCCTCCAAACAAATGGTTTTCTGCAACTTCCCAAACACCCTCCTCAAATTCCCTTTTCCTCTGTTTTCTAACCACTTCCTTATACTTCTCTAATCATTGAATGTGCCAACTCCCTGATTGAGTATTACCTTCCATGGTTCTGAGTGTTTCCCTTTAATACAAACAGTTCATAAACTTGATCAGTTCAGAGTTTTATTTGTACTGGTAATGTGGTTTTTTCAGTAAAAGAAAAAAAAAATTGTCATTTGAGCACATGAATTAGCTAGATTTAAAATTTTTAAGTTCTAATCTTTGAGTGTTCTATCACATGTTATGAACTGGAGAATTTCGTTGCAGAAAACATTGTGAAATTTGGATGGCAAGTCAAGTAACACAGCAGGAAATAGTGAAAGGAATTGTCCACGTTGAATTTCTTGAAATCCAAGTAGGCAAGTCAAGTAATGCAGCACAAGAAAGTGAAAGCAATCATTTCGGTCGAATTTATTGAAATCCAAGTAACACGGGAATTACTCACCCATTAAAAGAAGAAGTCTCTAAACTCAAAATTTGGTATATTATTGGTAAGTTGTCAAATAAGAGTCTATTACATTATATTTATACAGTTAAAAGACTACTAATTCGAATAGAAAACTAAGAAAATACCAAAAAAAAAAGGGTCAAATTTTTTTTTTGGAGTGGGTCGCTTCGGTGTCGTCAAAGATCTGGCAAATCATTGACTGCTTGTTCTAATTCATCAAGTGAGGCCACAAGCCGAACAGCCACAACATCAGCAACCTCCAATGAGGCTACATTGTCCAAAGCACCTTCATTCAAATCTCTTTTGTAAATGTTGTTTATCTTTGGACTACAGCTATATTTTATCTTCTTCTATAACAGTCTCATAAGAGGCATAGCCTTACATAGCAGAGGGCTTTAATCCTGTTGTCTGACTCTAGAGTTTGGGAGAAAACTATCCCACACGTTACACACTATTCTTTATTCTTCATAAGTGAAGTTTATACAGTGAAATAGAACAAAAACTGGTTTCAGTTCTTATTTGGATATTGAGAAAATATTCAAAATGAGACCGCATGAATTGGTAACCAGTCAAACATAATCTCTTTAGAGATCCTCAAAATTGCTCAGTTACCAATTGGAAAATAATTGTTGAACCCAAATAGCCCTGAGACCAAATAATTCTCTCACAGATCATGAGAAGAAGCCAAACCATATTTTTGTTAATAACCTATTATATTTGCAAGAGATCACAACTAAAAAATAAAACAATCTGTCTCCCACTCTCACTACTGGCTCAAGGTTCCTTCTCAATTGTTACAGCAAGCGCACACATAAAACTTAAGTCTTCTTTTTTTTTTTTTTTGGGGGGGGGGGTGTCAATGAGCATATATTACCAAAGGAAAACAAAGAAGACACTTACAAGGTGCATGCCTCGGGAGCCCAACAAGATGAAGGCCTGGCTAAGGCACTCACAAAGGTATCAGCAAAACAAGCTAGCAATCTAGGAACAAAGCAAAAGCAGTCATCATCTAAGCAAGGTATTACAACGAAGTGCCATACTTAAAAACAAGTTTCCCAATTCTCCCTAGTATTCTTAATACCCTTCAATTGGATCACTTTGATGCTTATAGCAGAGATGATTTCCTTCATAATAAGATCAGGAGATTTAGCTCTTCCTCTGAATAATCTAGCACTTCTTTCAGCCCACAGCTGAAGCCAATTTCTTTATGTTATCAGTAAATCAGTTGGTTTAAAGCTCTTGCCCAGGTCATAACTTGAGTCCATTGCAGAGGATTTAGATGCAGGTTACGTTAGTAATAGTGCACATTCAGGAGCTAGCCCGGTGCATGAGGCTCCCGCTACTGCGGGTCTGGGGAGGGAGAGAATTGAAGAACCAGAGACATTGATTGGGGATAGAATTGCAGATACAACAAAAAAAATTTATTGCTTGAAAATGAAAGGTTATACATTGTACGGCGTTTGAAGAATTTGGAGAAAGACAGTTCGTTTGTTTCGCATAATTAAGTTTACATGGACATGACTACTGGAGAATATTTTGGAAAGGAAGGGGAAAAGTTAAGTGATTTGAGAGAGCTTAACTGTTAGTGGGGTCTCAGGAAAACAGTGGAACTGAAGAGTGATTTATCAAGGATTCAAAGATGAATCTGTATTTAAAGGAAGCCCTCGAGTTATACTCCTTTTATTGAGTTTAATATGTACAGCCTGTATGAGCTTACAATTAAATCTGAAAAAAAAAACTGAAGAAATGCTTGATTCCATGGAGACTAAAGTAATATCGATTACAACATAAAAAATAAAAATAAAAAACTGAAAAATGGTAACTTTATGATTAATCCACAGACGAAGAAATACATCTCTTTTTCCTCCTTGATTTTTATCTTTAATATAAACTACTAATCTATATTGATATATTTACCTTGAACTCATGAGATCTTTCTCAGAGTTGACTTATATTGTGTGTAAAAGTGCTGCAGATGGAGAAGCAGCAGCAGAAGATATGTCCTTTGAGGAATCAGTATTGTAACTACAGCTTGAAGACTGAATTTCGCTACTTTCGGAAGAAGCAGCACCATTGGAGAAAGAAATTGGAAAATTCACGGAAGGAGCAAGATAGGTTGGCACTTGCATCTTTGATGGAAGAATGGGCAATGGAGATCCAAAGTTAAGCACATTGATTGCTTGCCTTATGGATGGCCGGAGATTGAAATCAGGGTGAACACAGGAAAGCCCAACAATCATCAAACATTCCATCTCTTGCTCATCAAAATCCCCACATAATTTTTTGTCAGCTGCTTCAAGAAGCTTTCCCATTCCATAGAGGTCCCAAACCCAGTCCACCATTCTTGTTTGTGTTTCTTGGGCCCTGAGATCAATGGTTTTCTTCCACAAGCTATTTCCAAAGCAACAATTCCAAAACTGTAGACATCTGATTCCTTGCTAGCCTTGCCTGTAATGACACATTCTGGAGCCATGTAGCCCATGGTCCCTGCCAAAACTGTTGTTTGAAATCCCTTTTCGTGGTCAACAAGCCTAGCTAACCCAAAATCACCAAGTTTGGCATTGAAATTTGAATCCAACATAATGTTGCTTGCTTTTATATCCCTGTGAACCACACATTGTTCCCATTCTTTGTGCAGATAGAGCAACGACAAAGCCAAGCCTTGAACAATTTTGTACCTCATTGCCCATGTCAACAAGCTTTTTCCATTGAAGAGATGGAAATCTAAGCTCCCATTCGGCATGAACTCGTAAACAAGTAGCAGCTCTCCTTTTTCATGGCACCAACCAATGAGTTGCACCAAATTCCTATGCCTCAGTCGACTAATGATCTTAACTTCTGATGCATACTCCTTTAGCCCTTGTTTGGAACCCCTTGATACCCTCTTAACAGCAACATAAGAGTTGAATTCCCTGATGAAACCTCTGTAAACCCCACCAAACCCTCCCTCCCCAAGTTTCTCTTCCTCAGCGAAGTTATTCGTGGCACGAGCCAATTCACCATATGCAAATTTCTTAGGTCCAGAACCCTTTTCAAACTCATCATCCATGGACAGATCAAAGATAAACCCATCTTCTTCTTTTGCTCTACTCCTTTTCTTCCACAAACCAATGCCAACCAAAGCCAATCCAACAACCAAAACGCACAAGCCAACACTCAATCCCACCACCAGTGCCTTCTTAGTGCCTTGATCAATCTGCAAAGTTGAGCTAAAATTCCACGATGTAACAGTATGTCTTTCGAAATATAACCCTGTTGAGGCTGAGAAGCCTACATCAACCCATTCTGGTAAGTGCATTCTCAGGTTAATTGGGTAACTAAAATTATGTATAACATGGGCATCATTTATAAAATTAGTGAAGGCAAGTGTCAGAATTTGCAAAGTAGAATTATACCTAATCCAAGTTCTATTTTCTTTGCCATGAGGAATATCAGTCGTCCAATTTTCTGAGGCATTGGAACGCAGAGAGTTGATGTTGATACCTACATGAGGGCCTGATATGTTATCTACATCCCATTCAGTATTATAAATAGTATCGAACTCCACAGCAACAAAATTAGAAGTTGGATTTCCGGTACTTTGATTAATTGGAAACCAAGGCAATAAGCGCTGGCGACCTCAATTTGGAAACCATTGGGAACAAGGAAGAATGCAAGCCCATCGGCATAAGATTGCCTTCCCTCTGAATTGATAATAAAGGAGAAACTGGTGTCGAAGTCCGTCAGCTTTCCAGAAGCTTTGTCCCAGAGGTGCAGAGGTTCTTTATATGTGGCTCGACCGCTTCTCCAGATTTGCTCTGGGGTGAGTTGGAGGCCTTCGTCTGAGATATCAGCATCTCGGTAGGTCCTTATGTCGGCATTCAGTTCGGTTGTGATGCTAGGGAATCTGAAGTTCAGTGGAGTTGCAGGAGGGATTATGATACACAAGTGAAAGAGAGAATAAAGAAGCAGCATATGTTGGGGTTTGGGGTTCCAAGAATTGCAGATGGCCATGTCTGGGAGGAAAATTTGAGTTTGGAAAAGCTTGCAGTTTGCCAATTTTATTTCTTTATTTTTGTATTTTTTTAATTCCAAGGTAAATTTCTTGGAACTGAGATTTATTAATTTTTAAATAATTAGGTAACTCAACGATAAATTTTCTTACCTCCCCAATTTCTGATGAATCAAGATAATTGTTTGTTCCGGTATAAAAATTCTTTCTTTTTGCACTTTATTCTATTATAGTTAATTAGCCATCCAATCTAATATTGATTGAATGCTTGATAATTCAGAGATTCTTGTGAGTTTGTATATTATAGAAAATATCTTCTGTTCTAGTTCTTTTCAAAATGCAATGAGGCACAGCAGTTGACTTTTATTTAAAAAATTTATTATTATTTTGTAAAAAAATTAATTTAAGTTAAATAATTTATTTTTATTTTATATAAAAATAAATTAATATTTTTTATTAATATTTATTTAAAAAATAAAAAAATGTTAAAATTTAAATTTTTTTAAAAATTAAGAAAATAATAGTTTTATTATTTAAAAAAAAATCGACTGAAAAAATGTATTTGTATATTATTAAGTAAAATATAAAAAGTTAATATAATTTTAGAAATTTCATAAAAGATCAGTATAATTCTCAAAAATTTCAAGATTGATCTGTGTAATTTATCTTAAAAAATAATATTTTAAATTTTTTTAAAAAAAACCCATTATTCATGATCAAATTAAAATCTACCTGCGCTTTTTAACTTGAAGAACAAGTCACATCATAATACTTATCTTTTTTAGGAGATTTTTTTTTTAATAAATTTGATAGTCAATGTATAGTAATGTGTTTTTTTTATAACATTTAGCTATATGTATATTATGTTTTATAAAAAAAATATTATATTATAAATAATAATATATTATTATCTTACTGTACCACACTCATTTATTATCTAAAATAAAAAATAATTCGTACCTATATATTGATCTTCATGTACTTATCTATGTGATTCATTATTATAAATTTTAATAACAAAAATTATCTCATATGAATATATAACCACTAGCCAAGGCAACAAGTCAATTTTTATACAACCACCATATTTCAAATTCACTTGGCTAGTCAACAACTCAACTTTTATATAACCACCATATTTGAAAATGACTTGGCTAGTCGACAAGCTCCAGTGAGACCAATTCGAGTTCAAACGCGTTAGGTTGGACTCGAATACTATATAATTCAGCTTGATTTTGTAAGTTTGCAATTAAATTTTCTTCTTCTTTTTTTTAAAGAGCATCTTTAACTCATTTATTTTTAAATTCATCTTTCTTTTGATATTTTTTTAAAATTTTAAACATGATGAATCCCATATTTTTATATTTTCATTCGAACTATATCAATTTTTAAATTAATATTCATTCTTTAAATTTCAATTTTTATAATATTATTTATATTTAAAATAATTTTATTTAACTTATATTTATCCAAATATTAATTATTTATCACTTTTTTTTTGTTAAA